>JASDFA010000023.1:73225961-74436442 GCA_035772735.1 Datura wrightii | reverse complement strand
GAGAATTTACGATTTTCGCAATTTTTGGTGTATGTTAACCCACAGATTTCTTGAGATTTTATTGACCGTCTCCATTTGGCCAAAAATTTTGGCTGCGCATAGCCTACAACGCCTGGTGACGAGCGTCCTACCATTTCATTTGATCGGCATCACTATTTTTCGCATAAATCAGAATTTACGATTTTCACGATTTTCGGTTTGTGTCATCCCACGGATTTGTCGAGATTTGACTGACCATCTCCGTTCGGCCCCAAATTTTTGCTTTGTGCAGCTACAAGGCCTGGTGACAAGCTCCCTATCATTTAATTTGATTGTGATAAGCATTTTTCGCATAAATTAGAATTTATGATTTATGCAATTTTCGGTGTGTGTTAGCCCACGGATTTCTCGAGATTTGATTGACCGTCTCCTTTTGCCCCAAAATTTTGGCTGCGCATAGCCTACAAGGCCGGGTGACGAGCGCCCTACAATTTCAATTGATCAGCATCACTATTTTTCGCATAAATGAGAATTTACGATTTTTGTGATTTTCGGTGTATGTTAGCCCACGGATTTCTCGAGATTTGATTGACCATCTCCGTTAGGCCCCAAATTTTGGCAATGCGTAGCCTACAAGACCTGGTAACGAGCGCTCTAGCATTTCAATTCACTATTTTTCGCATAAATGAGAATTTACGATTTTTGCCATTTTTGGTGTATGTTAGCCAATAGATTTCTCGAGATTTGATTGACCGTCTCCGTTTGGCCCCAAATCTTGGCTGTGCATTTCCTACAAGGCCTGGTGACGAGCGCCCTACTATTTCATTTGATCGGCATCATTAGTTTTCACATAAATGAGAATTTACAATTTTCGCAATTTTCGATATATGTTACCAAACGGATTTCTCGAGATTTAATTGACCGTATCCGTTCGGCCCCAAATTTTTGTTGTGTGCTACCTACAAGGCCTGGTGACGAGCGCCCTATCATTTCATTTGATCGTGATAATCATTTTTCGCATAAATGAGAATTTATGATTTTTGCGATTTTCTGTGTGTGTTAACCCACGGATTTCTCGAGATATGGTTGACCGTCTCCGTTTGACCTAAAATTTTAGCTACGCGCATCCTACAAGGCCTGGTGACGAGCGCCCTATCATTTAATTTGATCGGCATAACTATTTTTCGCATAAATGAGAATCTACAATTTTCGCGTTTTGCGCTGTGTGTGTTAACCCACGGATTTCTCGAGATATGGTTGACCGTCTCCGTTTGACCCAAAAATTTAGCTACGCGCATCCTACAAGGCCTGGTGACGAGCGCCCTATCATTTAATTTGATCGGCATAACTATTTTTCGCATAAATGAGAATCTACGATTTTCGCGTTTTGCGCTGTGTGTTAGCCCTTTAATAACAAAATAATAACTACCAAGATACAACTCTTTTGATGAGATCTTACATAATGTTGTTAGAACTGTAATATAATTGCCGAAAAAAGAGTTCATTAGTGGCACGTTATCTTATTGATCATAAGTTTGTGCTGGATTATCCGTTTTACATATAAAAAAATTATTTTGTGTATTTTTTCGAGATCTATCTGGACAAACCGACATAAGGCGGTTTGGAGGTGCCAATTTTCTCAAAATATGCCTCTATCGCTGTCATTTGATATTTTTGCAAATTTAGTTAATAGTTTTTATTTAAAAACTTGTCCTAACGACCCACCACAACCGACACACACCGTGGCAAGCGACCTTGGTAGGCCAGCACTACAACCACCAATCTCTAGCATTATCTTTATAGCATAAGGATAAGCATAGGTGTTTTCTTTTAAATTTTTGCTCGCGCAGGCATGACGTTGGGTCTCGGCAAGGTCAGCATGTGTCATCCGAATTCGGCCGGTCTGCCGACACTGGCATAGTGCGCCTATGTTGCTAAAATTCAAATTTTTCGGTGTGTGTTAGCCTACGAATTTCTCGAGATTTGACTGACCGTCTCCGTTTGGCCCCAAATTTTGGCAGTGCGCAGCCTACCAACCTTGATGAAGAGCGCCCTATCTTTTATTTTGATCAGCATCTCTATTTTTTGCATAAATGAGAATTTGCGATTTTCGCAATTTTCGATTATGTTAGCACACGAATTTCTCGAGATTTGATTGACCATCTCCGTTTGGCCTCAAATTTTGGTTGCGCATAGCCTAAATGTTCTGGTGACGAGAGCCCTATCATTTCATTTGATCGGCATCACTATTTTTCGCATAAATGAGAATATATGATTTTAGCGATTTTCAGTATATGTTAGCCCACAGATTTTTCGAGATTTGATTTACCGTCTCCGTTCGACCCCAAATTTTGGCTGTGCACAACCTACAAAGCCTGGTGACGAGTGCCCTATCATTTCATTTGATCGGCATCACTATTTTTTGCATAAATAAGAATTTAAGATTTTCACAATTTTTGGTGTGTGTTAGCCCACGGATTTCTCGAGATTTGACTGATCGTCTCTGTTTGGCCCCAAATCTTGGTTGCGCATAGCCGACAAGGAGTGGTGATGAGCGCCCTATCATTTCATTTGATCGGCATCACTATTTTTCTCATAAATGAGAATTTATGATTTTCGCGATTTTCAGTGTGTGTTAGCCCACGGATTTCTCGAGATTTGACTGACCATCTAAGTTCGGCCCAAATTTTTACTTTGTGCAGCCTACAAAGCCTGATGACGAGCACCCTATCATTTAATTTGATCGTGATAATCATTTTTCGCATAAATGAGAATTTACGATTTTCGTGATTTTCGGTGTGTGTTAGCCCACGGATTTCTCAAGATTTGACTGACCGTCTTCGTTCGGTCCCAAATTTTGGCTGTGGGAAGCCTACCAAACTTGATGACAAGCGCCCTATAATTTCATTTGATCAGCATCACTATTTTTCGCATAAATGAGAATTTACGATTTTTGCAATTTTCAGTGTATGTTAGCCTACGGATTTCTCGAGATTTGATTGACCGTTTCCGTTTGGCCCCAAATTTTGGCAGTGTGTAGTCTACAAGGCCTTTTAACGAGCTCCCTATTATTTATATTGATCGGCATCACTATTTTTCACATAAATGAGAATTTATAATTTTTGCGATTTTCGGTGTATGATATCCCACAGATTTCTCGAGATTTGAATGACCGTCTCCGTTTCGCCCCAAATTTTGGTTGTGCATAGCCTACAAGGCCTGCTGACGAGCGCCCTACCAATTTATTTGATCGGCATCACTATTTTTCGCATAAATGAGAATTTACGATTTTTGCGATTTTCGGTGTATGTTAGCCTACGGATTTCTCGAGATTGGATTGACCGTCCCCATTTGGCCCCAAATTTTGGTAGTGCGCAGCCTACAAGGCCTAGTAACGAGCTCCCTATCATTTCAATTGATCCGCATCACTATTTCTCGCATATATCAGAATTTACGATTTCTGCGATTTTCAGTGTATGTTAGCCTACAGATTTCTCGAGATTTGATTGACCGTCTTCGTTTCGCCTAAAATTTTTGTAATACATACCCTACAAGGCCTGGTGACGAGCGCCCTATCATTTCAATTGATCAGCATCACTATTTTTTGCATAAATGAGAATTTTCAATTTTCGCGATTTTCGGTGTATGTTAGCCCACGAATTTCTCGAGATTTGATTGACCTTCTCCGTTTGCCCCAAAATTTTGGCTGCGCATAGCCTAGAAGGCCTGGTGACGAGCATCCTACCATTTCATTTTATCGGCATCACTATTTTTCGCATAAATGAGAATTTAAGATTTTCGCCATTTTCGGTGTATCTTGGCCCACGGATTTCTCGAGATTTGATTGACCGTCTCCGTTTCGCCCCAAATTTTTGTAGTGCATAGCCTACAAGGCTTGGTGGAGAGCACCGTATCATTTCAATTGATCAACATCACTATTTTTTGTATAAATAAGAATTTACGATTTTCGTGATTTTCGGTGTATGTTAGTCCGCAGATTTCTTGAGATTTGATTGACAGTCTCCGTTTGGCCCAAAATTTTGGCTGCGCATAGCCTACAAGGCCTAGTGACGAGCGCCCTACCATTTTATTTGACCGACATCACTATTTTTGGCATAAACAAATATTTACAATTCTCGCCATTTTCGGTGTTTGTTAGCGCACGGATTTCTCGATATTTGATTAACTGTCTCCGTTTCGCCCCAAATTTTTGCAGTGCGTAGCCTATAAGGCCTGGTGACGAGCGCCCTACCATTTCAATTGATCAGCATCAATATTTTTCGTATAAATGAGAATTTACGATTTTTGCAATTTTCGGTGTATGTTAGCCCACGAATTTATCGAGATTTGATTGACCGTCTCCGTTTGGCCCAAAATTTTGGCTGCGAAAAGAATACAAGGCCTGGTGACGAGCGCCCTACCATTTCATTTGATCGGCATCACTATTTTTCGCATAAATGAGAATTTACTATTTTCGCCATTTTTAGTGTATGTTAGCCCATGGATTTCAAGAGATTTGATTGACCGTCTCCGTTTTGCCCCAAATTTTTGCAGTGGGTAGCCTACAAGGCCTGGTGACGAGCGCCCTATCATTTCAATTGATCAGCATCACAATTTTTTGTATAAATGAGAATTTACGATTTTCGCGATTTTTGGTGTATGTTAGCCCACAGATTTCTCGAGATTTGATTGACCGTCTCTGTTTATCCCCAAATTTTGGCAGTGCACAGCCTACATGGCCTGGTAACGAGCCTATATTTCAATTGATCGGAATCACTATTTTTCGCATAAGTCAGAATTTACAATTTTTGCGAGTTTCGGTGTATGTTAGCCCACGGATTTCTCGAGATTTGATTGACCGTCTCTGTTTGGCCCCAAATTTTGGCAGTGCGCAACCTACATGGCCTGGTAACGAGCGCCCTACCTGTTAAATTGATCGGCATCACTATTTTTCGCATAAATGAGAATTTACGATATTCGCGATTTTCGGTGTATGTTAGCCCAAGGATTTCTCGGGATTTGATTGACCGTCTCTGTTTTGCCCCAAATTTTTGCATTGCGTAGCCTACAAGGCCTGGTGACGAGCGCCCTATCATTTCAATTAATCAACATCACTATTTTTCGCATAAATGAGAATTTACGATTTTCATGATTTTCGGTTTATGTTAGCCCACGAGTTTCTCGAGATTTGATTGACCATCTCCGTTTGGCTCAAAATTTTGGCTGCGTAGCCTACAAGGCCTGGTGACGAGCGTCCTACCATTTCATTTGATCGGCATCACTATTTTTCGCATAAATGAGAAGGTACGATTTTTGCCATTTTCGGAGTATGTTAGCCCACGGATTTCTCGAGATTTGATTTACCGTCTCCGTTCGGCCCCAACCTTTGGCAGTGCGTAGCCTACGAGGCGTGGTGATGAGCGCCCTATCAATTCAATTGATCAACATCACTATTTTTTGCATAAATGAGAATTTACGATTTTTGTGATTTTCGGTGTTTTTTAGCCCACAGATTTCTCGAGATTTGATTGACCGTCTCCGTTTGGCCCAAATTATTGGCTGCGCATAGCCTACAAGGCCTGGTGACGAGCGCCCTACCATTTCATTTGATCGGCATCACTATTTTTCGCGTAAATCAGAATTTACGATTGTCGTGATTTTCGATTTGTGTTAGCCCACGGATTTCTCGATATTTGACTGACCGTCTTCGTTCGGCCCC
This sequence comes from Datura wrightii, assembly GCA_035772735.1. Lineage (NCBI taxonomy): Eukaryota > Viridiplantae > Streptophyta > Magnoliopsida > Solanales > Solanaceae > Datura > Datura wrightii. The sequence goes on along the minus strand of JASDFA010000023.1, from coordinate 74,430,744 downwards.
AAATTTTTGCTTTGTGCAGCCTACAAGGCCTGGTGACGAGCACCCTATCATTTAATTTGATCGTGATAATCATTTTTCGCATAAATGAGAATTTACGATTTTCGCGATTTTCGGTGTGTGTTAGCCCACAGATTTCTCCATATTTGACTGACCGTCTTCGTTCGACCCCAAATTTTGGCTGTGTGAAGCCTACCAAAATTGATGACGTGCGCCCTATAATTTCATTTGATCAGCATCACTATTTTTCGCATAAATGAAAATTTACAATTTTTTCGATTTTTTGTGTATGTTAGCCCACGAATTTCTCGAGATTTGATTGACCGTCTCCGTTTGGCTCCAAATTTTGGTTGTGCATAGCCTACAAGGCCTTGTGATGAGTTCCCTACCATTTCATTTGATCGGCATCACTATTTTTCGCTTAAATGAGAATTTACGTTTTTCGCGATTTTCGATGTATGTTAGCCCACGGATTTCTCGAGATTTAATTGTCCGTATGCATTCGGCCCCAAATTTTTGCTGTGTGCAGCCTACAAGGCCTGGTGACGAGTTCCCTATCATTTCATTTGATCGTGATATTCATTTTTCGCATAAATGAGAATTTACGATTTTCGCGATTTTCGGTGGGTGTTAACCCACAGATTTCTCGAGATATGGTTGGCCGTCTCTGTTTGACCCAAAATTTTAGTTACGCGCATCCTACAAGGCCTGGTGATGAGCGCCCTATCATTTCATTTGATCGGCAAAATCATTTTTCGCATAACAAAATAAGAACTGCCGAGATACAACTCTTTTGATGAGATCTTACATAATGTTGTTAAAACTTTAATATAATTGTCGGAAAAAGAGTTCATTTGTGGCACATTATCTTATTGATCATAACTTTGCGCTGTATTATCTGTTTTACATGATTTTTTTTTCCTTTTGTGTATTTTTTCGAGATCTGTCTGGACAAACTACCGCTAGGCGATTTGGCGGTCCCAATTTTCTCAAAACATACCTCTATCGCTGTCAATTGATTTTTTTTCCAATTTAGTTAACAGGTTTAATTTAAAACCTTGTCCTAATGACCCACCACAACGACACCACCATGGCAAACGACCTTGGTAGGCCAACACTATAACCACAAATCTCTAGCATTGTCTTTACAACATAAGGATAAGCATAGGTGTTTTCTTTTAAATTTTCGCTCACGCAGGCATGGCGTTGGGTCTTGGCAAGGTCAGCATGTGTCATCCGTGTAGGCCGGTCTGCCGACACTGGCATAGTGCGCCTATGTTGCTAACATTCAAACTTTTCGGTGTGTTAGCCCACGGATTTCTCGAGATTTGACTGACCGTCTCCGTTCGGCCCCAAATTTTGGCAGTGCGCAGCCTACCAACCTTGATGAAGAGCGCCCTATCATTTATTTTGATCAGCATCTCTATTTTTTGCATCAATGAAAATTTATGATTTTCGTGATTTTCGGTGTATGTTAGCCCACAGATTTCTTGAGATTTGATTGACCGTCTCCGTTTGGCCCCAATTTTTGGCAGTGCGCTGCCTACAAGGCCTGGCAACGAGCTCCCTATCATTTCAATTGATCGGCATCACTAAATGAGAATTTATAATTTTTGCGATTTTCAGTGTTTGTTAGCCCACGAATTTCTTGAGATTTGATTGACCGTCTCCGTTTGGCCTCAAACTTTGGTTGCGCATAGCCTACAAGTCCTGGTGACGAGAGCCCTATCATTTCATTTGATCGGCATCACTATTTTTCGCATAAATGAGAATATATGATTTTAGCGATTTTCGGTATATGTTAGCACACAGATTTTTTGAGATTTGATTTACCGCCTCTGTTCGGCCCCAAATTTGGCTGTGCACAGCCTACAAAGCCTGGTGACAAGCGCCCTATCATTTCATTTGATCGACATCACTATTTTTTGCATAAATAAGAATTTAAGATTTTCACAATTTTCGGTGTGTGTTAGCCCACGGATTTCTCGAGATTTGACTGACCGTCTCCATTTGGCCCCAAATCTTGGTTGCGCATAGCCGACAAGGCCTGGTGATGAGCGCCCTATCATTTCATTTGATCGGCGTCACTATTTTTCGCATAAATGAGAATTTACAATTTTCGCGATTTTCAGTGTGTGTTAGCCTACGAATTTCTCGAGATTTGACTGACCGTCTAAGTTCGGCCTCAAAATTTTGCTTTGTGCAGCCTACAAGGCCTGATGACGAGCACCCTATCATTTATTTTGATCGTGATAATCATTTTTCGCATAAATGAGAATTTATGATTTTCGCGATTTTCGGTGTGTGTTAGCCCACATATTTCTCAAGATTTGACTGACCGTCTTCGTTCGGCCCCAAATTTTGGCTGTGCGAAGTCTACAAAATTTGATGATGAGCGCCCTACAAATTCATTTGATCAGCATCACTATTTTACACAAAAATGAGAATTTACGATTTTTGCGATTTTCGGTGTATGTTAGCCCACGAATATCTCGAGATTTGATTGACCGTCTCCGTTTGGCCCCAAATTTTGGCAGTGCATATCTTACAAGGCCTGGTAACGAGCGCCCTATCATTTCTATTGATCGGCATTACTATTTTTCGCATAAATGAGAATTTACGATTATCGCGATTTTCGGTGTATGTTAGCCCACGGATTTCTCGAGATTTGATTGACCGTCTCCGTTTTGCCCCAAATTTTTGCAGTGCCTAGCCTACAAGGCCTGGTGACGAGCTCCCTATCATTTCATTTGACCAGCATCACTATTTTTCGCATAAATGAGAATTTACGATTTTTGCCATTTTCGGTGTATGTTAGCCCACGAATTTCTCGAGATTTCATTGACCGTCTCCGTTCGGCCTCAAATTTTGGCTGCGCATAGCCTATAAGGCTTGGTGACGAGCGCCCTACCATTTCATTTGTTTGGCATCACTATTTTTCGCATAAATGAGAATTTACGATTTTTGTGATTTTATATGTATGTTAGCCTACGGATTTCTTGAGATTTAATTGACCGTATCCGTTCGGCCCCAAATTTTTGCTGCGTTCTTCCTACAAGGCCTGGTGACGAGCGCCCTATCATTTCAATTGATCGTGATAATCATTTTTTGCATAAATGAGAATTTTTGATTTTCGCGATTTTCGGTGTGTGTTAACCCACGGATTTCTCGAGATATGGTTGACCGTCTCCGTTTGACCCAGAATTTTAGCGAGGCGCATCCTACAAGGCCTGGTGACGAGTGCCCTATCATTTCATTTGATCGGCATATTTATTTTTCGCATAAATGAGAATTTACGATTTTCGCGATTTTCGTTGTGTGGTATCCCTTTAATGACAAAATAAGAACTGCCGAGATGCAACTCTTTTGATGAGATCTTACATAATGTGGTTAAAACTGTAATATAATTACCAGAAAAAGAGTTTATTAGTGGCACATTATCTTATTGATCATAACTATGCGCTGGATTATCCGTTTTACATGATTTTTTTTTCATTTTGTGTATTTTTTCGAGATCTATCTGGACAAACTGTCGTAAGGCCGTTTGGCGGTGCAAACTTTCTCAAAATATGCCTCTATCGCTGTCATTTGATATTTTTTCCAATTTACTTAACAGTTTTAATTTAAAAACTTGTCCTAACAACCCACCACAACCGAAACCACCATGGCAAGTGACCTTGGTAGGCCAGCACTACAACCACCAATCTCTAGCATTGTCTTTATAGCATAAGGATAAGCATAGGTGTTTTCTTTTAAATTTTCGCTCGCCCAGGCATGGCGTTGAGTCTCGGCAAGATCAGCATGTGTCATCCGATGTCGGCCGGTCTGTCGACACTAACGTAGTGCTCCTATGTTGCTAACATTCAAACTTTTCGGTGTGTGTTAGCCCAGAGATTTCTCGAAGTTTGACTGATCTTCTCCGTTCGGCCCCAAATTTTGGCAGTGCGCAGCCTACCAACCTTGATGACGAGCGCCCTATTATTTATTTTGATCAACATCTCTATTTTTTGCTTAAATGGGAATTTACGATTTTCGGTGTATGTTTGCCCACGGATTTCTCGAGATTTGATTGACCGTCTCTATTTGACCGCAAATTTTGGTTGCGCAGAGCCTACAAGGCCTGGTGATGAGCGCCTTACCATTTAATTTGATCGGCATCACTATTTTTCGCATAAATGAGGATTTACGATTTTCACCATTTTCGGTGTGTGCTAGCCTACAGATTTCTCGATATTTGATTGACCGTCTCAGTTTCGCCCCAAATTTTGGTTGCGCATAGCCTACAAAGCCTGGTGACGAGCGCCCTATCATTTATTGATCAGCATCACTATTTTTCGCATAAATGAGAATTTACGATTTTCACAATTTTCGGTGTATGTTAGCCCACGGTTATCTTGAGATTTGATTGACCATCTCTGTTTGGCCCCAAATTTTGGCTGTGCATAGCCTACAAGGCCTGGTGACGAGTGCCCTACCATTTTATTTGATCGGCATCACTATTTTTTGCATAAATCAGAATTTACGATTTTCGCGATTTTCGGTTTGTGTTAGCCCACGGGTTTCTCGAGATTTGACTGACCGACACCGTTAGACCCCAAATTTTTGCTTTGTGCAACCTACAAGGCCTGGTGACGAGCGCCCTATCATTTAATTTGATCATGATAATTATTTTTCACATAAATGAGAATTTATAATTTTCGGTGTGTGTTAGCCCACGGATTTCTCAAGATTTGACTGACCGTCTTCATTCGGCCCCAAATTTTGGTTGTGCGAATCCTACCAAACTTGATGTCAAGCACCCTATAATTTCATTTGATTAGCATCACTATTTTAAGAATAAATGAGAATTTATGATTTTTGCGATTTTCGGTGTATGTTATCCCACAAATTTCTCGAGATTTGATTGACCGTCTCCGTTTGGCCCCAAATTTTGGCAATGCGCAGCCTACAAGGCCTGGTAAAGAGCGCCCTATCATTTCAATTGTTCAGCATCACTATTTTTTGCATAAATGAGAATTTATGATTTTTGCCATTTTCGGTGTATGTTAGCTCACGGATTTCTCGAGATTTGATTGACCATCTCCGTTTGGCCCCAAATTTTGGCTGCGCATAGACTACAAAGTCTGGTGATGAGCGCCCTATCATTTCATTTGATCGGCATCATTATTTTTAGCATAAATCAGAATTTACGATTTTCGCGATTTTCAATTTGTGTAAGCCCACGAATTTCTCGAGATTTGACTGACCGTGTCCGTTGAGCCCCAAATTTTTGCTTTGTGCAGCCTACAAGGCCTGGTGACGAGCGCCCTATCATTTAATTTGATCGTGATTATCATTTTTCGCATAAATGAGAATATACGATTTTTGCGATTTTCGGTGAGTGTTAGCCCACATATTTCTCAAGATTTCACTGACCGTCTTCGTTCGGCCCCAAATTTTGGTTGTGCGTGTTACACCCCGTAAATTCCCGGCACATAGATGGCCTATTCACGTGTTGGTTAAGAATATTTAAAAGCCATACATGCTAGAAAAAGGCCCGGGGAAAGATCGGACAAGCGCCAAGTCGGCGCGTCGCAAGGCAAAATGCGATTTATAATGTCCAAGTATATAGAGCTCAGTTTGTGATGTAATTTCCTTTAATTAATAATAATTTCTTTTAATTAACAATAATTTCCTTTAATTAATAATTGTTCCCTTTAAGTAGTGAATAGGTTCCTTTAAATTAGTCATCATCTTCATAAAACAACTTCCAGCAAATGTGAAATAGGGAGAGACGAAGGAGAGTAATATATATCCGTTTGATTACGCTGCCAAATGAAGTCTAAACTCAAATTAACCTCAGGTACCGAGGGATTTAGCAGCAGGGAGCATTCCTACGGTTTTTGTTTTGCGAAATACGGTCGACGAATCGTCGAGCTACCGGACCAAGGTAAGTAGAATTGCTCCAAATTAGTGTCAATGTGCTCCTAGTCATAAGTGAATACTTCTCCATTTTGGACCTCTGAAAAATAACAAGTTTTCGACTGTCTTTCGATAAGCCTAAGTTTAGGCTATAATTATATCAAAAGTGTCGTTATTCTTCAGAATAATGTTGTATTTGGTACTAATTGGCGCGTGTATGAATGTAGTTGGGAGAAATAGCTGGAATACTGACCGAGCCTCTCCCAACAGTCGGTAAACTCGAGGTTACGGTACGTGAAGTTGTTCTTCGGCAAGTTAGTAAGCTTTATCTATATGAATCATAGTAAACTCCGTATTTGAAACTCTCGGAGTTGAATGTTGAGAATTGAGTAAGTTAGTAAATCTGGGTTGCGCTGTCGTATTGTATTCAGTTCGAAAGTTAGTAAAGCATGCGCCGAAGGGCGAGTTAGCATTCCAGATTTAGTATAGTCTATTATATGATTAGCAAGCATGTTGTAGGATAAAAAAATAAATTTTCAGAATAAAAGTTAGTAAAGTTAAACCAGATAGACGGATAGTATTATTGGCTACAGATTAGCCAACAGTTAAAGAAAGATTTCAGAATCAGTATATTCAGTAAGGAATCAGTTTAGTACAAAAAAAGATTAGAATAAGAAATCAAATTTCAGATAGCCTTTTCAGTTATACATGCTTGCTATTTATATGTGTTATTTGCTTGTTGAGACTTGTTGTGACGTGAGGGCCCCTTATTGAGCGTCCTCGCCGCCCCTGGGTTGGTAATCGTGTCGCCCACTAAGCGGGTGGGTTTTACGTCACCCCAAGGGGTGGCATGCCGTCCCCAGCTTGGACGAAGATGGGATAAAGTTTTCCCCATATCAGTCTGATCAGCATTACAGTCATTACAGGTGTAGCTCCGATTTCAGATAGCCCTGTTGAGCTGTGTCCGGGGAATCAGACCCTATCTGTTACCGTCTACACAGGAGTCCTCCGGACCCAGACACGGTTATTTATATCGGAGGCTATGGCCCGAGCCGGAGACCTAGGGGGCCGGTAGAGGAGCTCCGAGTAAGCAGATGAGTGGAGTTACTTATTTTTGGCAGGTTTTGACCCGGGTAGGGGTATACAGATTGTTTGCTTGCTTGGTGCCATCCGGCTTATAGGGGTTGGTATTGGCTCTTGCTTGCTACTTGTATATTTATTTGTGTGTTATATATATACTAGGTAATAGACAGTAGGCCGACGCGTCTACAGGTACGTTCTTGCCTTATCAATACAGAAAGCTTGATTCATTCGTATCAGTTTTCCTCGGTTTCGGCTGTCTCCTGCTATACAGAAATACTAGTTATGCTATTTATACTCAGTTGGTTTCAGTTGTATTATTTCAGTTGCTTTGCATACTCAGTACTAGCGGTACTGACGCCCAGTGGGGCGCTGTATTACTTGCCTGCAGGTACTCATAGACGAGGAGGCGATCCCTCGTGATTCCAGCCAGCTGTAGAGTCATCAGCTCCTGTCACCCGGAGTCTGATTCCAGAGGTGTAGCTCTTTTCCTTTTGATGTACAGTATGGGTAGGTCGGGGCCCTGTCCCGACAATTTCTATTGTTACTCGTAGAGGCTTGCAGATCGTATCTATTATCTTCCTGTGGTCAGTCGAGTCGGTCGCGTAAGGCCGTGCAGTTGTATAGCTATTTAGTATTTCTATTTATGTTGGCCGTGTGGGGCCATGGTTGATAGTAGTGGTGACCTTGCCGGTCACGTAGTTATTCAGTATTCCATTGTTGAGTTACAGATAACTAGACAGCATGGTGGCCTTGTCGGTCCGCATAGGTTTCCCTCTTTATAAGTATGTTTCTGGTCAGCTAGTATTCTAGGTACAGGTGGCTATAGGCCCAAATGGCCGGAAGCTGTGTTTACAGCCGTTATATAGCCCTTTGTTTCCAGGAACCTGAGATAGAGCTAGCCAGGCACCAGATGTGCCTCGGCCCACCAGTTAGTAGTCCAGGTCCTTCTAGGGCACCAGGTGCCAGTCATATCCCCCAAGGCGGGGCGTGATAGTGCGAAGCCTGCCAAACTTGATGACGAGCGCTCTATAATTTCATTTGATCAACATCACTATTTTACGCATAAATGAGAATTTATGATATTTGCGATTTTCGGTGTATGTTAGGCCACAAATTTCTCGAGATTTGATTAATCGTCTCCGTTTGGCCCTAAATTTTGGCAGTGTGCAGCCTACAAGGCCTGCTAACAAGCGCCCTATCATTTCAATTGATCGGCATCACTATTTTTGGCATAAATGAGAATTTACAATTTCCGTCATTTTCGGTGTATGTTAGCCCACGGATTTCTCGAGATTTGATTCACCGTCTCTGTTTGGCCCAAAATTTTGGCTGCGCATCACCTACAAGGCCTGGTGACGAGCGCCCTACTCATTTGATCGGTATCACTATTTTTTGCATAAATAGAAATTTACGATTTTCGAGATTTACGGTTTGTGTTAGCTCACAAATTTCTTGATATTTGACTGACCGTCTCCGTTCGGCCCCAAATTTTTGCTTTGTGCAGCCTACAAGGCCTGGTGATGAGATCCCTTTCATGTAATTTGATCGTGATAATCATTTTTCGCATAAATGAGAATTTACGATTTTCGCGATTTTCGGTGTGTGTTAGCCCACAGATTTCTCAAGATTTGACTGACCGTCTTTGTTCGGCCCTAAATTTTTGTTGTACGAATCCTACCAAACTTGATGACGAGCGCCCTATAATTTCATTTGATCAGCATCACTATTTTTCGCATAAATGAGAATTTATGATTTTTGCCATTTTCGGTGTATGTTAGCCCATGAATTTCTCGAGATTTAATTGATCGTCTCCGTTTGGCCCCAAATTTTGGCAGTGCGCAGCCTACAAGGCTTGGTAACGAGCGCCCTATAATTTCAATTGATCGGCATCACTATTTTTTACATAAATGAGAATTTACGATTTTTGCGATTTTCGAGATTTTCGATGTATGTTATCCCACGGATTTCTCGAGATTTGATTGACCGTCTCCGTTTCGCCCCAAATTTTTGCAGTGCATAGCCTACAAGGCCTGGTGACGAGCTCCCTATAATTTCAATTGATCGGCATCACTATTTTTTGCATAAATGAGAATTTACGATTTTTGCAATTTTCGAGATTTTCGATGTATGTTATCCCACGGATTTCTCGAAATTTGATTGACCGTCTCCGTTTCGCCCCAAATTTTTGCAGTGCATAGCCTACAAGGCCTGGTGACGATATCCCTATAATTTCAATTGATCGGCATCACTTATTTTTGCATAAATGAGAATTTATGATTTTCGCGATTTTCGGTGTATATTAGCCCACGGATTTCTCGAGATTTGATTGACCATCTCCGTTTTGCCCCAAATTTTGGCAGCGCATAGCCTACAAGGCTTGGTGACGAGCGCCCTACCATTTCATTTGATCGTGATAATCATTTTTCGCATAAATGAGAATTTATGATTTTCGCGATTTTTGGTGTGTGTTAACCCACGGATTTCTCGAGATATGGTTGACCGTCTCCGTTTGACCCAAAATTTTAGCTACGCGCATCCTACAAGGCCTGGTGACGAGCGCCCTATCATTTCATTTGATCGGCATAATCATTTTTCGCTTAAATGAGAATTTAGACTTTTTGCGATTTTCGTTGTGTGTTATCCCTTTAATAACAAAATAAGAACTACCGAGATGCAACTCTTTTGATGAGATCTTACATAATGTTGTTAAAACTGTAATATAATTGCCGGAAAAAGAGTTCATTAGTGGCACATTATCTTATTGATCATAACTTTGCGCTGGATTATCCGTTTTACATGATTTTTTTTTCATTTTGTGTATTGTTTCGAGATCTATCTGGACAAACTGCCGCAAGGCCGTTTGGCGGTGCCAACTTTCTCAAAATATGCCCTTATCGCTGTCATTTGATATTTTTTCCAATTTACTTAACAGTTTTAATTTAAATACTTGTCCTAACAACCCACCACAACCGACACCCCCATGGCAAGCGACCTTGGTAGGCCAGCACTACAACCACCAATCTCTAGCATTGTTTTTATAGCATAAGGATAAGCATAGGTGTTTTCTTTTAAATTTTCGCTCGCGCAGGCATGGCGTTGGGTCTCGGCAAGGTAAGCATGTGTCATCCGATGTCGGTCGGTCTGCCGACACTGGCATAGTGCGCCTATGTTGCTAAAATTGAAACTTTTCGGTGTGTGTTAGTCCACGGATTTCTCGAGTTTGATTGACCGTCTCCGTTCGGCCCCAAACTTTTGGCAGTGTGCAGCCTACCAACCTTGATGACGAGCGTCCTATCATTTATTTTGATCAACATTTCTATTTTTTGCATAAATGAGAATTTACGATTTTTGTGATTTTCGGTGTATGTTAGCCCACGGATTTCTCGAGATTTGATTGACCGTCTCTGTTTCGCCCCAAATTATGGTTGCGCATAGCCTACAAGTCTTCCTTTCATTTGATCGACATAACTATTTTTAACATAAATGAGAATATACGATTTTTGCGATTTTCGGTGTATGTTAGCCCACGGATTTCTCGAGATTTGATTGACCGTCCCCGTTTCGCCCCAAATTTTTGTGGTGCGTTGCCTACAAGGCCTGGTGACGAGCGCCCTATCATTTCATTTGATTGGCATCACTATTTTTTGCATAAATGAGAATATATGATTTTCTCAATATTCGGTGTATATTAGCCCACGAAATTCTCGAGATATGATTGACAGTCTCCGTTTGGCCCAAAATTTTGGCAGTGCACAGCCTACAAGGCCTGGTAACGAGCGCCCTATCATTTCAATTGATCAGCATCACTATTTTTCGCACAAATCAAAATTTACAATTTTTGCAATTTTCGATGTATGTTAGCCCCCGAATTTCTCGAGATTTGATTGACCATCTCCGTTTGGCCCCAAATTTTGGTTGCACATAGCCTACAAGGCCTGGGTATGAGAACCCTATCATTTCATTTGATCGACATCACTATTTTTCGCATAAATTAGAATATATGATTTTCGCGATTTTCGGTGTATGTTAGCCCACGGATTTTTCGAGATTTGATTTACCGTCTCCGTTCGACCCCAAATTTTGGCTGTGCGCAGCCTTCAAGGCCTGGTAACGATCGCACTATCATTTCATTTGATCGGCATCACTATATTTCGCATAAATCAGAATTTTAGATTTTTGCGATTTTCCGTGTGTGTTAGCCCACGGATTTCTCGAGATTTGACTGACCGCCTCAGTTCGGCCCCAAATTTTGGCTGCGCATAACCGACAAGGCCTGGTGACAAGCTCCCTATCATATCATTTGATCGGCATCACTATTTTTCGCATAAATTAGAATTTACGATTTTCACGATTTTCGGTGTGTGTTAGCCCACGGATTTCTCAAGATTTGATTGACCGTCTCCGTTTGGCCCAAAATTTTGGCTGCGCATAGCCTACAAGGCCTGGTGACGAGCACCCTATCATTTTAATTGATCTACATCACTATTTTTCGCATAAATGAGAATTTACGGTTTTTGCGATTTCCGGTGTATGTTATCCCACGGATTTCTCAGGATTTGATTGGCCGTCTCCGTTTCGCCCCAAATTTTGCAGTGCGTAGCCTACAAGTCCTGGTGACAAGTGCCCTATAATTTCAATTGATCATCATCACTATTTTTCGCATAAATGAGAATTTACGATTTTCGCGATTTTCGATATATGTTAGCCCACGGATATCTCGAGTTTTGATTGATCGTCTCCGTTTGGCCCAAAATTTTGGCTGCGCATAGCCTACAAGGCCTGGTGACGAGAGCCCTACCGTTTTATTTGATCGGCATCATTATTTTTCGCATAAATGAGAATTTACAATTTTCGCGATTTTCAGTTTGTGTTAGCCCACGGATTTCTTGAGATTTGACTGACTGTCTCCGTTCGGCCCCAAATTTTTGCTTTGTGCAGCCTACAAGCCTGTTGATTAGTGCCCTATCATTTAATTTGATCGTGATAATCATTTTTCGCATAAATGAGAATTTACCATTTTCGCAATTTTCGGTGTGTGTTAGCCCACATATTTCTCAAGCTTTGACTGACCGTCTTCGTTCGACCCAAATTTTGACTGTGCCAAGCCTACCAAACTTGATGACGAGCGCCCTATAATTTCATTTAATCAGCATCACTATTTTTCGCATAAATGAGAATTTATGATTTTTTCGATTTTCAATGTATGTTAGCCCATGGATTTCTCGAAATTTGATTGACCGTCTCCGTTTGGCCCCAAATTTTGGCAGTGCGCAGCCTACAAGGCCTGGTAACGAGCACCCTATCATTTCAATTGATCGGCATCACTATTTTTTGCATAAATAAGAATTTACAATTTTCGCGATTTACGTGTATGTTAGCCCACAGATTTATCGAGATTTGAATGACCGTCTCCGTTTGGCCCAAAATTTTGGCTACGCATCGCCTACAAGGCCTGGTGACGAGCGCCCTACCATTTCGTTTGATCGGCGTCATTATTTTTCGCATAAATGAGAATTTACGATTTTCGCGATTTTCACTTTGTGTTAGCCTACGAATTTCTCGAGATTTGACTGACTGTCTCCGTTCGGCCCCAAATTTTTGTTTTGTACAGCCTACAAGGCCTGTTAATGAGCGCCCTATCATTTAATTTGATCGTGATAATCATTTTTCGCATAAATGAGAATTTATGATTTTGCGATTTTCGGTGTATGTTAGCCCACAGATTTTTCGAGATTTAATTGACCGTCTCCGTTTCACCCAAATTTTTCTAGTGCGTAGCGTACAAGGCTTGGTGACGAGCGCCCTATCATTTCAATTGATTAGCATCACTATTTTTCGCATAAATGAGAATTTACGATTTTTGCGATTTTCGGTGTATGTTAGCCCACGGATTTCTCGAGTTTTGATTGACCGTGTCCGTTTGACCCAAACTTGTGGCTACGTGAAGCCTACCAAACTTGATAATGAGCACCCTATAATTTCATTTGATCAGCATCACTATTTTTCGCATAAATAAGAATTTACGATTTTTGCGATTTTCGGTGTATGTTAGCCCATTGATTTCTCGAAATTTGATTGACCGTCACCGTTTGGCCCTAAATTTTGGCAATGCGCATCCTAGTAGGCCTGCTAACGAGCGCTCTATCATTTCAGTTGATCGGCATCACTAATTTTTCACATAAATGAGAATTTACGATATTCGCCATTTTCGGTGTATGTTATCCCACGGATTTCTCGAGATTTGATTGACTGTCTCTGTTTGGCCCAAAGTTTTGGCTGCACATAGCCTACAAGGTTTGGTGACGAGCGCCCTACCATTTCATTTGATCGGCATCACTATTTTTCGCATAAATCAGAATTTACGATTTTCGCGATTTTCGATTTGTGTTAGCCCACGGATTTCTCGAGATTTGACTGACCGTCTCCGTTCGACCCCAAATTTTTGCTTTGTGAAGCCTACAAGGCCTGGTGACGTGCTCCCTATCATTTAATTTGATCGTGATAATCATTTTTTGCATAAATGAGAATTTACGATTTTCGCAATTTTCGGTGTGTGTTAGCCCATGTATTTCTCAAGATTTGACTTACCGTCTTTGTTCGGCCCAAATTTTGATTGTACGAAGCCTACCAAACTTGATGACGAGCGCCCTATAATTTCATTTGATCAGCATCACTATTTTACGCATAAATGAGAATTTACGATATTTATTTTCGGTGTATGTTAGCCCACGAATTTCTCGAGATTTGATTGATCGTCTCTGTTTGGCCCCAAATTTTAGCAGCGCGTAGCCTACAAGGCCTGGTAACGACCGCCCTATCATTTCAATTGATAAGCATCACTATTTTTCGCATAAATGAAAATTTATGATTATCGCAATTTTTTGTGTATGTTAGCCCACGAATTTCTCGAGATTTGATTGACCGTATCGTTTAGCCCAAAATTTTCGCTGCGCATCACCTACAAGTCCTGGTGATGAGCGTCCTACCATTTCATTTGATCGGCATCACTATTTTTCGCATAAATCAGAATTTACGATTTTCGCGATTTTCAGTTTGTGTTAGCCCACGGATTTCTCGAGGTTTGACTGACCGTCTTCGTTCGGCCCCAAATTTTTGCTTTGTGCAACCTACAAGGCCTGGTAATGAGCGCCCTATCATTTAATTTGATCGTGATAATCATTTTCCGCATAAATGAGAATTTACGATTTTCGCAATTTTTTGTGTATGTTAGCCACAGAATACTCAAGATTTGACTGACCGTCTTCGTTCGGCCCCAGATTTGGCTGTGCGAAGCCTACCAAACTTGATGATGAGTGCCCTATAATTTCATTTAATCAGCATCACTATTTTTCGGATAAATGAGAATTTATGATTTTTGCGATTTTCGGTGTGTGTTAGCCAACGGATTTCTCGAGATTTGATTGTTCGTCTCCGTTTGGCCCCAAATTTTGGCAGTGCGCAGCCTATAATGCCTGGTAACAAGCGCCCTATGATTTCAATTGTTCGGTATCACTATTTGTCGCATAAATGAGAATTTACGATTTTTGCGATTTTCGATATATGTTAGCCCATGGATTTATCGAGATTTGATTGACCATCTCCGTTTGGCCCCAAATTTTGGCTTCGCATAGCCTACAAGGCTTGGTGACGTGCGCCCTACCATTTCATTTGATCGGCATCACTATTTTTCTCATAAATGAGAATTTACGATTTTAGCCATTTGGTAGCCCACGGATTTCGCGAGATTAGATTGACCGTCTTTGTTTTGACCCAAATTTTGGCAGTGCGCAGCCTACAAGGCCTGTAACGAGCTCCCAATCAATTTAATTGATCGGCATCACTATTTTTCGCGTAAATGAGAATTTATTATTTTCGCAATTTTCGGTGTGTGTTAAACCACGGATTTCTCGAGATTTGATTGGCCGTCTCCGTTTGGCCCCAAAATTTTTCCAACGCGTAGCCTACAAGACCTAGTGATGAGCGCCCTATCATTTCAATTGATCAGCATCACTATTTTTCGCATAAATGAGAATTTATAATTTTCGCAATTTTCGGTGTATGTTAGCCCACGGATTTCTCGAGATTTGATTGACCGTCTCTTTTTGGCCCCAAATTTTGGTTGCGCATCGCCTACAAGGCCTGGTGATGAGCGCCCTTCCATTTCATTTTTCGGCATCACTATTTTTCGCATAAATCAATATTTACGATTTTCGCGATTTTCAGTTTGTGTTAGCCCACGGATTTCTCGAGATTTGACTAACCGTCTTCGTTTCACCCCAAATTTTGGCAGTGCGCAACCTACAAGGCCTGGTAATGAGGGCCTTATCAATTCAATTGATCGGCATCACTATTTTTCGCATAAATGAGAATTTATGATTTTCGCGATTTTCGGTGTATGTTAAACCATAGATTTTTCGAGATTTGATTGATCGTCTCCGTTTTGCCCCAATTCTTGCAGCGCGCACCCTACAAGGCCTGGTGACGAGCGCGCTATAATTTCAATTGATCAGCATCACTATTTTTCGCATAAATGAGAATTTATGATTTTTGCGATTTTCGGTGTATGTTAGCCCACAGATTTCTCGAGATTTGATTGACTGTCTCCGTTTGGTCTCAAATTTTTGCAGTGCACAGCCTATAAGGCCTGATAACGAGCACCCTATCATTTCAATTGATCGATATCACTATTTTTCGCATAAGTGAGACTTTACGATTTTCTCGATTTTCGGTGTATGTTAGCTACGGATTTCTCGAGATTTGATTGACCGTCTCCATTTTGCCCCAAATTTTGGCAGTGCGCAACCTACAAGTCCTGGTAACGAGTGCCCTATCATTTCAATTGATTAGCATCACTATTTATTGCATAAATGAGAATTTACGATTTTCGCGATTTTCGGTGTATGTTAGCCCACGGATTTTTCGAGATTTGATTTACCGTCTCCATTTGGCCCCAAATTTTGGCTGTGCATCTCCTACAATGCCTGGTGATGAGCGCCCTACAATTTCATTTGATCGGCATCACTACTTTTTGCATAAATCAAAATTTACGATTTTTGCGATTTTCAGTTTGTGTTAGCCCACAGATTTCTCGAGATTTGACTGGCCATCTCCGTTTTGCCCCAAATTTTGGCAGTGCGCAACCTACAAGGCCTGGTAAGGAGGGCCCTATCAATTCAATTGATCGGCATCACTATTTTTCGCATAAATGAGAATTTGTGATTTTCTCCATTTTCGGTGTATGTTAGCCCACGGATTTCTCGAGATTTGATTGACCGTCTCCGTTTCGCCCCAAATTTTTGCAGTGCGCAGCCTACAAGACCTCGTGACGAGCGCCCTATCAGTTCAATTGATCAGCATTACTATTTTTTGCATAAATGAGAATTTACGATTTTCGCGATTTTCGGTGTGTGTTAGCCCACGGATTTCTCCATATTTGACTGACCGTCTTCGTTCGACCCCAAATTTTGGCTGTGTGAAGCCTACCAAACTTGATGGCGTGCGCCCTATAATTTCATTTGATCAGCATCACTATTTTTCGCATAAATCAAAATTTACGATTTTCGCGATTTTCAGTTTGTGTTAGCCCACGGATTTCTCGAGATTTGATTGACCGTCTCCGTTTCGCCCCAAATTTTTGTTGTGCATAGCCTACAAGGCTTGGTGACGAGTTCTTACCATTTTATTTGATCGGCATCACTATTTTTCGCATAAATGAGAATTTACGATTTTTGCCATTTTCGGTGTATGTTAGCCCACGGATTTCTCGAGATTTGATTGACCGTCTCCGTTTGGCCTCAAATTTTGGCAGTGCGTAGCCTACAAGGCCAGGTAGCGAGCTCTCTATCATTTCAATTGATCGGCATCACTATTTTTCGCATAAATGAGAATTTATGATTTTCTCCATTTTCGGTGTATGTTAGCCTACAGATTTCTCGAGATTTGATTGATTGTCTCCGTTTCGCCTCAAATTTTTGCAGTGCTTACTCTACAAGGCCTTGTGACGAGCGCCCTATCATTTCAATTGATCAGCATCACTATTTTTTGCATAAATGAGAAATTATGATTTTCGCGATTTTCGGTATATGTTAGCCCACGTATTTCTCGAAATTTGATTGACCGTCTCCGTTTGGCCCAAAATTATGGCTGCGCATCACCTACAAGGCATGGTGACGAGCGCCCTTTCATTTCAATTGATCAGCATCACTATTTTTCACATAAATGAGAATTTATGATTTTTGCGATTTTCGGTGTATGTTAAACCACAAATTTCTCGAGATTGGATTGACCGTCTCCGTTTCGCCCCAAATTTTTACAGTGCGCAACCTACAAGGCCTCGTGACGAGCGCCCTATCATTTCAATTGATCAGAATCACTATTTTTCGCATAAATGAGAATTTACGATTATCACGATTTTCGGTGTATTTTAAACCACGGATTTCTCGAGATTTGATTGACCATCTCCGTTTGGCCTCAAATTTTGGCAGTGCGCAACCTACAAGGCCTTGTAACGAGCACCCTATCATTTCAATTGATCGGCAACACTATTTTTCGCATGAATGAGAATTTATGATTTTCTCGATTTTCAGTGTATGTAAGCCATATATTTCTCGAGATTTGATTGTCCGTCTCCGTTTTGCCCCAAATTTTGGCAGTGCGCAACCTACAAGGCCTGGTAACGAGTGCCCTTTCAATTCAATTGATTGGTATCCCTATTTTTCGTACAAATGAGAATTTATGATTTTCACCATTTTCGGTGTATGTTAGCCCACGGATTTCTCGAGATCTGATTGACCGTCTCCGTTTTGCCCCAAATTTTGGCGGTGCGTAGCCTACAAGGGCTGTAATGAGCGCCCTATCATTTCAATTGATAAGCATCACTATTTTTCGCATAAATGAGAATTTACTATTTTCGCGATTTTCGGTGTATGTTAGCCCACAGATTTCTCGAGATTTGATTGACCGTCTCTGTTTGATCCAAATTATGGCTGCGCATCGCCTACAAGGCCTGGTACCGAGCGCCCTATCATTTCAATTGATCAGTATCACTATTTTTTGTATAAATGAGAATTTACTATTTTTGCGATTTTCGGTGTATGTTAAACCACGGATTTCTCGAGACTTGATTGACCGTCTCCATTTCGCCCTAAATTTTTTCAGTGCGCAACCTACAAGGCCAGGTGACGAGCGCCCTATCATTTAATTTGATCGTGATCACTATTTTTCGCATAAATGAGAATTTATGATTTTCGCGATTTTCGGTGTATGTTAGCCCACGGATTTCTCTAGATTTGATTGGCCGTCTCCATTTTGCCTCAAAGTTTTGCAGTGCGCAGCCTCCAAGGCCTGGTAACGAACGCCCTATCATTTCAATTGAATGGCATCACTATTTTTCGCATAAATAAGAATTGACGATTTTCTCGATTTTCGGTGTATGTTAGCCACGGATTTCACGAGATTTGATTGACCGTCTCCGTTTCACCTCAAATTTTGGCAGTGCGCAACCTACAAGGCCTGGTAAAGAGCGCCCTATCAATTCAATTGATCGGTATCACTATTTTCGCATAAATGAGAATTTATTATTTTTGTGATTTTTGGTGTATGTTAAACCACGGATTTCTCGAGATTTGATTGACCGTCTCCGTTTCGCTCCAAATTTTTGCAGTGCGTAGCCTACAAGGCCTGGTGACGAGCGCCCTATCATTTCAATTGATCAGCATCACTATTTTTCGCACAAATGAGAATTTACAATTTTTGCGATTTTCGGTGTATGTTAGCCCACGAATTTCTTGAGATTTGATTGACCATCTTCGTTTGGCCAAAAATTTTGACTGTGCATAGCCTACAAGGCCTGGTGACGAGCATTCTACCATTTTATTTGATCGGCATCACTATTTTTCGCATAAATGAGAATTTATGATTTTCGCCATTTTCGGTGTATGTTAGCCCACGGATTTTTTGAGATTTGATTGACCGTCTCCGTTTCGCCCCAAATATTTGCAGTGCGTAGCCTACAAGGCCTGGTGACGAGAGCTCTATCATTTCAATTGATCAGCATCACTATTTTTCGCATAAATGAGAATTTATGATTTTTGCGATTTTCGGTGTATGTTAGCCCACGGATTTCTCAAGATTTGATTGACCGTCTCCATTTGGCCCAAAATTTTGGCTGTGCATCGCCTACAAGGCCTGATGATGAGCGCCCTACCATGTCATTTGATCGGCATCAGTATTTTTCGCATAAATCAGAATTTACGATTTTCGCGATTTTCAGTTTGTGTTAGCCCACGGATTTCTCGAGATTTAACTGATCGTCTCCGTTCGGTCCTAAATTTTTGCTTTGTGCAGCCTACAAGGCCTGGTGATGAGCGCCTTATCATTTAACTTGATCATGATAATCATTTTTTGCTTTAATATAAATTTACGATTTTCGCGATTTTCTGAGTGTGTTAGCCCACATATTTCTCGAGATTTGACTGACCGTCTTCGTTCGGCCCCAAATTTTGGCTGTGCCAAGCCTACCAAACTTGATGACGAGCACCCGTTAATTTCATTTAATCAGCATCACTATTTTTCGCATAAATGAGAATTTACGATTTTCGCGGGATTTTCGGTGAATGTTAGCCCATGGATTTCTCGAGATTTGATTGACCGTCTTTGTTTCGCCCAAAATTTTGGCAGTGCGTATCCTAAGAGGCATGGTGACGAGTGTCCTATCATTTCAATTGATCAGCATCACTATTTTTTGCATAAATGAGAATTTACGATTTTCGATATTTTCGGTGTATGTTAGCCCACGAATTTATCGAGATTTGATTGACCGTCTCCATTGGGCCCAAAATTTTGGCTGCGCATATCCAACAACGCTTGGTGACGAGCGCCCTACCATTTCATTTGATCGGCATCACTATTTTTTGCATAAATGATAATTTACTATTTTCGCCATTTTCGGTGTATGTTAGCCCACGGATTTCTCGAGATTTGATTGACCGTCTCCGTTTCGCCCCAAATTTTTGCAGTGCGTAGCCTACAAGTCCTGGTGATGAGCGCCCTATCATTTCAATTGATCAGCATCACTATTTTTCGCATAAATGAGAATTTACGATATTATCGATTTTCGATGTATGTTAGCCCACAGATTTCTCGAGGTTTGACTGACCGTCTCCGTTTCGCCCAAATTTTTGTAGTTTGTAGCCTACAAGGCCTGGTGCCGAGCACCCTATCATTTCAATTGATCAGTATCACTATTTTTTGCATAAATGAGAATTTACTATTTTCGCGATTTTCGGTGTTGTTAGCCCACGAATTTCTCGAGATTTGATTGACCGTCTCCGTTTCGCCCCAAATTTTTTGCAGTGCGTAGGCCACAAGACCTGGTGACGAGCGCCCCATCATTTCAATTGATCAGCATAACTATTTTCCGCATAAATGAGAATTTACGATTTTCGCAATTTTCGGTGTATGTTAGCCCACGGATTTCTCGATATGTGATTGACCGGCTTCGTTTGGCACCAAATTTTGGCTGCGTATTGCCTACAAGGCCTGGTGACGAGCGCCCTACCATTTCATTTGATCGGCATCACTATTTTTTGCATAAATCAAAATTTACGATTTTCGCGATTTTCGGTTAGTGTTAGCCCACGGATTTCACGAGATTTGACTGACCGTCTCCGTTCGACCCCAAATTTTTGCTTTGTGCAACCTACAAGGCCTTTTGATGAGCGCCCTATCATTTAATTTGATCGTGATAATTATTTTTCGCATAAATGAGAATTTACGATTTTCACAATTTTCGATGTTTGTTAGCCCACGGATTTCTCGAGATTTGATTGACCGTCTCCGTTTCTCCCCAAATTTTTGCTGTGCGTAGCCTACAAGGCCTGGTGACGAGCGCCCTACCATTTTAATTGATCAGCATCACTATTTTTAGCATAAATGAGAATTTACGATATTATCGATTTTCGGTGTATGTTAGCCCACAGATTTCTCGAGGTTTGATTGACCGTCTCCGTTTCACCCAAATTTTTACAGTGCGTAGCCTACAAGGCCTGGTACCGAGCGCCCTATCATTTCAATTGATCAGTATCACTATTTTTTGCATAAATGAGAATTTACTATTTTTGCGATTTTCGGTGTATGTTAAACCACGGATTTCTCGAGACTTGATTGACCGTCTCCGTTTCGCCCCAAATTTTTTCAGTGCGCAACCTACAAGGCCTGGTGACGAGCGCCCTATCATTTAATTTGATCGTGATCACTATTTTTCGCATAAATGAGAATTTATGATTTTCGCGATTTTCGGCGTATGTTAGCCCACGGATTTCTCTAGATTTGATTGGCCGTCTCCATTTTGCCTCAAAGTTTTGCAGTGCGCAGCCTCCAAGGCCTGGTAACGAACGCCCTATCATTTCAATTGAATGGCATCACTATTTTTCGCATAAATAAGAATTGACGATTTTCGCGATTTTCGATTTGTGTTAGTCCACGAATTTCTCGAGATTTGACTGACTGTCTCCGTTCGACCCCAAATTTTTGCTTTGTGCAACCTACAAGGTCTTTTGATGAGTGCCCTATCATTTAATTTGATCGTGATAATTATTTTTCGCATAAATGAGAATTTACGATTTTTACAATTTTCGATGTTTGTTAGCCCACGGATTTCTCGAGATTTGATTGACCGTCTCCGTTTCTCCCCAAATTTTTGATGTGCGTAGCCTACAAGGCCTGGTGACGAGCGCCCTACCATTTCAATTGATCAGCATCACTATTTTTAGCATAAATGAGAATTTACGATATTATCGATTTTCGGTGTATGTTAGCCCACAGATTTCTCGAGGTTTGATTGACCGTCTCCGTTTTGCCCAAATTTTTACAGTGCGTAGCCTACAAGGCCTGGTACCGAGCGCCCTATCATTTCAATTGATCAGTATCACTATTTTTTGCATAAATGAGAATTTACTATTTTCGCGATTTTCGGTGTTGTTAGCCCACGAATTTCTCGAGATTTGATTGACCGTCTCCGTTTCGCCCCAAATTTTTTGCAGTGCGTAGGCCACAAGACCTGGTGACGAGCGCCCCATCATTTCAATTGATCAGCATAACTATTTTCCGCATAAATGAGAATTTACGATTTTCGCAATTTTCGGTGTATGTTAGCCCACGGATTTCTCGATATGTGATTGAACGGCTTCGTTTGGCACCAAATTTTGGCTGCGTATTGCCTACAAGGCCTGGTGACGAGCGCCCTACCATTTCATTTGATCGGCATCACTATTTTTCGCATAAATCAAAATATACGATTTTCGCGATTTTCGATTTGTGTTAGTCCACGAATTTCTCGAGATTTGACTGACTGTCTCCGTTCGACCCCAAATTTTTGCTTTGTGCAACCTACAAGGTCTTTTGATGAGTGCCCTATCATTTAATTTGATCATGATAATTATTTTTCGCATAAATGAGAATTTACGATTTTCACAATTTTCGATGTTTGTTAGCCCACGGATTTCTCGAGATTTGATTGACCGTCTCCGTTTCTCCCCAAATTTTTGATGTGCGTAGCCTACAAGGCCTGGTGACGAGCGCCCTACCATTTCAATTGATCAGCATCACTATTTTTAGCATAAATGAGAATTTACGATATTATTGATTTTCGGTGTATGTTAGCCCACAGATTTCTCGAGGTTTGATTGACCGTCTCCGTTTCGCCCAAATTTTTACAGTGCGTAGCCTACAAGGCCTGGTACCGAGCGCCCTATCATTTCAATTGATCAGTATCACTATTTTTTGCATAAATGAGAATTTACTATTTTTGCGATTTTCGGTGTATGTTAAACCACGGATTTCTCGAGACTTGATTGACCGTCTCCGTTTCGCCCCAAATTTTTTCAGTGCGCAACCTACAAGGCCTGGTGACGAGCGCCCTATCATTTAATTTGATCGTGATCACTATTTTTCGCATAAATGAGAATTTATGATTTTCGCGATTTTCGGTGTATGTTAGCCCACGGATTTCTCTAGATTTGATTGGCCGTCTCCATTTTGCCTCAAAGTTTTGCAGTGCGCAGCCTCCAAGGCCTGGTAACGAACGCCCTATCATTTCAATTGAATGGCATCACTATTTTTCGCATAAATAAGAATTGACGATTTTCGCGATTTTCGATTTGTGTTAGTCCATGAATTTCTCGAGATTTGACTGACTGTCTCCGTTCGACCCCAAATTTTTGCTTTGTGCAACCTACAAGGTCTTTTGAGGAGTGCCCTATCATTTAATTTGATCGTGATAATTATTTTTCGCATAAATGAGAATTTACGATTTTCACAATTTTCGATGTTTGTTAGCCCACGGATTTCTCGAGATTTGATTGACCGTCTCCGTTTCTCCCCAAATTTTTGATGTGCGTAGCCTACAAGGCCTGGTGACGAGCGCCCTACCATTTCAATTGATCAGCATCACTATTTTTAGCATAAATGAGAATTTATGATATTATCGATTTTCGGTGTATGTTAGCCCACAGATTTCTCGATGTTTGATTGACCGTCTCCGTTTCACCCAAATTTTTACAGTGCGTAGCCTACAAGGCCTGGTACCGAGCGCCCTATCATTTCAATTGATCAGTATCACTATTTTTTGCATAAATGAGAATTTACTATTTTTGCGATTTTCGGTGTTGTTAGCCCACGGATTTCTCGAGATTTGATTGACCGTCTCCGTTTTGCCTTAAATTTTTTGCAGTGCGTAGGCTACAAGGCCTGGTGACGAGCGCCCCATCATGTCAATTGATCAGCATAACTATTTTCCGCAAAAATAAGAATTTACGATTTTCACAATTTTCGGTGTATATTAGCCCACGGATTTCTCGATAGTTGATTGACCGGCTCCGTTTGGCACCAAATTTTGGCTGCGTATTATCTACAAGGCCTGGTGACGAGCGCCCTACCATTTCATTTGATCGGCATCACTATTTTTTGCATAAATCAAAATTTACGATTTTCGCGATTTTCGGTTAGTGTTAGCCCACGGATTTCACGAGATTTGACTGACCGTCTCCGTTCGACCCCAAATTTTTGCTTTGTGCAACCTACAAGGCCTTTTGATGAGCGCCCTATCATTTAATTTGATCGTGATAATTATTTTTCGCATAAATGAGAATTTACGATTTTCACAATTTTCGATGTTTGTTAGCCCACGGATTTCTCGAGATTTGATTGACCGTCTCCGTTTCTCCCCAAATTTTTGATGTGCGTAGCCTACAAGGCCTGGTGACGAGCGCCCTACCATTATAATTGATCAGCATCACTATTTTTAGCATAAATGAGAATTTACGATATTATCGATTTTCGGTGTATGTTAGCCCACAGATTTCTCGAGGTTTGATTGACCGTCTCCGTTTCGCCCAAATTTTTACAGTGCGTAGCCTACAAGGCCTGGTACCGAGCGCCCTATCATTTCAATTGATCAGTATCACTATTTTTTGCATAAATGAGAATTTACTATTTTTGCGATTTTCGGTGTATGTTAAACCACGGATTTCTCGAGACTTGATTGACCGTCTCCGTTTCGCCCCAAATTTTTTTAGTGCGCAACCTAAAAGGCCTGGTGACGAGCGCCCTATCATTTAATTTGATCGTGATCACTATTTTTCGCATAAATGAGAATTTATGATTTTCGCGATTTTCGGCGTATGTTAGCCCACGGATTTCTCTAGATTTGATTGGCCGTCTCCATTTTGCCTCAAAGTTTTGCAGTGCGCAGCCTCCAAGGCCTGGTAACGAACGCCCTATCATTTCAATTGAATGGCATCACTATTTTTCGCATAAATAAGAATTGACGATTTTCGCGATTTTCGATTTGTGTTAGTCCACGAATTTCTCGAGATTTGACTGACTGTCTCCGTTCGACCCCAAATTTTTGCTTTGTGCAACCTACAAGGTCTTTTGATGAGTGCCCTATCATTTAATTTGATCGTGATAATTATTTTTCGCATAAATGAGAATTTACGATTTTCACAATTTTCGATGTTTGTTAGCCCACGGATTTCTCGAGATTTGATTGACCGTCTCCGTTTCTCCCCAAATTTTTGATGTGCGTAGCCTACAAGGCCTGGTGACGAGCGCCCTACCATTTCAATTGATCAGCATCACTATTTTTAGCATAAATGAGAATTTATGATATTATCGATTTTCGGTGTATGTTAGCCCACAGATTTCTCGATGTTTGATTGACCGTCTCCGTTTCGCCCAAATTTTTACAGTGCGTAGCCTACAAGGCCTGGTACCGAGCGCCCTATCATTTCAATTGATCAGTATCACTATTTTTTGCATAAATGAGAATTTACTATTTTTGCGATTTTCGGTGTTGTTAGCCCACGGATTTCTCGAGATTTGATTGACCGTCTCCGTTTTGCCTTAAATTTTTTGCAGTGCGTAGGCTACAAGGCCTGGTGACGAGCGCCCCATCATGTCAATTGATCAGCATAACTATTTTCCGCAAAAATAAGAATTTACGATTTTCACAATTTTCGGTGTATATTAGCCCACGGATTTCTCGATAGTTGATTGACCGGCTCCGTTTGGCACCAAATTTTGGCTGCGTATTATCTACAAGGCCTGGTGACGAGCGCCCTACCATTTCATTTGATCGGCATCACTATTTTTTGCATAAATCAAAATTTACGATTTTCGCGATTTTCGGTTAGTGTTAGCCCACGGATTTCACGAGATTTGACTGACCGTCTCCGTTCGACCCCAAATTTTTGCTTTGTGCAACCTACAAGGCCTTTTGATGAGCGCCCTATCATTTAATTTGATCGTGATAATTATTTTTCGCATAAATGAGAATTTACGATTTTCACAATTTTCGATGTTTGTTAGCCCACGGATTTCTCGAGATTTGATTGACCGTCTCCGTTTCTCCCCAAATTTTTGATGTGCGTAGCCTACAAGGCCTGGTGACGAGCGCCCTACCATTTCAATTGATCAGCATTACTATTTTTAGCATAAATGAGAATTTACGATATTATCGATTTTCGGTGTATGTTAGCCCACAGATTTCTCGAGGTTTGATTGACCGTCTCCGTTTCGCCCAAATTTTTACAGTGCGTAGCCTACAAGGCCTGGTACCGAGCGCCCTATCATTTCAATTGATCAGTATCACTATTTTTTGCATAAATGAGAATTTACTATTTTCGCGATTTTCGGTGTTGTTAGCCCACGGATTTCTCGAGATTTGATTGACCGTCTCCGTTTTGCCTTAAATTTTTTGCAGTGCGTAGGCTACAAGGCCTGGTGACGAGCGCCCCATCATTTCAATTGATCAGCATAACTATTTTCCGCATAAATGAGAATTTACGATTTTCGCAATTTTCGGTGTATGTTAGCCCACGGATTTCTCGATAGTTGATTGACCGGCTCCGTTTGGCACCAAATTTTGGCTGCGTATTATCTACAAGGCCTGGTGACGAGCGCCCAACCATTTCATTTGATCGGCATCACTATTTTTTGCATAAATCAAAATTTACGATTTTCGCGATTTTCGGTTAGTGTTAGCCCACAGATTTCTCGAGATTTGACTGACCGTCTCCGTTCGACCCCAAATTTTTGCTTTGTGCAACCTACAAGGCCTTTTGATGAGCGCCCTATCATTTAATTTGATCGTGATAATTATTTTTCGCATAAATGAGAATTTACGATTTTCGCAATTTTCGATGTCTGTTAGCCCACGGATTTCTCGAGATTTGATTGACCGTCTCCGTTTCTCTCCAAATTTTTGCTGTGCGTAGCCTACAAGGCCTGGTGACGAGCGCCCTATCATTTCAATTGATCAGCATCACTATTTTTCGCATAAATGAGAATTTATGATTTTCGTGATTTTCGATGTATATTAGCCCACGAATTTCTCAAGATATTATTGACTGTCTCCGTTTGGCGAAACATTTTGGCAGTGCACAGCCTACAAAGCCTGGTAACAAGCGCCCTATCATTTCAATTTTTCGGCCTTACTACTTTTCGCATAAATGAGAATTTACGATTTTCGCTATTTTCGGTGTATGTTAGCCCACGGATTTCTCGAGATTGTATTGATCGTCTCCGTTTCGCCCCAAATTTTTTCTTTGTGCAGCCTACAAGGCCTTTTGATGAGCGCCCTATCATTTAATTTGATCGTGATAATTATTTTTCGAATAAATGAGAATTGACGATTTTAGCAATTTTCGATGTCTGTTAGCCCACGGATTTCTGGAGATTTGATTGACAGTCTCCATTTGGCCCCAAATTTTGGTTGTGCGTAGTCTACAAGACCTGGTGACGAGCGCCCTATCATTTCAATTGATCAGCATCACTATTTTTCGCATAAATGAGAATTTATGATATTGTCGATTTTCGGTGTATGTTAGCCCACAGATTTCTCGAGGTTTGACTGACCGTGTCCGTTTCGCCCCAAATTTTTTCAGTGCGTAGCATACAAGGCTTGGTGCTGAGCGCCCTATCATTTCAATTGATCAGTATTACTTTTTTTTGCATAAATGAGAATTTACTATTTTCGCTATTTTCGGTGTTGTTAGCCCACGAATTTCTCGAGATTTGACTGACCGTATCCGTTTCACCCCAAATTTTTGCAGTGCGTAGGCTACAAGGCCTGGTGACGAGCGCCCCATCATTTCAATTGATCAGCACAACTATTTTCCACATAAATTAGAATTTACGATTATCGCGATTTTCGGTGTATGTTAGCCCACGGATTTCTCGATATTTGATTGATCGGCTCCGTTTGGCCACAAATTTAGGCGGTGCATTGTCTACAAGGCCTGGTGACGAGCTCCCTACATTTTCATTTTATCGGCATCACTATTTTTCGCATAAATCAAAATTTACGATTTTCGCGATTTTCAGTTTGTGTTAGCCCACGGATTTCTCGAGATTTGACTGACCGTCTCCGTTCGACCCCAAATTTTTGCTTTGTCCAGCCTACAAGGCCTTTTGATGAGCGCCCTACCAGTTCATTTGATCGTGATAATTATTTTTTGCATAAATGAGAATTTACGATTTTCACAATTTTCGGTGTTTGTTAGCCCACAGATTTCTCGAGATTTGATTGACCTCTCCATTTCGCCCCAAATTTTTGTTGTCTGTAGCCTACAAGGCCTGGTGACGAGCGCCCTATCATTTCAATTGATCAACATCACTATTTTTCGCATAAATGAGAATTTATGATTTTCGTGATTTTTGATGTATGTTAGCCCACGGATTTTTCAAGATATGATTGACCGTCTCCGTTTTGTCCCAAATTTTGGCAGTGCACAGCCTGCAAAGCATGGTAACAAGCGCCCTATCATTTCAATTTATCGGCCTTACTATTTTTTGCATAAATAAGAATTTACGATTTTTGCTATTTTCGGTGTATGTTAGCCCACGGATATCTCGAGATTCGATTGACCGTCTCCGTTTCGCCTCAAATTTTTGCAGTGCGTAGCCTACAAGGCCTGGTGACGAGCGCCCTATCATTTCAATTGATCAGCATCACTATTTTTCGGATAAATTAGAATTTATGATTTTCGTGATTTCCGGTGTATGTTAGTCCACGGATTTATCGAGATTTGATTGACCGTCTCCATTGGGCCCAAAATTTTGGTTGCGCATATCCTTCAAGGCTTGGTGACGAGCGCCCTACCATTTAATTTAATCGGTATCACTATTTTTCGCATAAATGATAATTTACAATTTTCGCCATTTTCGGTGTATGTTAGTCTATGGATTTCTCGAGATTTGATTGACTGTCTTCGTTTCGCCCCAAATTTTTGTAGTGCGTAGCATACAAGGCCTGGTGACGAGCTCCCTATCATTTCAATTTATCAGTATCACTATTTTTCGCATAAATGAGAATTTACGATTTTCTCAATTTTCGGTGTATGTTAGCCCACAGATTTGTCGAGGTTTGACTGACCGTCTCCGTTTCGCCCCAAATTTTTGTAGTGCGTAGCATACAAGGCCTGGTGCCGAGCGCCCTATCATTTCAATTGATCAGTATCACTATTTTTTGCATAAATGAGAATTTACTATTTTCGCGATTTTCGGTGGTGTTAGTCCACGGATTTCTCGAGATTTGATTGACCGTCTCCGTTTCGCCCCAAATTTTTGCAGTGCATAGGCTATAAGGCCTGGTGACGAGCGCCCATCATTTCAATTGATCAGCATCACTATTTTCTAAATAAATGAGAATTTACGATTTTCGGGATTCTCGCTGTATGTTAGCCCACGGATTTCTCGATATTTGATTGACCGGCTCCGTTTGGCTCCAGAATTTTGGCTGCGCATCGCCTACAAGGCCTGGTGACGAGCGCCCTACCATTTCATTTGATCGGCATCACTATTTGTCGCATAAATCAAAATTTACGATTTTTGCGATTTTCAGTTTGTGTTAGCCCACGGATTTCTCGAGATTTGACTGACCATCTCCGTTTGACCCCAAATTTTTGCTATGTCTAGCCTACAAGGCCTTTTGATGAACGTCCTATCATTTAATTTGATCATGATAATTATTTTTCGCATAAATGAGAATTTACGATTTTTGCAATTTTCGATATTTGTTAGCCCACGGATTTCTCGAGATTTGATTGACTGTCTCCGTTTCACCCCAAATTTTTGTTGTGCGTAGCCTACAAGGCCTGGTGACGAGCGCCCTATCATTTCAATTGATCAGCATCAGTATTTTTCGCATAAATGAGAATTTATGATATTGTCGATTTTCGGTGTATGTCAGCACACAGATTACTCGAGGTTTGACTGACCGTCTCCGTTTCGCCCCAAATTTTTGCAGTGCGTAGCCTACAAGGCTTGATGCCGAGCGCCCTATCATTTCAATTGATCAGTATCACTATTTTTTGCATAAATGAAAATTTATGATTTTTGCCATTTTCGGTGTATGTTAGCCCACAGATTTCTCGAGATTTGATTGACCGTCTCCGTTTCGCCCCAAATTTTTGCAGTGCGTAGGCTACAAGGCCTGGTGACGAGCACCCCATCATTTCAATTGATCAGCACAACTATTTTCCGCATAAATGAGAATTTACGATTTTCGCGATTTTCGGTGTATGTTAGCCCACGGATTTCTCGATATTTGATTGACCGGCTCCGTTTGGCCCCAAATTTTGGTTGCGGATCACCTACAAGGCCTGGTGACAAGCTCCCTACCATTTCATTTTATCGGCATCACTATTTTTCGCATAAATCAAAATTTACAATTTTCGTGATTTTCAGTTTGTGTTAGCCCACGGATTTGTCGAGATTTGACTGACCGTTTCCTTTCGACCCCAAATTTTTGCTTTGTGCAGCCTACAAGGCCTTTTGATGAGCGCCCTACCATTTCATTTGATCGTGATAACTATTTTTCGTATAAATGAGAATTTACGATTTTCGCAATTTTCGGTGACTGTTAGCCCACGGATTTCTCGAGATTTGATTGACCTCTCCGTTTCACCCCAAATTTTTGTTGTGTGTAGCCTACAAGGCCTGGTGACGAGCGCCCTATCATTTCAATTGATCAACATCACTATTTTTCGCATAAATGAGAATTTATGATTTTCGTGATTTTCGATTATGTTAGCCCACGGATTTTTCAAGATATGATTGACCGTCTCCGTTTGGTCCCAAATTTTGGCAGTGCACAGCCTACAAAGCATGGTAACAAGCGCCCTATCATTTCAATTTATCGGCCTTACTATTTTTCGCATAAATAAGAATTTATGATTTTCGCTATTTTTGGTGTATGTTAGCCCACGGATTTCTTTAGATTTGATTGACCGTCTCCGTTTGGCCCCAAATTTTGGCAGTACGCAGCCAACAAGGCCTGGTAACAAGTGCTCTATCATTTCAATTGATCGGTATCAGTATTTTTCGCATAAATGAGAATTTATGATTTGGGCCATTTTCGGTGTATTAATCCCACGGATTTCTCGAGATTTGATTGACCGTCTCCGTTTCGCCCCAAATTTTTGCAGTGCGTAGCCTACAAGGCCTGGTGACGAGCGCCCTATCATTTCAATTGATCAGCATCACTATTTTTCAGATAAATGAGAATTTATGATTTTCGTGATTTTTGGTGTTTGTTAGCCCACGGATTTCTCGAGATTTGATTGACTGTCTCCGTTTCGCCCCAAATTTTTTCATTGCGTTGCGTAGCCTACAAGGCCTGGTGATGAGTTCCCTATCATTTCAATTTATCAGTATCACTATTTTTTGCATAAATGAAATTTTCTATTTTCTCGATTTTCGGTGTATGTTAGCCCACAGATTTGTCGAGGTTTCAGTGACCGTCTCCATTTCGCCCCAAATTTTTGCAGTGCGTAGCCTACAAGGCCTGGTGTCGAGCGCCCTATCATTTCAATTGATCAGTATCACTATTTTGTGCATAAATGAAATTTTCTATTTTCGCGATTTTCGGTGTTAGCCCATGAATTTCTCGAGATTTGATTGACCGTCTCCGTTTTGCCCCAAATTTTTGCAGTGCGTAGGCTACAAGGCCTAGTGATGAGCGCCCCATCATTTCAATTGATCAGCACAACTATTTTCCGCATAAATGAGAATTTATGATTTTTGCAATTTTCTGTGTATGTTAGCCCACAGATTTCTCGATATTTGATTAACCGGCTCCGTTTGGCCCCAAATTTTGGCAATGCGTAGCCTACAAGGCCTGGTAATGAGTGCCCTATCAATTCAATTGAGCGGCATCACTATTTTTCGCATAAATGGGAATTTATGATTTTTGCAATTTTCGGTGTATGTTAAACCACGGATTTCTTGAGATTTGATTGACCATCTCCGTTGCCCCAAATTTTTGCAGTGCATAGGCTACAAGGCCTGGTGACGAGCGCCCCATCTTTTCAATTGATCAGCATCACTATTTTCCGCATAAATGAGAATTTACAATTTTTGCGATTCTCGGTGTGTGTTAGCCCAGGGATTTCTCGATATTCGATTGACCGGCTCCATTTGGCCCCAAATTTTGGCTGCGCATCGCTTACAAGGCCTGGTGACGAGCTCCCTACCATTTCATTTGATCGGCATCACTATTTTTCGCATAAATCAAAATCTATGATTTTCGCAATTTTCGGTTTGTGTTAGCCCACGGATTTCTCGAGATTTAACTGACCATTTCCGTTCGACCCCAAATTTTTGCTTTGTGCAGCCTACAAGGCCTTTTGATGAGTGCCCTATCATTTAATTTGATCGTGATAATTATTTTTCGCATAAATGAGAATTTACGATTTTCGCAATTTTCGATGTCTGTTAGCCCACGGATTTCTCGAGATTTGATTGACCGTCTCCGTTTCACCCCAAATGTTTGCTGTGCGTAGCCTACAAGGCCTGGTGACGAGCGCCCTATCATTTCAATTGATCAGCATCACTATTTTTTGCATAAGTGAGAATTTATGATATTTTCGATTTTCGGTGTATGTTAGCCCACAGATTTCTCGAGGTTTGACTGACCGTCCCCGTTTCGCCCCAAATTTTTTGCAGTACGTAGCCTACAAGGCTTGGTGTCGAGCGCTCTATCATTTCAATTGATAAGTATCACTATTTTTTGCATAAATGAGAATTTACTATTTTCGCTCTTTTCGGTGTTGTTAGCCCACGGATTTCTCGAGATTGATTGACCGTGTCCGTTTTGCCCCAAATTTTTGCAGTGCGTAGGCTACGAGGCCTAGTGACGAGCACCCCATCATTTCAATTGATCAGCATAACTATTTTCCGCATAAATGAGAATTTACGATTTTCGCGATTTTCGGTGTATGTTAGCCCACGGATTTCTCGATATTTGATTGACCGGCTCCGTTTGGACACAAATTTTGGCTGCGCATCGCCTACAAGGCCTGGTGACGAGCTCCCTACATTTTCATTTTATTGGCATTACTATTTTTCGCATAAATCAAAATTTACGATTTTCGCGATTTTCAGTTTATGTTAGCCCACGGATTTCTCGAGATTTGACTGACCGTCTCCGTTCGACCCCAAATTTTTGCTTTGCGCAGCCTACAAGGCCTTTTGATGAGCTCCCTACCATTTCATTTGACCGTGATAACTATTTTTTGCATAAATGAGAATTTACGATTTTCGCAATTTTCGGTGTCTGTTAGCCCACGGATTTCTCGAGATTTGATTGACCTCTCCGTTTCGCCCCAAATTTTTGTTGTGTGTAGCCTACAGGGACTAGTGACGAGCGCCCTATCATTTCAATTGATCAACATCACTATTTTTCGCATAAATGAGAATTTATGATTTTCGTAATTTTCGATGTATGTTAGCCCACGGATTTCTCAAGATATGATTGACCGTCTCCGTTTGGTCCCAAATTTTGGCAGTGCACAGCCTACAAAGCATGGTAACAAGCGCCCTATCATTTCAATTTATCGGCCTTACTATTTTTCGCATAAATAAG
Organism: Datura wrightii; assembly: GCA_035772735.1. NCBI lineage: Eukaryota > Viridiplantae > Streptophyta > Magnoliopsida > Solanales > Solanaceae > Datura > Datura wrightii. The sequence continues at coordinate 74,397,338 of JASDFA010000023.1, read as the reverse complement.
AATTTACGATTTTTGCTATTTTCGGTGCATGGTAGCCCACGGATGTCTCGAGATTTGATTGACCGTGTACGTTTCGCCCCAAATTTTTGCAGTGTGTAGCCTACAAGGCCTGTTGACGAGCGCCCTATCATTTCAATTGATCAACATCACTATTTTTCGGATAAATGAGAATTTATGATTTTCGTGATTTTCGGTGTATGTTAGTCCACGGATTTATCGAGATTTGATTGACCGTCTCTGTTTCGCCCCAAATTTTTGTTGTGCAAAGACTACAAGGCTTGGTGACGAGCGCTCTACCATTTTATTTGATCGCCATCTCTATTTTTTTGCATAAATGAAAATTTATGATTTTTGCGATTTTCGGTGTATGTTAGCCTACGGATTTCTCGAGATTTGATTGACCGTCTCCGTTTGGCCCCAAATTTTGGCAGTGTGCAGCCTACAAGGCCTGGTAACGAGCGCCCTATCATTTCAATTGATCGGCATCACAATTTTTTGCATAAATGAGAATTTTTGATTTTTGCAATTTTCAGTGTATGTTAGCCCACGGATTTCTCGAGATTTGATTGACATTCTCCGTTTCGCCCCAAATTTTTACAGTACGCAGCCTACAAGGCCTGGTGACGAGCGCCCTATCATTTCATTTGATCGGTATCACTATTTTTCGCATAAATGAGAATTTACTATTTTCATGATTTTCGGTGTTTGTTAGCCCACAGATTTGTCGAGATTTGATTGATCGTCTCCGTTTGGCCCAAAATTTTAGCTGCGCATAGTCTACAAGGCCTAGTGATGAGTGCCCTACCATTTCATTTGATCGTCATCACTATTTTTCGCATAAATAAGAATTTATAATTTTTGCCATTTTCGGTGTATGTTAGCACACAGATTTCTCGAGATTTGATTGACCGTCTCCGTTTCGCCCCAAATTTTTTCACTGCGTATGCTACAAGGCCTGATGACGAGCGCCCTATAATTTCAATTGATCAGTATCACTATTTTTCGCATAAATGAGAATTTATGATTTTCGCGATTTTCGGTGTTTGTTAGCCTACGGATATCTCGAGATTTAATTGATCGTGTCTGTTTGGCCCCAAATTTTGGCAATGCGCAGCCTACAAGGCCTGGTAACGAGCGCTCTATCATTTCAATTGATCGGCATCACTATTTTTTGCTTAAATAAGAATTTACGATTTTTGCGATTTTCGATGTATGTTAGCCCACGGATTTCTCGAGATTTGACTGACCGTCTCCGTTCGGCTCCAAATTTTGGCTATGCGCATCCTACCAACCTTGATGACGAGCTCCCTATCATTTCATTTGATAAGCATTACTATTTTTCGCATAAATGAGAATTTACGATTTTCGCGTGATTTTCGGTGAATGTTAGCCCACGGATTTCTCGAGATTTGATTGATCGTCTCTATTGGGCCCAAAATTTTGGCTGCGCATATCCTACAAGGCTTGGGGACGAGCTCCCTACCATTTCATTTGATCGGCATCACTATTTTTCGCATAAATGATAATTTACGATTTTCGCGATTTTCGATGTATGTTAGCTCACGGATTTCTCGTGATTTGATTGACCGTCTCCGTTTTACCCTAAATTTTGGCAGTGCGCGGCCTACAAGGCCTGGTAACGAGCGCCCTATCATTTCAATTGATTGGTATCACTATTTTTCGCATAAATGAGAATTTACGATTTTTGCGATTTTCAGTGTATGTTAGCCCACGGATTTCTCGAGATTTGATTGACATTCTAAGTTTCGCCCCAAATTTTTGCAGTGCGTAGCCTACAAGGACTGGTGATGAGCGCCCTATTATTTCAATTGATCAACATCACTATTTTTCGCATAAATGAGAATTTAGGATTTTCGCGATTTTCAGTATATGTTAGCCCACGGATTTCTCGAGATTTGATTGATCGTCTCCGTTTGGCCCAAAATTTTGGCTGCGCATAGCCTACAAGGCCTGGTGATGAGCGCCCTACCATTTTATTTGATCGGCATCAATATTTTTCACATAAATGAGAATTTACGATTTTCGGTGTATGTTAGCCCACAGATTTCTCGAGATTTGATTGACCGTCTCCGTTTCGTCCCAAATTTTTTCAATGTGTATCCTACAAGGCCTGCTGATGAGCGTCCTATCATTTCAATTGATCAGCATCAGTATTTTTCGCATAAATGAGAATTTACGATTTTCGTGATTTTCGGTGTATGTTAGCCTACGGATTTCTCGAGATTTGATTGACCGTCTCCGTTTGGCCCCAAATTTTGGCAGTGTGTAGTCTACAAGGCCTTGTAACGAGTGCTCCATCATTTTAATTGATTGGCATCACTATTTTTCGTATAAATAAGAACTTACAATTTTCGCGATTTTCGGTGTATGTTAGCCCACGGATTTCTCGAGATTTGACTGACCGTCTCCATTTGGCCCCAAATTTTTGCAACGCATAGCCTACAAGGCCTGGTGACGAGCCCTATCATTTCAATTGATCAGCATCACTATTTTTTGCATAAATGAGAATTTACGATTTTCACAATTTTCGGTGTATGTTCGCTCATGGATTTCTCGAGATTTGATTGACCTTCTCTGTTTGGCCTAAAATTTTGGCTGCGTATAGCCTACAAGGCCTGGTGACGATCGCCCTACCATTTCATTTGATTGGCATCACTATTTTTCGCATAAATGAGAATTTACGATTTTCGCAATTTTCGGTGTATGTTAGCCTACGGATTTTCAAGATTTGATTGACCGTCTCTGTTTGGCCCCAAATTTTGGCAGTGCGCAGCCTATAAGGCCTGGTAATGAGCGCCCTATCATTTTAATTGATCGGCATCACCATTTTTCACATAAATGAAAATTTACGATTTTTGAGAATTTCGGTGTATGTTAGACCACGGATTTCTCGAGATTTGATTGACCGTCTCCGTTTGGCCCCAAATTTTGGCTGCGCATAGCCTACACGGCTTGGTGACGAGCGCCCTACCATTTAATTTGATTGGCATCACTATTTTTCGCATAAATGAGAATTTACAATTTTCGCCATTTTCGGTGTATGGTAGCCCACGGATGTCTCGAGATTTGATTGACCGTGTCCATTTTGCCCCAAATTTTGGCAGTGCGCAACCTACAAGGCCTAGTAACGAGTGCCCCATCATTTCATTTGATCGGCCTCACTATTTTTCGTATAAATGAGAATTTACAATTTTTGCGATTTTCGGTGTATGTTAGCCCACGGATTTCTCGAGATTTGATTGACCGTCTCCGTTTGGCCCCAAATTTTGGCAGTGCGCAGCCTACAAGGCCTGGTAACGAGCGCCCTATCATTTTAATTGATCGGTATCACTATTTTTCGCATATATGAGAGTTTTCGATTTTCGAGATTTTCGATGTATGTTAGCCCACGGATTTCTCGAGATTTGATTGACCGTCTCAATTTCGCCCTAAATTTTGACAGTGCACAGCCTACAAGGCCTGGTAACGAGCGCCCTATCATTTCAATTGATCGGCATCACTATTTTTCGCATAAATGATAATTTACGATTTTCGCAATTTTCAGTGTGTGTTAGCCCACGGATTTCTCGAGATTTGATTGACATTCTCAGTTTCGCCCAAAATTTTTGTAGTGCATAGCCTACAAGGCCTGGTGACGAGTTCCCTATTATTTCAATTGATCAACATCACTATTTTTCGCATAAATGAGAATTTACGATTTTCGCGATTTTTAGTGTATGTTAGCCCACGGATTTCTCGTGATTTGATTGATCGTCTCTGTTTGGCCCAAAATTTTAGCTGCGCATACTCTACAAGGCCTGGTGACGAGCGACCTACCATTTGTTTTGATCGGCATCACTATTTTTCGCATAAATGAGAATTTACGATTTTCATCATTTTCGGTGTATGTTAGCCCACAGATTTCTCGTGATTTGATTGACCGTCTTCGTTTTGCCCCAAATTTTTTCAGTGCGTATCCTACAAGGCCTGATGACGAGCATCCTATCATTTCAATTGAATAGCATCACAATTTTTCACATAAATGAGAATTTACGATTTTCGTGATTCGGTGTATGTTAGCCTACAGATTTCTCGAGATTTGATTGACCGTCTCTATTGGCCCCAAATTTTGGCAGTGCGCAGCCTACAAGTCCTGGTAACGAGCGCTCTATCATTTTAATTGATCAGCATCACTATTTTTTGCATAAATGAGAATTTACAATTTTCGCGATTTTCGGTGTATGTTAGTCCACGGATTTCTCGAGATTTGACTGACCGTCTCCATTTGGCCCCAAATATTTGCAACGCATAGCCTACAAGGCCTGGTGACGAGCGACCTATCATTTTTTTTATCGGCATCACTATTTTTCGCATAAATGAGAATTTATGATTTTTGTCATTTTCGGTGTATGTTAGCCCACAGATTTCTCGAGATTTGATTGACCGTCTCCGTTTTGCCCCAAAATTTTTCAGTGCATATCCTACAAGGCCTGATGACGAGCGTCCTATCATTTCAATTGATAAGCATCACTATTTTTCTCATAAATGAGAATTGTAGATTTTCGTGATTCTGTGTATGTTAGCCTATGGATTTCTCGAGATTTGATTGACCGTCTTCATTTGGCCCAAAATTTTGGCTGAGCATAGCCTACAAGGCTTGGTGACGAGCGTCGTACCATTTAATTTGATCGGTATCACTATTTTTCGCATAAATGCGAATTTATGATTTTCGCCATTTTCGGTGTATGTTAGCCCACAGATTTCTCGAGATTTGATTGACCGTCTCTGTTTTGGACCAAATTTTTGCAGTGCGTAGCCTACAAGGCCTGGTGACGAGCGCCCTATCATTTTAATTGATCAGTATCATTATTTTTCGCATAAATGAGAATTTATGATTTTTGCAATTTTCGGTGTATGTTGGCTCACGGATTTCTCGAGATTTGATTGACCGTCTCCGTTTGACCCAAAATTTTGGCTGTGCATAGCCTACAAGTCCTGGTGACGAGCGCCCTACCATTTCATTTGATCGGCATCACTATTTTTTGCATAAATGAGAATTTACAATTTTTGCGATTTTCGGTGTATGTTAGCCTACGGATTTCTCGAGATTTGACTGACCGTCTCCGTTTGGGCCCAAATTTTGGAAGTGCGCAGCCTACAAGGCCTAGTAATGAGCGCCCTATCATTTTAATTGATCGGCATCACTATTTTTCGCATAAATGAGAATTTACAATTTTCGAGATTTTCGGTGTATGTTAGCACACGGATTTCTCAAGATTTGATTGACCATTTCCGTTTTTCCCTAAATTTTGGCAGTGCGCAGCCTACAAGGTCTGATAACGAGCGCCCTATCATTTCAATTGATCGGCATCACTAGTTTTCGCATAAATGAGAATTTACGATTTTCGCGATTTTCAGTGTATGTTAGCCCACAGATTTATCGAGATTTGATTGACATTCTCCGTTTCACCCCAAATTTTTGCAGTGCGTATCCTACAAGGCCTGGTGACGATCGCCCTATCATTTCAATTGATCAACATCACTATTTTTCGCATAAATGAGAACTTACGATTTTCGCGATTTTCGGTGTATGTTAGCCCACAGATTTCTCGAGATTTGATTGATCGTCTCCGTCTGGCCTAAAATTTTGGTTGCACATAGCCTACAAGGCCTGGTGACGAGCTCCCTTCCATTTAATTTGATCATCATCACTATTTTTCGCATAAATGAGAATTTATGATTTTTGCCATTTTCGGTGTATGTTAGCCCACATGTTTCTCGAGATTTGATTGACCGTCTCCGTTTCGCCCCAAATTTTTTCAGTGCGTATCCTACAAGGCCTGGTGACGAGCGCCCTATCATTTCAACTGATCAGGATCACTATTTTTCGCATAAATGAGAATTTACGATTTTCGCGATATTCGGTGTATGTTAGCCTACGGATTTCTCGAGATTTAATTGACCGTCTCTATTTAGCCCCAAATTTTGGCGGTGCGTAACCTACAAGGCCTAGTAACGAGCGCTCTATCATTTCAATTGAACGACACCACTATTTTTCGCATAAATGAGAATTTACGATTTTCGCGATTTTCGATGTATGTAAGCCCACGGATTTCTCGAGATTTGATTGACCATCTCCGTTTGGCCCCAAATTCTTGCAGCGCATAGCCTACAAAGCCTTGTGATGAGCGCCATATCATTTCAATTGATCAGCATCACAATTTTTCCCATAAATGAGAATTTATGATTTTTGCAATTTTCGGTGTGTGTTAGCCCACGGATTTCTCGAGATTTGATTGACCGTCTTCATTTGGCCCAAAATTTTGGCTGCGCATAGCCTACAAGGCTTGGTGACGAGCGCCATACCATTTAATTTGATCGGCATCACTATTTTTCGCATAAATGCGAATTTATAATTTTCTCCATTTTCGGTGTATGTTAGCCCATAGATTTCTCAAGATTTGATTGACCGTCTCCGTTTTGGCCCAAATTTTTGCAGTGCGTAGCCTACAAGGCCTTGTGACGAGCGCCCTATCATTTCAATTGATCAGCTTCACTATTTTTTGCATAAATGAGAATTTACGATTTTCGCCATTTTCGGTGTATAGCCCACGTATTTCTCGAGATTTTATTGACCGTCTCCGTTTGGCCCAAAATTTTGGCTGTGCATAGCCTACAAGGCCTGGTGACGAGCGCTCTATCATTTCAATTGATCGGCATCACTATTTTTTGCATAAATGAGAATTTACGATTTTGGCCATTTTCGGTGTATGTTAGCCCACAAATTTCTCGAGATTTGATTGACCGTCTCTATTTTGCCCCAAATTTTGGCAGTGCGCAGCCTACAAAGCCTGGTAACGAGTGTTCGGTGTGTTATATGAGTATATAAAACAACACGCAAGTGCACGTGGTCGAACAAGTAGTAAGTGACTTTAGTAAGCCAAGTATCGATCCCACAGAGACTTGGGTTAAGTGCAATTTGCTCTAGTATACTATATTTTACTTCTAAATATGCTGACAACAACGTAACCAAAAAGTTAATAGTTTGGTTGATAAATTTTATACTAAAACTAAGAACAATTATCTACTTTGAATTTGAACTATGGATAAAAGCATGCTGAGGTTAAACAAACATGTAATGAAACTGATTATTATCATAAATTGGTTAATCTTTTCTTCCAGTTGCTAGCCAAGAACATTTGCCAAGAGATTAAAACTCTCGTATTTAATCTCACTTAAGAATCATGAACCATCCGTCTACATTTCTATGATCAAATGCAATTCATGTTCTAGCCATACGATTCCGGTTCCTAAATTGACTAATACGACTTTCAGGTATATTTCTATCCTGAAGGCACATCAAAACTCAGTTTTCCCAAACCAAGTAAAGAACAATATCCCATTAATTCACAACTTTCCAATTTCGTGCTCTCTCGAGTGAAATCGGACTTTTTAGATGTACATTAATGTAGGCCACACACCAATACAGTAAGAACAAGAATTAATAGAACAACATGGAAGAAAAAGATGAAAAACCATATAATCAATAATCAAAATTCATCACAAGTGTTCATAACCTCAGCAAGGAAGGGAATTAGCCACTCATTTGTGGATTAATCATCATAAAACGAGTGTTAATCATACACGCAATTGAATTAGAGAAGAAATAAAGAGAGAAAAAACCCTGAACTTTTCGTCCCTCAACTGCTTGTAACCCACGTCCTTGCTCCACCAAGTCTGAATTATGAAAAATAAACCTAAGTGTGTTATTTATAGTAGTAGGACTCTTTCCGGAATAACAAGCAACGTGTCACGGAGTGCATCGCGGAGCACTACCTCCGTGACACGCTACGGACGCGGAGGCTCTCTGGAAATCACCCGAACTTGGCCCCGGCAGCACCCTGCCGCGTTGGCAGCGTGTCACGCTACTTGGACAGCGCGTTGCCACCTCTTGGTCGCGCAGCCAACCTGCCGTGGCACGTTGCCAACGCGCAGGTGGGCTGTTTTGTGCCTCCTCTTTGCCGACGTTCGCGTGTTAATTCCGTTTCCAAGCCTCTACTTCACCAACTCATGGATTAGTTACTCAAAAGTCACCAAAACCTACAAAACAAAGGCTAATCATGTTGGTTAGCACATATCTTCACTTCATATAAAATTACATGAAAATGTATACAATAACTTAGATAAACAAGACTAATTTAAGTCATAAAGCATATCTCGGGCATGCTATTTTTGCCCGTGATCAACGAGCGCCCTATTATTTCAATTGATCGGCATCCCTATTTTTTGCATAAATGATAATTTATGATTTTTGCGATTTTCGGTGTACGTTAGCCCACGAATTTCTCGAGATTTGATTGACCGTCTTCGTTCTGCCCCAAATTTTTTCAGTGCGAAGCCTACAAAACTTGATGACGTGTGCCCTATAATTTCATTTGATCAGCATCACAATTTTACGCATAAATGAGAATTTATGATTTTTGCAATTTTCGGTGTATGTTAGCCCACGGATTTCTCGAGATTTGATTGACTGTCTCCCTTTGGCCCAAAATTTTGGTTGCACATAGCCTACAAGGCCTGGTGACGAGCGCCCTATCATTTCAATTGATCAGCATAACTATTTTTCGCATAAATGAGAATTTACGATTTTTGCAATTTTTGGTGTATGTTAGCTCGCGGATTTCTCGAGATTTGATTGACCGTCTCCGTTTGACCCAAAATTTTGGCTGCGCATAGCCTACAAGGCCTGGTAATGAGCGCTCTATCATTTCAATTGATCGGCATCACTATTTTTTGCATAAATGAGAATTTTTGATTTTGGCCATTTTCGGTGTATGTTAGCCCACGGATTTCTCGAGATTTGACTGACCGTCTCCGTTTTACCCCAAATTTTTACTTTGTGCAGCCTACAAGGCCTATTGATAAGGGCCCTATCATTTAATTTGATTGTGATAATCATTTTTCGCATAAATGAGAATTTACGATTTTCGCGATTTTCGGTGTAGGATTTCTCAAAATTTGACTGACCATCTTCGTTCGACCCCAAATTTTAGCTGTGCGAAGCCTACCTAACTTGATGACGAGCGCCCTATAATTTGATTTGATTAGCATCACTATTTTACACATAAATGAGAATTTACGATTTTTGCGATTTTCTGTCTATGTTAGTCCATGAATTTCTCGAGATTTGATTGGCCGTTTCCGTTTGGCCCAAATTTTGGTAGTGCGTAGCCTTGTAGGCCTGCTAACGATCGCCCTATAATTTCAATTGATCAGCATCACTATTTTTTGCATAAATGAGAATTTACGATGTTCACGATTTTCGGTGTATATTAGCCCATGGATTTCTCGAGATTTGTTTGACCGTCTCCGTTTCGCTCCAAATTTTTGCAGAGCGTAGCCTAAAGGGCCTGATGACGAGCGCCCTATCATTTTAATTGATCAACATCACTATTTTTTGCATAAATGCGAATTTTCAATTTTCGCGATTTTGGTGTATGTTAGCCCACGAATTTCTCGAGATTTGATTGACCGTCTCCGTTTTGCCCAAAATTTTGACTGCGCAGAGCCTACAAGGCCTGGTGACGAGCGCCCTACCATTTCATTAGATCGGCATCACTATTTTTCGCATAAATGAGAATTTATGATTTTCGCCATTTTCGGTGTATGTTAGCCCACGAATTTCTCGAGATTTGATTGACCATCTCCTTTTCGCCCCAAATTTTGGCAGTGCGCAGCCTATAAGGCCTGGTAACGAGCGCCCTATCATTTCAATTGATCGGCATCACTATTTTTTGCATAAATGAGAATTTACGATTTTCGTGATTTTTGGAGTATGTTAGCCCACGATTTTCTCTAGATTTGATTGACCGTTTCCGTCTAGCCCCAAATTTTTGCAGTGCGTAGCCTACAAGCCCTGGTGAGGAGTGCCCTATCATTTCAATTGGTCAAATCACTATTTTTTGCATAAATGAGAATTTACGATTTTTACGATTTTTGGTGTATGTTAGCCCACGGATTTCTCGAGATTTGATTAACCGTCTCCGTTTGGCCCCAAATTTTGGCAGTGCGCAGCCTACAAGGCCTAGTGACAAGCGCCCTATCATTTCATTTGATCGGTATCACTATTTTTCGCATAAATGAGAATTTACGTTTTTCGTGATTTTCGGTGTTTGTTAGCCCACGGATTTGTCGAGATTTGATTGACCGTCTCCGTTTGGCCCAAATTTTGGCAGTGCGCAGCCTACTAGGCCTGGTAACGAGCGCCCTATCATTTCAATTGATCTGCATCACTGTTTTTCGCATAAATGAGAATTTACGATTTTTGCGATTTTCAGTGTATGTTAGCCCACAGATTTCTCGAGATTTGATTGACCGTCTCCGTTTGACCCCAAATTTTGGCATTGCACAGCCTACAAGGCTTGGTGACGAGCGCCCTATCATTTCAATTGATCAGCATCACTATTTTTCGCATAAATGAGAATTTATAATTTTCGCGATTTTCAATGTATGTTAGCCCACGAATTTCTCGAGATTTGAATGACTGTCTCCGTTTGGCCCAAAATTTTGGCTGCCCATAGCCTACAAGGCGTGGTGACGAGCGCCCAACCATTTTATTTGATCGGCATCACTATTATTCGCATAAGTCAGAATTTATGCTTTTCGCAATTTTCAGTTTGTGTTAGCTCACGGGTTTCTCGAAATTTGACTGACCGTCTCCGTTCGGCCCCAAATTTTTGCTTTGTGTAGCCTATAAGGCCTGGTGACGAGCTCCCTATCATTTAATTTGATTGTGATAATCATTTTTCGCATAAATGAGTATTTACGATTTTCGCGATTTTCGGTGTGTGTTAGCCCACAGATTTCTCAAGATTTGACTGACCGTCTTCGTTTGGCCCAAAGTTTGGCTGTTCGAAGCCTACCATACTTGATGACGAGTGTCCTAACATTTCATTTGATAAACATCATTATTTTTCGCATAAATTAGAATTTATGATTTTTGCGATTTTCGGTGTATGTTAGCCCACGAATTTCTCGAGATTTGATTTACCGTCTCCGTTTGGCCCCAAATTTTGCTGTGCACAGCCTACAAGGCCTGGTGACGAGCGCCCTATCATTTCATTTGATCGGTATCACTATTTTTCATACAAATAAGAATTTAAGATTTTCGCGATTTTCGGTGTGTGTTAGCCCACAGATTTCTCGAGATTTGACTGACTGTCTCCATTCGGTCCTAAATTTTGGCTGCGCATAGCCGACAAGGCCTGGTGATGAGCCCCTATCATTTCAACTGATCGGCATCACTATATTTTGCATAAATGAGAATTTATGATTTTTGCAATTTTCAGTGTATGTTAGCCCACGGATTTCTCGAAATTTGATTGACCGTCTCCGTTTGGCCTAAAATTTTGGCTGCGCATAGCTTACAAGGCCTGGTGACGAGTGCCCTACCATTTCATTTGATCGTCATCACTATTTTTCGCATAAATGAGAATTTACGATTTTTGCGATTTTCGATGTATGTTAGGCCACGGATTTCTCGAGATTTAATCGACCATATCCGTTCGGCCCCAATTTTTTGTGTTGTGCTTCCTACAAGGCCTGGTGACGAGCGCCCTATCATTTCATTTGATCAAGATAATCATTATTCGCATAAATGAGAATTTAAGATTTTCACGATTTTCGGTGTGTGTTAACCCACGAATTTCTCGAGATATGGTTGACCGTCTCCGTTTGACCCAAAATTTTAGCTACGCGCATCCTACAAGGCCTGGTGACGAGCGCCCTATCATTTCATTTGATCGGTATAATCATTTTTTGCATAAACGAGAATTTACGATTTTCGCGATTTTTGTTGTGTGTTAACCCTTTAATAACAAAATAAGAACTGTCGAGATGCAACTCTTTTGATGAGATCTTATATAATGTTGTTAAACTGTTATGTAATTGCCGTAAAAAGAGTTCATTAGTGGCACATTATCTTATTGATCATAACTTTGCGCTGGATATCCGTTTTACATGATTTTTTTTCTTTTTCAGCATTTTTTCGAGATCTATCTGGAAAAACTGCCGCAAGGCGGTTTGGCAGTGCCAATTTTCTCAATATATGCCTCTATTGCTGTCATTTGAAATTTTTTCCAATTTAGTTAAATGTTTTAATTTAAAAACTTGTCCTAACGACCCACCACAACCGACACAACCATGGCAAGCGACCTTGGTAGGCCAGCACTACAACTACCAATCTTTAGCATTGTCTTTATAGCATAAGGATAAGCATAGGTGCTTTCTTTTAAATTTTCACTCGCGCAGGCATGGCGTTGGGTCTCGGCAAGGTCAGCATGTGTCATCCGATGTCGGCCGGTCTGCCGACACTGGCATAGTGCGTCTATGTTGCTAACATTCAAACTTCTCGGTGTGTGTTAGCCCACAGATTTCTCGAGGTTTGACTGACCGTCTCCGTTCGGCCCCAAATTTTGGCAGTGCGCAGCTACAAACCTTGATGACGAGCGCCCTATCATTTATTTTGATCAGCATCTCTACTTTTTGCATAAATGAGAATTTACGATTTTCGCGATTTTCGGTGTATGTTAGCCCAAGGATTTCTCAAGATTTGATTTACCGTCTCTGTTTGGCCCCAAATTTTGGTTGCGCATAGCCTAAAAGGCCTGGTGACGAGCGCCCTATCATTTCATTTGATCGGCATCACTATTTTTCGCATAAATGAGAATATATGATTTTTGCGATTTTCGGTGTATGTTAGCCCACAGATTTTTCGACATTTGATTTACCGTCTCCGTTCGGCCCCAAATTTTGGTTGTGTGCAACCTACAAGGCCTGGTGACGAGCGCCCTATCATTTCATTTGATCGGCATCACTATTTTTCACATAAATAAAAATTTAAGATTTTCGCGATTTTCGGTGTGTGTTAGCCCACGGATTTCTCGAGATTTGACTGACCGTCTCCGTTCGGCCCCAAATCTTGGCTGCGCATAGCCGATAAGGCCTGGTGACGAGTGTCCTATCATTTCATTTGATCGGCATCACTATTTTTCGCATAAATGAGAATTTACAATTTTCGCGATTTTCAGTGTGTGTTAGCCCACGGATTTCTCGATATTTGACTGACCGTCTTCGTTCGGCCCCATATTTTGGCTGTGTTCATCCTACAAAACTTGATGAAGAGCGCCCTATAATTTCATTTGATTAGCATCACTATTTTTCGCATAAATGAGAATTTATGATTTTTGCGATTTTCGGTGTGTGTTAGCCCACGGATTTCTCAAAATTTGACTGACCGTCTTCGTTCAGACCCAAATTTTGGCTGTGTGAAGCCTACCAAACTTGATGAAGAGTGCCCTATAATTTCATTTGATCAGCATCACTATTTTTCGCAAAAATGAGAATTTATGATTTTTGCGGTTTTCGGTGTATGTTAGCCCACGGATTTCTCGAGATTTGATTGACCGTCTCCGTTTGGCCCCAAATTTGGGCAGTGCGCAGCCTATAAAGCTTGGTAACGAGCGCCCTATCATTTCAATTGATCGGCATCACTATTTTTTGCATAAATTAGAATTTACGATTTTCGCCATTTTCGGTGATGTTAGCCCACAAATTTCTCGAGATTTGATTGACCGTCTCCGTTTGGCCCCAAATTTTTGCTGCGCATAGCCTACAATGCCTTGTGACGAGCGCCCTACCATTTCATTTGATCGACATGAATATTTTTCGCATAAATGAGAATTTACAATTTTCGCGTTTTCGCGATTTTCGATATATGTTAGCCCATGGATTTCTCGAAATTTAATTGACCATATCCGTTCGGCCCCAAATTTTTGTTGTGTGCTTCCTATAAGGCTTGGTGACGAGCGCCCTATCATTTCATTTGATCGTGATAATCATTTTTTGCATAAATGAGAATTTATGTTTTTCACAATTTTCGGTGTGTGTTAACCCACAGATTTCTCGATATATGGTTGACCGTCTCCGTTTGACCCAAAATTTTAGTTGTACGCATCCTACAAGGCCTGGTGACGAGCGCCTTATCATTTCATTTGATCGGCATAATCATTTTTCGCATAAATGAGAATTTACGATTTTCGCGATTTTCGTTGTATGTTAGCCCTTTAATAACAAAATAAGAACTGCCGAGATGCAACTCTTTTGATGAGATCTTACATAATGTTGTTAAAACTATAATATAATTGCTGGAAAAAAAAAGTTCATAAGTGGCACATTATCTTATTGATCATAACTTTGCGCTAGATTATCCGTTTTATATGATTTTTTTTTCATTTTTTGTATTTTTTTTGAGATCTATCTGGACGAATTGCCGCAAGGCGGTTTGGCGGTGCCAATTTTCTCAAAATATGCCTCTATCGCTGTCATTTGATATTTTTTCCAATTTAGTTAAAAGTTTTAATTTAAAAACTTGTCCGAACGACCCACCACAAACGACACCACCATGGCAAGCGACCTTGGTAGGCCAGCACTACAACTACCAATCTTTAGCATTGTCTTTATAGCATAAGGATAAGCATACGTGCTTTCTTTTAAATTTTCACTCGCGCAGGCATGGCGTTGGGTCTCGACAAGGTCAGCATGTGTAATCTGATGTCGGCCGGTCTACCGACATTGGCATAGTGCGCCTATGCTGCTAACATTCAAACTTTTCATTGTGTGTTAGCCCACAGATTTCTTGAGAATTGACTAACCGTCTCCTTTCGGCCCCAAATTGTGGCAGTGCGTAGCTTACCAACCTTGATGACGAGCGCCCTATCATTTATTTTAATCAGCATCTCTATTTTTTGCATAACTGAGAATTTACGATTTTCGCGATTTTCGGTGTATGTTAGCCCACGAATTTCTCGATATTTGATTGACCGTCTCCGTTTGGCCCCAAATTTTGGTTGCGCATAGCCTACAAGGCCTGGTGACGAGCGCCCTATCATTTCATTTGATCGACATCACTATTTTTCGCATAAATGAGAATATATGATTTTCGCAATTTTCGGTGTATGTTAGCCCACAGGTTTTTTGAGAATTGATTTACCATCTCCGTTCGGCCTGAAATTTTAGCTGTGCGCAGCCTACAAGGCCTAGTGATGAGCGCTCTATCATTTTATTTGATCGGCATCACTATTTTTCGCATAAATAAGGATTTACGAATTTTGCAATTTTCGGTGTGTGTT
Organism: Datura wrightii; assembly: GCA_035772735.1. Lineage (NCBI taxonomy): Eukaryota > Viridiplantae > Streptophyta > Magnoliopsida > Solanales > Solanaceae > Datura > Datura wrightii. The sequence goes on along the minus strand of JASDFA010000023.1, from coordinate 74,382,150 downwards.
ATGCCACGAATTTCTCAAAATTTGAATGACCGTCTTCATTCGGCCCCAAATTTTGGCTGTGCGAAGCCTACCAAACTTGATGACGAGCGCCCTATAATTTCATTTGATCAGCATCACTATTTTTCGCATAAATGAAAATTTATATTTTTTGCGATTTTCGGTGCATGTTAGCCCACGGATTTCTCGAGATTTGATTGACCGTCTTCGTTTGGCCCCAAATTTTGGCAGTGCGCAGCCTACAAGGGCTGGTAATGAGTGCACTATCATTTAAATTTATCGGCATCACTATTTTTCGTATAAACGACAACTTAAAAATTTTGCAATTTTCGGTGTATGTTAGCCCATGGATTTCTCGAGATTTGATTGACTGTCTCCGTTTGGCTCCAAATTTTGGCTACGCATAGCCTACAAGGCCTGGTGACGAGCGCCCTTCCATTTTATTTGATCGGCATCACTATTTTTTGCATAAATGAGAATATACGATTTTTGCGATTTTCGGTGTATGTTAGCCCACGGATTTCTCAAAATTCAATTGTCCGTCTCCGTTCGTCCCCAAATTTTAACTGTGCACAACCTACAAGGCCTAGTGACGAGTGCCCTATCATTTCATTTGATCGTGATAATCATTTTGCGAATAAATACAATTTACGATTTTCGCGATTTTCGATGTGTGTTAGCCCACAGATTTCTCGTGATTTGACTGATCGTCTCTGTTCGGCTCCAAATTTTGGTTGTGCGCAACCTAACAACCTTGATGACGAGCGCCCTATTATTTCATTTGATCAGCATCACTATTTTTCGCATAAATGAGAATTTACGATTTTTGCAATTTTCAGTGCATGTTAGCCCACGAATTTCTCGAGATTTCATTGACCGTCTCCGTTTGGCCCCAAACTTTTCCTGCGAATAGCCTACAAGGCCTGGTGACGAGTGCCCTATCATTTTATTTGATCGGCTTCACTATTTTTTGCATAAATGATAATTAACGATTTTCACGATTTTCGGTGTATGTTAGCCCACAGATTTCTCGAGATTTAATTGACCGTCTCCGTTTGGCCCCAAAATTTTTCTTTGCGCAGCCTACAAGGCCTGGTCACGAGCTCCTTATCATTTCATTTGATCGTGATAATGATTTTTCACATAAATGAGAATTTACGATTTTTGCGATTTTCGGTGTATGTTAGCCCACGAATTTCTCGAGATTTAATTGTCCGTCTCCGTTCGGCCCCAAAATTTTGGCAGTGCGCAGCCTACCAACCTTGATGACGAGCGCTCTATCATTTATTTTGATTAGAATCTTTTTTTTTTTTGCATAAATGAGAATTTACAATTTTAGCAATTTTCGGTGTATGTTAGCCCACGGATTTCTCGAGATTTGATTGACCGTCTCCGTTTCCCCCCAAATTTTTGCTGCGCATAGCCTACAAGGCTTGGTGACGAGCGCGCTACCATTTCATTTGATCGGCATCACTATTTTTCGCTTAAATGAGAACTTACGATTTTCGCGATTTTCGATGTATGTTAGCCCACGAATTTCTCGAGATTTAACTGACCGTCTCCGTTCGGCCCCAAATTTTTGTTGTGTGCAGCCTACAAGTCCTGGTGATGAGCGCCCTATCATTTCATTTGATCGTGATAATCATTTTGCGCATAAATGATAATTTATGATTTTCGCGATTTTCGGTGTGTGTTAGCCCACGGATTTCTCGAGATTTGACTGACCGTCTCCGTTTGGCCCCAAATTTTGGTTGTGCGCAACCTAACAACCTTGATGACGAGCGCCCTATCATTTCATTTAATCAGAATCACTATTTTTCGCATAAATGAGAATTTACGATTTTCGCCATTTTAGGTGTATTAAGCCTGTAGATTTCTCTAGATTTGATTCACTGTCTCCGTTTGGCCCCAAATTTTGGCAGTGCGTAGCCTACTAGGCCGGGTAACGAGCGCCCTATCATTTCAATTGATCGGCATCACTATTTTTCACATTAATCAGAATTTATAATTTTTGCGATTTTCGGTGTATGTTAGCCCATGGATTTCTCGAGATTTGGTTGACCGTCTCCGTTTGGCCACAAATTTTTACTGCGCATAGCCTACAAAACCTGCTGACAAGCGCCCTTTCATTTTATTTGATCGGCATCACTATTTTTCGCATAAATTAGAATTTACAATTTTTGCGATGTTAGGTGTATGTTAGCCCACGGATTTCTCGAGATTCAATTTTCCATCTCCGTTCGTCCCCAAATTTTGGCTGTGCGCAGCCTACAAGGCCTAGTGACGAGCGCCCTTTCATTTCATTTGATCGGCATCACTATTTTTGCATAGATAAGAATTTATGATTTTTGCGATTTTCGATGTGTGTTAGCCCACGGATTTCTCGAGATTTGACTGACCGTCTCCGTTCGGCCCCAAATTTTGGCTGTGCAGCCTACCAAACTTGATGACGAGTGCCCTATTATTTCATTTGATGAGTATCACTATTTTTCGCATAAATGAGAATTTATAATTTTTGCGATTTTCGATGTATGTTAGCCCACGGATTTCTCGAGATTTGATTGGCCGTCTCCGTTTGGCCCCAAATTTGGAAGTGCGTATCCTACAAGGCCTGGTAACGAGCGCCCTATCATTTCAATTAATCGGCATCACTATTTTTCGCATAAATCAGAATTTATAATTTTCGCGATTTTCATTGTATGTTAGCCCACAGATTTCTCGAGATTTGATTGACTGTCTCCGTTTGGCTCCAAATTTTGGCTGCGCATAGCCTACAAAGCCTGCTGACGAGCGCCCTTTCATTTTATTTGATCGGCATCACTATTTTTCGCATAAATGAGAATTTAAGATTTTCGCGATTTTCGGTGTATGTTAGCCCACGGATTTCTCGAGATACTATTTTCCGTCTCCGTTCATCCCCAAATTTTGGCTGTGCGTAGCCTAAAAGGCATAGTGACGAGCTCCCTATCATTTCATTTGATCGGCATCACTATTTTTGCATAAATAAGAATTTACAATTTTTGCGATTTCCGATGTGTGTTAGCCCATTGATTTCTCGAGATTTGACTAACCTTCTCCAATATTCCCTAAATTTTGGCTGTGCAAAGCCTACCAAACTTGATGACGAGCGCCCAATTATTTCATTTGATCAGTATCACTATTTTTCGTATAAATGAGAATTTATGATTTTTGCGATTTTCGATGTATGTTAGCCCACGAATTTCTCGAGATTTGATTGACCGTCTTCGTTTGCCCAAAATTTTGGCAGTACATAGCCTACAAGGCCTGGTAACGAGCGCCCTATCATTTCAATTGATCGGCATCACTATTTTTCGCATAAATGAGAATTTACTATTTTTGCGATTTTCGGTGTATGTTAGCCCACGGATTTCTCGAGATTTGATTGACAGTCTCCGTTTGGCCCCAAATTTGGGCAATACGCAGCTTAGGTAACGAGCGCCCTATCATTTCATTTGATCGGCATCACTATTTTTCGCATAAATAAGAATTTATGATTTTCGCCATTTTCGGTGTATGTTAGCCCACAGATTACTCGAGATTTGATTGACCGTCTCCGTTTGGCACCAAATTTTTGAATTGCGTAGCCTAAAAGGCCTGGTAACGAGCGCCCTATCATTTTAATTGATCGGCATCACTATTTTTTGCATAAATGAGAATTTACGATTTTTGCGATTTTCGGTGTATGTTAGCCCGTGGATTTCTCAAAATTTGATTGACCGTCTCCGTTTGGCCCCAAATTTTGGCTGCGCATAGCCTACAAGGCCTGGTGACGAGCGCCCTAACATTTCATTTAATCGGCATCACTATTTTTTGCATAAATGGGAACTTACGATTTTCGCAATTTTCGGTGTATGTTAGGTCACGGATTTCTCGAGACTTGACTGACCGTGTCCGTTCGGCCCCAAATTTTGGCTACGCATAGCCGACAAGGCCTGGATACGAGCGCCCTATCATCTCATTTGATCATCATCACTATTTTTTGCATAAATGAGAATTTAAGATTTTCGCGATTTTCGGTGTATGTTAGCCCACAGATTTCTCGTGATTTGATTGGCCGTCTCCGTTCGGCCCTAAATTTTGGCTGTGTGCATCCTACAAGGCCTGGTGACGAGCGCCCTATTATTTCATTTGAGCGGCATCACTATTTTTTGCATAAATAAAAATTTACCATTTTCGCGATTTTCGGTGTATGTTAGCCCACGGATTTCTGGAGATTTGATTGACCGTCTCCGTTTGGCCCCAAATTTTGGCTGCGCATAGACTACAAGGCCTGGTGACGAGTGCCCTATCATTTCATTTGATCGGCATCACTATTTTTCGCATAAATAAGAATTTATGATTTTCGCAATTTTCGGTGTGTGTTAGCCCACAGATTTCTCGAGATTTAATTGACTGTCTCCGATCGGCCCCAAATTTTGGCTGTGCGCAGCCTACCAACCTTGATGACGAGCGCCTTATCAGGTCATTTGATCGGCATCACTTTTTTTCGCATAAATAAGAATTTACGATTTTAGCGATTTTCGGTGTGTGTTAGCCCATGGATTTCTCGAGATTTGACTGACCGTCTCCGTTTGGCCCCAAATTTTGAATGCACATAGCCGACAAGGACTGGCGACGAGCACCCTACCATTTCATTGATCGGCATCACTATTTTTCACATAAATGAGAATTTATGGTTTTCGCAATTTTCCGTATATGTTAGCCCACGAATTCATCGAGATTTGATTGACCATCTCCATCCGGCCCCAAATTTTGGCTGTGCATAGCCTACAAGGCCTGGTGACTAGCGCCCTATCATTTCATTTGATCTGCATCACAATTTTTCGCATAAATAAGAATTTATGATTTTTGCGATTTTCGGTGTGTGTTAGCCCATGAATTTCTCGAGACTGAATGACCGTCTCCGTTCGGCCTCAAATTTTGCCTATGCGCAGCCTACCAACCTTGATGACGAGCACCCTACCATTTCATTTGATCAGCATCACTATTTTTCGCATAAATGAGAATTTACGATTTTCGCGATTTTCGGTGTATGTTAGCCCACGAATTTCTCGAGATTTGATTGACCGTTTCCATTTGGTCCCAAATTTTGGCAGTGCATAGCCTACAAGGCCTGGTAATGAGCGCCCTATCATTTCAATTGATCGGCATCACTATTTTTTGCATAAATGAGAATTTACGATTTTCGCAATTTTTGGTGTATGTTAGCCCACTGATTTCTCGAGATTTGATTAACCGTCTCCGTTTGGCCCCAAATTTTGGTTGCGCATAGCCGACAAGGCCAGGTGACGAGCGCCCTACCATTTCATTTGGTCGGCATCACTATTTCTTGCATAAATGAGAATTTATGATTTTCACGATTTTCGGTGTATACTAGCGCACAGATTTCTCGAGATTTAATTGACCGTCTTCGTTCGGCCCCAAATTTTGGCTGTGTGCAGCCTCCAATGACTGGTGATGAGCGCCCTATCATTTCATTTGATCGGCATCACTATTTTTCGCATAAATAAGAATTTACGATTTTCTGGATTTTCGGTGTGTGTTAGCCCACGGATTTCTTGAGATTTGACTGTCCATCTCCGTTCGGCCCCAAATTTTTGCAGTGTGTAGTGTACCAACCTTTATGATGAGCGCCCTATCAATTCTTTTGATCGGCATCACTATTTTTTGCACAAATGAGAATTTACAATTTTCGCAATTTTCGGTGTATGTTAGCCCACGGATTTCTCGAGATTTAATTGACCGACTCTGTTCGACCCCAAATTTTGGTTGTGCGCAGCCTACAAGGACTGGTGATGAGTGCCCTATCATTTCATTTGATCGGCATCACTATTTTTCGCATAAATGAGAATTTACGATTTTCGCAATTTTCGGTGTGTGTTAGCCTACGAATTTCTCGAGATTTGATTGATTGTCTCCGTTTGGCCCCAACTTTTGGCAGTGCGCAGCCTACCAACCTTGATGATGAGCGTCCTATCATTTCTTTTGATCGGCATCTCTATTTTTTGCATAAATTAGAATTTATGATTTTCACAATTTTCGGTGTATGTTAGCCCACGGATTTCTCGAGATTTAATTGATCGTCTCCGTTCGGCCCCAAATTTTTGTTGTGCGCAGCCTAGAAGGATTGGTGATGAGCGCCCTATCATTTCATTTGATCGACATCACTATTTTTTGCATAAATAAGAATTTATAATTTTTGCGATTTTCGGTGTGTGTTAGCCTTCAGATTTCTCGAGATTTTATTGACCGTCTCCGTTCAGCCCCAAATTTTGGTTGCGCCTAGCCGACAAGGCCTTGTGACGAGCGCCCTATCATTTCATTTAATCGGCATCACTATTTTTCGCATAAATGAGAATCTACGATATTCGCAATTTCGGTGTATGTTAACCCACGGATTTCTTGACATTTAATTGACCGTCTCTGTTCGACCCAAATTTTTGGCTGTGCGCAGCCTACAAGGCCTGGTAACGAGCGCCCTACCATTTCATTTGATCTGCATCACTATTTTTTGCATAAATAAGAATTTACAATTTTTGCGATTTTCGGGATTTTCTGTGTGTGTTAGCCCACGGATTTCTCGAGATTTGACTGACCGTCTCCGTTCGGCACCAAATTTTGGCAGTGCATAGCCTACAAGGCCTAGTGACGAGCGCCATACCATTTCATTTGATTGACACCACTATTTTTCGCATAAATGAGAATTTATGATTTTCGCGATTTTCGGTGTATGTCAGCCCACGAATTTCTCGAGATTTAATTGACTGTCTCTATTCGGCCCCAAATTTTGGCTGTGCATAGCCTACAAGGACTGGTGACGAGCGCCCTATCATTTCATTTGATCGGCATCACTATTTTTCGGATAAATAAGAATTTATGATTGTCGCGATTTTCGGTGTGTATTATCCTACGGATTTCTCAAGATTTGACTGACCATCTCCGTTCGACCCCAATTTTGGCTGTGCGCAGCCTACAAGGACTGGTGACGAACACCCTATCATTTCATTTGATCGGCATCACTATTTTTCGCATAAATAAGAATTTATAATTTTCGCGATTTTCGGTGTGTGTTAGCCCACCGATTTCTCGAGATTTTACTGATTCTCTCCGTTCGCCTCAAATTTTGGCTGTGCATAGCCGACAAGGCCTAGTGACGAGCGCCCTATCATTTCATTTGATCGACATCACTATTTTTTGCATAAATAAGAATTTATAATTTTTGCGATTTTCGGTGTGTGTTAGCCTTCAGATTTCTCGAGATTTTATTGACCGTCTCCGTTCAGCCCCAAATTTTGGTTGCGCCTAACCGACAAGGCCTTGTGACGAGCGCCCTATCATTTCATTTGATCGGCATCACTATTTTTCGCATAAATGAGAATTTACGATATTCGCAATTTCGGTGTATGTTAACCCACGGATTTCTTGACATTTAATTGACCGTCTCTGTTCGACCCAAATTTTTGGCTGTGCGCAGCCTACAAGGCCTGGTAACGAGCGCCCTACCATTTCATTTGATCTGCATCACTATTTTTTGCATAAATAAGAATTTACAATTTTTGCGATTTTCGGGATTTTCTGTGTGTGTTAGCCCACGGATTTCTCGAGATTTGACTGACCGTCTCCGTTCGGCACCAAATTTTGGCAGTGCATAGCCTACAAGGCCTAGTGACGAGCGCCATACCATTTCATTTGATTGACACCACTATTTTTCGCATAAATGAGAATTTACGATTTTCGCGATTTTCGGTGTATGTCAGCCCACGAATTTCTCGAGATTTAATTGACTGTCTCTATTCGGCCCCAAATTTTGGTTGTGCATAGCCTACAAGGACTGGTGACGAGTGCCCTATCATTTCATTTGATCGGCATCACCATTTTTCGCATGAATAAGAATTTACGATTTTCACAATTTTCGGTGTATGTTAGCCCACGGATTTCTCGAGATTTGACTGACCGTCTCCGTTCAGCCCCAAATTTTTGCAGTGCGCAGCCTACAAGGACTAGTGACGAGCGCCCTATCATTTCATTTGATCGGCATCACTATTTTTCGGATAAATAAGAATTTATGATTGTCGCGATTTTCGGTGTGTATTATCCTACGGATTTCTCAAGATTTGACTGACCATCTCCGTTCGACCCCAATTTTGGCTGTGCGCAGCCTACAAGGACTGGTGACGAACACCCTATCATTTCATTTGATCGGCATCACTATTTTTCGCATAAATAAGAATTTATAATTTTCGCGATTTTCGGTGTGTGTTAGCCCACCGATTTCTCGAGATTTTACTGATTCTCTCCGTTCGCCTCAAATTTTGGCTGTGCATAGCCGACAAGGCCTAGTGACGAGCGCCCTATCATTTCATTTGATCGACATCACTATTTTTTGCATAAATAAGAATTTATAATTTTTGCGATTTTCGGTGTGTGTTAGCCTTCAGATTTCTCGAGATTTTATTGACCGTCTCCGTTCAGCCCCAAATTTTGGTTGCGCCTAACCGACAAGGCCTTGTGACGAGCGCCCTATCATTTCATTTGATCGGCATCACTATTTTTCGCATAAATGAGAATTTACGATATTCGCAATTTCGGTGTATGTTAACCCACGGATTTCTTGACATTTAATTGACCGTCTCTGTTCGACCCAAATTTTTGGCTGTGCGCAGCCTACAAGGCCTGGTAACGAGCGCCCTACCATTTCATTTGATCTGCATCACTATTTTTTGCATAAATAAGAATTTACAATTTTTGCGATTTTCGGGATTTTCTGTGTGTGTTAGCCCACGGATTTCTCGAGATTTGACTGACCGTCTCCGTTCGGCACCAAATTTTGGCAGTGCATAGCCTACAAGGCCTAGTGACGAGCGCCATACCATTTCATTTGATTGACACCACTATTTTTCGCATAAATGAGAATTTACGATTTTCGCGATTTTCGGTGTATGTCAGCCCACGAATTTCTCGAGATTTAATTGACTGTCTCTATTCGGCCCCAAATTTTGGCTGTGCATAGCCTACAAGGACTGGTGACGAGCGCCCTATCATTTCATTTGATCGGCATCACCATTTTTCGCATGAATAAGAATTTACGATTTTCACAATTTTTGGTGTATGTTAGCCCACGGATTTCTCGAGATTTGACTGACCGTCTCCGTTTGGCCCCAAATTTTGGCTGCGCATAGCCGACAAGGCCTGGTGACGAGCGCCCTACCATTTCATTTGGTCGGCATCACTATTTCTTGCATAAATGAGAATTTATGATTTTCACGATTTTCGGTGTATACTAGCGCACGGATTTCTCGAGATTTAATTGACCGTCTTCGTTCGGCCCCAAATTTTGGCTGTGTGCAGCCTCCAATGACTGGTGATGAGCGCCCTATCATTTCATTTGATCGGCATCACTATTTTTCGCATAAATAAGAATTTACGATTTTCTGGATTTTCGGTGTGTGTTAGCCCACGGATTTCTTGAGATTTGATTGTCCATCTCCGTTCGGCCCCAAATTTTTGCAGTGTGTAGTGTACCAACCTTTATGATGAGCGCCCTATCAATTCTTTTGATCGGCATCACTATTTTTTGCACAAATGAGAATTTACGATTTTCGCAATTTTCGGTGTATGTTAGCCCACGGATTTCTCGAGATTTAATTGACCGACTCTGTTCGACCCCAAATTTTAGTTGTGCGCAGCCTACAAGGACTGGTGATGAGTGCCCTATCATTTCATTTGATCGGCATCACTATTTTTCGCATAACTAAGAATTTACGATTTTCGCAATTTTCGGTGTGTGTTAGCCTACGAATTTCTCGAGATTTTATTGACCGTCTCCGTTTGGCCTCAAATTTTGGCTGCGCATAGCCGACCAGGCCTGGTGACGAGCGCCCTATCATTTTATTTGATCGGCATCACTATTTTTCGCATAAATGATAATTTACGATATTCGCAATTTCGTGTAAGTTAACCCACGAATTTCTCGATATTTAATTGACTGTCTCCGTTTGACCCCAAATTTTGGCTGTGCGCAGCCTACAAGGACTGATGACGAGCTCCCTATCATTTTATTTGATCGGCATCACTATTTTTCGCATAAAGAAGAATTTACGATTTTCGCGATTTTCGGTGTGTGTTAGCCCACGGATTTCTCAAAATTTTACTCACCGTCCCCGTTCGGCCACAAATTTTTGCAGTGCATAGCCTACAAGGCCTGGTGATGAGCGCCTTACCAATTCATTTGATTAACAGCACTATTTTTCGCATAAATGAGAATTTACGATTTTTGCGATTTTAGGTATATGTTAGCCCACGGATTTCTCGAGATTCAATTGTCCGTCTCTATTCAGCCCAAAATTTTCGCTGTGCGCAGCCTACAAGGCCTGGTGACGAGCACCCTATCATTTCATTTGATCGGCATCACAATTTTTCGCATAAATAAGAATTTTCGATTTTCGTGATTTTCAGTGTGTGTTTGCCTACAGATTTCTCGAGATTTGACTGACCGTCTCCGTTCGGCCCCATATTTTCGCTGTGCGCAGCCTATAAGGACTAGTGACAAGCACCCTATAATTTCATTTGATCGGCATCACTATTTTTCGCATAAATAAGAATTTATGATTGTCGCGATTTTCGGTGTGTGTTAGCCTACAGATTTCTCGAGATTTGACTAACCGTCTCCGTTCGGCCCCAAATTTTGGCTGTGCGCAACCTACAAGGACTGGTGACGAGCACCCTATCATTTCATTTGATCGACATCACAATTTTTCGCATAAATAATAATTTACGATTTTTGTGATTTTCGGTGTGTGTTAGCCCACGAATTTCTCGAGATTTGACTGATTGTCTCCGTTCGGCCAAAATTTTGGCAGTGCACAACCTACAAGGCCTGGTAACGAGTGCCCTATTATTTCATTTGATCAGCATCACTATTTTTCGCATAAATGAGAATTTACAATTTTTGCGATTTTCAGTGTATGTTAGCCCACGGATTTCTCGAGATTTCATTGACCGTCTCCGTTTGGCCCAAAACTTTTCCTGCGAATAGCCTACAAGGCCTTGTGACGAGTGCCCTATCATTTCATTTAATCGGCATCACTATTTTTCGCATAAATGAGAATTTACGATTTTCGCAATTTTTAATGTATGTTAGCCCACGGATTTCTCGAGATTTGATTGATTGTCTCCGTTTGGCCCCAACTTTTGGCAGTGCGCAGCCTACCAACCTTGATGATGAGCGTCCTATCATTTCTTTTGATCGGCATCTCTATTTTTTGCATAAATTAGAATTTATGATTTTCACAATTTTCGGTGTATGTTAGCCCACGGATTTCTCGAGATTTAATTGATCGTCTCCGTTCGGCCCCAAATTTTTGTTGTGCGCAGCCTAGAAGGATTGGTGATGAGCGCCCTATCATTTCATTTGATCGACATCACTATTTTTTGCATAAATAAGAATTTATAATTTTTGCGATTTTCGGTGTGTGTTAGCCTTCAGATTTCTCGAGATTTTATTGACCGTCTCCGTTCAGCCCCAAATTTTGGTTGCGCCTAGCCGACAAGGCCTTGTGACGAGCGCCCTATCATTTCATTTGATCGGCATCACTATTTTTCGCATAAATGAGAATTTACGATATTCGCAATTTCGGTGTATGTTAACCCACGGATTTCTTGACATTTAATTGACCGTCTCTGTTCGACCCAAATTTTTGGCTGTGCGCAGCCTACAAGGCCTGGTAACGAGCGCCCTACCATTTCATTTGATCTGCATCACTATTTTTTGCATAAATAAGAATTTACAATTTTTGCAATTTTCGGGATTTTCTGTGTGTGTTAGCCCACGGATTTCTCGAGATTTGACTGACCGTCTCCGTTCGGCACCAAATTTTGGCAGTGCATAGCCTACAAGGCCTAGTGACGAGCGCCATACCATTTCATTTGATTGACACCACTATTTTTCGCATAAATGAGAATTTACGATTTTCGCGATTTTCGGTGTATGTCAGCCCACGAATTTCTCGAGATTTAATTGACTGTCTCTATTCGGCCCCAAATTTTGGTTGTGCATAGCCTACAAGGACTGGTGACGAGTGCCCTATCATTTCATTTGATCGGCATCACCATTTTTCGCATGAATAAGAATTTACGATTTTCACAATTTTCGGTGTATGTTAGCCCACGGATTTCTCGAGATTTGACTGACCGTCTCCGTTCAGCCCCAAATTTTTGCAGTGCGCAGCCTACAAGGACTAGTGACGAGCGCCCTATCATTTCATTTGATCGGCATCACTATTTTTCGGATAAATAAGAATTTACGATTGTCGCGATTTTCGGTGTGTATTATCCTACGGATTTCTCAAGATTTGACTGACCATCTCCGTTCGACCCCAATTTTGGCTGTGCGCAGCCTACAAGGACTGGTGATGAACACCCTATCATTTCATTTGATCGGCATCACTATTTTTCGCATAAATAAGAATTTATAATTTTCGCGATTTTCGGTGTGTGTTAGCCCACCGATTTCTCGAGATTTTACTGATTCTCTCCGTTCGGCTCAAATTTTGGCTGCGCATAGCCGACAAGGCCTAGTGACGAGCGTCCTATCATTTCATTTGATCGGCATCACTATTTTTCGCATAAATGAGTATTTACGATTTTCACAATTTTCGGTGTATGTTAGCCCACGAATTGCTCGAGATTTAATTGACCGTCTCTGTTCGGCCCCAAATTTTGGCTATGCGCAGCCTACAAGGACTGGTGACGAGCGCCCTATCATTTCATTTGATCGGCATCACTATTTTTCGCATAAATAAGATTTTGCGATTTTCGGTGTGTGTTAGCCCATGGATTTCTCGAGATTTGACTGACCGTCTCCGTTCAGCCCCAAATTTTTGCAGTGCGCAGCCTACCAACCTTGATGATGGGTGCTCTATCATTTCTTTTAATCAGCATCGCTATATTTCGCATAAATGAGAATTTTCGATTTTCGCAATTTTTGGTGTATGTTAGCCCGCGGATTTCTCGAGATTTAATTGACCATCTCCGTTTGGCCCAAATTTTGGTTGTGCGCTGCCTACAAGGCCTGGTAAAGAGCGCCCTATCATTTCATTTGATCGGCATCACTATTTTTCGCATAAATATGTTTTTATGATTTTCGCGATTTTTGGTGTGTGCTAGCCCACGGATTTCTCGAGATTTGACTAACCGTCTCCGTTCGGCCAAGTTTTGGCTGTGCATAGTCTACAAGGCCTAGTGACGAGTGCCCTATCATTTTATTTGATCGGCATCACTATTTTTGGCATAAATGAGTATTTACGATTTTCGCAATTTTCGGTGTATGTTAGCCCACGGGTTTCTCAAGATTTAATTGACTGTCTCCTTTCGGCCCAAATTTTCGCTGTGCGCAGCCTACAAGGACTGGTGACAAGCGCCCTATCATTTCATTTGATCTGCATCACTATTTTTCGCATAAATAAGAATTTACGATTTTCGCAAATTTCGGTGTGTGTTAGCCCACGGATTTCTCAACATTTGACTGACCGTCTCCATTCGGCCCTAAATTTTGCTAGCGCATAGCCGAGAAGGCCGGGTGACGAGCATCCTATCATTTCATTTGACCGGCATAACTATTTTTCGCATAAATAAAAATTTACGATTTTTGCGATTTTCGGTGTATGTTAGCCCACGGATTTCTCAAGATTTTATTGACCGTCTCCGTTTGGCCCCTTTTTTTTGTTGTGCGCAGCCTACAAGGCCTGGTGACGAGCGCCCTATCATTTCATTTGATCGGCATAACTATTTTTTGCATAAATAAGAATTTACGATTTTCGCGATTTTCGGTGTGTGTTAGCCCACGAATTTCTCGAGATTGACTGACCGTCTCCGTTTGGCCCCAAAATTTATGCTAAGGGGAGCCTACAAACCTTGATGACGAGCGCCCTATCATTTCATTTGATAAGCATCACTATTTTTCGCATAAATGGGAATTTACGATTTTTGCGATTTTCAGTGTGTGTTAGCCCACGGATTTCTCGAGATAGACTGACCGTCTCTGTTCGGCCCCAAATTTTGGCTACGCGCAACCTACAAACCTTGATGACGTGCGCCCTATCATTTCATTTGATCAGCGTCACTATTTTTTGCATAAATGAGAATTTACGATTTTCACCATTTTTGGTGTATGTTAGCCCACAGATTTCTCGAGATTCGATTGACCGTCTCTGTTTGGCCCCAAATTTTGACAGTGGGCAGCCTACAAGGCCTGGTAACGAGCACCCTACCATTTCATTTGATCGGCATCACTATTTTTCGCATAAATGAGAATTTACGATTTTCGCGAATTTCGATGTGTGTTAGCCCACGGTTTTCTCGAGATTTGGTTTACCGTCTCTGTTTGAACAAAAATTTTAGCTGCGCAGAGCCTACAAGGCCTAGTGACGAGCGCCCTATCATTTCATTTGATCGGTATAACCATTTTTTGCATAAATGAAAATTTACGATTTTTGTGATTTTCGGTGTGTGTTAGTCCTTTAATTACAGAATAAGAACTGCCGAGATTAAACTCTTTTGATGAGATCTTACATAATGTTGTTAAAACTGTAATATAATTGCCAGAAAAAGAGTTCATTAGTGGCACATTATCTTATTTATCTTAACTTTGGGCTGGATTATCCATTTTACATGATTTCTTTTTATTTTATATATTTTTTCGAGATCTATCTGGACAAACCGCCACAAAGTTGTTTGGCGGAGCCAATTTTCTAAAAATATTCCTCTATCGTAGTCATTTGACATTTTTTTGGATTTAGTTAACAGTTTTAATTTAAAAACTGGTCCTAACGACCCACCACAACCGACACCACCATGGAAAGCGACCATGATAGGCCAGCACTACAACCACCAATCTCTAGCATTGTCTTTATAGCAAAAGGATAAGAATAGGTGTTTTCTTTTAAATTTTCGCTCGCGCAGGCATGACGTTGGGTCTCGGCATAGGTCAACATGTATCATCCGATGTCGGCCGGTCTTCCGACACTGGCATAGTGCGCCTATGTTGCTAACATTCAAACTTTTCAGTATGTGTTAGCCCACGGATTTCTCGAGATTTGACTGACCGTCTCCGCTCGGCCCAAATTTCAGCAGTGCGCAGCCTACCAACCTTGATGACGAGCGCCATATCATTTCGTTTGATCAACATCTCTATTTTTTGCATAAATAAGAATTTATGATTTTCGCGATTTTCGGTGTATGTTAGCCCACGGATTTCTCGAGATTTGATTGACCATCTCCGTTTGGCCAAAATTTTGTAGTGCACAGCCTACAAGGCTTGGTAACGAGCGTCTTATCATTTCAATTGACCGGCATCACTATTTTTCGCATAAGTGAGAATTTACGATTTTTGCAATTTTCAGTGTATGTTAACCCACAGATTTCTCGAGATTTGATTAACCGTCTCCGTTTGGCCCCAAATTTTGGCTGGCAATAGCCTATAAGGCCTAGTGACGAGTACCCTACCATTTCATTTGATCGATCTCACTATTTTTTGCATAAATAAGAAGTTACGATTTTTGAGATTTTCGGTGTATGCTAGCCCACGAATTTCTCGAGATTTAATTGTCCGTCTCCATTCGGCCCCAAATTTTAGCTGTGCGCAGCCTACAAAGCCTGGTGACGAGCACCCTGTCATTTTATTTGATCGGCATCACTATTTTTCGCATAAATAAGAATTTACGATTGTTGAGATTTTCGGTGTGTGTTAGCCCTTTAATAATAAAATAAGAACTGCCGAGATACAACTCTTTTGATAAGATAAAAACTAGTTCTAACGACCCACCACAACCAACACTACCATGGCAAGCGACCATGCTAGGCCAGCACTACAACCACCAATCTCTAGCATTGTCTTTTTAGTATAAGGATAAGCATAGGTGTTTCCTTTTTAAATTTTCGCTCGCGCAGGCATGGCGTTGTGTCTCGGCATAGCTCAGCATATGTCATCCGATGCCGGCCGGTCTGCCGACCCTGACATAGTGCGCCTATGTTGCTAACATTCAAACTTTTCGGTGTGTTTTAGCCCACGGATTTCTCGAGATTTGACAGACTGTCTCCGTTCGGCCCCAAATTTTGGCAGTGCGCAGCCTACCAACCTTGATGACGAGCGCCCTATCATTTCTTTTGATCAGCATCTCTATTTTTTTTGCATAAATGAGAATTTACGATTTTTGCGATTTTTGGTGTGTGTTAACCCACGGATTTCTCTAGATTTGGTTGACCGTCTCCGTTCCACAAAAAATTTTAGTTGTGTGCAGTCTACAAGGCCTGGTAACGAGCGCCCTATTATTTCATTTGATCGGCATAACCATTTTTCTCATAAATAAGAATTTATAATTTTCGCGATTTTCGGTGTGTGTTAGCCCTTTAATAACAAAATAAGAACTGTCGAGATGCAACTCTTTTGATGAGGTCTTACACAATGTTGTTAAAACTGTAATATAATTGCAGGAAAATGAGTTCATTAGTGGCACATTATCTTAATGATCATAACTTTGGGATGGATTATCCGTTTTACATGATTTTTTTTTCATTTTGTGTATTTTTTCAAGATCTATCTGGACAAAGGGCCGCACAGCGGTTTGGCAGAGACAATTTTCTCAAAAAATGCCTCTATCGCAGTCATTTGATATTTTTTCTAATTTGGTTAAAAGTTTTAATTTAAAAACTAGTCCTACCGACCCACCACAACTAACACCACCATGGCAAGCGACCATGGTAGGCCAGCACTACAACCACCAATCTCTAGCATTGTCCTTATAGCTTAAGGATAAGCATAGGTGTTTCCTTTTAAATTTTCGCTCACGCAACCATGGCGTTTGGTCTCGGCATAGGTCAGCATGTGTCATCCGATGTCGGTCGGTCTGCCGACACTGGCATAGTGCACCTATGTTGCTAACATTCAAACATCTCAGTGTGTGTTAGCCCACGGATTTGTCGAGATTTGACTGACCGTCTCCGTTCGACCCAAATTTTAGCAGTGCGCAGCATACACGGCCTGGTAATGAGCGCCCTATCATTTCAATTGATCGGCATCACTATTTAATGCATAAATGAGAATTTATGATTTTTGCGATTTTCGGTGTATGTTAGCCCACGGATTTCTCGAGATTTTATTGACCATCTCCGTTTTGCCCCAAATTTTGACTGCGCATCAAGGCCTGGTGACGAGTGCCCTATCATTTCATTTAATCGGCATCACTATTTCTCGCATAAATGAGAATTTACTATTTTCGCGATTTTAAGAGTATGTTAGCCCACGGATTTCTCGAGATTTGATTGACCGTCTCCGTTTGGCCCCAAATTTTGGCTGCGCATAGCCTACAAGGCCTGGTGAAGAGCGGCCTATCATTTCACTTGATCGGCATCACTATTTTTCTCATAAGTGAAAATTTATGATTTTCGGTGTATGTTAGCCCACGGATTTTTCGAGATTTGATTGACCGTCTTCGTTTCACCCCAAATTTTGGCAGTGCGCAGCCTACAAGGCCTGGTAATGAGCGCCCTATCATTTCAATTGATCGACATCACTATTTTTTGCATAAATAAGAATTTACTATTTTCGCAATTTTCGGTGTATGTTAGCCCAAAGATTTCTCGAAATTTGATTGACCATCTCCGTTTGGCCCCAAATTTTGGCTGCGCATAGCCTACAAAGCCTGGTGACGAGCGCCCTATCATTTCAATTAATCGGCATCACTATTTTTCGCATAAATGAGAATTTACGATTTTAGCAATTTTCGGTGTATGTTAGTCCATGAATTTCTCGAGATTTAATTGACCGTCTCCGTTTGGCCCCAAATTTTGGCTGCGCATAGCCTACAAGGCCTTGTGAGGAGCGCCCTATAATTTCATTTAATCGGCATCACTATCTTTCGAATAAATAAGAATTTACGATTTTCGCGATTTTCGATGTGTGTTAGCCCATAGATTTCTCGAGATCTGACTGACCGTCTTTGTTCGGCCCCAAATTTTGGTTATGCGCAGCCTACAAGGCCTGGTGACGAGCGACCTATATTTCATTTGATCGACATCACTATTTTTTGCATAAATGAGAATTTACGATTTTCGCCATTTACTGCGTATGTTAGCCCTCAGATTTATGGAGATTTAATTGATAATCTCCGTTCGGCCCAAAATTTTTGCTGTGTGCAGCCTACAAGGCCTGGTGACGAGCACCCTATCATTTCACTTGATCGTCATAACTATTTTTTGCATAAATGAAAATTTATGATTTTCACAATTTTCGGTGTGTGTTAGCCCATGAATTTCTCGAGATTTGGTCGACTGTCTCCGTTTGACCCAAAATTTTTGCTGCGCACAGCCTACAAGGCCTAGTGACGAGCGCCCTATCATTTCATCTGATCGGCATAACTATTTTTCGCATAAATGAGAATTTACGATTTTTGTAATTTTTGGTGTGTGTTAGCCCTTTAATAAAAAAAAATAAGAACTGCCGAGAGGCAACACTTTTGATGATATCTTACATAGTGTTGTTAAAACTTTAATATAATTGCCGAAAAAAGAGTTCATCAGTGGAACATTATCTCAATGATCATAACTTTGGGCTGGATTATCCATTTTACATGATTTTTTTTTCATTTTGTGTATTTCTTTGAGATCTATCTGGACAAACGGCCGTACGAAGATTTGGCAGAGACAATTTTCTCAAAATATTCCTCTATCGCAGTCATTTGACATTTTTTCCAATTTGGTTAAGAGTTTTAATTTAAAAACTGGTCCTAACGACCCACCACAACCGACACCACCATGGAAAGCGACCATGGTAGGCCAGCACAACAACCACCAATTTCTAGCATTGTCTTTATAGCATAAGGATAAGCATAGGTGTTTCCTTTTAAATTTTCGCTCGTGCAGGCATGGTGTTTGGTCTCCGCATAGGTCAACAGGTGTCATCCAATGTCCGCCTGTCTGCCGACACTAGCATAGTACGCCTATGTTGCTAACATTCAGACTTTTCAGTGTGTGTTAGCCTACGAATTTCTCGAGATTTGACTGACCGTCTCCGTTCGGCCCCAAATTTCGGCAGTGCGTAGCCTGCCAACCTTGATGACGAGCTCCATCATTTCTTTTGATCAGCATCTCAATTTATAGCATAAATGAGAATTTATGATTTTCGCAATTTTCGGTGTATGTTAGCCCACAAATTTCTCAAAATTTGATTGACCGTCACCTTTAGCCCCAAATTTTGGCTGCGAATAGCCTACAAGGCCTGATGACTAGCGCCCTATCATTTCATTTGACCGGCATGACTATTTTTCTCATAAATGAGAATTTACGATTTTTGCAATTTTCGATGTATGTTAGCCTAGAGATTTCTCTAGATTTAATTGACCGTCTCCGTTCGGCCCCAAATTTTGGCTGTGCGCAGCCTACAAGGCCTGGTGACGAGCGCCCTATCATTTCATTTGATCGGCATCACTATTTTTGGCATAAATGAGAATTTATCATTTTCGCGGTTTTCGGTGTATGTTAGCCCACAGATTTCTCGAGATTTGATGGATCGTCTCCGTTCAGCCCCAAATTTTGGCTGTGCGCAATCTACAAGGCCTAGTGACGAGCGCCCTATCATTTCATTTGATCGGAATCACTATTTTTTGCATAAATAATAATTTACAATTTTCGCGATTTTCGATGTGTGTTATCCCACGGATTTCTAGAGATTGACTGACCGTCTCCATTCGGCCCAAAATTGTGCAACCTACCCACCTTGATGACGAGCGCCCTATCATTTCTTTTGATCAGAATCTCTATTTTTTGCATAAATGAGAATTTTCGATTTTCGCAATTTTTGGTGTATGTTAGCCCACGAATTTCTCGAGATTATATTGACCGTCTCCGTTTGGCCCCAAATTTTTGTTGTGCATAGCTTACAAGGCCTGATGACGAGCGCCCTATCATTTCATTTTATCAGCATCACTATTTTTCGCATAAATGAGAACTTATGATTTTTGCCATTTTTGGTGTATGTTAGCCCAAGGATTTCTCGAGATTTGATTGACCGTCTCCGTTTGGCAAAAATTTTGGCAGTGCGTAGCCTACAAGGCCTGGTGATGAGCGCCCTATAATTTCAATTGATCGGCAACACTATTTATCTCAAAAGTGAGAATTTACGATTTTAGCGATTTTCAATGTATGTTAGCCCACGGATTTCTCGGGATTTTATTGACCGTCTCCGTTTGGCCCCAAATTTTGGCTACGCATAGCCTACAAGGCCTAGTGATGAGCGCCCTACCATTTCATTTGATCGATATCACTATTTTTCGCATAAAAGAGAATTTACGATTTTTGCGATTTTCGGTATATGCTAGCCCACGGATTTCTCGAGATTTAATTGTCCGTCTCCGTTCGTCCCCAAATTTTTGTTGTGCGCAGCCTACAAGGCCTGGTGACGAGCGCCCTATCATTTCACTTGATCGACATCACTATTTTTTGCATAAATAAGAATTTACGATTTTCGAGATTTTCGGTGTGTGTTAGCCCTTTAATAACAAAATAAGAACTGCCGAGATGCAACTCTTTTGATGAGATCTTACATAATGTTTTTAAAACTGTAATATAATTGCCGAAAAAAGAGTTCATTAGTAGCACATTATCTTAATGATCATAACTTTGGGCTAGATTATCCGTTTTAACTGATTTTTTTTTATTTTGTCTATTTTTTCGAGATCTATCTGGACAAACCGCCACAAAGCGGTTTGCGGAGCCAATTTTCTAAAAATATGCCTCTATCGCAGTCATTTGACGTTTTTTCCAATTTGATTAACAGTTTTAATTTAAAAACTAGTTCGAACGACCCACCACAACCGACACCACCATGGCAAGCGACCATGGTAGGCCAGCACTACAACCACCAATCTCTAGAATTATCTTTATAGCATAAGGATAAGCATAGGTGTTTCCTTTTAAATTTTCACTCGCGCAAGCATGGCGTTGGGTCTCGGCATAGCTCAGCATGTGTCATCCGATGTCGGCCGGCCTGCCGACACTGGCATAGTGCGCCTATGTTGGTAACATTCAAACTTTTTGGTGTGTGTTGGCCCACGGATTTCTCGAGATTTTACAGAGCGTCTCCATTCGGCCCCAAATATTGACAGTGCGCAGCCTACCAACCTTGATGACGAGTGCTCTATCATTTCTTTTTATCAGCATCTCTATTTTATGCATAAATGACTATTTACGATTTTTGCGATTTTCGGTGTATGTTAGCCCACAGATTTCTCGAGATTTGATTGACCGTCTCCGTTTGGCCCCAAATTTTGATTGTGCATAGCCTACAAAGCCTGGTGACGAGCGCCCTATCATTTCATTTGACCGACATCACTATTTTTCGCATAAATAAGAATTTACAATTTTTTCAATTTTCGGTGTATGTTAGCCCACAGATTTCTCTAGATTTAATTGACCGTCTCCGTTCGGTCTAAAATTTTGGTTGTGCGCACCCTATAAGGACTGGTGACGAGCGCCCTATCATTTTATTTGATCGTCATCACTATTTTTCGCATATATAAGAATTTACGATTTTCGTGATTTTCGGTGTATGTTAGCCCACAGATTTCTCGAGATTTGACTGACCGTATCCGTTCGGCCCCAAATTTTGGCTATGCATAGCCGACAAGGCCTGGTGACGAGCGCCCTATCATTTCATTTGATCGCATCACTATTTTTCGCGTAAATGAGAATTTATGATTTTCGCGATTTTCGGTGTATGTTAGCCCACGAATTTCTCGAGATTTGATTGACCGTCTCCGTTCGGCCCCAAATTTTTGTTGTGCGTAGCCTACAAGGCCTGGTGACGAGCGCACTATCATTTCATTTGATCGGCATCACTATTTTTCGCATAAATAAGAATTTACAATTTTCGAGATTTTTTGGTGTGTGTTAGCCCATGGATTTCTCGAGATTGACTGACCTACTCCGTTCGGCCCGAATTTTGGCTATGCGCAGCCTAACAACCTTGATGAAGAGCGCCCTATCATTTCATTTGATCAGCATCACTATTTTTCGCATAAATGAGATTTTACGATTTTCGCTATTTTCGGTTTATGTTAGCCCACGAATTTCTCGAGATTTGATTGACCGTCTCCATTTGGACAAAATTTTGGGAGTGCGCAGCCTACAAGGCCTGGTAACGAGTGCCCTATCATTTCAATTGATCGGCATCACTATTTTTTGCATAAATGAGAATTTATGATTTTCGCGATTCTCGATGTATGTTAGCCCACAGATTTCTCGAGATTTGGTTGACCGTCTCTGTTTGGCCCCAAATTTTGGCTGAGCATAGCCCACAAGGCCTAGTGATGAGCGCCCTACCATTTCATATGATCGATATTACTATTTTTCACACAAATGAGAATTTATAATTTTCGTGATTTTCGGTGTATGCTAGCCCACGGATTTCTCGAGATTTAATTGTCCGTCTCCGTTCGACCCCAAATTTTGGCTGTGCGCAGTCTACAAGGCCTGGTGACGAGCGCTCTATCACTTTATTTGATCGACATCACTATTTTTTGCATAAATAAGAATTTAGGATTTTCGAGATTTTCAGTGTGTGTTAGCCCTTTAATAAAAAAATAAGAACTGCCGAGATGCAACAGTTTTAATGAGATCTTACATAATATTTTTAAAACTGTAATATAATTTCAGGAAAAAGAGTTCATTAGTAGCATATTATCTTATTTATCTTAACTTTGGGCTGTATTATCCGTTTTACATGATTCTTTCATTTTGTGTATTTTTTCAAGATCTATCTGGACAAATGGCCGCAAGGCGGTCTGGCGGAGCCAGTTTTCTAAAAATATGCCTCTATCGCAGTCATTTTACATTTTTTTCAATTTGGTTAACCATTTTTAATTTAAAAACTGGTCCTAACGACCTACCACAACCGACACCACCATGGCAAGCGACCATGATAGGCCAGCACTACAACCACCAATCTCTAACATTGTCTTTATAGAATAAGGATAAGCATAGGTGTTTCCTTTTAAATTTTCGCTCACGCAGGCATGGTGTTGGGTCTCGGCATAGGTCAGCATGTGTTATCCGATGTCGGTCGATCTGCCGACACTGGCATAGTGCGCCTATGTTGCTCACATTCAAACTTTTCGAGGTGTGTTAGCCCACGGATTTCTCAAAATTTGACTGACCGTCTCCGTTCTGCCCCAAATTTTGGCAGTGCGAAGCCTGCCAACCTTGATGACGAGCGCCCTATCATTTCTTTTTATCAGCATCTCTTTTTTGCAAAAATGTGATGTTATGAATTTCGCAATTTTCGGTGTATATTAGCCCACGGATTTCTCGAGATTTGATTGACCGTCTCCGTTTGGCCCCAAATTTTGGATGCACATAGCTTGCAAGGCCTGGTGACGAGTGCCCTATCATTTCATTTAATCAGCATCATTATTTTTTTGCATAAATGAGAATTTACAATTTTTGCGATTTTCAGTGTATGTTAGTCCACGGATTTCTCGAGATTTAATTGACCGTTTCCGTTCGGC
The DNA here is from genome assembly GCA_035772735.1 of Datura wrightii. Taxonomy (NCBI): domain Eukaryota; kingdom Viridiplantae; phylum Streptophyta; class Magnoliopsida; order Solanales; family Solanaceae; genus Datura; species Datura wrightii. Next base: position 74,358,577 of record JASDFA010000023.1, on the reverse strand, counting down.
CCCAAATTTTTGCTATGCGCAGCCAACAAAGCCTGGTGACGAGCGCCCTATCATTTAATTTGATCGACATCACTATTTTTTGCATAAATAAAAATTTATGATTTTCGCGATTTTCGGTGTGTGTTAGCCCACGGATTTCTCGAGATTAGACTGACCGTCTCCGTTTGGCTCAAAATTTTTGCTATGCGTAGCCTACCAACCTTGATGACGAGCACCCTATCATTTCATTTGATCAGCATCACTATTTTTTGCATAAATGAGAATTTACGATTTTCTCCATTTTCGGTGTATGTTAGCACACGAATTTCTCGAGATTTGATTGACCTTCTCCGTTGACCCCAAATTTTGGCAGTGCGCAGCCTACAAGACCTGGTAACGAGCACCCAATCAGTTCAATTAATCGACATCATTATTTTTCATATAAATGAGAATTTATGAATTTCGCAATTTTCGGTGTATGTTAGCCCGCGAATTTCTCGAGATTTGATTGACCGTCCCCGTTCGACCCCAAATTTTGGTTGCGCATAGCCTAGAAGGCCTGGTGACGAATGCCCTATCATTTCATTTGATCAGCATCACTATTTTTTGCATAACTGAGAATTTATGATTTTCGCGATTTCGGTGTATGTTAGCCCACGGATTTCTCGAGATTTAATTGACCATCTTCGTTCGGCCCAAAATTTTGGATGTGCGCAGCCTACAGGCCTGGTGACGAGCACCCTATCATTTCATTTGATCGGCATCACTATTTTTCGCATAAATAAGAATTTACGATTTTCGCAATTTTCAATGTGCGTTCGCCCACGGATTTCTTGAGATTTGACTGACCGTTTCTGTTCAGCCCCAAATTTAGGCAGTGCGCAGCCTACCAACCTTGATGACGAGTGCCCTATCATTTCATTTGATCAGCATCTCTATTTTTTTGCATAAATGATAATTTACAATTTTTGCAATTTTCGGTGTGTGTTAGCCCACGGATTTCTCGAAATTTGGTTGACCGTCTCTGTTTGATCAAAAATTTTAGTTGCGCACAGCCTACAAGGCCTAGTGACGAGCGCCCTATCATTTCATTTGATCGACATAACCATTTTTTGAATAAATGAGAATTTATGATTTTCGCGATTTTCGGTGTGTGTTAGCCCATTAATAACAAAATAAGTACTGTCGAGATGCAACTCTTTTAATAAGATCTTACATAATGTTGTTAAAACTGTAATATAATTGCCGAAAAAAGAGTTTATTAGTGGCACATTATCTTAACGATCATAACTTTGGGCTGGATTATCCGTTTTACATGATTTTTTTTTATTGTTTATTTTTTCAAGATCTATATGGACAAACGGCCGCAAGGCGGTTTGGCGGAGCCAATTTTCTAAAAAAATGCCTCTATCGCAGTCATTTGACATTTTTTCTAATTTGGTTAATAGTTTTAATTTAAAAAATGATCCTAATGACCCACCACAACCGACACTATCATGGCAAGCGACCATGGAAGGCCAGCAATACAACCATCAATCTCTAGCATTGTCTTTATAGCATAGGGATAAGCACAGGTGTTTCCTTTTAAATTTTCGCTCGCTCAGGCATGGCGTTGGGTCTCGGCATAGGTCAGCATGTGTCATCCGATATCGATCGATCTGCCGACACTGGCATAGTGCACCTATGTTGCCAACATTCAAACATTTCGGTGTGTGTTACCTCGCGGATTTCTCGAGATTTGACTGACCGTCTCCGTTCGGCCCCAAATTTTGACAGTATGCAGCCTACCAACCTTGATGACGAGCGCCCTATCATTTCTTTTGATCAACATCTCTATTTTTTGCGTAAATGAGAATTTATGATTTTCGCAATTTTCGGAGTGTGTTAGCCCATGGATTTCTCGAGATTTTGTTGACCGTCTCCGTTTGACCCAAAATTTTTGTTGCGCGCAGCCTACATGGCCTGGTGACGAGCGCCCTATCATTTCATTTGATCGGCATAACCATTTTTCGCATAAATGAGAATTTATGATTTTCGCGATTTTCGGTGTGTATTATCCCTTTAATAAAAAAATAAGAACCTCGGAGATGCAACTCTTTCAATGAGATCTTACATAATGTTGTTAAAACTGTAATATAATTGCCGGAAAAAGAGTTCATTAGTGGCACATTATCTTAATGATCATAACTTTGGGCTGGATTATCCGTTTTACATGATTTTTTTTTATTTTGTGTATTTTTTCGAGATCTATCTGGACAAAGGGCCGCAAGGCGGTTTGGCTGAGCCAGTTTTCTCAAAAATTGTCTCTATCACAGTCAGTTGACATTTTCTCCAATTTGGTTAACAGTTTTAATTTAAAAACTGGTCCTAACGACCCACCACAACAGTCACCACCATGGCAAACGACCATGGTAGGCTAGCACTACAACCACCAATCTCTAGCATTATCTTTATAGCAGAAGGATAAGCATAGGTGTTTTCTTTTAAATTTTCGCTCGCGCAAGCATGGCGTTGGGTCTCGGCATAGGTCAGCATGTGTCATCCGATGTAGGCCGGTCTGCCGACACTAGCATAGTGCGCCTATGTTGCTAACATTCAAACTTTTTGGGGTGTGTTAGCTCACAGATTTCTCGAATTTTGACTGACCGTCTCCGTTCGGCCCAAAATTTTGGTAGTGCGCAGCCTACCAACCTTGATGACGAGCGCCCTATCATTTCTTTTGATCAACATCTATATTTTGCATAAATAAGAATTTACGATTTTCGCGATTTTCGATGTGTGTTAGCCCTTTAATAACAAAATAAGAACTGCCGAGATGCAACTCTTTTGATGAGATCTTACATAATGTTGTTAAAACTTTAATATAATCGCTCAAAAAAGAGTTCATTAGTGGCACATTATCTTAATGATCATAACTTTGGGCTGGATTATCCGTTTTGCATGATTTTTTTTTATTGTTTATTTTTTCAAGATCTATATGGACAAACGGCCGCAAGACGGTTTGGCGGAGCCAATTTTCTAAAAATATGTCTCTATCGCAGTCATTTGATAATTTTTACAATTTGGTTAAAGGTTTTAATTTAAAAACTGGTCCTAACGACCCACCACAACCGACACCATCATGGCAAACGACCATGGTAGGTCAGCACTACAACCACCAATCTCTAGCATTGTCTTTATAGCATAAGGATAAGCATAGGTGTTTCCTTTTAAATTTTCGCTCGTGCAGGCATGGTGTTTGGTCTCCGCATAGGTCAACAGGTGTCATTCGATGTCGGCCGGTCTGCCGACACTTGTATAGTGCGTCTATGTTGCTAATATTCAAACTTTTCGGTGTGTGTTAGCTCACGGGTTTCTCGAGATTTGACTGACCGTCTCCATTCGAACCCAAATATTGGCAGTGCGCAGCCTACAAGGCCTGGAAACGAGCACCCTGTCATTTAAATGATCGGCATCACTATTTTTTGCAAAAATGAGAATTTACGATTTTCGCGATTTTTGGTGTATCTTAGCCCACGGATTTCTCGAGATTTGATTGACCGTCTCCATTTGGCCCCAAATATTTGTTGCGCATAGCATACAAGGCCTGGTGATGAGCGCCCTATGATTTCATTTGATTGGAATCATTATTTTTTGCATAAATAAGAATTTACGATTTTCGCGATTTTCGGTGTGTGTTAGGCCACGGATATCTCGAGATTTGACTGACCGTCTCCGTTCGGCCCCAAATATTGGCAGTACGCAGCCTACCAACCTTTATTATGAGCACCCTATAATTTCATTTCATCGACATCTCTATTTTTTGCATAAATGAGAATTTACGATTTTCGCAATTTTCGGTGTGTGTTAGCCCACGGATTTCTCGAGATTTGACTGACCGTCTCTGTTTGGCCCCAAATTTTGGCAATGCGCAGCCTACCAACCTTGATGACGAGCGCCCTATCATTTATTTTGATCAGCATCTCTATTTTTTGTATAAATGAGAATTTACGAATTTCATGATTTTCGGTATATGTTAGCCCATGGATTTCTCGAGATTTGATTGACCGTCTCCGTTTGGCCCCAAATTTTGGCTACGCATAGCCTACAAGGCCTGGTGACAAGCGTCCTATCATTTCATTTGATCGGCATCACTATTTTTCGCATAAATGAGAATTTACGATTTTCGCGATTTTCAATATATGTTAGCCCACGGATTTCTCGAGATTTAATTGACCGTCTCCGTTTCGGCCAAAAAATTTTGTTGTGCACAGCCTACTAGGGTTGGTGACGAGCTCCCTATCATTTCACTTGATCGGCATCACAATTTTTCGCATAAATGAGAATTTACGATTTTTGCGATTTTTGGTGTGTGTTAGCCCACGGATTTCTCGAGATTTGATTGACCATCTCCGTTCGGCCCCAAATTTTGGTTGTACGCAACCTACCGAGCTTGATTACGAGCGCCCTATCATTTCATTTGATCAGCATCACTATTTTTCGCATAAATGAGAATTTACGATTTTTGCGATTTTCGGTGTATATTAGCGCACGGATTTCTTGAGATTTGATTGACCGTCTCCGTTCGGCCCAAATTTTGGTTGTGCGCATCCTACAAGTCCTAAAAACAAGCGCCCTATCATTTCAATTGATCGGCACCACTATTTTTCGCATAAATGAGGATTTTTAATTTTCGCGATTTTCGGTGTATGTTAACCCATGGATTTCTAGAGATTTGATTGATAGTCTCCGTTCGGCCCAAAATTTTAGCTGTGTGCAGCTTACAAGGCCTGGTGACGAGCGCCATATCATTTCATTTGATCGTCATAATCATTTTTCGCATAAATGATACGATTTTCGTGATTTTTGGGTGTTAGGCCCCACGGATTTCTCGAGATTTTGTTGACCGTCTCCGTTTGACCCAAAATTTAGCTACGCGCAGCCTACAAGACCTGGTGACGAGCGCCCTATCATTTCATTTGATTGGCATAACCATTTTTTGCATAAATGAGAATTTACGATTTTCGCAATTTTCGGTGTTTGTTAGCCCTTTAATAACAAAATAAGAACTGCCGAGATTCAACTCTTTTGATGAGATCTTACATAATGTTTTTAAAACTGTAATATAATTGCTGAAAAAAGAGTTCATTAGTGGCACATAATCTTAATGATCATAACTTTTGGCTGGATTATCCGTTTTACATGATTTTTTTTTATTTTGTCTATTTTTTCGAGATCTATCTGGACAAACGGCCGCAATGCGGTTTGGCGGAGCCAATTTTTTAGAAATATGTCTCTATCGTAGTCATTTGACATTTTTTCCAATTTGGTTAACAATTTTAATTTAAAAACTGATCCTAACGACCCACTACAACCGACACCACCATGGCAAGCGACCATGGTAGGTCAGCACTACAACCACCAATCTCTAGCATTGTCTTTATAGCATAAGGATAAGCATAGGTGTTTCCTTTAAAATTTTCGTTCGCGCAGGCACGGCATTAGGTCTCGGCATAGGTCAGCATGTGTCATCCGATGTTGGTCGGTCTGCCGACACTGGCATAGTGCGCCTATGTAACGCTCACGGATTTCTCGAGATTTGACTGACCGTCTCCGTTCGGCCCCAAATTTTGGTAGTGCGCAGCCTAATAGGCCTGGTAACGTACACCCTATCATTTCAATTGATCAGCGTCGCTATTTTTCGCATAAAAAAGAATTTACGATTTTTGCGATTTTCGGTGTATGTTAGCCCACGGATTTCTTGAGATTTGATTGACCGTCTCAGTTTGGCCCCAAATTTTGGCTGCGCATAGCATACAAGGCCTGGTGACGAGCTCCCTATCATTTCATTTGATCGGCATCGCTATTTTTCGCATAAATAAGAATTTATGATTTTCGCAATTTTCGGTGTGCGTTAGCCCACGAATTTCTCGAGATTTGACTGACCGTCTCCGTTCGGCCCCAAATTTTGGTTGTGCGCAGCCTACCAACCTTGATGACGAGCGCCCTATCATTTCATTTGATTGGCATCACTATTTTTCGCATAAATGAGAATTCACGATTTTCGCAATTTTCGGTGTGTGTTAACCCACGAATTTCTCGAGATTTGATTGACCGTCTCCGTTCGGCCCCAAATTTTGGTAGTGCGCAGCCTACAAGGCATGGTAACAAGCGTCCTATTATTTCAATTTATCGGCATTACTATTTTTTGCATAAATGAGAATTTATGATTTTCGCGATTCTTTGTATATGTTAGCCAACGGATTTCTCAAGATTTGATTGACCGTCTCCGTTTGGCCCCAAATTTTAGTTGTGCATAGCCTACAAGACCTGGTGATGAGCGTCCTATCATTTCATTTGATCGGCATCACTATTTTTCGCGTAAATAAGAATTTATGATTTTCGCGATTTTCGATGTGGGTTAGCCCACGAATTTCTCGAGATTTGACTGACCGTCTCCATTTGGCCCCAAATTTTGGTTGTGCTCAGCCTACCAACCTTAATGACGAGCGCCCTATTATTTTATTTGATCGGCATCACTATTTTTCGCATAAATGAGAATTTACGATTTTCGCGATTTTCGGTGTGTGTTAGCCCACGGATTTCTCGAGATATGATTGATCGTCTCCGTTCGGCCCCAAATTTTGGTTGTACACAGCTTACCAACCTTGATTACGAGCGCCCTATCATTTCATTTGATCAGCATCACTATTTTTCGCATAAATGAGAATTTATGATTTTTGCGATTTTCGGTGTATATTAGCGCACGGATTTCTCGAGATTTGATTGACCATCTCCGTTGGGCCCCAAATTTTGTTTGTGCGCAGCCTACAAGGCCTGGTGACGAGCGACCTATCATTTCATTTGATCGGCATCACTATTTTTTGCATAAATGAGAATTTACGATTTTTGTCATTTTCGGTGTATGTTAGCCCACGGATTTTTGAAATTTGATTGATAGTCTCCGTTTGGCCGAAAATTTTTGTTGTGTGCAGCCTACAAAGCCTGATGACGAGCGCCCTATCATTTCATTTGATTGTCATAACCATTTTTCGCATAAATGAGAATTTGCCATTTTCGCGATTTTCGGTGTGTGTTAGCCCACGGATTTCTCGAGATTTGGTTGACCGTCTCCATTTGACCCAAAATATTAGCTGCGCGCAGCCTACAAGGCCTGGTGACGAGCGCCCAATCATTTCATTTGATCGGTATAACCATTTTTCGCACAAATGAGAATTTACGATTTTCGCGATATTCGGTGTGTGTTAGCCCTTTAATAACAAAATAAGAACTGCCGAGATGCAACTCTTTTGATGAGATCTTACATAATGTTGTTAAAACTGTAATATAATTGCCGGAAAAAGAGTTCATTAGTGGCACATTATCTTAATGATCATAACTTTGGGCTGGATTATCCGTTTTACATGATTTTTTTTTTCATTTTGTGTATTTTTTAAAGATATATCTGGACAAATGACCACAACGCGATTTGGAGTCAGCCAATTTTCTAAAATTATGCCCTCTACCGCAGTCATTTGACATCTTTTCCAATTTGGTTAAAAGTTCTAATTTTAAAACTGGTCCTAACGACCCACCACAACCGACACCACCATGGCAAGCAACCATGGTAGGCCAGCACTACAACCACCAATCTCTAGCATTGTCTTTATAGCATAAGCATAAGCATAGGTGTTTCCTTTTAAATATTCGCTCGCGCAGACATGGCGTTGGGTCTCGGCATAGGTCAGCATGTGTCATCCGATGTCGGCCAGTCTGCTGACACTGGCATAGTGCGCCTATGTTGCTAAAATTCAAACTTTTCGGTGTGTGATAGCCCACGGATTTTTGAGATTTGACTGACCGTCTTCGTGCAGCCCCAAATTTTGGCAGCGCATAGCTGACAAGGCCTGGTGACGAGCGTCCTATCATTTCATTTGATCGGCATCATTATTTTTCGCATAAATGAGAATTTATAAATTTCGCGATTTTCGATGTATATTGGCCCATGGATTTCTCGTGATTTGATTGACCGTCTCCGTTCGGCCCCAAATTTTGGTTGTGCGCAACCTACAAGGCCTGGTGACGAGCGCCCTATCATTTTATTTGATCGGCATCACTATTTTTCGCATAAATAAGAATTTACGATTTTTGCAATTTTCGGTGTATGCCCACGGATTTCTCGAGATTTGACTGACCGTCTTCGTTCCGCCCCAAATTTTGGCTGCGCATAGCCGACAAGGCCTGGTGACAAGCGCCCTATCATTTCATTTTGGTCTGGGTATTGGATGAACTCCTTGACCTGGGTTTCATCTCAGAAGAAGAATACATTCTTCATTTTTTTTCCTCCAAAAAGATCTCTAGCATATCAAGTTGGGCAAAGATCTTTCCTGACAATAATAGTTGATTGTTAATTGTTTGAAGAAAGCTTTTTTTCTTAAAAAAAATCAAAGTTCCCAAATTTCATAGATAGGCCAAAGGCAAATCGAGGGGACTAAACCTAACCTCTGCAATACAAAACTAGGATGAGCAACTCATCCTTACACTCTAGCTTATCGGAAGAAAAGAGAAAGAGGAGGGTTACTCCTCGTCGTATGAGCTTACAAAAAGAAAATTCTAAAACAAAGAACATTAAGCTAAACCAAAGACTAAGAAGAGTCAGCCAGGATCAAAAATGAAGATGCTCTTTCTTCACTCGAATTTTAATATTAAACCTTCCAACTATATCATTCTTCAGCATGGATATAACCTTAGAAGGGAGGTTTATAACCTCAGCGAAAAAGGTTTATAACCTTAGGAGAAAGCTATACACTTCTAAGTTCTAATAGTGGTTCAATCATTATTAAACAATTATTCTCCTTTTTTATATCTCTGAATTTTATTTACTGTATCATAATTTTTTTTTAAGAAAAATTTTGCTCCACACAAATGATATATATATATATATATAGTTCATTTTAATTTGAACGATTTAGCTATTTTGATACATAAATTTTTTAATATACTTTTTTTTAATTTTGATTTCTATATATTTATTCATAAGTCAATTCAAAAATATCAAGAATTTGAATTTTCTTAAATAGAACTTTGTATTTTTCAAAATTGTACTCTTTTTAAGCTACGCACCTTCGTGGACAACTCTTAAATCATTTACATTGCATAAACATTGGTGAGGACGTTAGTTATGAAAATGCAACTTTGTTAGTAATTAATGGTAAATTATTAAGATATACATTTTTTCCATTTTAAAAAATTGCTTCTCAACCTTCATAAACCAGCATTCCACTCGCATCAAAGATTTTAAAAAAAATTTCAAACTCATCCCGCACCGACTTAACCTAAAACCCACTCCGCTTTCGCAGCATGAAACCCGCACTGCCCCATCTCCATAACCCAGTTAACATTCCTTGATCATCTTACTAGACCATTATTGACATTAATTATGCTCAAGTTTTCATTTTTTTAATCACATTTAAAGAGACATATTAGCTAAGAACAGAGAAAAACTAAGAGAGAACTTTGCAATTCTATTTATGAAGAATCAAATGTTTATAAATTATAATATTACTTCACCATATTGCATAATAATCCCATATACAGCAAAAGCAAAGAATCAATAGAATGATAATTCAGTCACAATAATAAACCACCAGATCCAATCCCAATCATCCGAAAGTAAAATCCAAATCTTAATGCCTTAGTAGAGCGAACAGGGACATGAGCAAAGAAGTTCCGATCAAAGCACCTGAAACCGGCAAAGAGAAGCCAGATCCGGCGTCAGGAGACGGAGCTGGTGCAAGACTAGGCTCCTGAGCTGAGACGGCGACGGCAGCGAGAAAGACGGCGAGAATAAAAGCCTTGACGATGATGCTAACAGAAGCCATTGATGAAGATTTGTATAAACTCGAAACGAATAGATCGAAGGGAATTGGATTGGAGAAGAAGAAATTTGGTGCAGAAGTGATGATGGAAATTGGGGATAGAAAAGAGAGTATTTATAGTAGTAAAAGGCAACTAAAATGACAGCTGGTAAAGGGATGAATTGGTTCAACAAACAGCTCAGATTTTGCAAGATGACAGGCTATGATGGGCTGATCTGGCCCATGTTATTGGCCCACCAGAGAGAGACGTTGGAGAAAAAAGATTCCCACCCGTTAATTTAGGACTCGTTTGCCAATATAAATATTTCATTTTTTTCTGAATAAATTCTTTTATGAGTGAAGGATTAAAAACATATCTATAATATTTAGATTTTTTGAGTTTTTTATTTGAATTATTAGGTATTTATTATTACGATCTAAACTATCACTAAATATTTATCAAAACACGCCTCAACTATCAATTACTCATTTTTCTACTTGAAATATTATCATTGTTCAGGTAAGAAAAGATAATAACTGGTAGTTTGAGATCTTAAATACTTTTCAATAAATATTTGATGGTAGTTCATGTAGAAAACTTACACACCTGATAATTCGGATAGAAAACTCAAAAAACTATGATACTTTATGTGTGATTTTCACCCTTTACTCATTTTTTATTTAATTTGAAAGTTATCATGAAAATTTTAAATTCAACTCAACTCTGCAAATTTCAAATATAATAAAAAAAATATTTGAATTCTATGATCAAAATGCCTATTAAGAGATTATTTGATATGGTGTATAAGAATATTACTGAATATGGTAACTTGGAGTAGATATGTTGAGATTATTTCTTATGCCCTATTTAGTTTTGGTGTATTAAAAGTAACATGCATAATTTCTTTAAAAAAATATTTATTTATAAAAATATCCTCTACAAATATAATAAAAAATATGTGAAAAGGATTTGGAGGGGCAATTGTGTCTTTAACCATACTAATGTATATTCATATCATGATTTTTCATGTATTAATTATACATAGAATAGTACCAAATAAAGTGTACAACTAAAATTTGCATTTCTTATAAAAATATATCAAATAAATTTAGAATTACTCATATTAAATTTTAAAGGATAATTTGGTAATTTAACTTTTGACTTAGGGTCTTCCTACTTAGTTCACTTTTATTTTTACTCCTTTTAGCTTCCAACCGTTTTTAAAACTTTTCATTTTTTGGCATGTTCTATAAAATGCACTATGAAATGATCACTTTTATGTCAAAACATTTTCTTTTTTCCTCTTAAGGATTTAGTTACTTGGTGTGTGCTTTTCTTCTCTGCTGCAAAGATACAACACCTTTCTTTATAATTGGTGAGGAAATATTATTTAATTTTATAGACTTTTAATTCTTATGTTTATATTTTTTTTATTTTTCTTGTTAGAACTTTTCAAAAATTACTTTAGTTTGAGTTTAATTTTTGAGCGACAAAAAAAACTACTTGATCATTTTTTTAAAGAAAAAAATCTTTTCCACGGGTTATGACTGAAATTGTTTAAATAACATTTTTCTCTTTATATTCCTATCATGAATTTCATGAAGATAAAAATTTAAATTTTATTTTTATTAATTCAATTGATATATATGGATTGAATACTTAAATCTACTAGAATAACTGGTATGATAATTCAAGATCATTTATTATTAAGTTATTTGACAAATATTTTATATAATAATTATAGATACTTTTAATACGATTTAAAATTATCAAAATTAAGATAAATTAATAAAAAATTCTAACTGATGGTTATTCTTATTGATAGACAAATAATATCTTTTATCCTTTATTTTTCAAAAGGTGTTCAAAGGATTATCAATTTTGACTTTTTTCATACAATAAATTACACATCTTCTCAACACCATCTTTAAAAAGACATGCAATTTATTATTTTTAATATTAATTGGCTTTTTTCATGAGAAGTTTGGTTTTGTTTCTCTACAATTCGTAAAATACATGCTTATAAAATACTATGTGGACTGCAGTAAGTTTGACATGTTTATGACTGAGTAGAAAATAATTCATATGGTAATTGACTTGATTTTAAGCAATAGATAATTTCACTCAGATATATCAGAACAAAATTCAAATTTAGAGTTAGAAATATATTAATCTTTTTCTTTTCCCAAGGCAAGTAAAATGAGAGAGTTATCAAAAAAAAGTACAAGAACAGACACAAACATATTATATTTCATAATATAATTATATTTAGATAATTTAATTAATAATTTTTTGCCAAATTCACGGACGAGCAAGCACTTATAATTTTGAATCATATAATTATATTTGCATGTGCAACTATAATTTATACACATCAATTAAATTTTTATACGCCAATAACCATCAGAGATTTTCATCATAAATAACTACTACTTCTTTACACTAGACTTCCCAAGGAAGAGATATATATCAATTGAATTTTTATACAATTTTTATAAAATTCTAAAAATTATTTTATGCATATCGGTTGAATAGACTCATTGTTAATCAATTTGAGCTGGCAAATTTCTTTTCAAATTTATAACTCATCTCTTCAAATTTATAACTCATTACATATATACTAATATTATTTATATTATTTTGTAATATTTTTATTATTATTAATATAAAAATACACGTTTTTATTATCAATAATATGAATACAGACGCTAGTATTTTAATATGGTGATCCTATTTTCATTAGTAATTTTTTATGAATTTAACTTCTTAATTTAACTCATATCTTTCTCAAAATATAAATACCTGAATGTTCAGAAAAACAAATTATTTGATGGAAGGATGGAGAATCCTTTTGACTTTTCCTCTTCCCTTTTTTATTACCAAAATATATTTATATCATTAAAATTTTAACTTACAGTGTTTTATTGCGGAGGTATAAGGGATTGTCGATGTATAATTTTAGGAAAGGTGGAAGTAGAAGCATTGGAGAGAGATGATTATGCAGGACATGACGCAATTTCAACTTATCGAGAATATGACCCTAGATAGGAAGTTATGGAAGACACGAATTAGGGTAATAGATTAGCAGAGAGTAGAATGTTATTTAGCTAATCTGTCCATAGTAATAGTCGTAGTATTACTCTTATAATGTCCTGCACGTAGATTTTAGATATTATATGTTGTTTTTTGTACTTTGAGTATCGTAATATTTTTGCCTTAGTTAATGTTTAACATGTTTTGTTTTATCGGTTACTTCTTTTTTCTGAATTACTTTGATTTGTTTATCCTTAAGCCCAGGGTCTATCAGAAACAACATTTCTGCCTCTAGAGTATGGGTAAGGCCTGCATACATACACTCTTAGGCCTCATTTGTTTTCATTAAGATTAAGACGTCTGAATCTGAATGCGCATCTGAATGATTAAGATGTTATCTCTAGATCTAAACACTAAATGATTAAGACTATTTGTTTTTCAATATTTGAATGTGCATACTTTATTTATTTATAAATATATTAAATATATAATTAAGTAAAAAATAATTAAATATTAAAAAAATATTAATTTAGTAAAATAAATTTATTATCTGATAAAAAATAAAATATTTATGTTTGCTAATGATGGTGGAGATCATTTGTAGTGATGATCGTGGTAATGATTGGTGTTAGTGGTTAGTAATTATGGTGGTGATAGTTACTAGTAATGGTGGTAGTGATAGTTATGATGATAGGGGTGATTGGTGTTGTAGTGACTAACATAATGATAACAGTTTGTAGTGGTGATTGTGATGGTGAAGTTGATCGACGTTATGGTGAAGGTGATTGATAACAGGGATTGGTTGCACGACAGTGACGAAGGTGGCGGCGGCAGTGCATATAATTATAATGATGAAAGTGGTGTGTATAATAACAACCGAAAGTAGTGGTTAACAGCAGTGGTGATTGCCCATGGTTGTTGTGATATCAGGGATGGTTGGCGATGGTAGTGGTGGTTAATTGTGGTGGTGGTAGTTGTGATGATAGAGGTGGTTAATGGTAGTAGCTGATGGTTGTGGACAGAGTGATGATAAAAATTATTATCCATACAAACATATCTCTTAATGATATTAAAACTTTGTTCTAGATTTTTATGATTAAGATATATTCAGACCAAATAGGTGTTTAAATCTTAATGAAAACAATCGCAGTTAATTGTCTAAGATTTGAATCATTTAAATTGAGACTTTCACCGAGTACAAACAAATGAGGCCCTCGTAAGAATGGAAAAAATACTCTACTACAACCTTGTACCAAAAAAAAGGTAAATAAAAAGCAAACTTAGAGAGAAATGTGATAGAAGTGAGAATATCTTGAAGGGAAGACAAAGTAGGTACACCAAAAAATGTTTTAGGCCATTGGAGTAATAGTCATCTTTTTTTATTGATTAAAGGGAATATTTGATATAAAATGAATTTTATGGTCTACTTTAAAAGTGACTCGTTCGTGATCATTTAAAAGTGACTCATTCGTGATCATGTTATTAGCTAAATGATCCAAATTTACTCTTATTGACTAATGAAAATTATTTTCTCTATTAAAATTTATTTTAAAAAATTAAAACAGAAAATACCACCTATTAAATTCACTAACATGATTAGAAGAGGTATTTAATAGTCATCTTTTTATTGATGATGTATTGATTTTTTTATTTTTTAACTAATTTCACAAGTTTAACAATTTAAATTCATTAAACTGTTTACACTCTAATGTTGATCTAATATATGCTCTCTTTATTAATTATTACTTTAATATTGTTTTCCATATCACTAATACATTATATAAGTTGAATTAACATCTTAATAAACGTAGAATAAACAAATAAGTAAGTGAAGGAAAAGGCTCATTGCCCATTGGGCTGTTGAATTACAAATTGCGTCCAAACTATTCTATTACAAAACATTTTAAAGTTTAATCAGATTTAACAAATTTTAAGCCACTCCTTCTCTTCCTCAATTTTCTTTTTTCTTATCCAGATCGTCGAGTATGAAATTTTGAAGTATAACAATTTAATTTCTAAACTCGTAAACTCTGAAGTTTGAACTGTAAAAACTTAAAATTAGATTATGATAATTCAAACTTCATATCAAGGGTTAAAACTTCAAACCTCAGAATTTTGATTATGAGGCGGCTCTTCAAAATTTTGATTAAGTAATGATCCTAAAAACGACTATTTATACTTCTTGTCGTTAAATTTAATCTATAAGTAGGCGTTTGAATATGAATTAGAAATAAGATTACAAGTTGAAGTTGATAAGGTATTTCAGCTTGAAATAGCACATGAAAGTATAGTTGAAGTTTTGTGCATATAAACTTGCAAAAAATTGTAAAAAAAATTTGTTTGAAATTTAAAATTTTATATTTTAATGTTAAAGTTAAACTAATCACTCCAATTTAATAACAAATACTTATTTATAAGATTTTGCTAGCCTACTACACGATATTAGTAGGTTAGCTTTGTATGTATACGTTGATTTTCCAAAATACCCTCATTATTTGCTGTCAACCATATTAAACGTAAGGAGATTTTTGTCATTCAAGGACCATGGCTGGTAATAGAAAATAGGGTGGGCAATGTTCCCGCCATAACAATTATAAAATGGGAAATATAAAGAACTAGAATTTGAAATGGTGATTTTTTGTTGGACACCCATAACAATGAATACCTACCTGATATAGTAACAATAGTTACATGATATGACACATCTTCAACTTATCGTGGCGCATGCCCTTAGATGGGAGGATTTGGAGGTTGCCGATTAAGGCAGAAGATTAGTAGATAGTTGAATGTTGTCTCACTATTCTACAGGTTAGGGTTGGTATTATTTTGCCTCCTGGGACTTGTTTCTCCTTTATACAAGTAGTATTAATAGTTTTGCATAGCTCCCTGTCCTGCGATTTATGTTGCTATCAATTATGTTTTGGTTATCACATTAGTTGTTCTATCTTTTTAATCTTGTATGTGTTGCCTGAGTTAAGGGTTCTTTCGAAAACCTCATCGCCATCTCTATGAAATGAAATAAGATTTATCGTGTGGGATTACACTATATACATTGTTGTTATCTGTGGCCAAACGGGCTAAAATCCAAAATTATGTTCCAGTAGTGTGACGCCCCATGAGAACGACGTTTCTACGCGTATACCCATTTCTTGCCACACATCTCTCTCGTCATGGCCCATAGCCCATTACTTATTGGGCCCACAGAAGGAATAAGCATCGAATAAAGCCCATTATTTTCATCAACTTGATTACATCCACATCCCCATGAAAAAAAAACTATAATAAAATTTAAGCGGTCCAGATTCAAACTCGACAATTTCTCAGCACTTTCGCGGGCATCTAACCCTTTTCAATCCAACGAATCAAAATTAACCACGTGTCAAAAGTCGCTACACTTTCCTGCCACGTAAGATAAATCATCAATCATAAAAGCTTCCCTCGTAAGATTAGACAAGTTCAAAAAGCAGCTTCCGGAAGAAGCCTTTTCCCATTGACAGCCCACAAATGCTTCCCTCTTTTTCCCTCATATAAAAACTTAAATAGAGGGAAAGGAAGTCTACCATTCTCTAAATTGTACCACGCTCGGTCGTTAACTGCTTAATGCAAGTGTCAGAAATCTTTAACTGTGGTCGTGATTGTTGTTATAGTCAACGAAGTTGAAACTTTCTAATTTCTCATAAAGTCTTCGATTCTTCACCTGAACAGGTACCTACTACGTCAAACATAACTCTTTGCTGCTATATAGCAACAACTTACAAGTATATATGTAACTTGTTTTTTTGACATTTCATCTGCACAGGTACCTACGTCGTTGTACGAACATGGTGAAGAGTGATGATTATGAAGTGGTGGAATTAGCTGAAGGATGCAAGACACCGAGGCATGATAAGTGTAGGATTACGGTGAATTCTAGGTGTCCGCCGCCGGCGCCGAGGAAGAAACGAATTTATGTGAAACAACAGAATCCTCCGCCGCCAAAAGAAGGGTATTTTCAGCCGCCTGATCTTGAGATTTTCTTTGCTATTGTACCAAGGAGGGAAACTTGTGTTTGAATATTTTCTCTTTTATTTTAAAAAAAAAAAGAAGAAGAAGAAGAAAAGAAAAGGAAACAGCTCGTTTGGATTTTTTTATTAGTTTTTTGGGTTGTATTTTGCTGCAATTTGAAGGACATCTAGAGGTATTTTGCTCTGTTTTCTGATGTATTTCAGATTCTGTAAAATGTAGAATTGGTTTAGCACTATGGGGAAACGTTATTGTTATGGAATTTGGTGAAGATAGTGTAAATTTTCTTTTCAAGGGTATATAAAATTCAATATAAATTCATAGCTTACATTTAATCTTTCTACATTACATAATCTTTTAATAAAAAGGTGTACAACACCAAACCATTCTTCATTTAAGGTGGCTCCCATGATTATGATATCTATAAATTGGTTTTGCTAAGTTTCTGCAAGGTTAAAAGTATTTTTAAAAAAAAAAGATATTTCTTTTAGAAGTTGAGATTTTATAAAAAAAAGAAATTCAATTAATATAATTTTTTTAATAATGAATTAACTAGAAATTATTGACAAATTTTATTGCTAATTTTATATTTTATAATAGCCTCTAATCTTCTGACTTGAATGTTCACCCATATTCATTCGAAATTCCCCTCCTGGATCACATGTGACCCATATGGTTCTTGTAAAGGGGCAGTTAAAGAACAAGTGATTTGCAGTTTCCTTCTCATTTTGATAAAAAAGAACAGTTCTCATCGTTAATAATACCCCATCTTTAGTTCTATGTTTTTCAAGGAGAGCTAATCAGAGTATGAACAATTTATATGCAACTGAGTTCTAGGGCTGGATCTAGGGGCGGAGAGTGTTCACTGGAACTCTTTGGTCAGAGGGTATTTACTTCGAACATCTAAATATAAAAGTAGAAGTTGACTCAATGATTAAGAGGGTTCAAAATGTTAGAATTGAAATAATCAAGACGTCACGTGGAAGCCAGTAATTATAAATTTTGACGGTGTTAAATCTAATGACAAATAAAATTATATTAAAAAAATATAATATTTAATATGATTTGTCATGATCTATATATTTGAAAAACTGATATAAAAAAGCATAAAATCTAACGAGAGAATAGTCTCCCCTAAACAAAACTTTTTAACAACTACATCGTGGATGTTGAGTATGAAAAAAAGAAATCTTCTATTTATAGAGGTCCAAAACTCTGAAAGTGATAGTTATAATAGAATCCACTCCACAAAAAATTTTGTTACTAAGACATTTTTTTTAAGCAAAATATAATTATGATAAAATTCAAATAAGATAAAAAATTCAAGGTAAATTCTAACACAAAATCCACCTTGAGATTTCAAACACTATATTTTTATTTTTCAAATCTTCTTAGTAAAAATTCTGAATATATCAATGAAATTTGAGATTTACCTATGTGCCCTATCTGCTTAGTAGAGATGTTGTTCATCCAAAATGAAGTGTCTTCGTAGTTGAGATTTTAGCTAACTTTTCCTCGTAAATACTTTTAGAATCTTGATCAAGTATAAGTTATAACTCTAGTGGGTTGTTTGGTTGGGAAAAATCTACAACTGGTCATGAAACAATGGGCTAACACTTCATTTCTGGAATTCTACTTGGGCCTAAAATGGACTTTGTTCTATAAATAAAGCCCATTTAAACAGTTTCCATCGAGCACATTTTTTAAAAATTTCTTATGAAATATACGTATTTCTAGTAGATAGTAGTAGATTTATTTGTCACGAATTTGAGTTAATCAGGCTCATTGAATTTCAAATAATGAATAGATAGATAAAAAAAACTTTTTCCTTCAAAGCAAATAATTTTTTTTGTGGGATATATATTTATATTTTTGCATCATAATGTTGCACGGGAGGTTGTACTCTGCGCTCTTAAAGAACTTATGCCCCCTCTGAATAAGAGCAAAAATTAAAGAACAACTCATCTAAAAGATAAATCGTGCAATTAGATGTTGTATCAAACTATTGTCTTTTTATAATTTTTTAACTCTTAAATATTTAATTAATATAAATTTTTTTTAAAAAAATCCCACTAAGGCTTTTGTCCCGTCCCGTTCCGTTCCATCAATTAGTGGGATGAGAACAAGCCCGGTGTTTCGTTCTCATATCCTGTTAAGTCCTTATCTCGTTCCGTCCCGTTAGACATCCTTCGGTATCCTTTCACAAAATATTCACATATGACTAGTAATATACATGTAAGGTCCATCAAATTTTCCACAAATCAAAAAGAAAAATCTCATATAACTTTTGACTATCCTTATTTCTATGTATGTAAGGTTTAGGACATGAACCTAACCATCACTAGAGCAATAGTAAAGGCTTTAATGAAATACACTATTTCCCATCTAGACAAGTCATTCAATGTAGTACATTGAAACCTTTGCCATATCAAACAACCAAGCCAATGTACTAAAGTTCGATCTTACATATCTCATAAATCAATTCAATTGAAAGAAATATCAGGTTTTATGGCTTATTATGGCTAATACGTCTAGTTAAAGGAAGTCATGTATTTTAAGGGATTGTTTGGTAGAATATATAAGAAGAAATAGAACTGAATATGATGTATTAGTAATATTGAGATTATTTCTTATTCATTGTATAATTTGGTGTATTAAGGATAATTCTTTCTTTAATTAGACTTATTCATGTATTAATAACCCTTGTATTGCTAATATCATGATTTGTTATGTATTAATTATACATTGACTGAAAAACCTACTAAACAGAGAATTAAATAATACCATAACTAATACATGTATTATTTTCCTTAATAATCTTATCAAACGATCCCTTAAAATGAACCAAAAGAAATAAACAAAATAAAAATGCGTTTACATAAATTTATAAGATGATTTAATTATTTATATATATTGTTAACTTATTTATAGCACAAAAAGCACTTATCAAATCAAGTGTTTATGCAAAATTTATTTTAACAAAAAATACTAATATTCAAACACATAATTACTGTTTAAATTTAAAAAAGTGTTTTTCTTAGCACTTGATGCTTATCATTTATTTACATTAATTAAATCAAATGTACTCTAAGATAATGATGTAACTGTGAATAGAGAAATGACCTCGCGAGAATAATATACCAAGGGAAAGTTAAGATAGAAGTAAAATTAATAGGGGGTGCGATGAGATAGTTAAGATGTTCTCAGGTTTGAATTTTTGGAAATAGAAAAAAATATGTTGAGAATGTAGTTTTCAAAAATAAACTTTTTAATGTAAAAATTTAATTTAATTGAGTCACAATATATATTCTGAATATCACATAGAAAATAAAAATAAATAAAGGCTAAATGATGACATAATATTCCAATGTCTGGGATGTTTAATTGCTTCATTGGTTCTCCATAACTTAGCTGACATGAGTTTTCATACTACATACAAAAAAAATAGAGCTACGATATAAACTAATGCAGTAATAATAACTACATCTCAACTCTGAATAAGTCGAATTTAATTATACAAATACTCATAAATTATATTAAACTTTTTGTCTTAATTTAAATATTCTAAGTTATTTAACCACAAAATTTAAAAAATAAAGAGAGATTTTTTAATTTTTTAATTTTAAATTAAAAATATGTATAATTTTTTAAATTATATAACTTGTCATGTAGAATATTAAAATTTAAAAATTTACAATTGTAAAAAGTATTTAATCCAACATAAAACACAGTGGAGATGAAAATTTTAAAGTAATTGATTATTTAAAAGGATTTTTAAAAAAAATAAGTATTCAATTTTGATATGGGTAGAGTTAATTGAATGTAAAAAGATAAAATATAATAAAGTTTTTTCGTATAAATAAAAGAAAATTACGTAAACACTTATCTATCCATTCTCATTGTGAAAGCTACAATTTTTTAATTCACCATAATATATCCTTGCATAATATCTATATTCTATATCATAAAGAAATGGATACAAACATATAACTGGTCTTTATACAAATCTGAGAATTTTTTATGCTCAAGAACAGATATTTTATAGGAAAACCCTAATATAACAAACCTGTTTTTTAAAATTTTTCACACGGTGTTTAATATTTGCATTGGAATACAACTATAACCGTATTTGAACATAGCAGGACTCATTTTTGGGATCAACACTCCCAACAGATTTTTTCGTAGAAACTCGAATTAAAAGAATACCACTCATCCCACTACAACATATATCCGACTTTATTCGGATCTGAAGTTGATAAAAGTACTGTATATATCATGCAATAAATACAGGAAAAAAGTTCTACGACAGGAAATATTAACCAGATTATTAGCCAAAAGGGAAAAGAAATTAAAATCCTAAGCACATTAAATCCTAAAAAAAGGAAATGAAGAAAAGTTTCATAGTTATCTCAAAGACAAATAGTATTATCTAATCCATCTTACATGTTAATCTTTTTCTTAATCCGTTTCAAAAAAGAATAATCTTCTATATTTATCATATATTTCAAAAGTCGTTCTTCCTTAAACTCAAGGGTGAATTATGTCTGTCACTGACCTGTAACTGTATTATGGGTCTGCCTCAATATACAAAAAATCTGAAGGCACCATATGACAAAGGCCCCAAAAGAATCATCAAATATGTATATTTCAACTGTATGAAACAATGACAAGAGATCTTCAAACAGAGATTTAACTAAATTAATTTTAAAAAAAAAAAGATCCATCAAGAAAGTGACAGGAAACAGTCTTTCGCAAAAGAGTTGCAGAATCCAAAGAAAGGCAGTACAAAATCGAAGTGCAAATTACACGTACACACACAAATAATAATAATAATAATAATAACAATGATTTCATCTTTACAGACATACTTACTGCCATCAGATAGTACGGCGGTCAAGTTCAGAACAATTAATTAACAAAAATACGATAAAAAAGAAAGAAGAATACTGAAATTATTCCCTTGAAATCAACACTCGACACATCTCCCCCACAACATGGGGAAAAGGTCTCAAACGACCTAGGCCATATTTGCAGGGTGGAGCCAGGGTGGTGAAAGGATCCTCTTTGTGAAAAATATATTGTATAGATAAAGCTAAATATAATATTTATATGTATATACTGTATATTGAACTCACTTGATATAACAATTTATTTTAGACCCCATTGATGAAAATTTTAACTCCGGCACTGCATATTTGTTTCAGAAAATGGTGAAACTTGTTTTATCAGTACAAAATGTAGAATAAGAGGAAAAAAAAAAGAAATAAATTATTAAAAAAAAATTCAAACATTCTCAGCTATGATGAGTCTTAAAAGTTAGAGCTGGTTCGACTCAGAGGCGGATCTACAGTGTTGGGAACAGATTTTTGGACCCATCATATATATTTGGGGTTGAAGGTGGAGTCAGTGGTGCAAAGGGTATTCATCCGAACCTCCTTCATCAAAAAATCATGGCTCAGCCACCATAAATATTATGTTTTGAACCTATTAAATTTAAATCATGGATCCATTTGATCCCATGAACAATTTGTCGTGGAAAATACCTTAAGATCAACTGGTTTACAGGAAAAAGAAAAAAGAAAAGAAAAAAAAAAGGAACTTCTTCTCCTCATAATCACAAGCCAAGATATTGAATACTTACCCACCTCTTTTCAAGATCTAGATTCATATACGATAAAAAACGTTAAAAAAGAATGAAAAATTAGTCATTATTTGCCGCTGCAGCATCATCAAGATTCCCACACATCGCCATAGGACGTTTTTTTAAGCCCTAAAAAGGCTATGTGAATCTTGATGATGCTCCACCCGCAAAAAATTGACTTGGGCTATGGATCATCATCAGATCTTTACTAGTACTACTATAACAATAACATATCCGATATAATCAAATAATTTTGTGGATAAGAAAGATAAAAACAGAGAAGAGATAAAGGTACTTGACCAAAACTCTAGCCCTAACCCTAGAAAACTCAAAAGGAAGAGATGGAAAGAAAATAAATATATATATGAGAGTGGTGATGAGGAAAAAGGTGTTAAAGAGTGGATCTATAAATACTAAAATATGTGATGGTAGAAAAGTGAATACTGCGAGATATTGTTTGGTAAGTGGAATAAGATGAGATTTTTCATCATTAAGTCTATCTAAATCTATCCCAGAATAAATTTATATTACTCAATCAAATGCTCTTGGAGTAACTGGCCGGAAAAGTTGCTGACATATGATCAGGAGGTCATGGGTTTAAGTCGTGGAAACAGTTTTTTGCAGCGTATAATAAACTCTTGTGGTCTGATTTTTCTCAGATCCTCACATAGCGAGAGTTTTAGTGCATGAAACTGTTTTTTTTTTTTTTTTACCCTCAATCAAATGCAGTATAAATTTTATCCAAAGCTTAATTTTGAAATATTTCACCTTATTCCATAATTTAGAATTATTTTATCATATCTTTTATGTGGAATAAATTAATTATAATTCTAAAAATTATAACCTCAGAATAATTTAATACGCCTACCAAACGACCCGTGTGATATTAGGGATTGGTTGGTGTAATACTGCAACAGTTACACATCACAATCCAAAGTACCAAAAATTACTCAAAAATTTATTAGTCAGTCTGTATAAATTGCAGCTTAATATGGTAAATAAATATACTTACTGACAGTACCCCATATATATAATTGTAATGGCGTCCTGCAAGAGAATTTTATCAAATTGACTGACGGCGATATTGTGTACGTATTAAAGGAAAAGAGTACACGTTAACTTTTCTATGGGTTTTTAAGGTTTGCTTGTGTTGATCTCACTTCTATTAGCTTTTGTCTTATGCTTTCCCTCGATGTTCGGTATCTGATTTAAGATTTGATTAATTTAAATTTGATCAAAAAATTTCATAGCAACAATAACATATTTAAAGTGGGTTATGAGGAGAACAGAGTGTAACCTTATTTCCGCCTTAAGGGTAGATAGACTGTTTTCGATAGACCCTCGGCGCAAGGTTAAACAAATCAAAGCAATCCAGATAAGGAATATCACTCCGCTACAATTTTTGTGGTCCTTTTTGCTCCTTGTTAAACCCTACTCCAGCCTTCGTCTGAAATTACTTGTCGTGTTTTTCATTTACCCGTTTCTTAATAATAATAAACCTAGTGTTTTTGAACAAGTGGGGTCTAAGGAGGGTAAGATGTACTCAGTCGTACCCCTTATTTTTATGGGGTAGAGGTGGTGTTCTTGATTAACCCTCGACAACTCTCCTCCTTTACCTGGGTTTGGAACAGGCAAAGTGAATGAGCCCACACAGGAGAAGTTTTACATGTTCCTTAAGAAAATATTAATTATGAGGGGTGTTAGACTATTTTACCTTTATTTATGTCTTAAGATATAAATCTTGAATATTTGATTTACTCTATTTATGTGTCATAACTGAAGAGTTTGTAGTCTTCAAGAATAATTACTATTGAGAATAAAATTTTAAAAAAATGATTAATTTTATCTTAAATTTTTAAAATGATAAATATTTTTAATAACGACAAATATTTTGAGACGGGAGAAAAATTATTTAAGTGAAGTCTATGGTTTTTGGTATGTACGTAGGTCCAATAAAATATGTCACTGTTATAATAATTATATTATAAGTTATATATATTGATAGTATCATAATATTTTAACTCATTATTGTATCTATTATAGTGTGCTACATATTATTTATTCCGCGGTTATTATACAAACAATTAAAATTACTTGCAATAGCTTCTGAGGTAAACGGGGTGGGCTATGATGGATATAACGAAATCAATCCTCATTCTGCACTCTCTCTTATTGGTTTGAAACATATATAAATTATGAATTCTTCAGGGTCGGCGGATAGGCCAAGCATAGGCTGTTCAAGATGTATCTGGATGCTCCGCAACCACTACTTGAACTTCTTTTAGGCAATTATGAACTTCATTAATTTCAATGCAACTTATTCTTTTGGAACTGACGTAATTAATTACGCAAGCATTCCATCAACACGAACATAAGTCGGATTTGAATTTTTTTAAAAAAATTATATTATGATATACTCATAAGCATAGAAAAGGGGAAATTACGAGAAATCTCTTTTCTCAATTTTTGTAATTTTTTTGTATATTTCATTAAACTTTTTATCTAATATTTATGTCAATATTAAAAAGGATTGTTGTTATTGCTCTTGATCGCCTATCAAAAGCTCAAATCGAGGGATAATTTTATATCATACACAAAAATTTTAGAGATAAATTTATATTATTTTTTTTTGAAGAATTAAAATAAGTGAATCTACTTATTCCACGCTGAAACTTTAATAACGATAAGAGAAAATATGACATAATTTAGTGTTAATGATATGAATCGATCACAAGTATAATAGAGAACTAAATTAAAAAAATCATATAATACATAAATAAATTTGAAAAGATTTCTCTAATTTTTTTTTTAAAAAATATTGATGTTGAATCTTAACACTAATTTATGGTTAAAATAAAAGGTTAAAGGACCTATATTAAATGTAAAATCATTTGATCGTTGAAAAAAAATATAAAAACATGTGATGAAGATTCGTCTATCTATGAGACGATTGAGAAAAAATTATTATTGGGTGACAGGACAATAAATATTATTGGGAAAACATGTTAATTATTTATTACCGGGATCCTTATTAAATATATTTATTTTAAAATATTTATTATTTTAAAATTTTAAAATAATATTATTTATTTATTTTATTTTATTTCTTAGTAGTAATTGTTCTAAGAGATTCAATTATAATATATAAATAAAATAAAGTACATATTCAGTAAAGAAAGATAATATTTTAAAAAATAAATAAGAGTAAAATAATCAAACACTTCATTTTAATTAATGTATTTTTAAGAGACTTGTAAATAAAATTACGACAATTATTTTAAGACGGGGGAGTACTATCTGCTCAAAAAATAAGTACTCCCTGCTTTTTTTTTTGATATTTTTATTGTTTAATCGGTTTTAAAATATATATTTTTGATAGTTTTTTAATTTTAACTTTTCACGTGACATGTTTAAAAATTAAAAGATTAAAAGACATGTTAATATTTTCATATATTATTAATTTAAAATTATAATTTTTTAATTTTTTTTAATTCATGTCAATTTAAAATTAAAATAAAAAAATACTATTTATCAAATATTATGGTAAATCTTTAATTATAATAAAAAGGTCAACACAAGTCTAATCAAATACAGTGGAAAGTCTTTATCTAACTTCAAATTCTTACCTACTAGATGTGCCTAGTGGACCATAGAATTCTCATAGTCTTAAAGAAGAAATGAATCTTAGAATCTAATTTAGTTCTGATAATTAAAAGAATTTGTTCAAATTTATATAAGAAAATTATTCGATCAACGTGAGAGTCTAATTTATTTTAATATTTTTCAGCATGTTTAGATTGTCAATGACTTGTTATAAGTAAAGTTAGTGGCTGAGACAAAATTTTTATCAAGAAAGTTTAAAATAGGTTTTGACATTGTGTTAAGGGAGTTCAATATGCAATATATACATATAAATATTAGATTTAATCTTATATATATATAGTGTATTTTTTTAATGAAGGATGCTCGGATGAAGCCCTTCCGCTACCTTAGCTCCGCCTCTGGCAGAAAATGAAACCTGTCGGCCTTTCATAATTTTTGAAGAAAAAAAATGTCTTTCATCCAAATCTCTTATAAAAAAATCGTAAAGTTAAAAAAGTTTATACGAGAATTAAAAATTATTTCTTTCAAAAATATAGACTACTAAAAATTGAACCCGTCAAATTAAAATCGGGAAAAGTTAAGAGGGAGGGAGACGTGACATTGATGGGGGCGAGGGAGAGTGATAATGAGCGGCGAACACGGGGTAGTGGGCGGGGCCTTTAATTTGGGCCACACACACCTCCATGCTGCAGCAATAGCAATGCCCTAAACCCAACTATTCACTCATTATCCTCTCGTTTCCGTACGTACACTTCAATTATTCCTCCTCCTCTTTCTTTTTTTCTTTTTTTCTTTTTTTTTTAAACAATAAAAATTCATCTGATGTACGGATATTCACAAATTCACTTTGAGGGATAAAATTATTTTTAATAAAAGATATTAGGTTTAAAATTCAAATTCAAAATTTTTGATAAAAAAAATAGAAAAGTACTTATCGTCCATCATAATATTTAGAAAAAAGTAGATAAAATATATTACAAAGTAAATTAATTATCCGTAAAACTCAGCGGCATAAAATAATAACCAATCGTGCCTCACTATGAGTTTGAAAGTTTTTTGTGCATAAGATATCATTGCAATATATCAACATGACAATATATGGATATATTGCAATAGTATCATGAAATATACCATGACAGTATATGGATATGCTGCGATGATATCATGCGTGATTAAGAAGTGTATCCCCTAAAGGACTGTTCATTCCTTAGTGATACCATGACAAGTATATGATATACTATGATGGTATCATGAATGATTGAGGAGACTTGCGCGCTATTCCTAAAGGACTGATCATTCTCAGTGATACCATGACAATATATGGATATACCATGATAGTATCATGAAGGATTGCAAGATGGAGTATTTCTGTAATTAATTAAGGGGTATGAAAGTAAATGGGTAACACTGTGTAAATATTTTGCTCCGATGGAGCGCAATTATGTAAGTTTTCCTAATATTCAACGATACTCTTCAATTATTCGCACACCCACGATTTTGTTACTTCGCTTTGTGTGCTAACTCTGAAGGAACTGATGAATGTCTTATGTTCTAGAAAGTAAAATATACATTTACTAAATTACTTTTAATAAATATCTTGAAAATATAATTATTTAATAATTTCTTGATTATGTAAATTGTATTTTAATCTTTTTTTGATATGTGAGTATTATTAAGGACTGCATACACGATACATAGCTATAATTTCTAAAAATTATCATACATAGCTATATTTTGATTATTTTTTTTTCATATTCTTTAAAAAAAATATTCATTTTTATTTTTATCGACCCTAAAACTATAGCTACGAATCGTAAACACCCAAACTGTAACTATATTTTATAATTACGCTCTAAATTAATTAATGAAATGCAAGGACAAAGCTATTTGAGCTTCGAAGAAACTAATGTATCTTCATCGTACCCTTCATTAACCCTAAGACTAGCTACTATAACCTAAAGATTCTTATGAAAAAGATGACTTTTTATTTATTTATTATTAATAATTTCACATCATACCTTTCATGTCTAGAAAGGACAATTATAATGGTATGTCAAATCAAAATTATTTTTTTCCTATTTCATTGCTTTAGTGGCCAAAAGAAAACTAAGCTTGTATGTCCTCGAGGTTGAACTTTGTTTTTTCCTCGTCCACACCTAGTCATGATCAATTATGTCTAGTTTTGTTTTTCAATTATATATATATATATATATATATATATATATATATAATTTTATGGATTTAAATTTAAAATTCTATCACATGTTATTTGATTTATTAGGTTTAAATATATTATGTGCACTTATTTAATAAAATTTTAAATACATCTATATCGTTTGAATCAAAGTTATGAAGTTCGAATATATTCACCTGCATGTGTGATAAACTTAAAGTTGTTAACTTGAATCCTATTAACTAAGGAGCCGTTTGGTTACTGGATAAGGGCCAAAATAATACATGAATAATCAAGTTATTCATGTATTAATTTTATACCATGTTTGATTTTCAAATAGAATAAAAGTTATTCATGTATTAATTTTATACCATGTTTGGTTGATAGGTCCCAAATGTTGTATAAAAGTTATTCATGTATTAATGTTATACAATGTTTGGTTGTGTTTTAGTAATTCTACATAACTAATACTCACATAACTTATGAGAAAATTTATGTATAATTTTATGTGGGGTAGAAGGTGGAATAAGTTATGTTGGTATTAGTTATACATGGATTAAAATTATAAAATTACACATTTACCCTCTTTTAAGATCATTTTTAATTAAATATATATTTTTTTGAATTGTACTTTATTCCGTGTGTGTTTACCTAGAATTAGTTATTACTTTTTATTTTTTTATTTTTTTGGGATAATATGAATGTTATATATATATATATATATATATATATATATATATATATATATATATATATATAATTAAACTATTATTGATCCACCTTATTTTTATTCGATATACATTTACACCTCCATTTTCTTCTTTTAAAAAAAAATCAATTACACATATTTGTTTACTTATTTATTTGTAAATAATATATATTAATTTACAACAAGTTAAATATTTAATAATCAATAATTCATGTAGTGTAATCTCTACATAACTAAAACCTACATAACTAATATTGCATAACTAATACCTACATAACTAATCCCTGCATAAATTAATACATAAATTTTCTCATAATTAATTCATGTATTATTAATACCTACATAACTCTAACCCGTAACCAAACGATCCCTAACTTCACCCATAATTAGAGACAAATGTAACATATTTTCAAAGATTCAATCGAACATAATATTTTCAATGAAGAATAGATATATTTATGTTAAAATTATTAAATTTTCAACAAATATTAATTCTGGACTCACAATTTAAATCTTAAATATGTCAGTATCCACAAAGAAATTGATGAAATGTTGCCTGAAGAGAAACTTCACAAGTAGGTTATGAAAGTAAGCCTCAGGTTAACCTATTATTTAATCAGAAATTTCGAATTCGGTCACTTAAAAACAAATTCTTGTTAGGAGAGATTCATTTATGATGGATCTTATACTATGTAAATCCGAACATAAATATCTTATTGATAAGACCTTTGAAATTTGCATCAGAAAGACAGCCCAGAAATCTCGCTGAGGAAAAATTGACAGAAACAGGTAATTAAATTCATAGGCAGTGCCCTATATATATTTAGCTTTCTTAATTTGGAAACTAAAGTTGTCCTTTGCCTTCTTTTATACTTCTCTCCGTCTAATTTACATGATGCAGTTTGACGAGGTACGAACTATAAAATTTAAAAAATATTTAAATTTTTTTCTATATTTTAGAATTACTATTAAAATTTTAAACTACAATTAAATAGAAGAATATATCTTTGTGGATTTTTTGCCAAATAAGTGAGATTCAATATGAGTAAAATATTGATAGTAATATTAAATATTTAATAAATAGAAAAAAATGTATCATACTTTTTGCTTTGAGATGGACTAAAAAGAAAAATATGTCATATAAATCGAGGATGGAGTACGAAAAAGTCAAATGGTCCCTTTCTTCTCAATTTATTTTTTAGGGAAATTTGCAACATTGGTCCTTGAAATATACAACAACAATATACTCATTGGGATTTTACAAGTAATGTCTCGGAAAGGTAGAATGTACGGAGATATTTACTCCTATCTCGTGGGTGTAGAGAGATTGTTTATAAAAACTCTTGGCTCAGGTGGAGCAAGTCAAAATAGTTATGAAATGGAAAAGCGAGGGTAAAAAAAAGCGGTACAGAATATTCAAAAAAGAAACAGTAAACAATAAAATTATAATGTAATAAATCGAAACACAATAAATAACGGATGGTAACAGCTATCGAAAGCAAGAAACTAACCACATCAATAAAGCTAGCTAATGCTACGACAGACACGATGCTTCAGACTACCAGCAAATCCTAATCACGTTGAAAAGCAAGAGAATTATGTTTTAGCTAATTAAGATATATAATGTTAAAATATTCCTGATTAACTTCTTTTAATCAAGAAATTAGGAAAAGTCTTTAACTTAATGATGAAACAACGCAAGTGATGTGAAAAGGCTAATTCATGTATGTGAACGGAAATATGTATTGTGAGGAATATTTGTTGGTGGTGCATCAAGTCACACCAAAGATGAATCATATAAATCTAGATGGGGGTTTGGAGGGGGGGGGGGGGTGGAGAAAGATACAAATAAACCCTCTATATTTTAAAATATATAATTTACACCCCCATATATTATGAAAATTCTATGTAAATGTTATACAATAGTGTTATCTTTATTTTTTTAAAAGAATTATATATTTAAACCTTTTATATAGTAAAAAAATCATATACAAAAAACACGTTTATTTAACTAAGTATATGAATTTACAATTTTTAAAGTGAAACAATAAAAAGTAGACTTATTTTCTTTGAGGATATTAATAATATAGGAAAGCATAATCCAAAGAATAAAGAATTCTTATAGGTTTATTACTTTCTTGTCTTATGTGAATGGTTGATTTGCCTTTTCCCATCCCCACACATGAGGACTAATCCAAAAAAATAATATTTTTGGTTGTTTTAAAATAGTTATCACGTTTCATTTTTTTAAGAGTTAATTTGATTAATTTTTAAAATTAAATTAATTTAAAGTAAATTAATATTTTAAAACTAAAATTTATATATTTAAAATTATACGAAAAATATTATAAATTGAAATTTTTCTCATACCGATATAATAAAAAATTTTAAAATATTAATTAAAGTTAATAATATTTAATTCTTAAAAAGAAAATTATGACAACTAAAAGAAAATGGGGAAGAAGTATTTACTACACATAGTAGTACGCAAAAATGGATACACGATAGACAAGAATGGTCTTTTAATCTTTTGTTAAAGATGGTATATGCAAAAGAGGGATGATTAAGAGGACGACTCCTTGGAAAGAGATATAACATGAGTAACCACAACCATAACCTCATGGTTACTTCTAGATCTGAATTCGAATTTAATCAAATTTTAAAATAACCTCATTGTTACTTGTCGATCTGAATTCGAATTTAATCAAATTTTAAAATAAATATCAAATATCAGTGAAAATATAAACACAAAAAAACAACAACTCATCATTATTAAATTCTTTTTTACACCAAAACAAAATCCTATTAACTTTAGCATAATATATATTAAAAAGAAAAGGTATATTCTCACTTCACACTTCTTGTAGGCCAATGACACCCTTGCTGGAGCCCAAAAACAAAAAATTGTTGCTTTTAAGTACAAAATTCAGTTCATCTATCCCTCCCACAGAAGAGCAAAATATGTAGTGTTTAATATGCAGACGTGACATCTCTATCAATAGAAAGATTCTAGCGGCTTTCTATTTTATTTAGAGAGAAATGATACCCTCGTCTTGGAACTATAATTTACATACTATTCCTTCTCAGTAAAGAGAGCGGTTGAGAATCTCGAAAACCTATACAGAAATGCAAAAATGAGCGTATCCTAAGGCTCTCCTCTCTAGCAAGAAAATCCCATCAAATTTGCCTAAGTTATGGAAGTAAATTGTTAGTACCCTAAGGCTCTCCTCTCCCCCATCCCCCCCCCCCCCCCTCTTTTAGCCAATATGATCAACCCCATTTTTCACTGGATCAAAGACAATTCCGATGAATAGAAGGAAATGAGATCAGAAAGATAAGCGAATGACTTAACTATAGTATAGGTCAGATGTTTCTATGAGCAGTATCTCCCCATATTTTGGGAAAGCTGGTGGCCGCGTTTCTAGTATCAAAAACAAAATATATTAGTCATATTTCTCGAGGGTAAACACACCAAATTCGAACCAAACTAAAATCATAACGAAGAAGGATCAATTTGATGATAAAAAATAGTCACATTTGACAAACATTCCTGACAGCTAAAATTTCCAGAAACACTTTTTTCAGTACAATGATGGGAGGAAACAGATACATTAATCTGCAAAGGCCCACGGGTTGTGATCCTCGGAGACCTCGAACGAGAGATCCCATATCTGTATCCTGATAAGAGGACTGTCTAAGCTAATATTTACCAATGTGACATATTTCTGCTACTTTGCACAGTTACAGAGTGCTGCCATAAGAGACTCTTCGAAGCTTCAGGCTTCGGTGGTGCACATATATGTATGTGTGTATCGATGTTGGTTTAACAAATAAGTTATACAGATGTCTATTCACCATGCAGAAACTACACCATATCATAAGCATCTTCTCCTTCTTGTCCGTTCTCATCCCACCTGGACCCGGCCCTAAATTTGCAGACGGGGCAAGTTCCCCGCTGCCGTAGCCATGGGTCAATGCAGTTTGCATGGAACTGCAAAAACAAAAGATAACAAATGAAAGTATGTACCTACTCTGCAATGATATGTCCAAATATTCATACTGAACTTTACTAACTTCACTGCTACAAGTTTAAATTAGGCAAACTTTTATCTTCAACAACCACCCCCCACCCCTCCTCGGGCAAGAAAAAAGGAAAACCCCACTATTTGTAAAACAGAAAAGATATCTTTGAAGACTCGAAAGTATGAGACTATGGGACCCTGATTATAGAGCTAAACTATACTATACCATACCAATAAATAAGACAAACAAACAAACAAGCAAAAGAAATCATACAACAACATACCTAGTGTGAACAATTGGGGTCTGGGGAGGGCAGGATGTACGCAAAAGAGATCATACAACAACAACATACCTAGTATAATCCCACAAGTGGGGTCAGGGGTCTGGGGAGGGCAGGATGTATGCAAAAGAGATCATACATGGTTGTTATTTTTCTCAAAACACACAGAAAGAGATAATATTTGTCTGTTCTCTATGCAAGACTATCTACAATTCTTCTAGATGCCACCATGTAGGAAACTAGACCATAAAGGTCTTCCTTGTCTTAACATACTTTAATAATGAAGTGAGGTCTCCAAACAGTTGAGATGATTGTTAATACTAACTAATTAGATTAAAACAAAAAATCTTATTGATCTACGGAAATGTGCTCAGAAAGGGATTTTATGAAGGTAAGAATTGTGATATACTTGCATGGTAGAATACTACCACAAGAATAAACGTAACTATCAAAATACTTAACCTGATGTAAGCAAGGCAAGCTACGAATGAGTTCCCCATCATTGACTTGCTCCAAGCAGACACTGCAAGTTAGTTCGTCTTCTAAGTTCTTTGTACCTCCTACAGCATTTGCAGGTTCTTGCTTCTTCTGCTTGAAATACAAAATAAATTCCTTACTCTTTTCATGACAAAAGAAAAATGAAGTTTTGATTACTACATTTGGCAAATAATAAATGAGTCTAGCACAGAAAATACAGATCGCTGACATGACTTGATTTTTATTTCATCAACAATGAAGGAAGCCAATGCGGCAAGGTAATTTTTGTCTTTTGTTGCACTCCCTCTGTTTCAAAATAAGTGGTGCTTTTAGCTCATGCACACCCCTTAAGAAAACTACTCATTCCTAGAAAGAAAAATGTATTTTTTACCCACTTACGTTCCCTAATAAATATCTTGAAAAAAAAGTAACTCTTTAATATTTTTTTGATTATGTAAAACTCTCTCCATTTAAATAAGGGTAAAATTTGAAGAACATCATTTCTTCTTGATTATGTAAAACAACACTTATTTTGAAACAAAATCAAAAAGCTAAAACAGCATTTATTTTGAAACGGAGGAAGTATTTATTAAGCCTTCTCTTTATTCTTCCTTCTTTGATGGTTATCTTTTCATTCTCTCCTTCTCTTTATTCTTCCTTCTTTGATGGTTATCTTTTCATTCTCTAGATGAAGAAAGAGCTTCATTGCTATATGTTTGATAGTCATAGAACAAATTGTCCTCCAAGCTTTCGAGATTCTTGGTTTATGGTTGAGTTGAGGAGAAGAACCTCAGAATATAAAGTAAATGAAAGCAATTTCTCAGAGTCAGGTCCCTCCTACCAAAGGTTGAGAACTTCTTTGACGAGGCTCTTATTATACTTTATTTGTGAATCTGAGCTCTAACATCTCTGGAGGCACCTCTTAGAAAGACTAGTTCCAATATGAAGAGAAAGACATCGAAGAAGGAAAAGAAATAAGAAAAATCAGAATTGGCCAGTTTAGGGACACAGCTTAAGGTCTGTGGAACGCTAGGAGCATGGGAGTAGCATCTACTCTAAAACATGAAATGAGCTCAATAGTTCACTTGAATGCAGGTGAAACCTCTTTAATATTAGACTTTAATTTTGCGCATACACTTTGGTGTCACTGGATAAGGATCAGTTTGGCATCTAAACGTACATTATGGTAAAGACATTTGGAACTTATTCAAAAAGTCATTCTCCCTTTGTTCCATTTTATGTGGCACTCGTTCTTTCCTTTTTAGCATGTAAGTCTGTTGCAGAAAAGACGACAAATTTCTATATTTGAAAACAATTTAGCTTTATACATCCCATTTTACTCTTAATGACAAGCTTTTATAACCGAAACAATGTCTATGGGATGTTTAAGACCACAAGTTCCAAAAATCTTCCTTTTTCCTTGTACTCCGTACCCGGTCAGACATCTCCACATGAAATGAAATGGAAGTAGTAGTAAAAATAGGACGCAACATCACATTGTGTCTTATAGATAAGTCATGCAAACATTGTTCCTGCAAATGAATTGTTCAAACGAAAAGGAAAATAGAACGCGAAAAGTCAAAAACAACTCCAGAACAAGCTTTTATAACCAAAACAATGTCTATGGTATGTTTAAGACCACTAGTTCCAAAAATCGTCCTTTTTCCTTGAACTTCGTACCCAGTCAAACATCACCACATAAAATGAAATGGAAGCAGTAGTAAAAATAGAACGCATCACCACATTGTGTCTTATAGATAAAGAATGCAAACATTGTTCCTGACTTCCTGCAAATCAATTGTTCAAACGAAAAGGACACGAGAATGCGAAAAGTCAAAAACAACTTGAAAACAAGCTTTTATAACCAAAACAGTGCCTATGGTATGTTTAAGACCAGAAGTTCCAAAAATCTTCTACTTTTCCTTCAATCTATACCCAGTCAAACATCGCCACATAAAATGAAATGGAAGTAGACAAGTAGTAGTAAAAATAGGACGCATCATTACATTTTGTCTTATAGATAAGTCATGCAAACATTGTTCCTGCAAGTCAATCGTTCAAACAAAAAGGACACCAGAATGCGAAAAGTCAAAAACAACTCCAAAAGATAATCTATTGAGTAGGCATCTCTTTTACAAGCTTCAAGAGAGGGCTAGAAAATGAGGTACCTCAGTGGACCCTGAAGAAGATGTCAGGTGTGTTGATGAACCAGCACTGCCAAGAAGAAGTCATCAGGATCAAGAGAAGCCAAGATATTACTAAAGGAGAGACATGGCACATTACTAACAGATATACAGTTATATACATCAATTCTAACAAGATTATTGCAAAACATATTACGAGGAATGGAATCTTTGGCACAAAAAAGAGTGAGAACTGACATACAGATAATATTGTCCTCAACTTCATCAGAGAAATCGAGATATAGAAATTCCTAAACTTCCACTACAGAGCAAGAATAATAAAAATAAAAGAACATCAGCACTCAATAACAGAGCTTTGCTAAGCAGAAATTTTACATTAGGATTACATATAATACAAAATTATGTAGTTAATGAAATTCCAGCATGCATATGACCAAATCAAGGTACACCAGCAACCTGAAAGATCATCACAAGTTGACACCATAGTTCGGTAATCCCTTGAAAACTGATTAAAACACACAATAGCCTCCTCATTTCCATAAATCACAAGCCAACAGATGAAAATTAACAACGAAGAGAGGAAGAAAATGTGGACAGATTAGGTGTCAAATTGGTATATCAAAAGCTGAGAACTCAAAAGGGTGCGGAAGCAAAAAGTAGTAACGAAATCAACATGACAGACCTTTGGGGTCCTGAAACCTTATACTTGTGAACAGGAAGAGCATTTATCTCTTCCTCGGTCATTGATGGTGTTGTAGGAACATCATCAACATCCAGTGCCCTCAATGTTTCATAATCTGCTAGTACCAAAAAATATCAATAAACTCCCCACACCTTTTAAGATCATTTCAAGATAAAATTTCGTTTCTGGATTTTCAGAAAGCCAGAAAATGCTCAAGAAGTCAAGATCAGAGATGCATGCATTGTCACCTAAGTCATCAAACTCCCTGTCAAGAAGTGCAAGCTGTAGTCTGAGGCCTCGCAAACGTCCTCTGGTTGCAAGCGCTATTGATGGAGGCATATGCAGCCGCAGCTCTGTAGGACCAAGAAGGCCACTGGCAGCAACAGCATGAGCTTGTGCCTGGGCTTGAAGCTGCTGACAGGTTGCATACATCCTTAGGGTTGTTGCCATGAAGAAGACACCAAGCACCAACCACAGCTGCAAGGTAGATTTAAAGCAAAACGCACAAAGTTCCACATAAATAAAATAGGGGCCAGATTTAATTCAATTAAACATGCTCTGATATCAATCTTAAGAGACCACTAACCAGAAAGTTCGGTGACATTTGATGCGAATTTAGAATCATGAACAGCAAGAGCACTGTCACAACAAAGTGGTTAAATTGAAAGATCTAAGTAAATCAAACACATGAACAAAAATTAAAATGAACATAGGGATCTAAGCTACAGGTACCCGTGACAAGAAAAGCTAGTGAGTTAGTATTAACTGGCCGAGCTGCATGGACTCGCTGAATATGGAAAAGGAAAAAAGAAAGGTACATAAGAAGAGTAAGACAGATAATGAATTAACGATCACTATAAGCATTTAGGGCAACCTAGACCAAGATTAAAAGGAGATGTAGCCTGTAGGAAACTACCACTGCACGGCGCTCGGGGATCAATCCAGGAAAACCAGGTTCTATATCTGCTCTAGCGCCTCGGAAAACAAAACTCATGTTTGGAGTTGTACAAGAACTATTTCAGCACAAGAAATTGATAGTTCATAGAAGGTCCAGCAACCAAATCCCACTCCCACTGAAGAGCTTGAATTAACTGAACTCCAGAGAAAAGCAAAGTGAGAAAACTTGTCCAGTACAAATATTAACCCACTACACTGTCTCACAAGACAACACTAAAGCAAATAGTCATAAATGAAGATTAATAGCACAATTCACAAGAAGAAACAGAGTATGGCCTTCGGACAAAAAACACTGAGAAGTGAGAGAATGTCTTCATTTATGTAAGAAGAGTAAAGTATGTACAATACCAATTTTCTACACAAATACAATTCCCCACCCCTAACCAATCTATTGACCATCTTACTCCATTGTCTATCCTTCTTCACAGCCACCAATTATGTCAAAGTCACCACCTAGAATCACAGCCAATGTGTCTTTCCAACAGTCCTCAAACTGAAGAGAGAAGAATGTTAACACCCTAACTCGCCAAGAAAATGTTCATGTTGTGTCCTGCCCAAGCCTTTCGTTAAAAATTGGCTATTACGTTGGTTGAAGTATGTGGTCCATCTAAAAGCTTCAGATATTAGAGATAGCACACTTTTATTTAATTATTATGTTCTCAACATGCACCCTATTTTATTTTTTATTTTTATTTTTTTTGTGTGTGTGTGTGTGGAGGGGGGGGGGGTCTTTTTGATGAGCCGGCGACTCTTTTTGATAATGGCTGGCAATGAGAATCAAACCTAGGACCTCTGCATGCTTTGATACCATGTTAGAAGTATGTGACCACCTCGTCTAAAAGCTTAAGCTATTACACAGAGCACACTTTTATTTACTTAATTATTTTCAACAAGCTCCTTGATGGATACTTGTTTGGCAGGTACCAAACCTTGTGGAATTTTATTTCTCACAAAAACGGAAAACGGTTTCAATATACTTTTGTCATCTCTTGGAATACTTTGATACTATGTTGAAGTGTGTGACCACTTCGTCTAAAAGCTTAAGCTATTAGACATAGCACACTTTTATTTACTTAATTATTTTCAACAAGCTCCTTAATGGATACTTGTTTGTTAGGTACCAAAATTTTTCGAATTTTTTTCTCACAAAATGGCAATCGGTTTCAATATACTTTGTCAGTTCTTGAAATAATTGATTTCCTGCTACTTAGATTGAAGTTGTACTGTCACAATACAGCTTCACACGTCCTTGCACTTCAGCTCACAGCTCCCTGAAAACAGCAACCAACCTGATGACTTCAGCCACTGCAGAAATCATGCTACTGCCTCTGCTACAGTGTCTTGTTTCCTATGTATCCCATGATTGATTGCCTAGTGTTGGAACATGCGACCCAATCAAAGTCACAATGAACCACAATGTTCTTGGAACAATCTGCATGATTTCCCTAAATTAAGCATTTGGATATTGGAACGCAGAAAGCTATATCAAGTCCTTTTTTTTTTTTTAAAAATTATGATGTCTTGACATGATAGAAATAACAAAATGCCAACCAATCTTTGGTAAGAACTCCCATCCTTCCAAGGAGTATCTCCTTCCAGCTTCACATACTGGTAATATTTTGCAGAGAATCAATTTAAGTTTATGCTCTAGTGGGTATGCACTAGTTTCACTTTCCGTGGCCCAATTCAGATGTCAGCCCTAGAGCATATTTTTGTTGATCCATCAATATTCATCTTTTACCCTTGCAAACCCATCCTCTGAAGTATTATAATTCCCCTAAATCGTTGATCTTAGACTTCTACTGCAACCTCCTCTTTGCTTCTTGTTTTCACCCTATCATTCTGTCATCAAAGATCATCACATAGACCAAAATACTGACAAACCTATTCCCTCTTCTTTTTTTTCCAATCATTTATTCCCTCTTCTCTACTAAACAAACAATAGTCATAGTGACTTTGGGTTATCCCAGAATCCATCAAAGCCTTTGTGAATTTCAAGCAGCGTTAATTTGACGCCTATATAAAGGTATGCAAGGACATTAATAATTTACCAACTTTGATCTTTCCCTATACACTGACCCCTGAGGGATTCCCATATACACCACTTCATAGAGGTCTCCATGAAGAAATGCATTATACGTATTCAGTTGGAACAATTCCCAATTTTCAACCACTACGAGTGTTAAAATCAACCAGACAGTGACCATCTTGGTACAAGTAAGGATTCTCTTGATCTAGATCTTCCTCTTTGACTGTATAGGAAGATCAACAGTTTCCTCGTTTATTCTCTTCCAATGCTGCAATTTTTGGCTTTATTACCTCTATCCAATTTGCATCATCTGTTGCTTCCATAAAACTTTGAGGTTCTATTATCACTAAAAGCTGCTAACAAGCTTTATATGTGGAGCTAAGACTTCACAAGATAAGAATCTGGATACAAAGTAATTGCACGTGGCACTAAACGCATTGGTTGAAACATAGTCCTTAAATCACAAATGTGGCTTGATGGACCTATAAGATCTATGTACTTGATCATCAGTAGAGTTGCTATCAAAAACAGGGTCTCTAATACCTTCTTCACCTATTCCAAGGACCTCTACTTCACCAGCACTTCATGAGCCCTGTTCTACATACTCATCTTAATTATTCATTTAAGTGTCTTCTGTTGAATGTCCTCCATCAATAAGTTCTTTTACTAGGAAACTACATAAAGGTTCCTTCATATGCTTTAAAGAAAAGATACTCTTTGAAGATCAGATTATGAGTAACAAAGAAGAGCTTGAAATGCATGATATACAATTAATAAGTTCTGAATGGGAGTATATCCCATAAACACAACTGGAATTGTTCTATGGGGACATTTATCCACCTTTGAACACGTAGCACAAGCATCCAAATACCTTTATATGTAGTAGGCCCATTATGCAATACTTATAAGCTGTTGTGCCCTATTGAACACTAGAAGATATAGTCTACTGATCTAACTTATGCGGACTCTTCCATTTTTGCTGCCAAACCCGTCTCGACGCGACACTGGTGCGGAGTGCGTGTCAGATTCGGTCAATCCCATCCGGATACTTTGACTAGAGTCAAGCACAAATTTGGGTGGGGGTGGGGGGTGAGTTGAGAACATTGATTTCTTAAAATAAAAAATAAAACAAATTTGAGACAATATTATAGTCCTTACTCCTTTTGTCTCCTTTTTAGCTTTTCCTTTTTGAATAGTTTTAATTATTAATTATTATAACTTAAAGAAAATTTTTATGTAAATTTTATTTTCAAAAACTTAAAGATTTTATATCCAAATATACAATCAAAAACTAGAAAGTTTGAATCTCGAAAAAGGAAAAATGCTATAAGAATTAGGGCACAAGGAGTAATAAATATCAACATAATTTATAAGTTGTATCATGTACCTTTGAAATTAAACTTTAAATTCTCAAATTAAATTAAACATGTGATTAATATGGAACCACCAATTGGGGGAAATTATGAGTCACTAAATTGTACAAAAGCTAATTATAAATCACGTGATTTGAGATTGAATTAAATATAATTCTACAATATACATGTATGTTTTTCATAAAATATCTCTCAAATTTAGAATATCTTTATAACTCTATTTTTATAATGTCGAATTTTTTTAGCCGAATCCCCGCACCCGTATCCGTGCTCGGATTCATACCCCCGAATCTTAAAATTTAAATTTTGCCGATTACGACCCTCGGATCCGCACCCGAGTCCGAGCAACTTAGTTACTGATGATGTATACAACAATTAGTATACATTCTTTCCAAAACTGGCAGGTACCGATGCTTGAAAAAATGGGGCTTGTGCATTGGTCAAGATATGTTTGTGCTTCCTTCCAACAATTCCAATATGATATAGAGCATACAAAATAACTATAAGGTGTACAATGCCATTTAACTTGAACAGGGAATCACAGTCTGCATTATGAGACTTAGAGACATCATCTAATCTTACAACTTTTCATGGATACTTCAAATTCATTATGAACCATGAAAATAAATTCTCTCATCAAAGTTACTCCCTCTGTTTCAGTTTATGTAACACACGTTCCATTTTAGCCAAAAAGAATGACACTTCTAAATTTGAAAACAATTAAATGTACACTTCCCATTTTACCCTTAATACTGAGAAACTTTTATAACCATACAAATGTTATGACATATTTAATGCCACATGTTTCAAAAGTTCTATAGCCAAACAAATGTTATGGCATGTTTAGGACCACAAATTTCAAAAGTCTACATTACTTAATTTCTTTTCAAACTATGTCATATAAATAGAAATGGAGGGAGTTCAACATTACCCTTCAAGCTCATTAAGAAATCAATGTAAACCATCGATTAAACATTCACCACTGTAACAAATACTGCTTTCCTACAGATGTGAGAACTTTATATGGTCCATATACATTATATGTATAAGATAGAATAAGGCTCGGTATCTTAAATTACTTTAGAGAAAAGGAAATCTTGCTTCTTCTTTTTTTTCTTTTTCCTTTCCTTTTTTAAGGTTGAAAAAGGGAAATCTTGTTTGCCTTGCTAATAGCCAACCCCATAGAAAAGAAATGCTTTCCATGACACTTACGTCCTAGCCTCATATGGCAACCATTAATGCTCGACTTCTCAGTATTCATTAGCTTTGGAGAACTTCAGTCAGTCTCCATCTCACCTGCCTACGCGATGTACATGCTTCCCTTTGC
This sequence comes from Datura wrightii, assembly GCA_035772735.1. NCBI lineage: Eukaryota > Viridiplantae > Streptophyta > Magnoliopsida > Solanales > Solanaceae > Datura > Datura wrightii. Next base: position 74,316,308 of record JASDFA010000023.1, on the reverse strand, counting down.
TTTACCAATCACCTTAACCTACTAATGCAAGGATTCTAAAGTTTACAAAAATCAGAGTCCCAGGTTGGGATTGAAGATTATAGTAAAAAACAAAAACGTGATACACATTGGCCAGTTCACGATTCTTCAAGATAGAACAAGACCTGACGTTGGCAGCATTTGTTATTTCCTGTCTTATTTTATGTGACACTTTTCTTTTTAGTCGTACCACAAAATATGACACCTTTCTTTTTTTTTTTGAGAACAATTACCTCTTATCATTCCCAAGTCACTCTTAGTTAAATGACTTGTTGGGACCCAATTTTTTTGAAAAAAATTAAAGGACATGCACAACTCTCACCACCAATCATTTAAAATGATAATTTTGGCTAACATGTCAATAATCTTCTTTAATTTCTTAACTTTTGCATCAAGTCAAACACCGACACACAAGATGAAAAGGAGAGAATGTGTTCATTCATGTAAGAAAGGTACAGTGTGTACATTAAGTCGGATTTTCTGCATGTATACACATATGCCCCAATTGACTACACCCCTAACTGACTTACTGCCTACTGGATAACATTAGTTTATACTCATTGTCTTCTATCCTTCCTCACAGCCATCACCTAACAACAGAGCCATGCCAATGTATCTTCCGAAACAAGCGAAGTTCGAGCATATTCAATACCTCCAGGACTACAATGGACTAAATGAAACCGAAGTAGCCGGCAGGATATTCACATAGACTTGAGGCAAATGTTTTAAAGAAAGAGGGACCAAGTAAGCCAGGTAGTACTAGTATTGCGGTCATAATATACATGAGTTCATACAATTCATACGCTAAAAGACTTGAAAACTATCAACTACCAGATTTGCACACTAAGAGACTCATAATTGGCAGCTAAAGATCATCCTTAGTGGGCAAAAGTCCACTTTTTTAGTCAGTACAATATAAGAAGCCATTGTATGATGATGTATCAAATAGGAGAATTCCATCTAGAAACAAGTTAGAATTCCTTTACTTCCACGAGAAAAAGTAAGTTTTCTTCAACGTCAATTTACATGTTTAGTTTCATACAGTAACCGAGGGTCTATCAGAAAATGTCTCTCTACCTTCTTAAAGTAGGGGTAAGATGGACGTATACTCTATACTCCCCAAACCCCACTTGTGGTTGTTGTTTAGTTTCATACAGTACAATAGAATGTTAATTAGCATCGATACTACTAACAACAAAATTTCATGCAAAAGCACATCCATTAATCACCAACATCATAAAACATTACCAATTTCCAAAGAAAAGGCAATATAAGCTAAAAAAAAACCCAAATATTATCAATAAATAGCTGACATTCGGCATGAAAAAGAAAATTCACTCAGATTACAGCATTTCCTAGACAATAAAAAGAAAATGAAACATCATTGAAATAGCCTACAGGAAACATGAAGAAGCAATGCACATCCAAAAGGAAATTTCAACAAGTTTACGATAAACAAAAGCATCTAAAACGAATCGTTCGTTGCAATGAAACGACGCAAGTTTCTAGATGATAATATCAAAATGGAGAACAGAGAGAGAGAGAGAGAGAGGAGATGAATCACTTACAGGATCAATTAAGGGGAACGATTGGAATCGAAAACAGATTTAGGAATTTGATCGATCATGAGCCAGAAATTGACTCGGACGCAAAAGGCTAAACAATTTGCGTCTGAAATCCAGAAAATGGTTTTCTGAATGTCGGGTTGCTACGCGGAACGCTGTCGTTTTGAGAAATCAAAGGGTCCGAATTACCAAAATCGGTTTACTTTCTAATGGTAGTTAGTAGTTACCTATCCTATTACGTCGTTATTTATTATTTTAAATAAATATTTAATATTTATTTTAATTATTATTTAAATTTATTATATTATATTGTTAAATTTAACATTACCTAACTATTAAAATTAAACTCTCATATTATTATTTAATGATCGATTTGTTGTAGTTACATTTTTACCTCCTCCTCCTTCTTATTTTGCCTTTTTTATTATTTAATAATTTATTTTATTGATTATCTCCTATCCTTTTTTATAATATCTATAGTTCTATACTTTGTATCCTTCTTTTATTTATAATATTATAAATTTATCTTACAAATTTTAATATATGACTTTAATAATAAAAATAATATAATTTACTTAGTTATTTATTTTTATTAAAATAATATAATACATTATGATATAAAAAGCGGCGAAACCAATATACATGTAACCATCCGAACAAACTGTAAAATGAATTATAAATGGAGTTGACCAGAAATTTTTCTTTTCAAAGACTAACAATTTATGTTTGGTAAAAATATTAAGGACCCTAAGTGTGAAAGCAATGTAGGAATTTATATTCATTAATCAGTTTTTATCGAACTATTTAATTATATTTAATTTTTTTTCAAATAATTTAATTCAGTAAAATTTTATTGATTTTTTCGTAAAGTGTAAAACATTATAGGAGTTTTTTGATTTTCTAAAAGTATAAAAAAAAGCAGAAGTTTATTGATTTTTCAGCTAACAGCAAAAAAAAATGTAGGAGTTTGTGATTTTTGCAGCAAAGTGTAAAAAAGAATATAAGAGTTGATTTTTCTAGCAAAGTGTAACATATATAGAGAGAGAGGAATCGTTGATTTTTTAAACGGAATAACTTATCAACATCTTTTTTAACAAACATATCAACAATTTATTACTAGTTTTAAATTTTTTCTTCAAACACATAATTATTTATTTATAAAATTAATTTCAACACTTAGTGTGTATTAGTTACTAGTAACCCTTCCTCCATGTTTTCTTATCCATGTTTGACTTAACATTTTAAGAAGCAATAATTAAAAGAATAAATTTATTATAAATTATTAGATTCATCTAAACCTTGAGAATTAATGAATAGTTGTTAATAACAAGGGTAAAATAAATATAACATGATAAATTGTATCTTAATTTTTCAAACAGAATAAGTAAAAGTAAATATTTGTTTTAGTATAATGAAAAAATAAAAGTGGACGAACAGAGTATCTACCATCAACTAAGAGTAATTGATTAAAACCAAATAACATGTCTCTCTTAATTAAAATAGTAAAATAAAAAATAAAAATATTACACTCCTTTTTTGACTGAATAACTAGCACTTACAGTAGCCATAATGCAGATTAATTCAATACATAATTCAACACTTCCTAGTGGAAAAAAAATAATTAAAAAGAAGATATAAAAAACAAAAATTAAGAAAGTAACTCTTAATTTCTTAAATCCCATAATTAGTGCTGGGATTTTTTTGTTAATACAATATTCCATCATTACCAGCAAGAATGTTGTACTTGTCTTTTCTTGTAAAATTTGTACACTCAAATCCTAATGTTGCACCCAAAATTTTCTGGACATAATTTGCAACATCATGTGGACTTTTCCCAGATGAACACGTGGCATATTCTGGCAGTTGATTCAAGAATGTTACCTCATAAATTGGTCTAGGATTCATGAAGAAAAAAATTGGGTCCATAGCTTTCCACCTTCTAGCTGTTGTTGAATGAAATATCCCTGCTCTGTAATTCATAGCCACTGGCACTATACGATTGGTTAGTTCTGCAAAAAGTGCACTGAATCTTAATAAAAACGGCTCTCTACATGTTGTCCCTTCGGGGCACATGATCAAATCTCCTTTTTCGAGTTGACGTTTGATTATCCGCGCGTCCACATCTCGAGTTCTGCTCAGACGGACAGTCGGTATGGGCGAAATAATCTCAGTTAATCGGGAGACCGAGTAGGTTACGACCGGAATTTTACGCTGTAGCACGATGGAGAGGACGACGGGGTCCATGAAAGTACGATGAGTGCAGACGAAGAGTACCCCAAAAGAGTTGGCGATGGTGGTAGCTGGTGACTGCGGCGGCGGATTTCCTTTGACTATGACTTTGCTACCAAGTAATGGTGTCAAATAGGGAATAGTCCATATTGGAAATATTAAACCAATGAGAATTCTAATTGTAGCTATGATAAACCCCAGTGGAATCCATAGAAGGATTATTAGGGATGAAAATGGTGTTGGTCGAATAACAAGTCGACCATCATGGAAAATTACTGGCAATGGATTGATAATAAGTTGTTGGTCCAAATTTTTGCTGTTCAAGAATGGTGGTTGTGATTGTTCCTGTCCCATGCAACAATTTTAATAATGAGCTATAATATAAAAAATATATTTGTACGATTAGATTATTTACAACACAATAGGTAATCGTCCATAATAAGTACGAGCGGTAATTTTAAAAGAAAAAAACATACAAATTACTTGCCATAATATGTTAAAATACAAACGTAATTCTTTTTTCTAAACTCTCATTGTATATGCAGTGCCAGAATTAGGTTTTTCACTAAAAGGGTTCAAGCTATTAAAAAGTAAATAAACGTAAAAATACAAAGAAGGTTCATTATCTAATATATTAACCATGTATTAACAATGTGATTTTTCGCCGAAGAAAATTCATATGAACCCCTTGAACCTATTTAGCTCCAACCTTTTGTGTGTGTGTTTGCGAGTAGTAAAGAAGTTTTGCACTATCAAGTCACTTAAAATAGCAAATATATATATATATATATATATATCCTATCATAATAAGTGAAATTAGTAAACGAAAAAATAAGGTAGGGTAACCTACATTAATAGCTAGAATGAATTGCATCGACAATGTGAAAATCTTTATATTTTCAATGTGTATAAGTTAATTAATTCCTACTTTTATACTACTAGTACTAGCATTAAAGGAAAGAATTTAACTAATATACACCTTTAATATAAGAAATGTTTACACACATCTTTCACCGTTATAATAAGTAAATTATATTATTTTCAAGATTAAATATTTTGTAGATACCTTTTGAATGGCATGACAACTTAAATATTTTTTACATTGATAATATATATATATATATATATATATATATATATATATATATATATATATATATATATATATATATATATATATATATATATATATATATATAAAACTTAAACCTACAACAACAATAATATACACAATATAATTCTACAAAGTGAGGTTTGATCAAAAGAGTAAAGTATATGCAAATTTTACCTTTACCTCAGAAACAGAAAGATTATTTCCGGTAAACCTTATAAAGAAAAAAAAATTATTTTCTATCATTGAGCTTGTGATAGTAATAATATATTTATGAGTTTAACTTTTATTACAAATTTACAATGATAATATAAAATTTTAAATAAATAAATAATTTTAAAGAAAACTTTACACTAACAAATTACTCAGAAGGCAACTACGGATAGTTCAAAATAAGATAGGTTAACTTAGAACAACACCTTAAATTACACAAACTAACTCGCCTAAAAAATTCGTTAGTATATTATTGTTAGCGTATATAAGCTAAATCATATATATCTACACGAATACTAGCGTTAAAAGATCAAAAGAATCCTTTTCTATCATTGAACTTGTGATAGTAACTATACTGGCTTCTTCTCTTAAAGAGCCTTACACGATATACAAATTCAAATTACTCTAAACATCAAAACGAATATCAGATACGAATAGAATACAGAACAAATCAAGTAAATATAATGTTACTTACCTTGCACAAAGAAAGGAAGGAACAGCCACATTTTGCCCTACCAAGGCCTAAACTTGGTTGTTCATCACCAAATAATTCAACAATTCTATTTGAAATCTTGTCAAAATCATCCTTAATAAATCCAGTAGCAAATCCATATTTACTAACAACAAGTTCAGTACCAACAACATAATCAACTCTTAAATGCACTTTAACAAATCTCTCCACCAAAATTCTTGGAATTTTAGTCACCACAACTCTCTTGTTGTTATTATTATTAAAACAATTACTTGTAAATATCCTCCATGCCTCCATATTAATATCATCATAATAAAACTTAGGTAAAACAGCCCTAGACACTGATTCAATTTCGGATATTTTTATTCCCGCTATAGCTACGAAAATAGTAAGTTTTAATCCGTAATCCTCTCTCCCAAAAACCTCGAGGAGTCGGATTATTGGCCATAACATTAGTAACAGAGCAAATCGAATTAGACCCGATGCCTCGAAAGCCATTAACATGAAGTAACAAAAGGGGTTTGGATCTTTCAAAAGAACCCCTTCAAGCTCAGAAACAATTGACTCCATTGATGAACTTCCAAAAAAGAAAGAAAGAAAAATTGGTGTGGAATTTTGTGTTTTTCTTTGTAAAGTGTACCTTTTTTGCTTTTTTTTTTATACTATGTTCTAGTGAGAGAAATGAGGTTGTTTATCTGCTCACAACTAATCGTTGATGCATGGAAGAGTCTTATTTATATTAGGGAAAAGAAGCAAATATACCTCTCAATTTTTGAGATTTAGAGTGAATTTATTTTTTATTAAAAAAATGATGTATATATATTTTGTTGTCTAATAAATAGTGCATATTATTTTTTTGTTAGTAGATTTATTATTTAGTAAATAAAAAAATAATTTTAAACTAGCTTTTTAATTTCAAAAATGTTACGCGACTTTAAAAGATTACTTCAATCATTTCTTTTATCCCTCCAAACCCGATCTAAATAAAAAAAAAACTCAATTTCTCTTCTACATAGTTATAAAATGGGTTTAAGTCGGGTCTGAATAAAAGATAAAGTATTATTTTTTGAGTCGAGTCTGGATCGAGTTTAGAAGGGGTAAAGAAAATGAGTGAGGCAATTTTTTAAAGTCTGACATTTTTAAAACTAGTCTTAGTGTACGCGTCTTACACGTGTCCTTCTCATTAATAAGAATGGAGTCTTAAGAATTTAGAAAGAAAATTATAAATTTTAAATTGATAAATGATCATATTTAAAAGTTTGATCCAATACAGTTGTTCTTCCTTCAATTTGTCTAATACTTACTTCATTGAACAAAAGTGTTGTAGAATTAGTGTCTGATTGAAAATAAAAAAAGTCATTCATTTTTAAATGAGCACTTAAATGCATGCATTATATGTATATTTCATGTTATATTATTACAAAATTTTGTATTATTATACACTAGTATTAACATATTAATTAGCATTTAATATGGATATTATCATTATGTAGATGCATTCAATACAAAGTTGTTTAGTATATTAGAACATACATAAGTTATTTGTTTAAACAATTAGCACTTATGAAATCGTATTGTAATTTATTAATGACTTATCTTGATCCTAATAAATGATATCATATCACAAATATATTATTTATCTGTAGTTGATCATTAAGTATTTGTTATGTCATCAAACTAAGAAAGACTCATTAAAATTCGTGAAAACAATCACTAATGATTGCAATTTGATAGGTTGTCGATACCACTATTTGGGGTGTGACTTTTTTCTGAACCCTATTAATGTTGAATGTTTTGTTTGTCGGACTGTCCCTTTTTTTCAAATCGTATCTTCAAAAGTCCTAAACATAATTGCTTTGCATTATAAAATATTTTTATCCAACGTGTAATTATTTACTAAAAGGTAAATCTTAATCGTTTTTAAATTTCTAAATATAAAAATTTTCTATATATTTCAAATAAGGAAGAATTTACTATATAAAATTTAATCAATTTTAGAATTCTAAATATTAGAAAAGTAATTAAATGACTATTTTGTTAATTGTGAACTATATTTTAAAATAATAAAAAAGTGAAGGATATTTTGCTACGGGACTTTGTACTTTAACTATTTAGTAATTACTTAATTTTAAACTTTTCAATTTACCCTTTAAGAGATGATTTCAGCTCAAAAAAATTTCCTTTTCTCTTAATCTATGTGTCTAATAAAATACTTTCACATAAATTGAAATGGAAGAATAGTGTAGATTTAACTAAAGAGAGTGAATAACAAGAACACTTGATTAATTGAAATAATTTAAAGTATGTTGTTTTTCTATATTTTCTTTCTTTCTTTCTTTGATTATACAACGTCCTTATAAAAAGAAGAAATTCTAACGTATTAATGCAAAATAAAGTAACACTATTTAATTTATTTTCGCATATCGTGAATTAAAAAATTATGATGAACAATTACTTAGTTTAATAAAGAAAGAATTGATAATAAGTTAACAAAATTGTAATTAATTTTAAAAAGTAATACGTAAATCGCATTCCTGAAAAGCGATTTGTAAATAGCATTCTTCAAACACAATTTATAAATCGCATTCTATGACGATTTATTAATTGTGTTTGTTAAACGTGATTTATATAAATTCAGATAACAAACATAATATAAAAATTGCATCGCACGGTTTATAAATCACATTCAACAAATATGATTTGTTCAAAAAAGAAAAGATTTAAGAAGCAAAATTGTAGTTAATTTTGGAGTACTAAATAGTTCTTAAATTATACGAATATGTAAAGATTTACAGTTATAACTTTAATTAATTTTAAAGTCCTAAATATTAGGATAGTTAAATAACAATTAATTAATAAAAATAGTAAATGATAATTTGTGTATTGTATAATCTTTTAATGAAGGACAAAAAGTTCAATCAACATTTCTGAGGGTCGTCACGCTTTTAATACAATATAGATATAAAAACCAATTTTAGAAAAAAAATTTAAATTCAATTTATTAACGAATAGGGTAAATATGTATCATTTGTTAGACGATAAAAATATATATACATTATTTGTTAAACGATAAGAATATATATCCATCACTTTTTTGATAAAAAATATATTCACTCTAAATCACAAAATTAAAAAATATATTTATCCTTTTTTCCCTTTATATTATAAGCTCTAAGCCAAATTATTATAATATAGTTTCATGGAATGTTTGGACTATACACCACGTTTAAATGCAAAGATTGGTTATTTAACTCTACCAACCTTCTTAAAAAAATAACTTTAGAATTTCAATTATTAATATTTAAAATTATAAAATTTAAATCTTGAATACGCTTTTAATCTCCTACCTAGTCTCTACCTACCCACACATTTTTGTTTTGGGAAATTACAAAAATTATAAGGATAACATAAAATATTATGTTACGTAATTTAATATATAATATTATATTAAAAAAATATTATATATAAAAAGAAAGTCTACATATATTTTATATTCTTTAGATTTTATTTTACTTTATTAGACTATATTAGGTTTGTTGTTGATGATATATGAGGTAAAGTAAAAGTGATTGACCTCGGAGATGGACAAAATGCAGTAAACAAGATCGAGATAATTTGGACATATAAAGAAGAGGAGCATAGATGTTTCAGTAAGGAAGTGTGTGAAATTAACAGTGATAGGTCTAAGAAGAGGTAGAAGTAGAGGAGCATACATGCTCCAGCGTTTGACTATAGATTTCGAGAGTAACTTTTGAAAATTTATCTTAAATATCTGTTTGGTCATGAAATTTAATTAGATTTTGAACATCTGATCTTCAAATATTTTCAAGTTTCAAGTAAAATGCATATCCAAATACAACTTTAAATTTCAAAAATTACAATTTCAAAAACTCCAAAATTCGAATTTCAACTTTAGAATCTACGACCAAATAAAAAAAAATTAAAATAATTTTTTAAAATTAAAATAATACTTATTTTGATAGATAAAACAGATAAGAATTTGTAAAAAAAAAAATGGTTGACCAGCAGCTTGATGCATTAGTAGCTAAATAGCTCTACCTAATAGTTAAACTTTCACATATGGAACATCAAAATCACACTTAATTATGACTTAAATGAATCCATTTAATTGAGTATTAATACATCTTGTTAAAATTAGTGCTTTCTCGTAAATATTACCAACTGCTAGTTGTCCAGCTATGTCCATTTTGGAAAAAACTAACCTTTCGTCGGTTTTTATTTGTTCACTCTAATAAAAATAAATATTTATTTACTTATATTAAAAATCAAGAGATAATTTATTATTTACTTTTTCTATTTATTTTTAGTTATTCAGACTGTACTTTGCACGCTTCTTAAAGAATAATGATTGACATGAGTATTTTATCACAATATTCATATTAAAATGATATTAAAAAAATAATTTAAGGAATAAGTAATTAATCTAAAGGGTAAAACAAGAAAAAAAAAATAGATTTTTCTCCTGACATGCTAAAAATGATAAGTATTAAGCGAAAATATATCTTTAGTATAGAGGACAAATAAAAGAGAACAGAGATAGTAATTCTTAATTTACTCTTATTATTAATATAGTCATTTCTCAAATGACTGAATTTATTATATTCAAAGTACTAAACGTATCATTTTATTAATTACTTCCTATGTTCGATCACTTTTACTTGTTCACAATATATATACTAAAATAAATTTTCACTTTTACTTATCAACTTTAACATATATCAAGAAAACGATAATTATTTTTTGTTTTATCCATAACATTAACTATTTATTCTTAATTTTTTGTTAAGTTCATTAAGAATTATACACTAATTGATATGCTACACTTTATTTAGTATTTATTAAAAAGTATATAAAATTTATTATGAATAAATAAAAATTAAACAAAAAGTAATTTCATAAAGAATTTGCCAAATCAAATATAAACAAGTAGAAATTGAAGAAAGGAAGTACAAATTAACATTCAAATTGTCCCATGTGGGGAGAATAAACAGCTGTAAATGATAATTCAAAAAGTGAGAATTAATTAGTCCACCAAATATTCATATTAGACTTGTTGGTAGCTCAACAGCTTTATTTTTTTGTTATGTTTTATTTGAGCAGATTAATAAAATAAAATATATTAATTAAATTGATAAAACTTTATATGATATTTATTTATTTATTTCAAATGTGACACTGCTTGAAGTTTTTTTATATATATTACTGAGTGTGAATTTATTGAGTTTAAATCTACATTAATTAAGTCAATAAATTTTAGATAGCTAATCACTAAAGTTAAAAGGGAAAAAAAATATTATATATATTGTCGAGCTCTTGTCAGAAGCGGACCCAAAATTTCAAGGTGGCCAGGACACTTTCTTTAACATTACATTATTATTAATAAAACATACAATTGAAATTAATAAAAGAGCTCTAGGTGCCACTAGCAAAGAGCTATACTTTTCCCACCAAGGTTCTGAGTTTGAATCTTGCTTGCCACAATTTTGAATTTTTTCTGTTTGTTTAGAATATTTTTAATGTAAAAAAAAATAAAAAAATAAGCGCCGCTAGAATGCAGAAAGACACAACTAGATTAGTGCACCTAAACAATGTTTATATAGTTTAGGGTGTCCAAATATCAATATATACTTTACATAAGGGATATACACTAATATTAGTCTATGTGTACGCGCCTCGCGCGTGTCCCTTATATTGATAGGAATAAATTTATAAAAATAGCATAAATAATATTTAAAAGACGTGTTTGTGTAACAATATAAGAATTTAGAAAGAAAATTATGAATTTCAAATTGATGAATGATTATGTTTAAGAGTTTGATCTAGTCTAGTAGTTCTTTCTTCAATTTATTCTAATATTTGTCTCAATGAACAAAAACATCATAAAAATAGCATTTGATTGAAAGATAAAAAAATTATTCGTTTTTGCATGAACATTTAAATGCATGCATTATATGTATATATAAATATTAATATTTTCTATATATTTCAAATAAGAAAGAATTTAATACACAAAAATTAGTTAATTTTAAAATCCTAAATATTAAAAAAATAGTTAAATAACTATTTTACCGAGTGTGAACTGTATTTTTAAAAAGGTAAAAGGTGAATTATATTTTGCTACGAGGCTTCGTACTTTAAATATTTGATAATAACTTATTAAACTTTTTGTTTTACCTATGAGATGATTTTGGCTTAATTTATTCTCTCTTTCTCTTAATCTACGTGTTTAGTCAAACACTTTACATAAAAATGAACTTCAAATAAATTGAAACAGAAAAAATAGTGTTGATTTAACAAGAGAGTTAATAACAAAAGTACTCGACTAATTGAAACAGCTTAAAGTATGTTATATTTCTATAATTTTTTTTGAATTATATATTTTTTTTAAAAAAGAAGAAGAAGAGAAAGGAGTTCACGTATTAATACATCATAAAATTATACTCTTTAATTTTTTTTCGTATTGAAATATTGTGATGAATAATTAATTAGTTTAATAAATAATAGATTGATATATAAGTTAATAGAATTGTAATTGAAAGTCGTAAATGTTAGGACTTTTAATATAGATCAAATAAAGAAATATTTAAGAAGCAAAATTTTAGTCAAATTTAAAATACTAAATATTAGGAGTTTTATCTTTTATAAATTAGAAAAGATTTATAATAATTAAATAACAACTAATTGAGAAAAATAGTATATAATGATTTTATCTATTATAGAATCTTTTAATGAATGACAAAAAGTTAATCAATATTTATAAGAACCTTCGTGCTTATAGCTACAAAAAATATTTTGTTAGTATATAGAAGTAAATATTATGCGTATATTGAATATTAGATAAGTAGATGAAATTAAAGAAATTAACAAAGATTGTTCCATCGAAAGATTGTATTGCATCTTGAAATAAAATAAAATTGTTTAAAAAAGTAACAATAGAAAAGTGACTGTTGCATTCATTTATGATGTAACAGATCTTGTCTTTTTGAAAATATTTTTTTTCATTTTTCAATACATAATTATTGAAAAGTATAGTATGAACTTTTGTACTCTATAAAAAGAACTTTTATAGTCAAAAAACATATATATAAAAGTATAAAATATAATAAAATAAATAAGAACTCAAATATATATATATAATATAAATATAGAATATAATACGAAAAAAATTATTATTTCTTCGTCAACTAATGCTACAGTCATTCGTGTGCCTTTCTTTGTCCTTTTTTTATACTTTTTTACTAATCCAACTATAATTATTAAGACTTTTATTATCCAGTGAGAATTATATCACCTTAATTTATTAATTGACACAATTTATTCATGAAATTCTTTTTAGATTCTATTGAAATATTATCTAAAATCAATTGTGTACAAGACTAATAATTATAATAATTTATAATTTTATTAAAAATTTATTTTATGAGATGAAGAAATTACTTTACCTGAATAGATGGAACTTGTAAATATATGAATAGTTGAAAATGTCAGTTATAAATAATAAAAAATAAATAAATCACAATATCATATAAGACTCAATTAGAGTAGATAACATAGTATCAATATTAAACTCAACTAAATGAGACGTTAAATTATTTTGAATACAAACAACTTCAGCTGGCATAACAATTACTATTGTGTTTTTCAAATCTACAACATAAAAAGAAATTTATAAAATTAAAAGAAAAAGAAAGATAGATTAACACGAAAACATACAAGGTTGGAGATTGAATCAAAGGTCTTGATGTAGTATAATTGATGAATTAAATTATGCAATTATAAATCCTTTTAAAGAATTCGAAGGATTTATAAATTCAGAATTTAAAAGTATAAGAATATTATAACATTATTAGTAAAAAAGAAAAAAAATTATCAATTTTTCTTTTGCGCCTATGAGAAAAGAAAAAAAATCAAAAAGACAACTTTTATAAAATTTTCCTGTCATCAAAAAGGGAAAAAGAATTTCAAATAAAAATGGGAAAACAACTTTCGTGGAAGACTTTTTTTTTTCTTTTATTTAAAATCTAATATAATAAAATAAGATAAAAAATTTATGATTATCAAAAAGGAAAAAGGACTGGGTGAATTTTTTTTAGATTTACACCACAAATAGAGTTATGTCATAAATAGAAAACTTAATATAATAAAATAAAGTGATAAAATAATTAAAAATAATAATTTTAAATAATAATTATATAAAAATAGTAAATGATTATTTTATCTATTGTGATGTTTTTTAATGAAGGGAAAAAACTTCAATCAACATTTGTAAGGGCCTTCACACTTTTAATATAATATAGATATATAAAATTTTTGCCGAAGTTAACGGGTGCACGTGACCCCTAGACATAGGACCATGAGCATATATATACGTTGATGGGTTAATCCATGAACACTATGGATATATGATTTTAAGAATAGTTAGGTGAACACACAAGTTAAAACACTAACATAAGTTTAGATTTTAGAAAAATAAGAACTCATAAAAAATAACAAGCAGATAAACGGGTATTAATAATATGAATATTTACATTATTTATCTAAATGTTCACTTTTTAGTGGATAATATGAATAATAATACTTAAATTTGATCTATTTTTTAAATAGCCAGTTATCCAACCCGTATTTAATGATTAGAATTAGATGATTACTTGCTTCTTTTAACCATTTCGCCAGCCTACTTAATACTATTTAACGCTTCCTACTTATTGCAAAATTATGAGCACACAACTATAAAAATAAATAAATAAATATATTTTGTAGAAAAGTGAAGGCTCGTTACTTATTTGTGATTAGAATTTAGTGGATAATATTTTATTGAGCTTATATTGTCTATCCCTTATGATTTAGTATGGTTCTATTGAAGAAAATTAATAAATATAATTATTAGATTTTATCGCGCAAAAAAAAAAAAATTGTCTAAGAAGATAAAGTATGTCTATTAATTTTTTAAAGTTTTGAATTGAATCTAACCTTTTGAAAATTGATGGCAATAATATATTTGTAGATTGGATCTTGAATTTAGAGTTTATTTGGATCAATTTTAGAACAAAAGCAATTTGGTGAAATATTTACATAATAAGTTATGATAATTTGTCAGAATTTCGTGATCAGATTCTATCTATCCGTTAAAATTTGTATCATTTATTAATATCTATGATAAAACATGTTTTGTCCATCAATTAAAAATTCTGACGATTTGTCAATCTTTATTCTATCTAATGTGGATAGCAAATTTATTTGTGCAGTTTTTTTTAAACGATGTCAAATTTTAAAGGGAACACTAAAAAGATGCTATTTATGCAAATCATCACTCATATTGGTCAATGGACAAAAGACCCAAACTATTGTCACAATGGGCCGGACTGAAGATTCCAAAACCAAAGCCCGTTTGGCAAAACCTCCAAAATCTATTACACTAAATTTGAAATGGAATTTCAGAATAGGTACCATTTCACAAAATTAAGAGAGAACTAATAGAATGCTTTTCGTCGGCTAAAGCTTATTAACAATTTCAAACACTTCTATCCAAATACGTTCAAATTTTCAAATAAGCGCTCAAAACTTTGTGTTTCACCTAACTATTTTAGTGATATTTGTTACTTCCCACTAGCACAAATCATCGTCCTTCTAACATTATTTTGTAACAATTTTAGAAACACCCTGACATTATTAACCAACAGAGTAAATGTGGATAAAAATAGTTTGCTTCATAAATAGACAGATCAAATACAAAGACTTATAACAAAAATGATCAAAAACAAAAAAAGTTGCATTCATTGAATCAAAACTTGAACATATACATGTTACGTCCAAGGTTCATTTTCTTTATTGCAACAGTAGAAATGCTTGTCCGGTTAAGTTGGAGGGCAGAAGGTAATGAGATAGCGCGGCGCCTTGCAGCTTTTAAGTCCAGTAGATTCATCAAATGCATAGCTATAAGCCCTGGGGCAAATAGTCTTAAACAAGCGCGAAAACGCGGTTGGTTGGCAAGTGTTCTTACTAGCAAATTCCCCTGTGCAGCAGTGCTCTGGTGAATTACTAGCAAGACAAGCACTTTTACACCCTACAACTTTGCCTTGACACTTGACAGCCAAGTATTCTGGACAACATTGATTCAAATCAGCTTCACAGGCAGCAACTCCACAGCCAGTGATACCACCAATTGGGATCATAGAAACAGGAATATTGAATCCATCAACTAAACTTACATCATAGTAATGTTTCGGGTTGTTTGAGGTTCCTAATGTCATTTCCACGAGCGTTGCAGGTGGGATTCCTCCGGCCCCTGAACAATGCAGTAGGCCGGAGCAATCCCCTGTCTGGCAAGATCCTCTGCCATTTTCGTCGAAACAACAGCCCTGTCTGCCCCATATTCTACCTGACCATAGCTCAGGAAGTTTAATCACTACTTGTTCGCCAATTTTGAGATGGAATCCACCATTGCTTGGTGTCTCATGCCCTGCTGTGCCAAGAATTCCAGGCCATATGCTTTCTTTGCAGTTGTTCACTATAAGCAGTTGTGTTCCATCTGCATATAATTCACAAAACATTAGACATGAACTGAGTATTGTTTTTTTGACAAATTCCAATCTATGGAAAACTTAACAAACAATGAAATAATAATAAATAAAAAAAGCCCAGTGTACAAAACATTCTGCATTCACATTAGGTTCAGGGAAGGACCGAATCCCTAAGGGTTGATATAGGCCGTTGGTCGATTCTACGTCTAGAATCTGTAACCTATAGATCACATGAATTGAGTATCATATTTTGACAAACTTCAATCTATGGAAAACTTACCAAACAATGACGACGACAACAACAGTAATAAAAAAAATAAAAAGAGAGAGCGAGACAGCTGGTGCACAAAGCATTGCCAAACTCCTAGAGAGTGTGATATAGACAGTTGATTATTTTCATGACTTGAACCTGTAACCTATAGGCCACAGGGATTTTACCATTGCTCCAAGGTTCTCTTCCCGAGGAAAAACTTAACAAACATGAAAAAAAAAACATATTATAAGGTAAAGAATTATTACTTGAGAGAGAGAGATAACAGGACAAACAGAGGAAAAGCAAGAGATGTAAATTAGTTCTCATATTCTTCTGAATTTTTTTGCTGTTCTTGATTTGTTGACAAAGTGAGATGAAGAAAAAAGAGCAAATTGGGGTGACTATATGTATAGTAGATAGAGAGGATAGAAAGAGTTCAATTGTTAGTGTGCAAACGTGTGAAAAGTTGTTTGTTATATTGGGAAGATTAAATAAATAACTGCACAGGTAATGTAGAAGAGGTGGTAGCAGTTAAAAGGGAGCAGTTTCTCCATGTTCCACTTTTCCCGGGTAAAGTATATGTGATTATTTCTGTGTTTAAGTTTTATGCACGGAATAAACTTCTGTTAAGAATAATATAATTTTCGATTCTTGCATTATTGATAAATTCTTATTTGATTTATCGTGACTTGGCATATTTAATCTTCAAAATAAGTAAAATTCACGGTGGTATATATAATTTAAGAGTTCTAATTTTATGCACTATCAATGTAAATTATTTTTTTTCACTATCAAGTCATTTAAAAAATATTTATATATAAATAAGTTTAAAATATAAGATCTAAAATATTAAAAATAAAATATGTTACCACATGTAACGTTTCTTAAAATATATAAAAATATTTCCTAGACGATGTATCTTTTCTTATAATTTAGCTACTATTAAATTCATCTTTCTTTTTTATCTTTACAAGATAATGTATCATGATTGTGTCTAATGCCTACTTTTTATTTGCTTATCTATTTAATTTATCTGGTTCAGAGCTGGCAATCACACCAAAAGTTAAATAAACTTTTTTTTTTAAAAATTTTAGTTTGCCATTCGATTCATATTTGTGTTGCCATTTAATTAATTTAAATTGTATTTTACAAAGCTTATTATGATGGCAAAATTTTTAATATAATTTTTTTATATTTAGAATTTGAATTCGAAATTTTTAATTAAAGATGAAAGAATCCTAATCATCCCACGATAATTTATATCGATGAAGATTTGAAAATGCTTTAGCTAATTTTCCACTTTGGTACGTGAAAAAGTTAGAAAAATATATTTCTTAAAATCTCATCCACTAAGAAAAAGTGATTAATTTTTTTTAAAAAATTAAAAAATCCAATGACACCTCCTTTTTTTATTTTATTTTATATTTTAATTGTGGTGGATTCTCGTTAATAAAGGAGCTTTTAGTGTGCAAGTGCAACTATGTTTCGAAATTGATAAAGTTATTTTGCACTTATTCCTACAAAATTTAGATCTCGAGGAGAAAAATAGCAATTCTTGAAACTCCAAATAATTACGGTCAGCGCTGAATTTAAAAAATTTAAATAAATAAATTAATTAAAGTAAAAAAATTTATGCTAAAAAAAAAATAATTTATATTATATGTATGTGTGTGTATATATATATATAATAATTATTTTTATTTTATCTTTGTAATTTGATATTCTATCGAAGAAGGTTTAGATAAACTCTAGTGTATTTCGCTTCTAAACGTAACCAAACTTGTACACTGAAATCTGTAGCCCACATTCACTTTTTTCTTTCTTTTTCCAATTCAAGTTTTATTCGGGGGCGGATCTAGATTATCGAGTGTTGAGTTTTTAAGAATTTACTTTTTCTATTTCAATTTATATTTATATTTTTCTTTTTACTTCATTCCGAAGAAGAGTCACATTTTTATAATTGAAAAATAATTTAATTTAAATTTTTTCTTATTACTCTTACTGAAGTGATTTATAACCACATAAAATAGTTAAAAAGTGTTTTAGACCATAAATTTCTAGAGTCTTTCTTTCTTTTTTAAACTCTATGTCAAGTCAACGGTACCACATAAACTGAAAAAAGAAAGAATACTAATTTATCTTTAATTTTATGCACAACCTATGTAGTAATATTGATATGATAAATGTTGGGATATTCTGATAAAAATGATAATTAACTGGTTATTTAAATTATATTGATCACGTAAAAATCTTTACACTCCAGTCGAAAACATGTGAATCAAACTCACATATATTCGTCAGTTATTTAGTACATGATTCTCTTTTTTATTTTTATGGCAATTTATGAATCTTTCAAATCATAATTTAAAATTTTCTTTTGAATATATTGAAGATCACGTAAGAAAAAGATTAGATCACAATTTAGAATTTTATAAATATTATGAGCGTCTAATATTTTATTAGTCTTAAGAACTATATTTGCATAATTTTTAAAATTAGGTACAAAATTTAAATGGTAGCTTAAAAAAGAGAATATTTGCTTAAATCAGCCCTTTTCTCTTGAAGCTAAAAATTGAATAAGGCCTGCAAAAAGGATAATGTTTCATGTGCTTAGCAGAAAAGCTTCTTGGGCCGGGACTGCAGAATATTACGGGCCTGGTTGCCCCGAGTCCAATTGATTGAAACTGATTCTAGTGGCCTGATTACAGTATGAAGCACTATTCCAGGACAACAAAATTAGTCAATGAAAATATAATCGGGCCAATCTATTAAAATTTGGGTGGATTAACGACGCACTCATTATTAGCTCGGGCTATTTAATCCACCCCAATCAGTCCATTTAAAAGTTGAGCTCATTTGGGCTTTCAAATCGACATATGATAAATTTTGTTAAAATTATATTAATTAATTTTTTATTTGATATGATAAATATAGCCATATTAAATTATTTTTATTAAGTAATTAAATAAATTATAAAATAACAAATCAAAAAATAAAAATTATGTAAGAGTTGAGCGGGTTGGGTATTGACCCATTGCCTAGCTCATCTAGACCCAACTCAACTCATCTTAGCTCTGGTAACTTAATGACCCGCTAATTTCATTAGTTCAACTTATTTTAACATGTCAAATTTAACCAAACTCGTCCATTACCCCTACATGATGTGATATTATCTATTTTGAGCCACGTAGTTTTTAAAACGTTCTTAACATGACGTGATATTATCTGTTTTGAGCCACATAGCCCATGCAATTTTTCTCCAACAGGCCTCTTATCATCAAGTATATCATACCTTATATGTAGTTTCTTTTTCTCTAGTATCTCGATGAAGTTTCAGAAAATACATATGTGTCTTATTTTTTTCTCCTTATATTTTAAAATAGACGGAATGACCCGAAAGACCCTCTTACTTGTCACGATTTGATATCCCAGCCCCTGCACTTGACAAGATTTCATCTAAACCTTGAACCTATTCAAAACTAGTATAATCTCATCTTCATTTTTGTGATCCCCAAATGTGAAGAAAGATTAACTAGAAGATTTGACAACTGTGAAGATTCTCTCTCTCTTTTTTTTTTTTGTTTTTTTGACATGGGTCTTATCTTATCTTCATTTTTGTGATTCCCAAACGTGCTTATTTGACTATAAAAAATCTGATTCTGTACAGTCATAATTAGCTGGTGGAAACTGTGTCACAAAATGCCATTATTTTGACTAGCTTCTTTCTCTTTTGTTTTCTTCTTTATGAGTATGATGAGGGTCTTGAAAGGCACAGAAGGGAGAATAAATGGCAAAGCTATAGTGCAAGAGAGCTTATACACAATATTACTGTCACGTATTTCAATTTACGTATCTTACTTTTTATTTTATTCGGTTTAAAAACAGTCATTTTCTATATTTAGTAACTTTTCAGTTCAAGCAGCCTACCTGACATGTTTGACCTCTTGATCCAAAAGGCGTTTCAGTATATTGTATACAACTTTAGTTAAGATCACAACATTCAAAAGTGTCCTTTACTTTCTAAAACTTCATGCTCAATCAAATTAAAACACATAAAATGGAGGTTTTGTCTAGATATAACTTGCCTGTCACTGTGAAATATCTCTTGTGCTGAGGTTTTGTTGAGGATCAAAATAATATGGAGTCATGTGGAAGCTAATAATTGCAAAACCTTGTCAGTGACAAATCAGATGACAAAGAAAAACTATAAAAAAATTTATAATATGTATTTGGTCAATTGACCTACATACAAAAATTACTAATATAAAAATATTCTAAAACTATTGAGAGTAGAAATCTCCCCTAAACAAGACTCTTTAAGCAATTACATTGTGGATGCTATCGTGTTGTGTACGAGAAGAAGAGATATTCTATTTATAGAAGTCCAAAACTTCTCTTCCAAGAAAAGTGCAGCTCTAGAAGAGTTACTTTTGTGCCAAGAAAACCTTTTTGAACTAAAACACAATTGTGGTAGAATTCAAATAAGTTAGGAAATTCTGAACAAATCCTAACAGGCTTGTCCATATCATTTCAAGGTGGCAAAGAAAAGATTTGAGACATGATACCATATGGAAATAGGACAATATTACTTCCTGAAAAACAAAGATAGGACAGGCTTGGACAGGGAGGAATTTAAAGATCACATTGTACTTCATATGCTTTCAACGACTCAATTAGGAGGTCGTTTGGTTTAAAATCAGGTTATCCCGAGATTATAACCTTCATCAGACTAAGCATTTGCACAAAATAACTGGCTAAGTATCCGATAAAAATTAGTATCCTCCATGTTTTCTGGAGTTTACCTGTTGCAGGCTTGTAGCGTTTTCGTCGTTTCCAAGAATGTGTTGGATGTTGCTGGAGGAGAAGTTTGAAGCTTGTCTGCTCAATGTAAACAGCTTTTATCCATATGTTCCAACAGCAGCAAAAGCCATCAGGCTAGACCCACTCCAGAAATACTAACTGAAAGCTACTTGGTCTTTCGTGATGATTTTCGACTTTAAAATAGCATTGCAAGCTCGGTATAACCTGAATTTGTGTACGATAACTCGAGCCAGTTCACCATATAACAAGAGATTGCTATAATAGTTTTAACATTTTGGTTATGATTGATATTAACTTATTTTTGCTCAATAGCCATTACAGATCTGCAGCATTAAGTTAGCATGACTGCTGTAGAAGTATGCCATAAAGTTATGTATCGAGAACAAGAACAGAGAAAAAGGGAAGGAACCAAATGAAGTCAGAATTCTTTTGAAATGGACAAAGCTTCATCAAGATTCAAAAGTGACTGACTGCTGAAATATATTCACATCCTACTAACACCAATATTCTCAAAACCAGAGAATGGTTGATACTAATATCATTTTCTTCTCAAAAGCCATAATTTACATTTGAGTAAAACTCAAACCATATAAAGAAGTACTAAAATATGGAGGGAGCTTGGGAGGGCAGGTAGAATGGTCCCTACATTTTGCATGGCTACCTGTTGTCCTCTCTGCCAGAATCCGTTAACGGCGTTACTGAATTAGCTTCAATATCAATATCTCCTTCACCGTCATAAGCTGAAGACCATGTGCTTACTTTCTCAAAATAAGATGAGGATGGATAGGAATTCATGAAGTCCTCAAACTCCATTCCACTAGCGCTAGCTTTTTTCCCATCATATTCATCAGGTGCTGCCAGCGTCTCTGGGAGCGCCACCTCTCCTTCCAAGTATCTCACCACTAACCTCATGCTAGGTCTCTTAGATGGTGTATTATTAAAACACATTAGTCCTAACTTAAGCACCATCAGGGCCTCCATCTCATCATACTCGCCGTTTAATCTTGGATCAACCACTTCAAGAATGGCACCTTCCTTCCATTTATCCCATACCCAATCCACTATGATTAACTCCTCAGGTAATGCCTTTGCCTCAATTGGCCTCCTTCCACAAACAACTTCTAGTAGCAATGCACCAAAGGCAAAAACATCTGAATTTGTTGTGGGCTTTCCGGTCTTGGTTAATTCTGGAGCTAAGTAACCCAATGTACCCACAACTCTTGTTGTGCTAGGATTTGCTCCATGCTCATATAACTTGGCAAGTCCAAAATCACCAAGTCTTCCATTCATTTCTGAATCTAATAACACATTCCCTGCTTTAATATCTCTATGGATGACAGTTTGTTCCCATTCTTCATGCAAGTACAACAGACCAGAAGCAACACCTTTAATAATCTTGAATCTCTGATCCCAAGTTAAGATGACTCTTGGTTCATCATAAATGTATTTGTCTAAGCTTCCATTAGGCATAAAATCATAAACAAGTAACAAGTCACCTCTTCTCCGACACCATCCTATGAGCTGAACCAAATTTCTATGTCTAAGGCGACCAATAGTGGCGATTTCAGACACAAATTCTTGCAGACCCTGTTTTGCTTCATGATTTATTCGCTTAACAGCAACATGGGTATTGGTCTTAGGCAGTGTTCCTTTATAAACTCGACCGAATCCACCAAAACCAATTAGCTCTTTATCTCTGAAACCTCTTGTAGCCTTCTTTAACTCCTTGTAAGAAAACCTATGTGGACCTATTTCAAGTTCCCAAGGTTCAATTACATCTATGTTCTTGATTTTCCAAATGACATACAAGGCTAAAATGAGTCCACATGCAAGAAATATGACAGCAGATAAAGAGGTAGCTACAATTAAGGTTGTTTGGTCCTTCTTAGGCCCAGGAAGAGAAGGCAATGAATCAAGATCTAAAGATTGAGCTTTCCCATTCATTTTGAAGCTCCAACCAAATATATAATGTGAGCTAGCAAGCAGACCAGTTGAAGCAGAAAATCCAACATACATGAATTCCTCAAGCACCGGAGAGAGGTCCACAGGGAAAGACAAAATTGAAGAAGTTGGTTTTGTTGAAGAAAGGGAGAGTGTGACATTCAACATATTTCTGATTGAATCATAGTCAATCCAGGCCTGAATTGTCTTGCCACACTGGAGAACAAGATTTTTCTTAGTGGAATTTCCTTCAGAAAAGTAGCTGGCATTGACTGAAGCACTGGACTCTAAATGATTGATGTCAATACCAACATGATTATCACTGATATCACCAAATTCAAAATCTTGAACAGTGTCAAATTCAACAGCAAATAAATGGTTGGAAAAATTCCCAACATCACTGGAATTTAAAAGACCTAAATACTGGCTAGGAAAAGCACCTTTCATCTCCTTGGTCCTTGAAATTGTGAAAGCAAAACCATGGCCACCCAATTTAGTATATTCTGGAACAATCCCAAAAGCAAAAGCAGTAGAAAAGGAAGAAACTTTACCAGATTGGGAATTCTTGAATCTGATTGCAGTTTTGTAAAAGGCATGACCAACAACTCTGGATGTTTCATTTGTAAGCCTTAAAGCACCATTCTTCTCAATCTCAGCAACCCCATTTACACTTAGATAACTAGCTTCAACCCCACTAAAACCATTGTAAACAAATTCACCAGAAAAAACTGTTCTTGATAGCAGAACAAAGAGTACCAAGAAAAGGGTTAGTCTAATTTCCTTGGCCATGGCATAGCTAGATCAAAATTTGGTTGTAAAGTTAAAGAACTGTGTGGGGTGATGATTTATGGCTGAATCTAGACATTCTTTTTGCAGAGCTGCCTCTGATTTGCCACATGTGATTTGTCTGTGTGATTTAAAAGGAAAGAAGAACGAGCTGGGAAAGAGTAAAAGTGGGGTTTAGATGAAGACATAAAGAAAAACTTGTGGTGGGTTTTGATTTTGGGAAAATAAATGCAGACTTACCAGTTACCACTACAGTCCATACTAGCCAACTATATACCTTGGTTCCTTTGACACTTGGTTTCAAGAAAATGGATTTACGTTGTACATGTTGAGACATGTTGAGTGGATAAATGCTATAGTATTTTTTTTCTTCCTTTTTTTAACTAAAAAGGTGTTCCGTTCAGCTTACATACGCCTCAACTATTTCATAAAATATAGCTATTTCTTATCGGTGGCGGAGTAGACGTATTACGTACGTGTTCGACCTAAGTTGCGTGTTGAGTGGATGAATGCTATAATATTCTTCTTCTTCTTCTTCTTTTTTCTTTTTTAGAATTAAGTTGGTGTTTAGCTTACATACGTCTCAACTATTTGATGGGATATCAACTACTTCTTATCGCAGTGTCAGCTATGTGTTCGATCGAATTCAGTAACTTTGATTTAAACCCTATATTTGTTTTAAAAATCCATTGAATATGAAGAGTATTATTTAGAACTCCATAACTTAGAAACATTAAAATTTAGAACCCATAGGTTTCCAATTTGGGCTTCACCTCTGCCTCCCGCCAACAAAAGTATCAGGTAGCACTGCCACGTTACCCATCGGATGAAACGAAATCACTTAGTATTATGTGTTTCTACTGAAATCAAACTTGAGATTTCATGATTTTTCTCTTGCTTTATTGACTATTATGTCATACTTTATAATATTTTTGGACATGAAAAAAGTTAAATGCTAGAAAGAAGGAAATGAAATATCGTGATCACTTAAAAAATTGATAGACGAAAATAATATAATGTACCTAAAGTACTCTTTTTGAAAGAAGAGATCAATTCCTAAATAAAATGTCAATGAACTTAATTTGCAACCTTAATGCCATGGTTAGGAGGATAATTAGTCAATTTAACTAGTTGGTTAACTACCCTTTTGTTACAAATTGAAATGTAATCTTTTCTTTCATTGAAGTCAGATCATATATTCAATTAAATAAAAATTTTAATATTTTTAGCAAGTTCAATTCCATCTTGAAATTACAACTCCATATAGACGTCTCATCTAACTTGAAATTTTTTGATGAATAGCTTTCCAATAAAAAAAAAAAGGATTATAAACATATAAAATATGGTATTTGTTTATAAGTAGAACTATAATTTAATTTTGTTAAAATCAACGTTAGGTCATGAGTAAAGGTGCACTAAACAAAAAAAAAAAATCAAGATAAAGACATGTCATCATTTTATTATTAAATTATTGGGCCAACTAGCATAACCTTATTTGCACAAGGAATATTAACGTGAGTACCACCTTGGCTATTTTTGACTTCTTTGATACTAACAAATGAGCTAGTTTTGGCTTGACTTGGTGAAGGAAGAGGCGGAGCTCGGGGGCGTAAGGGCTTTATTTAAATTCCAACATTGAAAAATCATATGATATATATAAAATTAAAAATTATTATGTTTAACATGATTTTAAATAAGAAGATATGGGATTGCGAATAAGCGCAAAAAGTTAATAGATAATTGAACATTATTTTACTTTTCGATGAAAAAGGTTTGATGGTAATTTAGAGCGTCGTGTCTGTCGTAGTATTAGTCTTATTCATGTGGTTTCAAGATTTTTTGATATTTGTTATCATCTTTTATTTATTATGCTTAAGTTGTTGTACCATACTATTGATGTTATTGTCCTTTGCGTATGCTGCATTACATTCTTATTAGTCTTCCCTTCGTTTCAAAATAAGTGGTGGTTTTAGCTTGAACACACTCTTTAAAAAAGCTACTCATTTTTAAAAAGTAAAATATATTTTTATCCACTTACCATTAATAAATATCTTGAAAAAAATGTAACTCTTTAGTATTTTCTTGGTTATGCAAAACTCTCTCCATTTGAATAAGAGTAAAATGGAAGAATATAATTAATGGTTCTTGATTGTGTAAAACATCACTCATTTTAAAACAAACGGCTAAAACACCACTTATTTTAAAACAGAGAGAAGCATCATATTTTATCCACTGCCGTTTTTTCTTTTTTATTACTACTTTGATTTGTTTCGCTTGAGCTGAGAGTTTTTCGAAAAACAGTTTCTCTACCCCCAAAAGGTAGAGGTAAAATCTTCGTACACTCTACCCTCTTTAAACCTCATTTTATGGAATTTCAATAGGTATGTTTTTCTTTTTGTTGTTGAATTGATTCTTCAGTTTTGCTTTATTCATCTTGACACTTTGTTGTTATTATTTTCTTTTCAATACTTCTTTCGTTTTACTTTCTTGTTGAGAGTTCATACGAAACAGTCTATCTACCTCGCAAAGATAGGAATAAGATTTGTGTACACCCTAACTCTCTTAGATTCACTTATGAAATTATACTGGGAGTACATTATTGTTACATATTTCTAATAGATATTAAATTTTTTTTTACCTTTTGTGTATTTAATTTTTATATTTTGAACTTTTTAAATGAAAATTTTGACATCACTACTAAACTAATAAGTGCATTAGAATTAATTTGTAAGCCAGTTTTGGAGAACATAAAAAGAAATCTAATCAAAATCTATAATCAAACGCTAAGTCTATAAACTTACTTAATTTCCCTGCCTTTTTTCAAATGGAAGTTATTTTCTTCCTCTTCCCCCGCGATCCAACTCTAAAAATAGAAAGTTAAGTGGAGGGTTGAAAATGTAGAAAATAAAATATTTAGGTGCATATTATGTAGATAAGTTAATTATATATAATATTTCATCTTTTTTATTAGACATATCAACCTCAATTAAAATAATTCCTTTAATTCATGCAAACATACATACATACACTGGTTGTCATATAGATATACATACACACATACACATACAACAAAAATATGTTATAAAATTAAGAGAAAACACATAAAATTTACTAAACTTACTTTAAAACTTTAACTTTACACGTAATTCTTTACCTCCCCTCTCTAACCCCCACCCCCCCAAATCTCATTTTAAGTGAATTTGATACCACCTAAATGACTAACGAGGAATATAATAGTAATAATAATAAAACGCGTAATTTAAAAAAAAGGTGGGACCATTGATATTTATATTATATAATAAAATAAAAAATAAAAATAATCCCCTACCCAATTCTATCTTCTTCTTCAAACCCTCCTCCCCTACCCCCTTTTCCTTCTTCAAATTTGCCCAACTCTCTCCTTCTTCGACCCCCCCTCCCTCCAGCCCTATCTCCTTCTTCGAATCTCCCCCACCCTCTTTCTCCTTCTTCAATTCCCCTCCACACCCACCCCCACCCCCAATCACCCAACCCGCAAACACACACAAAAAGTATATTTATCTATCAATTTCTTTAATTTGTACTTTTAAGATTTAATTTTCTTGAAAATTTTTGAATTTTTTTTGGAAAACAAAGATACTCAATAGAGAAAAACAAACTCCATTTTTTTTGAATTAATTAGGAATTAAAAATATAAGAAAAAGAAAATATTGTCAATAAGCAAAAAGAAACAAAAAAAATTAAAATTTAAATAATAATCGACATGGCTCTGACGTGGTACTGATGTGGCAATGACGTGGAGCGTGTGTAATACACTTTACATTGTGAGACTAGTATTATAATTTAGGATGATATTAAATTCATTTGAAACAAGATTAGGGGATATCCGTAAGTTAAAGTGCTAAAGTAAGTTTAAAAGTTCAGGAGAAATTTTATGTGTTTTCTCTAAAATAAAAATCTAACTATTCTTTGTAATAATTTAAAAATATTGCTATTAAATAAGTAATTAGGGAGCTTAAATCCTTATATCACATAATTATTTTTTAAAAAAAGAATAATAATAATAGAGGGAACGAATCAATTGACTAGAATACCCTTATTTTTCTTTTTCTACACACAAACACAAAATTATCTTTTAATTTTTTACTTAGTGTCAGATATTTATTTTAAAATTTGATTAATTAAATATCACACATAAGATTCATTAAAAAAAATATTTCCAACTAAATATATAACACAACAATACATTGTGGTCACACTCGTGAAATGGATTAGTGGGGCATAGGTATTTTTCTAATCACAGAAATGTACTCCCTCTTTTAAGTTTATCTTTATTAATTAAATTAATTAGATTTTCTAAACAACGCTATAAAGTATTACTTCCTCTGATACAATTTATGTGATATTATTTAAAAAAATTTAAAATTTTATAATTTAAAATATATTATAATATTAATGTGACTATATGACTATAAAAGTTTCTCTTTAAAGTTAAAAGAAAAGTATAAAATTACTTGTTTCACAATTTAAAACTTCATTATTTTTTAATGAATTAAAAAAAATATATCATATAAATTAAAATATATTTTACTTTAGATTTCAGTTGTAAAAAGACATTTTTCAAATTGCAGACTTTTGATTATCACAATGAATTGTAGTTCTATTTTGCTCAAAACAATTCACTAAAATATTTGCACTTGGGGTGGGGGAATGTACAAATTTAATAAAATATTACTTAATAAAAAAAATATAATGAATATAAAATAATAAAATTATTTTTAGTTTTTAAAATAAATATTTATTTTTAATATAATAAATAAATAAAAATAAAATAAAATTATTTATTTTATAAATATATTTTCTAATTATGGTGAATGTCTATTTCTTTAGAAGGAAAATTAGGGTTAGTAACTTTGAGATCAAGTTTGTTTTCCCTATAAATAAAGAGATTTTAATTCATTGTATTTCATCCCTCAAGAGAAATAAAAGTTTTCTCTTTTCTCTCTTTCTCTACAATATTCTTCTTCCTCTTACTTTATTATTTCATAACACGTTATTAGCACGAGTCTCTACCTTGAACACTCATTTTGAAAAGATTTGAGGTAAGAAAAATTAAAGTTTGTTTGAAAAGATGAAGATTAATATTTATTGATATTTATAACAACAAAGGACATATATTGCTACAAAATACATTATAGCTAAATATGAAATTTTCCATGGCTAAACACTTTTGCTACAATATTTTTTTTATAGCATTCGTAGCAAGATGTAGTGTAGCTAAAAGTTAGCTACAAACTTTACATGGTCCGTGGCTAAGGACTTATACTTATTGCTACAAAAAAAAATGTATTGTAGCTGTGATGACAAAATATTTCTGCTACGAAAAAGATACTTATAGCAAGTGATTTTATTCTTGTACCACAATAAATTAAAATTGTAGCTATCTTCATATGACAGCCACAAGATGTTGTATTGTAGCAAAAAATTTAATTTATTTGCCACAAAAATTTAAATTTTATGACTATTTCTATAGCTTAGTCTTGTGGCAATACTACTTATATTTAGTTACGAATTAAAACATTCATAGTTGTGAATTAAAATATTTGCCACAAATATTTTCATATTGTAGTTAAGCGTACATATCTTTAGCTATAAAATATATAGCATTGTAGCTAGAAAAATCTTCATTTACTATGAAAGTTAAAAAAATTTAGCCATATATTTGATACTTGACAATTATAAGAGCGTATGTCCAGCTACGAATTACAAATTTCATAGCTAAAATTCACATTTTTTTTGTCACAAAATATAAATTTTAGCAAAAAAAATAATCTTCATTGCTATAAAAGTGAAAATGTGTATACATGTTAGCATGGAAATTATATGTATGTTTAGCTACAAAATTTTAAAAATTATAGTTACTAATCGAAAATTTTTGCCACAAATATCGTTAGCCATAGTAATTGAGAATTTATTTTTTACATGAAATATATAGACAATTATAGAAGAATATCTTAAATCGTATAATAAATACAATATATTAGAGAAAAAATTTAATAAAGGTTCAACAATATCATTCAAAATAGTGGAACATCATTTTACTCAAACATATCAATATACTATTACAAGAGAAAAAATAATTATTCATGTCCCCATCAATTTTGATGCTTTCGCCACTCCTCCAGTACATGTTGCAATAACAATTAAGAAAGCAAATAAGAAAATGGTACAATAAAGTATTCATGTAAAAACTTAAAATTATTTGTTAGTATGAATATTTTCTTAAAAGAAATCATATAATTACTGAGTTAGAAACATAAAAAGATATAAATAAGCTACTTACAATTAGATTTGCATCATTTGATTGTTGATCTTGTGCTGCAATGATCATTTAATTTTTTTTTCCCATTGTTTACTCAACTCTACTAACTTATGATCTATTGCTTTCTTCGTCTCTTCAATTTGTTTCTTAGATTCCCTCTTAACTGAGTTGTACTTTTGTTGATTTACCACCAAAGTATTCAGTAATATTATTTTCAGAGACCATTTGCACGAAGATATCCATTTTTTCGGCCCCAAGGACTTTTTCAAAGATATCATCATCATAATTTCTCCTTTTTCTTGTTGCTTTTTTAATTGATCAAATTAATCCTATAATCAAACATAATCAATCAAACATACATGCAAATATATATTTTGAAGGAGATAAAGAGGAAAGCTAAAACATTGAAATTCTACAATGACATCTTATTGGAAAGCATCAACTTGTTTTTCCTTTTTTCTCTAACGAGATTCCATAAAAATTTCAACATGGAGTTTTTCTATCTTGCTCATATGAAAATAGTAATCACGATCGTTAGTTGAATTTTAAAATAAAATAATTGAAATGGCCACTTACGTATTTTCTAGAAGAGGAGAATATAAAATAACCACCACAATAGTAATTAATTTTGATCTCATAGCATGTCCACACTTCCTACGAAATTTATAAACATGAATTAGCTATATATGATTAACAAGTAGGCAAAATAATTTAATTGAAAAAATATAATGATAATGAATTTAATATTGCAAAAAGTTATATTACCTCGATAAACAAGTTCCTCCATATATTATGTGGGCAAATTATCTTTGATCAATGCCACTTTAGATTCCATACCATCATTATCAATTAAGCGATTAGCTTTATTTCGAAGACCATTTTTACCCATATCTGATTGCAAAAAAGTATTTGTAAGGCGCAAAAATAGAATATTTCTTCATAAATACGAATATAAATAATTTTTGCTATAAATACTAAATAGTCAATTTTTATAATTAAGTAGAACCTCAAGATGCAAGTTTTATCAAGTCATAATTATTTACAAGAAAAAATAATTCTGAGACGCATAATAATTAAGAAAAAATTACTTACAATTCATTTTCTCTTTTGGAGGTAATAAGATTACATACAATTCAAAAACAAAAAATAAACACTTTCTGTTTTTTAAAAAAATTACAGTAAGTATCTTGAATAAATTCAAGATAACGAATCTAATTTACTGAAAAGCATCATCTATTAACAAATCATTAAATCTCAAATATTATTACAGTATCATTATTTCTTAAAACAAATCCACAAAACAACCTTTTACTTTTTATCATCACCGTTAACTTTTTTCCTCATCATAGTGAAATAAAATCACAACAAACATAAAGAAAAAAAATTCTAGCACGAGAGAGAATTAGGAAATAACTTAAGTTATATACATTATTGATTAAAAAACTCTAAATAAAACTTTGAATGGGACAAGAAATTTATTTTAAAAAAACAAAGAAAAAACGAGAACATGGCTACTGATATTATAAAACTGACAAAAAAAAAAACTTAATTTAAGAAAAAAAAAAAGATGAAGAAATTAAAAGTAAAGATTTACAATTTACCTTGGCTATGACTTGAAAGCAAAAATTAAAACTAGAGATATTTGACATAGAAGAAGATGACGGCTCAAATTTTTTGCTTTCTTTTGAGTGCTTAGTTTTTAGGGTTTTTGGCGCTTTAATATAGGAAAAGAAAACTGTAAGTTGAACATAAAAAATTAGAGAGAAATAATTTGGAGGGAACTCTTCTTTTTGTTTTTTTTTTGTTATTAATTAAGTGTTATTTTTTCAAATTTTAGTTCAACTCTTTTATTTTTAATTTCATAGATTAGTGAAAAATTATTGTGAATTCATCATGTTCCCTCCTTATAGTCTGCACAATTAAAAAAAAAGTTACGTACATATTTTCTTAATAAAATAATTGCAATTTTATATAAAGTAATTAAATTTATCCATTTTAATTTATAACGTATTAATTATTGAATATTGTCCGTAGTTAATACTTATTTAATATAAATTATGATACCGATTCACCTTTTTATTAGCTATATAAAATTATTAATATTTAATATAGTTGCTTATGATTAATTTTTTAATAGTTAATCATTAAGTAATTGAATTAGTAGCAAATTATAATGGTATTATTCTATAGATCAGGTCTAATATCTTGTTTGGTCAAACTTCTCAAATCAGCTTATTTTGAGAGGTATTTTTTTCAAAAGTACTTATCAAAAAAATACTTTTGATGAGAAGCAACTTGTGTTTGACCAATAAACTTAAAAAACACTTTTAAACTACAATTAGTGTTTGACCAAACTTTTAAAAAGTGAGTGTATTTTTCACAAAAGTATTTTTCAAATAAGTTTTGGGGAGAAGCTACTGAAAAATAATTTCTGTTACTCCCTAAAAACACTTATTTTCTCTCAAAAGCTTGGTCAAACACCTCATTTTTTAAAAATAAGTGTTTTTTTAAGAACATAAACACTTTTGGCCTCATGGAAGTTTGACCAAACATGCTATAAGTCAATGATCAGTTCTTATTATCATTTAATTTTAAAAATTTAATTATTGGTCATTAAAGAATAAAAAAAAATCTCGAATTTTTAAGATATCTGGATCTAAAAAATATTAATTTCAATAAATATTGAGCTAAAATAAATTTTTGATTTCGAAATAATTTATCATCTGAGATAAATCTATTATTCCAATTTGTTACTGAATTTTGTGGGTTTGCATACATGCAATTCTCGAAGCACTATTGAGTAGGATGAAGCTTGAGTTGGGCCTAGATATTTAAACATTATTACTTATTTGTAAATTATATTTAAAACTTACAATTACGAGTAGGATTCTGTAAAATTAAATTGAATAGAATTAAATAATTACATTACATCGGTTAGGTATTGTTCCAATAAGAGAGTTCTAAGTCAAATAACAATTCTTGAAGCAGTACTTGTTCAAGATGAAGCTTGAACGACTCTAATTATTAGTGAAGTTTTGTTTAATTAGTCAAAGAAATTTAATCTTATATAATCTAATAATTTGCCTCAATAGAGAAAATCTGATAATTGTTATAAATGTGGAGGAGTGGGTCTTTTTCTCGTTATTATTGTTCTGATGGCCTCGCGCTCTAAACTGATGAGGTCTCGATGTTCTCCTGACGCTCTCCCCTTTATTATGTAAGACGACTCATTTAAATTATATTTAAAATTTATTAAATCATGTAAAATTGAATCAAATTGAACAATCAACATTTTATTATTTGAATGAATTAATAATTCTCAAGACACCTGATAAAGACGAATTCAAGTAAGACTAAGTGAAATTTTGAATTTGGTGATGCTCGTTATTTATGTCGCTATTGACATCTTAGCATTTAAAAAAATAATATATTATTTTCTTTCTTATATAATGTGCATGTATATTTTCTTTGAAAATGATCATAGAATATATAGGTATATTTGATTATAATTTGTTTGACATACTAAATAAAGGTAGTACTATTTCATAGATGATGGTTTGGGTAACATATGTTGCTAAAAGATTAGTATTTCTACAATAAATTTCAACACATGTTAAAATATAATTATTAGCTATGATTCTATTATAATAATAAATTTATGGTTATATTATTTCGTCATGGCAAATAATTATAGCTATTAAGCCAACTACTGTCACGATTTTTTAGTACTTAAAGTACAAATATTTATTTAGCTATAATATTTTATTTTAAATAATTTTTTATGACTAAAAGATTACTATTGCTTCAACAACTTACAATACATGACAAAAATTAATGATTAGCTACATAATTTTATCATACAAATATATTTATGGCTATATCATTTATCTATTACCACAATTTTTTATAAATTGAAGCAAACATATTTATTTAGCTACAACATTTTATTTCAAATAATTTATTGTGGCTAAAATATTACTATTGCTACAATAAATGTTAACTCGTGGCAAAAAATAATAATTAGCTATAAAAATTTATTATAGCAAAAAATCTATGGCTATATCATTTATCCATTGCCACAAGTTTTAATAACTTGAAGCAAAATATTTGTTTAGCTACAATATTTTTCTTCAAATAATATATTGTGGCCAAAAGGTCATTATTGCTACAGTAACTTTATCGCGTGGCAAAAACGTATGATCAGCTATAAAATTTTATCGTAGCAATAGAGTTGTAGCTATTTAGGTAATTATTCCCACGGTGGTTAGCAACTATAGCAAAGAAGAAGAATTAGCTTTGTCAATTTGATTTTCGTGGCTAAGAAATTTAACAAATTTTTAGATAGCTATGAAATTCAAAATTTTGTGACTATTATTAGGTAATAGCTATGATTTTTGAATTCATAGCTTAGATTTCGTAGCTATAGATACATTGTGTTGTAGTGATTTATGTCTTTACTAATAACAATATCGATTTTGTATATGAATTTAAGAAACGACTTATCACTTGGCAATTCATGTCTCATATTTGTTCCAGAAGAACAACATTGTGAAAAATATATTTGTTCTAGAAGAACAATATTGTGAAAAATCCATGTTATATGCATACCCCGATTTGCTCCCGAAGTAGCAATATATTAAAAGAGATTTTAAGCTATCATAATTTAATATGATTAAGTTTCGTTTAGATGATTATGTTCCATGCCCAAAGAATGAAAACTTTTGATAAATGTTACAAATATAGATCTAATACATATCCAGTCCTTAAAGTGAATGTGACAATACTTAATAAAATCTTAAAATTTACTTCCGGTGTAGTAAATCTGAAATTTACTCTTGAAGTAGTAAGAATTTAACATTTACTCTTGAAGTAGTAAGACTCTGCAAAAATAAATCTTGCAATTTATTCCTGAAGTAGTAAAACTTGCAATCTACTCTCAAAGTAGTAAAAATTTGAAATACAGAAGTTTAGAACTCAATATTTACTATTTATTTCATGACACCAGCAGTGTCTATATTTGCTTTCATGATACCAGAAGTATTTAAGCAATATTTGATAATATAAATTAATGATCAAGGTCTGCAGAAGAGCCTAATTATTTATTTTAAAAAATCATGACATTAGTAGTGTCTAAATAATATTTTATTATGAAAAATGAATTGAAAGCTCCCAAAGAGTTTATTTATTATTATCTCATATATCATATACTGTAATATATAAAGTTGTTATGATCAAAACACAGATTATAGTAAATCTGAAGTTTACTAATGAAAATGGTTAAGACTGTAAAAGATTGAAAAATTAAATATCTTCAAATTACTATTGATAAGAAATATGTATATGAAAGTTTACCCGATTTGTACTATAAATATATAAGCATGATCAAATTACATGTTACAATAAATCAGAAGTTTATTGATGTGAAATTTATGACATAGTAAACGTGAAGTTTATTAAAATAAATAACACATATCATAGTAAACTTGAAGTTTACTCGTATGGATAATTTATCAGTTGACATGATCATTTTGGCCATCTTGATATGATGTGTTAATTGAGTATTCAAAATATATTAAAGAACTAAAAGATTCTTCAAGAAATCTTTAGCATTGCTTGTTCTCATGATTGATTGTACCAGCTAATGTTGGGACTGAATCCCTAAAATTTTGAATAGTACAAAAGGTGAATATAGGCTCATACACTCGCCATGTGATACCTTAAATAGATGCATCTATAAGTTGGTCATATGTGTGTTTATTGTCAACCTACTGTTTGACATTCACAAAGTTGTTTGCTCAATATTGATTGAGTTAAAAGTATAATTTTCAGATTGTGTAATCAAGATATGTTACATATAATAACACTTGTATGTTGACCAATAAATTATGATTAATCCCCCCTCTGCTCAATTGATTCAGGGTCAGGAATCAAATATATTTCATCTAATAATTTTTTATGTGCGATATAAGGTTAATGAATCTATTAAGATGCACACAGATGAATTCCCCAAAGAAGATCGGGGATGCATGTTAGTTCTTCTAAAATGAGGGGGATAAAATAAGTAGCTAAGAAATATATTGTGAATTATCATTAGTATGATCCTCATTCAGAAATAATTCAAGTCAAATGCCTAAAACATTTG
Organism: Datura wrightii; assembly: GCA_035772735.1. Lineage (NCBI taxonomy): Eukaryota > Viridiplantae > Streptophyta > Magnoliopsida > Solanales > Solanaceae > Datura > Datura wrightii. Next base: position 74,279,915 of record JASDFA010000023.1, on the reverse strand, counting down.
CTGATCCAAAATAATTTTATATTTCAGCTACAAAAGCTCGTATTAAATAAATGTCCCAGAAGGACAAAGTCTACAGTATGCATGAAGTATTATAGATCAATCGGTTTCTATGGCAATAGTCTTTGAAAAAAGAATGAAGCAAATGATCATAATAAGGAGGCAATGTGATCTTGAAGAGTCAACGACATAACACTTCATGAAACCTCATGAGAGGTTTAGGTACCTAAGAAAAACATTGAAAGTGATGAGATCTCAATGAGTTATGTTCAATTGCAAATCGATATAAATTATATACCATCGACGATATCTTTGATACAATATAGCGCGCAATATTGTAAAAGATTGTAAGGATCTGAATTCTACGTCTATCAAAGCATGCTGTTGTAGAAATAATTGTCAAGTGAAATAATGTATCTTGATAAGCGTAAAGTTTATTGGACTTGTAGTCCAGCCATCAGAAGATGTCACATATTTAAATACTAATAAATGCTATCACTTGACAAAATTATATGAAAATCTTAAAGGATTCAAAATGTTTGAGGCATTTATAAGTTTCTGTAAACTTGTTCATAATTCTTATATGAAGAAAATCAAATAAGGAAACAACATTGGAGTTTGTTGTACTTGTTGTTTATGTTGATAATATAAACCTTATACGAACTCCAGTAGAGCTTCAAAAAGCAATTGAACATTTAGCAAACGATATCTTTATAGATCAATCTGCCTATACTGAGAAAGTTTTGAAACGATTTTATATGGATGGAGCATATTCATTAATTAAATACTTCGATGATTGTTCGATAACTTGATATGAATAAGATTTTGTTTTGACCTCAAGAAAAGAATGAGGAAATCCTTGATCATGAAGTATCATATCTTAGTGATTGATGAACTAATGTATCTTGCTAATATTACAAGACATGACATTTGATTAATTTGTTAGCAAGACGATCTTGTTGGTTACGCTGATGTAGGATATTTATCTGACCCACACAAAGTTCGATCTCAAACAAGTTATATGTTCATATGCAGGGGTATTGTCATATCTTGGCGATCTACAAAACAACCTATTATGGCTGCTTCATCAAATCATGATGAGATAATATTTTTTCATGAAGTAAGTCGAGAATATGCTTGACTGAGGTCAATGATACATCTCATTCGAGAAGAATGTGGTTTGAAATATGACAAAATACCCACAATCTTATATGAAGATGATGCAATATACAAAACGCAATTAAAGAGGGGATTCATAAAAGGAGATAGAACGAAGAACATTTCGCCAAAGCTTTTCTTCCAACATTATCTCCAAAGAATGGCGATATCAATGTGCAACAGATTCGTTCGAGTAATAATATGGCCGATTTATTCACCAAGTCTCTAGCAACTGCAACTTCCAAGAAGATGGAGCACAAGATTGGGATGCGAACATTCAAGTTTTTGGATTAATGTTCTCATCATGAGGAGTTAATACGCATTGTAATCTTTTTCCCTTAAAGAGTTTTGTCCCATTGGGTTTTCCTTGTAAGATTTTTAATGAGACAGCCAAAATGCGTATTATTAGATATGTGTACTCTTTTTCTTTCACTAGAACTTCTTTTCATTGGGTTTTTCTCTAGTAAGGTTTTAATGAGACACATCATCTATCAAATAAACATCTAAGGGGGAGTGTTATAAATATATTTCCTAATTATAGTAAAAGTCTTCTTAGAAGAAAAATTAGGGTTAGTAACTCTGAAACCAAGTTTATTTTTTCCTATAAATAAAAAATTTTAATTCATTATATTTCATCCTTCGAAAGAAATAAAAATCTTCTTTCTTTTCTCTTTCTCTATAATATTTTTCTTCCTCTTACATTATTATTTCATAACAGTTCATAACTTTTTAGGGAGAAGTAAAAGTCAGTGAAACTTAATTTTTATTAACCATACCGTTACCCAATCATTTATGTGTTACATTAACTTTCTATTATTATTTTATATTTAATGGTAATATAATTCTATATATCATCAAATATAACATATATTTTATGTGAAGAGGTTAAAAAAATATATATTTTAATTAAATGAAAGTTAATATGTTGGATGGTATTATTTTTTATTTATTTTTATTTATTTATTATATTAAAAGTAAATGTCCTTCTTTACTTGTTTAGATTTGAAAATCAAGAGATAATATATCATTTTATATCTATTTTATTCTTGTTATTAAGTAATATTCATTTCGCAATGTAATTTTTTAAAATATTAAATTTATTATACTCAAAAGATGCTAAAGTAAACTTATCATTTTATTAATTATTTTCTTTTAAAAATGTGTTAAATAAAACATAAATAAAATAAAAATAGATGAAGAAAATATATTATATAAATTAAAAATCATATTTTTTTAATAATATAAGGATAAAACTGCTAATATATTTACTCAATTATTGTGAGAGTCAACCGAAGATTGTTGTCGTTTTTTTTTAAAATTTTAATGTGAAATAAATAAAAGTGATTTATGCCATGGAGTATTGGAAATGTTGGTCAAAAAGCACGATTACTGCCTTTTACTTGACATCTTCAAAGTAAATCCAAAAGTTGTTGAAAGTGGCAACCAATTAGAAATAGTTTTCTAACTTTTTATAGAAAAAAATTAATTTTATAAATATTTTTATGAAAGAGTTTATTTTTATATATAAAAGATATTTATTTTTATATGTAAAAGATTTAAAAAATTATTATTTTTATTTAAATTATAAAGAATAAAAAATTTCATTTCCTCATTAATTTCGCTATGTAGTTGTATGTTGTTTGAAACAATTTTATTGAAAAGAGAAATTTCACCCGGTGTTTAATTGAGATTTGATTAATTTGAATTCACGTATTGCATGAATCATTTCTCACTACTAAAAATAGGTTGAAAAATAGAAGGTCCAAACTGACGGATGCCCTCGATTCTTTAACTAAAATTTACATATTCAATAACCTCATAAATGACGGATCAATTCATGAAAACCGATGGAATCTCCCATTTTTTCCATAAATATATATAAAAAAATGTTATAACTTAAAATCAAACTCAAGTATTTATCATAATATTGAACAATTCTATCACTAGACCACGCATGCTTTTCAATGAAATACTTATTTTTATTTATAATTTTAAATTGCGATTTTACATTTTAAAAACTGTTTTTATTTTGCTTCCCTTTATGCTTTTAGTTTTTGCAACAAGAAGGTTTTCTTATGATCTTGCTGTTCTTCTGTACATGATATCAATACTAACATATAATTAGCTAAAGTAATTTTTGATTCACCTTTGCACTTACATATGATTTCCCTTAGTATTAAGAGATTCAATAATTTATCTTACTTTATTTTATTAAAAAGATTATATTATATCATAAACTTAAGTAGGATCAGAACCAATGTTATAATTATATATTATAGACAGATTATCAAAACAGACTAACTATTTATTAGCACAGTATAACTTCTTCTTTTTTTTTAGTTTAAAAAATTCATTATAAGTAGATTTGCCCTTAAACATATTCTATAAAAGTATTAGGTGGTCCTATCGTCTCATTTAGAAGTTAACTTTTGAATGTTGTGATATATTAAAACTCCACTAGGAAAAAAAATTAATTTTTCTTTGTCATTCTCTTTTCAGCGATTTTATTACTATTACACTGATTTTATTAAGAAGATTATACAAATTTCTTCTAACATGAAAACTTAATTTAACTAATATTATGGTGTGTTGTCCGTCTAGCTCAGTTGGTAGAGCGCAGGCCGGGCGAATTTATGTCGTAATAAAGGGATATGTGAATATGTGATTATTTGTGTAAAATTAAATATTTTATTTTTTTATTTTTTTAAATTGATATATTGATACTCATGCTGTGAGAAGGTTAAATATTACATTTGATTAAAAATTAAATTATTTACCTTAGGTAATTGAAATTATTTTTTAATTAATATATTTTTTCTTTCTTTTTTTTAGTAATACACCCATATTCTAAAAAAAATTTAAATTCATCTTTGAACGCGAGACACTTAACATTGTCGTAGTAGGTTCCAGTCCGACGGTGGAGTCTCAATCAACTAAATAAAAACATATATGTTTGACTTTGCTTCTTTCTGTAGTCGGCAATATTTGACTATAACATACTCCCTCTCCTTCTTTTTCGGTAATAAATATATTAAAAATATTTATTTTATAATAATTATCAAGATAAAAATTAAAAAGTAATTCATCTTCATATAAAAAAATTATATATTTTAAAAATATATATATATTATTTAAAATTATATTAATTAAATTAAAATTCATATTAATTTTTTTAAAAAAAACAAGTAACTTTGTCTTATCAACCAAAAAAACAAGCGAAAATATATTTTAAAAAGTCAAAATGCATGCCCATAAAGAGGACAAATTAAGGGTCATGATCTAGATATAAGACCAACTGACAATCGCATTTCGTGTGACATAGGTCAAAGTTTGATAAAGGGGATTAATAACAAAATAACATGAGGTATTTTAACAGTTCAATTGATCAATTGAACTTTTACTTTATCAATTGATAAATTTGATTGATCGTCTTATAAATTTTATTTATTTTATATAATAAAAAATATCATATATGTGAATTAAACCTATAATTGATGTGTATTAATTAAATCGCTTTATCATTATACTAGAAGTTTTCTTGTATTTAACGAAATTTAATAATTTATATGTTGACATATAATATTTATTTATATGCATAATTTAATTTTTCAAAAAAAAAAAAACTAATTTATTTGAACCTTCCTCCACCAAAATACATAGCCCCGCTATTATTTACTTCTACCTTGTGCTTTTTTAGCCTTCTCTAGGTGCACATCTAACAAATATTACTTTCTCCGTTTTAATTTATGTAAATTTATATAAAAGTATTTGATCGGACATAAAATTTAAGAATGCAAAAAAATAACATGAATTTCTCACAACTTTATGATTTGAAATTTTACCTTTGGATTATATATTTTATTAATTAAATAAAAGTAATTCATCATTATTTGATTAGAATTAATCTAAACCAATCTCTCTGCCGAAGAATGAGCGTGTTCGTCGATCATTATAGAAACATAGACAGGATCGACGACAGAATGAAGGTCGCACTCATTTATCTTTTGTATAATTTTTTTTACGGGTTTGGTATTGGCTTTTTTTCTTTTCGCCCTTGCATTTTCTCCAATCTGCAAGAAGTAAGAAAAGGGAACGTTATTGTAAATGGCACGAGAAATAAAGTCACTTTATAAATAATTGTGTAAATTTCAGAAATTTGAATCAAGATTAAAATTTATTGTCTAATATAAACTATAGATATTTATATAATTATAAATCATCTCATTAAAAGTTGAAAGAAAGATTTAAAATCAAATTGTTATTAAATACTCCCTCTGTTTTATTTTAATTATTAGAATTAGATTTGCACACCCATTAAGAAAAAATTAATAGCAATAATAATTTGACTAATATGGCCCTATTAATTTTTGAGAAACATATAATAATAATTTCTTTCACACTTTAGAATGACTTTAAGTACTAAGGGTAAAATTGAAAAATTATGATCAATTACTTTCTTAATTTTGAAACAGTATTTTTAGTATATCAGCAATTAGACTGGACAGGAAGAGTATATATCAGCCCTAAGAAACAATTGGTTGCATTGAATGAGAAGGTGACATTAGCACTAGAACCTCCAACTCCATCCCATATGCAGTTGCCAGATAAAGCCAATTTAATTGACACACAAATCAAACATTTTCTTCCTTCTGATGAAGCAACACATTAAATACAAAATGATAGTCTCACACAGAAAACATATTTTTCCCTTAACCAGACCAAAGGTTTTTTTTTTCTTTGACAAGGGACCAGCAGTCGCTACCTTGCTTCGATGTAATAGTCAGAGAGTTAAATCGAACTAGACAAGTTCTGTTCAATGAGCTCGATCAATCGAGAAACCCCAATTTCAACCTAGGTTTTCTTACTAAACAGCTATATTGCCTTCCTTTTTTTTGGGTAGAAAAATTTTTACACCCAAAATGAGATTTTCCGGCAGCGAGTTTAAATTAATCGAAACCCAAAATGAGACTTTCCAGCAGCGAGTTCAAATTAATCGAAATGTCAAAACGAATCTAAATACCGGAATGGAGTCTCTAAAATTCGATAGTACCCAAGTATAAAAAATTATCACAACAGTTTGTGAAGAACAAACATAACTAGCCCCACTCTTAAATGCAATATTTTTTCGTTTCAAAATAATTAGTACTTTTAGCTCATGCACACTCCTTAAAAAAATTACTCATTCCTAAAAAAAATATATTTTTATCCACTTACCCCTAATAAATATCTTGAAAAAGGTATAACTCGTTAATATTTTCTTGATTTTGTAAAACTCTCTCAATTTAAATAAGGGTAAAATTGAAAAAATATCATTAATATCTTCTTGATTATGTAAAAGACCATTTATTTTAAAATAAAATCAAAAAATTAAAACACCACTTAATTTAAGAAAGGGAGGGAATACTACAAATGAAGTGGCAGACTAAATGGTGCTATGATTAATCACTTCCAATTAAAAGCCAGTGGAGATGTAGCCATTTTTCCAATTTTCATTAAAATGTGAATAGAAAGTTAATAATCCAAATGTTGAAAATCAATTCAGATAACTGAGAGATGTGATGAGATTAATAGGCATTCATCTATTTTTAATCAGAATTTTTCGATTCAAACCCTAAAAATGAATAAATTTCTAGTAGGTAGCACTTTCATTTAAAATTTAGAAACTTCGGTTCGAATCCTAAAAATGAATAAGATTAAATTTCTAGCAGGAAGGAGCGTTTCTCCTCTAGAAGATTAATGAATACCAAATGATTTAACAAAAAATTCAAATTAGTTGAAGAAGGGCAAGTTTCTCAAGAACACCCACAGTCTAAAACTAGAAACACAGTACCAAGTTTTCAACCTATATAACTAATTCAATAATTCCACCTAGATGTCAAGCTATTAAACATATAATTTTACCTAGATAGCTAGCAATTGAAGATATAATTAGTGAACCATAATTAGAAGGTTTACTAAGGACTAAGACGGTTCTTGAGCTGAAAATCTACCGAAAATAGTTTTTTTTTACCTTCGTGGGTAAGAATAAGACTCCAAACCCTAGCTAATTGTAAGACTATACTGAATATATTGGTGTTGTTTTAATACGATGTGTTCACTTGAACGTAACATTAAAAACATAAAAGAAAAACTACTGAGATTTCAACTATGGTTCGGCAGCAAGAACATAAAGATTGAACTTATCAATTTTAGATTCTATCTTAGCCGAAGAATGACAAATCAAGGCGGAAAATGGTACCTGAATCCGAAGATAAATGTAACTGATTCTTCTCCATGTCATGTAATTTAGACAAGATTGTCTTACCTACATCAAAGATAATTCAACAATTTCTACAAAAAAAAAGTAGCTTAGAGAACAAACCAAATTGATAAACTTCTAGGGGGACAAAGTTACAAACATAACCTAAACCTAATTAAAAGGAAAAGATTCAGAAAAAGTTAACAACATTTTAATAATCTACTACTAGAAGTTTCTAATTAAAAAGGGTAATTAACTATATGGAGGAGGCCTTGAAGGAGGAGGAGCCCAGAAAACTTCATGGGTCATTTGGTCATTAGGCAAAACATTAGTGGGCAAATTGTACATAGGCATAGAAGAAGAAGGAGATGGATCATCAGCCTGCAAACTACCAGAATTTCCATTACCAACCCCTGAAGTTGTGTGTAATTGCATTTGCATCCCTTCATTTACATCATTCTCTTCTTTCTCATCCTCCTCTAATGGTAACCTTTCAAATGTTGCATTTGTGAAAGTTGCAGCAATAACCATAACTGGCCCTGACGCCATTAATTCACCCACAACATTTCCTCCAACAACTTGTCCTTGGCTTCCGGCTAAGTACACCGTTAGTCCGGTGGCTCCAGCCGGCGAATTCGGGGCGGGCAGAAACGCACCGGAAAGTGACAAAATCTCGAATCTTCCGTGCAGTGTGATTACGCCGCCGGCCGCAGCCGGCTGCCGTAACGTCACGTTCGTCACTACCCCGCTGCCGCTCAAAACGGAAACGCCACGGCCGCGACGGTTCGCGAAAGTGGCGATGCATTCGATTATATCGCTCCCGGTTTTAATTTCCAATACGTGACTCCTAAGGGAATTTGGGGTTTCCTTAGTCACCACGATCGGTGGCTTGGGCTTATTCTTCGAGCCCAGAGGTCTTCCTCTGGGCCTACGCCGTCCAACTCCCGCAGAGCTGGACGGTCCGGAAGAAAAAAATCCTCCGGAACTCTGTATATTCTCATCCCCTTCGTGCCCCAGTTCATTTGGGTTTTGATTCGTGTTGTTACTTCCGCTGCTATTTGTGGTGGTCGTGGTCGTCGTGGCAGTGTTGATGGGTTCAACCGTCATATCCATGAAATCTTGCTCTCTTCGGTTCGATCCGGTGTTGTTTTCTTCTTCTGTGTTGCTCCTTGACGAAACCATTGGATTCATAGCTATATTTCCAGCCCACCATGGATTAGCCATTTCTCTTTTTTCTTGTTCTTCACTCTTTTCACCTAAATTCTCACTAACCAAAGGAAGAAGAATTCACCAAAAGTTATCTAATCTACAGTCGAAACTTCTTTCTCTCTCCTTTTTATAATAAAAATAAATGTGTCTCTTTTTTTTCATGTAAGAAACAGCCAAAAAAATTAGTCATTCTTGGAGGCACCAACCAGCTCTTTTCAGTTACATTGAAGTACTAAAGAGTGAGAAAAACAACATCAACAGGCTTTGCTGCTATTGCACCTGAGACAATTAATTTTTCCTGTCTCAATTTATATAATTATAAATTATTTTATTAAAAATAAATGAAATTATATTAAATATAAAAATTTATTATTTTTTAAAATTAATTAAAAAAAATATATCACATAAATTAAAATTAAAAAATTATTTATTTTAATTTGTCATTTCGATTTTAATACGTCACGAAATCTCACTTCGAAAATTTGAACCTCAGACGTTGTTGTAAGTATATAGAAGTATGATTTATTTAAATTTTTTTGGGTACACTTTTGGTTCAGAGTTTTGTGTAAGCAGAAGAAAAGACAATGAGGTTAGAATATTTTAGTGGACTTAACCTTAACATAATATATTCAGTTAGTACATACTAGTAGTAGCATTTTGGGTCCCGGTGCAACTCCAGGGGTTTCTTCAGACTTCTTTTTGATTTACAAGTACATAAAAGATTTTCCTTTCTAGGTTCTGAATAAGTTTTTTTCTTTTTTTGTCTTCATTTTTGAATTTACCATCCGATTTAATTATAAAAATTACTGGTTTTTTAAATTTATAATATTAATATTTTTAATAATATCTCGTAAGTAAAATTTAAGAAAAATAATGCATATGAAATCTTACTTTTATTTTATAAAAATTGAGAGAGTTATATATAGTTGAAAAATTTACTAAATTAAAACAAATAGGGAAGCGGTTTGTGGAGAGAGGCAGTTGTTGTCAAATAGTTTTTGTGCTGTCAAAATATTAAGGTCCCTATTTTCCATCTTCTGCCTCACTTTTCCCCAGAATTAGACACATATTGCTTTCCCATGTGCATCCAATTTCTTTGCTTTTTTATCACAGAATTTGACACATATGATGAGGGGGGCGGGTGGGTGGGTTGGTTTGAATTTAAATAAGGTAAAATGAATTGAATTAATAAATAAATGAGTTATTAATTATTTAAAAGTTATTTAAATTTAAATAAATTTAATTAAAATATGAGTTATAATTTAATTTATTTAATTTTAATTAAATTTTAATTATTTTATTTGTTATTTTATAATTTTTTAATAATTTATAAAATTAATATTTTTTTTATCATGAGTAAATATAATATAAAATAAAATATTATTTTTTGAAAATATTTTGAGAAGATTTCTCATTAATTAATTTGGATTAGGAGATTGGTTCAAAGCTCTGATGAATTGAAATGAGTCGAGGTGAAATTGATCGAGTTAATAATTGAACGAATTAATTATCAACTCAAATTTAAATAAATTAGATAAATTATGATTTTATTAGCTGATTTCGTCACTCTTTAATACAAACGTAATAAAAAAATCCAAAGAGACTTATGAAATAAAAAATAATATATAATTTAAGATGAAAGAAATATATTAAATTTTAATATTTTATTTATTTATTTTTATTTTATATTTTATTTCTTGAAAGTTATATTATACGAAGTTTGATTAATATTAGCTATATGTTTTAATCATATAATTAATATAAGGAGAATTATAATTAATTTAATATTAATAATTAGTTAAATAATTTTTTATAAAATAAAATGTGATAGGTAAAAGTGAATTCAACAAGTGATTTAATTTGTTATGTGCCTTCAGTATCCTCTTGCTGCATTTATGATGCTCGTCATGTACCCATGAAATAATCATTTAGCAGCACACAGTAGGTGGTGGAATATGCATTGAACTTGGTACATTATTATTATTATCAACCTTCAACCTGAGTGAGTTAAAATCTAGGGTGGTCATTATAAGTAATTTGGTGAAATGTCCATAAAGCATTTGGTAACATTAGATTAAAAGCAACGAACTCTTAAAAAGGGCCTTGTAAATTAACGGTTTAATCAATTATTTAGATAGATAATTGAATTATTAAATTAATAATTTAAATTGTTAGTTTAACGATTTGATTATTAATTGATTCTCTTAGGTTATTGAGTTATTGGTTCGGTTATCGATTGATTTGACTACTTCTTTTAACGGGTGAATCGATAGTCTGATAATAATTTATTAAATCATAATTTTGCTTTTCAATATATAAAGTATCCTACAAAGAAGATGAATGACGTCGATGAAAAGTGAAGGGAATGTTATTCAAATCTAAATTAAAGTTTGATTGTTTTAGCTAGGCTATTTCTATATACTAGCTCTTTCTATTTACATTAATTTTCTTCTAGCTAAACATACTTATGACTAATGAGAATTTCCGTATGAGATCTTAACAATTGACCCGATAACGATCAGTAACTGATTAACCGATATCTTAATGGCTCTTTAATGGTTTAGCATGTCTATGAACTGATAACTTTCAAAACCAAATGGAACCAATCGAGACGTAATACTCCTCTTAAACGAAGCTTTCTGATTTGAACCTCAAAATGATAATACGTTGCAATCTTTAATTTGAGATTCGAACTTAGAAAGCCAACCCGTCAACTTACGGTTAAGAAAAAAATACTCTTTATCATCATCAAAAAATGTTGCTTAAGGACAATCTTGAAATAATGTAAAGTTTTACTCTAAAATCAAATATTTTGTACCACCACAAAGTCTTATACCTAGATCAAAAACTGTCCTAGATTACGGACTTAAATTTGAATATAAGTTAGTACATTTCTCCTATAACCCAACTATATCAGAATGAAAATTATATGTATATATACATTATTTATCTAAATTACGTATTTACTTTGTTTTATTTTAGTCTTAAGTTTAATTTTTTCAAATGACAATTACTCCCTCCGTTTCAAAATAAGTGATGTTTTGACTTTTTGATTTTATATTAAAATAAGTGATCTTTTACATAATTAAAAAGATATTAATAATGTTCTTTCAACTTTACCATTGTTTAAATAGAGAGAGTTTTATATAATTAAAAAAATACTAAAGAGTTATATTTTTTTCAAAAAAATTATCAGGGATAAGTAGGTAAAAATGCATTTTTCTTTCTATGAATGAGTAGTTTTCTTAAAGGGTGTGTGCATGAGTTAAACGCACAACTTATTTTAATACGGAGAAAGTATTTAATATAATTACATGCCGTTTGATGGTTGGTTGCATGAAGGTCTAGGGTAGTTCTTGTATTTGGTAAAAGATTGGACTTTTTTTTCAGGGAACTGTGTGCTGTGTGTGTGTGTGTGTTGTGGGGACAAAGGGCGCATGTTGGTGTAGTGGATGGCCCATCATTGTCGACAAGGTATCGACTATGGGATGCTAATGTCTAAACATCTCCCTTTTCCCTTTTCCAATCGCCAAACTATTTCCCCACCAGTTTTGATTCGAATCGAATCTAAAATTTTTAAAATATATATTTTTTTAAAATCATTTTAGCCTGTAAAATTGCTCTTAGTTTTGGCTCATTGCGTTATTTTTAATGTGAAATAATTTTACTACAACAAAAGTATAAATTTGTATAAATAATTTAAATTAGGGATGACAATGAGACAGAATGAATTAAATTTGAACGAGTTGAGAATGAATTGATCAAAAACAGGTTAATATTCAATTCGTTTATATTTCATATGGATAAAAACTGAATGGGGTCATTAGTCGTGCTCCTTGGTCACAACAGAACTTTATCGATCGATGTTTGTTGAGTTAAGGAATTCATACTTTGAATAGAAGAATTAATTCGAATAGTTACCCACTCAACCGTATAAATTTTAAAAAATCGACAAATATAATATATGTATGCTGACTTGAAAAATTAACAATAGATGCGATGGGCTATTTGTATAAAGATAGAAAATATAGCTAATGTTTTTTTGATGTATTAATAAGTATGCATTGATCAAATTAACGAGTGAAAGCATAAAAAACAGTACAAACATAAATAAGGAGTCCCAATGGAACAAAAATCACAAGTGGAATAACAGCTCCATAGGTATGTTTACTCCCACATCCTAAAGTTCCTAGCTTGATTTGAACCACATTGATCAGGGCAAGCATCAAAAACACCGACCCGCAAACCGAGCCCGCAGCAGAGACCAAGTACCCGACCCGGAGAGCGGTTTTGTTGATGAGGGCCAAGTCAAGAGTGAAGATGGTTGGGAAATGTGCTGACTTAGCGAGCCGAATAGCCTGCTTAAGGCCCAAAGCGATGAGGCTAGAAAAGAGGAAGCAACTGAATGAGTACACGTGGAAGGCCACAAGGTCCTCCGCGACCTTGGGCTCCGCGAAACAGCTCGGGTCTTGGGAGAGACTGTTGCCTTGATCGTGGGGGTTCCAAGCTAGCCCAATGAACACAGCTAGTGTGAAAAGGGAGTTGACGTTGATGATCCCGTCGAGGGCTGAGATGTGGATGGTGGTGCCGAGTTTTGGGACAGCTCCCTCGCACATTTTGTCTCCTGGAACAAATCCGAGGAAGATTTAGGATTTGAAGTTTATAAGTTCCTACGATAATCTCATATTAATACAACATTAATAACTAACTTCACACTCAAACACTTATAAAAAAACATCAAACAAAAGCTACTAAATTCACGGAAACTCATAATTAGACCTCTAGATCCCAACCACAGTGTAAATACAGCTAATTTTAAACACGAGGTCAATTCAAAATATTACTTAAAATTTGAATAGGTCTATGCTATAATTCTATATTGCACATTACTCCTATAACACTAGGAAAATGAGTGTATACATACTATATATTATTTATATAATATTTTATAAATCAATGTATGTTGCGTACATTAAAAAGAATTACTTTCTCTATTTCAATTGATATGAAATTATTTATTTTCATAGTTTCAATTAATTTAATAATTAAAATTTGATAAATATTTCATAGAGATCAGAAATATTCACTTTTAGTAAATATAAAAGACCAAAATTATAGTGTAATACTTAGGGACTATTTTGAATTTACAACAAAGATAAAGGATCATTATTGGATAACGCCAACATGTTGTCTATGATAAGGCTCACGAGGGACTGGGGGTCTTGGGTTGGTGTCATGATCCAACATAGCGCTTACTTGGTCGGCTTAGTTAAGAAATAAAATTGCATACTTACAATCGGCTATAGTTTTTGGCATGATGGTATGCGCTTAATTCTAACAATCATTTTTGTCATTTTTTGTTAGATCTACATATGCAATCAAGTTTGAGCTAGATTTGTACACAGCGATCTATATATCCTAATTTGTTGATCGGTACTTTATTGAAATCATATTAAATTCGAATTAGCGTATTGCTGAACATATTCGTAACAATTCACTCGTCATTCTACCATTGAAACTAATTGAATAATTCAATCATCACCAACATTTGAAGATTTAAAGCAGAAACAAAAGAAAATTAAAAAAGAAAAAGAAAAGGTAAAGAAGCTGAGAGAAAAACGCAGAGAAACTAAGGTAACTAAGATCCCATAGGAAAGTGGAAAAGGAAGAGGAAACTTACCGTTAGCCACTGAAATAGCAGAGAAAAAAATGCAGAAAATGTGCGCAGAAATGGAGGAAAGGAAGAGATCTATGGCTGGAGGAGAAAGAAGAAGAAGAAAAGGCAAAAGGAATGTTAGATCTAGGGTTTTCCTTTTTAATTGAGGGTAATATTGAAATTATGAAAAATTAAAAGGGATATAAACGTAAATCACAAGTAAGCTAAATTTAAATGAATATTATTGTTTTTAGTTCTTAATCAGAGGAGTCCGAGAAGGAAAAAAAAAATTGAAACTGTCGCTTTAAAAAATAAACTCTATAATATATAAAATTTAATCTAATCACAATATAAATAAATATTAAATCATAAATAAAAAATTAATCAAAAGAATACCGCTGTGAAGAAAGGATGTTTTGATGATTCTCAATGTCTTCTCCTTTTTAAGATTTACAAAATCAAGAAAGATATTCTGCATGTTTGCAACATCTATATATTTATTATTATTAAAAAATATATATTATTAATACTTATATTTTTTTAAAAAAATTAAAATTTTATAATATAATATTTTTATAAAAAATGATTATAATAAAAAAGTCCGACAGTATATCGATTAACATTGAAACCAAAAACATATTAGCAGAGCACCTACTTCCTAACTTATCATACTGTCTTTATCAAGAGATTTGCATAGTCCAGCCATTTAAAATTTTGACTTCATTTTGCTCTTAATATTAAATAGTGAAATTCTGATAAAACGTTAAAATTTTAAATTATTAAATAAAAATTTTATTTTATTATATAAATTCTGATAAAATTCTCACGAATCGCCATATATAGCTTATTGTGTGAAAGTTTTATCCTCACTTTTTTGTTTTACGATTGGTTCAAATGAGTTATGTTTGATTTCCAACATTCTAATAGTAGTTTCAGTTATTCTCTATTATTAGATTTAAGAAAAAAGATTAAAAATATTTTTTTATTTTTATTTATTAGTTAAATTTATTTCTAGTTATATTATACAGCTAAATAATTCCATCATTATGAAACTTAACAAAATTAATTTGGCGATATAATATACTAAAATTAATTTGACTGTATAATATAACTAGGAACAAACTTAGCTAATATATGAAGATAAAAGGATATTTTTGATCCTAAGCTAATGGGTTTTTCGTCTTTTCAGCCAAACCCACTACAAATAAGTTGAGTCCTCATTTCTTTTGCGGCATATGTGTGCGCGCATGTGCACTCGCACGCATTATTTTTTAAAATTGAAATAAAATTTAAATATCAATTTTTATGGAGGATAATCACAGGCGGGTCTATGGGAAGGAGGGTATTCACCCTATCCTAAAGAAAAAAGTAGGGTTGACTCAATGATTTAGGAAATTCAAAATTTATGTTTAAATTTTAAATTTAAATATCAAGCATTGTATTTTTATTTTTTAAATTATCTTAATAAAAATTCTAAATCTATCAAAAATAACCGGTGAAAATTCTTATTTTTGTCATGCTCAAAACAGAATTTGAAATTTCATATATGGGCCGGGTAAAAGAAAGAGGGGCAAAAGTATACAATGCAAGAACCAACACCACTGTCCACAGTATGGCAAATTGGACCCAATTTTTATTTTTTCTGCAAATAGACCACCAAGGCTCCAAGCTATGAGTAAAATATTATTTGAAAAATTATCTGAATTAGCCATCTCGACTTATATATTATTTTTTATAGTGGTATTTTAAAAAAATTACATAATATATATACATTGATATATGTATTTCGTGTATCTAAAAATTCTAATCATCACAATAAACGCATATATACATATATATAATTAATGTGCCACTACATTTTGAAATATAGTAAAATCTCGGTATTTTTTACGAGAAAGACTGCTAATAGTAGCACTAATAAATGGTTTGCCATTTGAATGTATACCGCAAGTAATTTACTTGCGAGATTTTGCACTAGGAATTTAATATTTGAGTTGAATTTCGATCTAAAATAATCGTAATTAAATAAAATTGTGACGCTTTTATCAATGAACATCATCAAGGATTGAGTTTTATATTTGCAAAATTTAAAAAGTTTTGTCTTTCACTCGTACTATCTCCTATAAATACCAATTGATATGGGGGTTCTTATTTTTTATTTATTCACTTCTACTTGAACTGTTCAACGAGCTAAACGCAAAGTAGATGTAATATATTACTCTAAAACTAGAAGTATGCTTTTAGACAAAAATAAACTTTATGGGTGAAATTTTGTAGTCCTCTTAGCACAATCTTTGTGGGCTTCTTTCTAACTGGGCCAAAGTTGCAGGCAATATCTGCCTATAAAAGATATTAGCCCAAATTCATTTCAGAAATTTACATAAATAGTCATAGATTGATCGAAAATAGGCTTATATAATAATATTATCATTATTTATAATTTATTATAATATTTAATGAGTCATAAATTATATTTTTATTATTTAAAGTTATCAAATATAAATATAATATTTATTATGTTGAGAGATATTAGGGATTTTCTTTTCTAAAAAGACAGGTACCATGTATCACGCTATTCTTGATATACAAAGATTCGATATTGATATGAAATATGAAAATAGTTGGAATTAACATTTATATTTGTACTTATCCTTAAATTAAGTCGTCATAAATTATTAATATTCCACATATGATTGGACTCTGAAAGATATGGACTCTGAAAATAGCTGAAATTAATATTTAAATTTGTACTTATCCTTAAATCAAGTTATCATTAATTATCAATATCTCATATATAATTGGACTCTGAAAAATACCTATGATTCATATTTATATTTGTATTTTCATACTAGTATGTATATTTTTTTTAAAAAAATTATTTTATTTATATTTTTTTACTGAAATTAAAATATGATGCATCTTATTTATTGAGTTAATATATATACTGATACACATTAATGGTATTTGTATCAGTTACATTATGACATGTTATTTTAATTGTATCAATGATATATATATATATATATATATGTATGTATGTATGTATTTTTGTATGTATATACATGTATTTAGGTTGTATATATTCCCTCTAATTTAGCCTGTATTCATTCACTCTTATATCAAGTGTATTCGGTCGCTTTTATATTGATTGTATCATTCGTATTTGTGATACAAAAAATATAAAAAAAAAAATAACACAAGAAATAGAGAAAGAAAAAAGATGGTGTCTGATCTGCCATGGAAGAATGCATTGTATTTGTTGTATCAATACATATGCAATTTAACTGCTGGCTATAACAAAAAATAAATATAGAGAGTTATACTATATCGATGGATCCATTTTGCTAATCAAACCAAAAATCTTGTGCCTTATACTATTTCTATATCAATTTAATTCCTTTTAGATGGTGTATTGTCAGCCATTAAGAAGATTTGAGAAATACACAAGAAAATTCTAGAACTAAAATACACCCAAGTCAATATTTGTGACGAAATACAGTGAATACATATCTTAAAATATACTAATAACAACTTCAAATCATAAATGCAAGTTACCTTGATTAAGGATTCTTTATTTGTAGTTGAAACGGCAAGAATCATGAAGATTTGGATTGAATTTTTTTCAAAAAATATGTGTAATGGTAGAGAATTGGGGGAAGAAAGAGTGGGAAGATGAGTTGATTGATTGTTGTCGTAAAAGATGGCGCATCTATCTTGGTGGGGTAAAAAATAAGCAAATACACGACAAAAATAATTAGATGGCCAATTAAATGTAATAAAGCTATATTTTCTAATTATTTGAAATTGTGGCCATAATTTGTAAATATTTTCATACTTGTGTTATATTATGTAATTTTTCCAATTTATTTCCACAACATATAATGAATAGCCCATATAAATAAAAAAGAATTAGAGAAATTTACCTCCCACAACTACTTAACACTTTAAATTACTAAAGATAACAATATTTTTCCTTATTTATAAAATATAATAAATATGATGCAAAAACATAACAGATTGATAATAATACTAATATTTTAAAAAAAAAAAAAACTATTTCCCTTCTCCTCCTCCTCCTCCTCCTCCTCCTTCTTCTTCTTCTTCTTTATTTCTTCAATTTACTAATTTTTTTCTTTATAAATTAAAAACTCGAATTTCACCATTGATGATCTTTTTTTTAAAAAAAAATAATTATTTCTCTTCTCCTTCTCCTCCTCCTCCTCATTCTTCTTCTTATTCTTCTTTGTTTCTTCCATCTTTATTTCTCCAATTTATCAAAAATAAATTAAAATCTCGGATTTCACTATTGATGAATTTTTGAAGCTTCAAAGTTGAAATTTAATTTTAAAAAATTAAAAATATTCGAAGTTAGTGTGGTTTTAAAAATTTAAGAACATCTTAGGGAGTTTATAATTTAGGATGATTTGGTGTAGATTTGATGTGGTTTGAATAAAATTTCAGATTCAATCTCGAATTCTACCATGGATGAAGCTTGAAGCTTCAAAATTGAAATTTGTGTTTGAAAAATTAAAATAATTTAAAAATGAGTGTGGTTTCACAAATTAGAGAATACCTTGGGGAGCTTATATCTCAAATTTAGAATGACTTAATACAGATTTGATGTGATTTTGAATAAAATTTTATTAAAGTTGTATAAATTTAAGTTTATATAGTTGTACTCGTATAAAATTTGCATGAAAGTTGTATAAATTGTTTGTTATAGATGTATTAAATATTTAAAAATGTAATATAAATTTTTATATTATTAGGTACATATTTCATATCAAATTTGAGCAAATCTTTTAAGTCTTGAGCGAGATATACAGATTTTATACAGTTTTTATATACAGAATTTTGAGCGAGATATATATATTTTATACCCTTTTTATGCACAAAATTTTGAGCAAAAAATTGAGCCTTTTTTTTTAAAAATAAACTGGTGTTATGTTTTTTAAATTGAAAAATCTTGATATATTTTATGATATTGAGTACTATTTATGTATATATATTAAATTTGCCAAAGAATTATGCAGGTATTAAATCATGTATAGTAATATCATGTTTGGTAAATTTTTTATATTGTTTCTTGCCTTTAGTTTTCCTAGGCTTTGGTTAGTTTGCCTATAGATTCTTGTTTGTTTATACCTTAATTCCTACTTTAATATAAACCTGTGACTAGTTTGTATTCGTTTTAGTGAATTTAGTAGATGATGGTAGACTAGGGCCGTGCTCTGGATTGGGGACGGGGTGCAGGGTAGGAGTGATACATGGGTCAAGGGAGCTTCTAAGTTGAGAGTAAGGTCTTGAACTTAGGGACTTTAACAGGGAAATCCATAGAGCTAGTGAAGATTCTCATAAAGAGGAGGATTAATATAGCTTGTGTCCAGAAAATCAGGTGGGTAGGAACAAAGATGCGGGATGTGAACAGGTATAGGTTGTGGTATTCATGAGGTTTTAGTGATAGGAATGACGTAGGAATCTTGGTGGATAGAGAGCTAAGGGAACAAGTGGTGGAGGTTAAGAGGGTTACGATAAAGTTATAATGATTAAGGTGTCGTTAGAGAATACACATTAAACATTATTAGTCCATATATTTCGCAAGTAGGCTTGAATGAGGAGGTCAAGATACGCTTTGGGAGGTTTTGAATAAGGTGGTAAGAGCTATTCTGTGCAATGAGAAACTTTTCTTAGGATAAGACTTTAATGGACACATCAGGCATACTTTAAGTGACTATAACAACGTGCATGGAGGATTTGATTTTAGGGACAAGAATAAGGCAGAGACTCATTATTCAGAAGGCCTTTTGGGTTGAGGATAGCCAATTAGAGGTTCCCGAAGAAAGAGGAGCACCTGATAACATATCGTAGTTCGATGGCTAAGACTTAAATAGATTATTTGCTTCTTAGACGAGATGGTAAAGGTCTTTGTAGAGACTGTAAGGTTATCCCAAGTAAGAATCTTACAACCTAGCATAAAATTTTGATCATGGATCTAGAGATCAAGAAGAAGAAGAAGAAAAAGAAGAAGGTGGTGGACGAGGGTCTATTGGGTTTGTTTATTGCTTAATTGCTTTTTTCTTTACTTAATTGCTTTGATTTGTTTATCCTAGAACCGAGGGTCTACTTGAAACAGTCTCTCTGCCTCTGAGGTAGGATAAAGTCCATATACACTCTACCCTCCGCATCCCATCTTTTTGGGACTACATTGAGTATGTTGTTGTTGTTGTAGCATTCTTTTGCTTTGTATAAAATTCAACACACCTAAGACGTTGTTTGATTTGCAGTTTGAAAATCCGCATAACTAATACATATATAAGTTATAAGAGAATCTACGTATTATTTTATGCAGGATATGGAAGATAGAATAACTAAACCTTGCATAACTAATATATACATTACTAATACCGGCATAACTCTAATCTTCTATCCTACATAACTAATCTATTCATTATTAATACCAGCATAACTCTAATATTTTATCCTAAATAATTAAACCTTACATAACTAATTTTTAAATAAAATAATATATTAATTTTTTTCATAACTAATCCATATATTATTAATATCCACGTAACTTTAATCCTTTGTCAGACCACCCCTTAGTCTCTATAGTAAGACCCTTGACTCTTCCAAATATGCACTTTAACATAAGGGTCAAGTGAACTGAATCTGGTCTTTGACACTTCTTTTTAATCAATTTGAGACCAAAAGAGTTTAAAAAAAAAATTATAAAAAAGGATAAGACAAACATTGGAAAGAGGAGTGAAGGTTAGCGACTACTTCCTCGGCCCAAGGTATATATTTTATTTATTATTTTTTATGAATAGTAAAAGCTGACGCGAGAGTAATAGAAATAAAAGGCAAACATGAGAGTAAATTAAATTAATTTAGTTAATTTATAAATTTTTAAAATTAAATCAAATTATATTAAATAAAAATTATCGGTTTGGTTCTTGACGATTTGGTTCGGTTCTCAATTTATAACTAGCTAATGATAAATTTATAATAGTAAAACAACATAAAACATTAGGAATCAATAAATTTCTATCTACAATCACAAGATGAATGTATCTGAATCTTCTATTATTTTTCAACACTATTCTAAATTTTTAGCATGTTTAAGTTGCATAACTGTCGAGGTTCTTCCACTTCATATATCTAATTTCACACAAAAATAATATACAATTTTAAATAGAATGGTCAATCCTTCAAAAATAAACAATTGAAGAGTTGATGATGTCTTAGCAAAGAAAATTAAAAATCGGCAATACATCACACCATATATAGGCAATTAGACTTCGAGTGTTGGGTTTGAAATTTTTTTTTTAAGAAATAGAATTTAAAAGTGTTTTAGTGCATAAAGTATACAAAAAATAAATTAATAATTAAAAATATAAAGTATTCACAATTAATTATGAAAAACTAATATCATATATTCAAATAATTATGAAATTTATGAATAAAATTTATCGGTACAGTCTTATTTCTTCAATTTTTTTTAAGTTGAACCAAAATCAAACCAAATATTATCGATTTTTAAAATGTAAAATTTAATCAAACCAATCCGAATCAAATTAAATTAATTTAATTTAATTTTTCACCAAATCATAAACGCCCCTACATATTACTCATCAAAATTAGTAAAAGAATATTCAATAAATATTACATAATCGAATAATTTAAGAAAGGACGAACCACAAGGAAGATCCTTTTGTAATAGATGACTCATGGAATTGTTGAAGCTCATTTATAAAATTGAGATAAGATTAATTAATTTTATCTCATTTTATTTTTAATATTAGACTTTTTAAATATTATAATTATTTAAACACAATAATATTTATCAATTCATATTATATTGTATTTGTAACTTTTACATTAGTCCAAAATAATTTCCTACACAATTAACAAAGACTATTATATTTCGAGGGAATTTTACTTATAGAAATAGCAGTCAATCAAAATGAAAGTATAAAAATTACTTCCTCTCTTTCATTTTAATTATTAGAATAAAATTTACGCATATATTAAAAAAAATTAATTAGAATGATAACTTAACTAACATAATTCTATTAATTTTTTAAAAATATATGATAAAAATTCTTTTCACATTTTAGAAGGATGAAAATCATTTTCATCCCGTAACTTTGCTTTAAAAATCAAACTCCTCCTCAACTTTGAATAATAGACATTCTCTCTCCTTTATCCTAATTGACTTTTTCTTCATCTTATATATATATATAAGTTAGGCAAAAGAAGGGTGGTGTGAAACCTCTTTTTGGCCAAAATCTTTTTTTTCTTCTCTTTCTTTTTAAAAAAAAAATTCCCTATTTTTTAATTTTTATTGTTCAAGAATAAATATGCCAATTAACCATTCATTCATATTCTTCAATGTAAATTTTTAATATTCTTATTTTCATTACTACCAACAATTTTTCATTGTCATAACCTCTAAATATTTAATAGTCAACTTTATGGCATTATTTGGTCTTTCATAGTATAGTCCTATAAATAAAGGCATTGTTGCAAAAAATAATGATCATATTAATAAAAGAATGTCTCCCTTCATGAGCATTAGATATTATAAATTCATATTTTTTGTGTCGTGAGATTCTACCCGAGATTATCCTTTTATTGTATATTTGACGTAGATACTGTGGTTATATTTATTGTTGTACCATATTCATACTTAGATTTGGTTTGAAGAAGAAGACTCTTGAATGGTGATCAGTTTGTGGAAGTGGATATCGACAAGAGCTCGAATCATACATTGATTTGAGTATTTCTCTTCAATTTTTTAATGATTAAGGTCATAAGAATAATGCATTTGTTGTATAATTTTTTTATTTACTTTCGTATATTCTCTTTAGTTTGATTTTTATATCAATATCAGATTGTCGTAAGTCTACAATTTCATTTGGTTTCAGAATAGTATTGACTTTGTATAAGTTCTACTAGCTACTAACCAATTATTTTTCTCTACAGAATCAATTATATGTTTGGATATTCATATAGAAACGATCAAGTATATGTAAAAAACATTTATTTCTTATTTTTGTATTTTTCTATTCGACATGTTTTTTATGCAAGGTGAATACATATATTAAATATATTTTAGATAAAACTATTATTATTTACATAATAAGGACATAAATTTACTTCAAACTTCAATATTTTGAAAAATCAAGGAGATAATTGAATGAGAAGTATATATGAACTTTACAATTATAGCCCATTTATAAAAGTTGGGTCATCTTTACACTTTTGTGAGTAACTTCTAATATGTAACATTACTTGAAGTATGAAATTTGTCATCATAATATTGAAAATGTTTTATATTATAAGTATCTCTTCTATCTATATTATATTTAATAAGTTATAAATATTTATAACCGTGTAAAGTACGGACAAATTGATTTTGACCTTTTTCCTCTCTTTCTATTTGAAACTTTTGGCCTTATAAGATTTTATTTTATTTTTTTATTTATTTTGTGTTATGTTACAAATCTCAAAAGCTACTATTTAATCCTCTTAATCATACCTCAATCCTTTCCTCTTCTTTTTATTAATCCTCTAAGTAATAATTTTATATGTTACAATACAATAAGAAACTATCCATCTATAATATGTATGTACACACACATGTATCAATCTATTAAAAGTTATATATTTTCAAAAAAAATTATATATCATATACATGTGTATACTTGTATTCTTTAAAGAAAAAATATATATATATAGTAGTTAGCAATAGTGGTGGTTGACGATGATAATGGTGGTTTACAATGGTGACAGAGGTGGTTGGTGGTTAGTGGTTGACGACGATAATGGCGGTTGACAATGGTGGCAGAAGTGGTTGGAAATGGTGGTTGATGGTTGATGGTTGGTGGTTGGTGGTTGACGACGGTAATGGTGGTGGTGGTTGTGATGACATAAGTGGTTAGTGGTGATGACCGGTGGTTTTGGACATAGTGGTAGTGAAAATTATTCACACAAACATAATGATATTAAGACTTTATTCCGGATCTTAATGATTAGAACTTATTCATACCAAATAAGTGTTAAAATATTAATGAAAATAAATACACTAATGATTCAATATTTGAGCCATTCAAATTCAAACCTTCATTAAGTGCAAACAATGAAACCTATATTTCACATATTCTTACTAATGACATATAAATTAGGTAAAAGACATTAAATTTGCATGAAAGTTGTATAAATTATTTGTTATAGATGTATTAAATATTTAAAAATGTAATATAAATTTTTATATTATTAGGTACATATTTCATATCAAATTTGAGCAAATCTTTTAAGTCTTGAGCGAGATATACAGATTTTATACAGTTTTTATATACAGAATTTTGAGCGAGATATATATATTTTATACCCTTTTTATGCACAAAATTTTGAGCAAAAAATTGAGCCTTTTTTTAAAAAAAATAAACTGGTGTTATGTTTTTTAAATTGAAAAATCTTGATATATTTTATGATATTGAGTACTATTTATGTATATATATTAAATTTGCCAAAGAATTATGCAGGTATTAAATCATGTATAGTAATATCATGTTTGGTAAATTTTTTTATATTGTTTCTTGCCTTTAGTTTTCCTAGGCTTTGGTTAGTTTGCCTATAGATTCTTGTTTGTTTATACCTTAATTCCTACTTTAATATAAACCTGTGACTAGTTTGTATTCGTTTTAGTGAATTTAGTAAATGATGGTAGACTAGAGCCGTGCTCTGGATTGGGGACGGGGTGCAGGGTAGGAGTGATACATGGGTCAAGGGAGCTTCTAAGTTGAGAGTAAGGTCTTGAACTTAGGGACTTTAACAGGGAAATCCATAGAGCTAGTGAAGATTCTCATAAAGAGGAGGATTAATATAGCTTGTGTCCAGAAAATCAGGTGGGTAGGAACAAAGATGCGGGATGTGAACAGGTATAGGTTGTGGTATTCATGAGGTTTTAGTGATAGGAATGACGTAGGAATCTTGGTGGATAGAGAGCTAAGGGAACAAGTGGTGGAGGTTAAGAGGGTTACGATAAAGTTATAATGATTAAGGTGTCGTTAGAGAATACACATTAAACATTATTAGTCCTATATTTCGCAAGTAGGCTTGAATGAGGAGGTCAAGATACGCTTTGGGAGGTTTTGAACAAGGTGGTAAGAGCTATTTTGTGCAATGAGAAACTTTTCTTAAGATAAGACTTTAATGGACACATCAGGCATACTTTAAGTGACTATAACAACGTGCATGGAGGATTTGATTTTAGGGACAAGAATAAGGCAGAGACTCATTATTCAGAAGGCCTTTTGGGTTGAGGATAGCCAATTAGAGGTTCCCGAAGAAAGAGGAGCACCTGATAACATATCGTAGTTCGATGGCTAAGACTTAAATAGATTATTTGCTTCTTAGACGAGATGGTAAAGGTCTTTGTAGAGACTGTAAGGTTATCCCAAGTAAGAATCTTACAACCTAGCATAAAATTTTGATCATGGATCTAGAGATCAAGAAGAAGAAGAAGAAAAAGAAGAAGGTGGTGGACGAGGGTCTATTGGGTTTGTTTATTGCTTAATTGCTTTGATTTGTTTATCCTAGAACCGAGGGTCTACTTGAAACAGTCTCTCTGCCTCTGAGGTAGGATAAAGTCCATATACACTCTACCCTCCGCATTCCATCTTTTTGGGACTACATTGAGTATGTTGTTGTTGTTGTAGCATTCTTTTGCTTTGTATAAAATTCAACACACCTAAGACGTTGTTTGATTTGCAGTTTGAGAATCCGCATAACTAATACATATATAAGTTATAAGAGAATCTACGTATTATTTTATGCAGGATATGGAAGATAGAATAACTAAACCTTGCATAACTAATATATACATTACTAATATCGGCATAACTCTAATCTTCTATCCTACATAACTAATCTATTCATTATTAATACCAGCATAACTCTAATATTTTATCGTAAATAATTAAACCTTACATAACTAATTTTTAAATAAAATAATATATTAATTTTTTTTATAACTAATCCATATATTATTAATATTCACGTAACTTTAATCCTTTGTCAGACCACCCCTTAGTCTCTATAGTAAGACCCTTGACTCTTCCAAATATGCACTTTAACAAGGGTCAAGTGAATTGAATCTGGTCTTTGACACTTCTTTTTAATCAATTTGAGACCAAAAGAGTTAAAAAAAAAATAAAAAATATAAAAGGATAAGACAAACATTGGAAAGAGGAGTGAAGGTTAGCGACTACTTCCTCGGCCCAAGGTATATATTTTATTTATTATTTTTTATGAATAGTAAAAGCTGACGCGAGAGTAATAGAAATAAAAGGCAAACATGAGAGTAAATTAAATTAATTTAGTTAATTTATAAATTTTTAAAATTAAATCAAATTATATTAAATAAAAATTATCGGTTTGGTTCTTGACGATTTGGTTCGATTCTCGATTTATAACTAGCTAATGATAAATTTATAATAGTAAAACAACATAAAACATTAGGAATCAATAAATTTCTATCTACAATCACAAGATGAATGTATCTGAATCTTCTATTATTTTTCAACACTATTCCAAATCTTTAGCATGTTTAAGTTGCATAACTGTAGAGGTTCTTCCACTTCATATATTTAATTTCACACAAAAATAATATACAACTTTAAATAGAATGGTTAATCCTTCAAAAATAAACAATTGAAGAGTTGATGATGTCTTAGCAAAGAAAATTAAAAATCGGCAATACATCACACCATATATAGGCAATTAGACTTCGAGTGTTGGGTTTGAATTTTTTTTTTAAGAAATAGAATTTAAAAGTGTTTTAGTGCATAAAGTATACAAAAAATAAATTAATAATTAAAAATATAAAGTATTCACAATTAATTATGAAAAACTAATATCATATATTCAAATAATTATGAAATTTATGAATAAAATTTATCGGTACAGTCTTATTTCTTCAATTTTTTTAAAGTTGAACCAAAATCAAACCAAATATAAAATTAGTAAAAGAATATTCAATAAATATTACATAATCGAATAATTTAAGAAAGGACGAACCACGAGGAAGATCCTTTTATAATAGATGACTCATGGAATTGTTGAAGCTCATTTATAAAATTGAGATAAAATTAATTAATTTTATCTCATTTTATTCTTAATATTAGACTTTTTAAATATTATAATTATTTAAACATAATAATATTTGTTCAATTCATATTATATTGTATTTGTAACTTTTACATTAGTCCAAAATAATTTCCTACACAATTAAGAAAGACTATTATATTTCGAGGGAATTTTACTTATAGAAATAGCAGTCAATCAAAATGAAAGTATAAAAATTACTTCCTCCCGTCTATTTTAATGGTTAGAATAAAATTTGCGCATATATTAAAAAAAATTAATTAGGATGATAACTTGAGTAATATAATTCTATTAAAATATATGATAATAATTATTTTCACATATTAGAAGGGTGAAAATCATTTTCATCCCGTAACTTTGCTTTAAAAATTAAACTTCCCCTCAACTTTGAATAATAGACATTCTCCCTCTTTTATCCTAATTGACTTTTTCTTCATCTTATATATATATATATATATGTATGTATGTATGTATGTATGTATGTATGTATATATAAAAGTTAGGCAAAAGAAGGGTGGTGTGAAACCTCTTTTTGGCCAAAATCTTTTTTTTCTTTTCTTTAAAAAAAAAAAAAAGAAATTCCCTATTTTTTAATTTTTATTGTACAAGAATAAATATGCCAATTAACCATTCATTCATATTCTTCAATGTAAATTTTTAAATTTTTTATTTTCATTACTCCCAACAATTTTTCATTGTCATAACCTCTAAATATTTAATAGTCAAGTTCATGACATTATTTGGTCTTTCATAGTATAGTCCTATAAATAAAGGTATTGTTGCAAAAAATAATGATCATATTAATAAAAGAATGTCTCCCTTCATGAGCATTAGATATTATAAACTCATATTTTTTGTGTCGTGAGATTCTACCCGAGATTATCCTTTTATTGTATATTTGAAGTAGATACCGTGGTTATATTTATTGTTGTATCATATTTATACTTAGATTTGGTTTGAAGAAGAAGACTCTTGAATGGTGATCAGTTTGTGGAAGTGGATATCGATAAGAGCTCGAAATTATACATTGATTTGAATATTTCTCTTCAATTTTTTAATTATTAAGGTCATAAGAATAATGCATTTGTTGTATAATTTTTTTTATTTATTTTCGTATATTCTCTTTAGTTTGATTTTTATATCAATATCGGAGAAGTCTACAATTTCGTTTGGTTCAGAATAGTATTGACTTTGTATAAGATCTACTAGCTACTAACCAATTATTTTTCTCTACAGTATCAATTATATGTTTGGGTATTCATATAGAAACGATCAAGTATATGTAAAAAAAAATTATTTCTTATTTTTATATTTTTCTATTCGACATGTTTTTTATGCAAGGTGAACACATATATTAAATATATTTTAGATAAAACTATTATTATTTACATAATAAGGACATAAATTTACTTCAAACTTCAATATTTTGAAAAATCAAGGAGATAATTGGTTGAGAAGTATATATGAACTTTAAAATTATAGGCCATTTATAAAAGTTGGGTCATCTTTACACTTTTGTGAGTAACTTCTAATATGTAACATTACTTGAAGTATGAAACTTGTCATCATAATATTGAAAATATTTTATATTATAAGTATCTCTTCTATCTATATTATATTTAATAAGTTATAAATATTTATAACCGTGAATGTGCGAACACATTGATTTTGACCTTTTTCCTCTCTTTCTATTTGAAACTTTTGGCCTTATAAGATTTTATTTTATTTTTTTATTTATTTTGTGTTATGTTACAAATCTCAAAAGCTACTATTTAATCCTCTTAATCATACCTCAATCCTTTCCTCTTCTTTTTATTAATCCTCTTAGTAATAATTTTATATGTTACAACACAATAAGAAACTATCCATCTATAATATATGTACACACACATGTATCAATCTATTAAAAATTATATATTTTCAAAAAAAAATTATATATCATATACATGTATATACTTGTATTCTTTAAAGAAAATATATACATATATAGTGGTTAGCAACAGTGGTGGTTAACGATGATAATGGTGGTTGACAATGGTGACAAAGGTTGTTGGTGGTTAGTGGTTGACGACGATAATGGTGGTTGACAATAATGGCAGAAGTGGTTGGAAGTGGTGGTTGGTGGTTGACGACGGTAATGGTGGTGATGGTTGTGATGACATAAGTGGTTAGTGGTGATGACCGGTGGTTTTGGACATAGTGGTAGTGAAAATTATTCACACAAACATATATCTTAATGATATTAAGATTTTGTTCCAGATCTTAATGATTAGAACTTATTCATACCAAATAAGTGTTGAAATATTAATGAAAATAAATACATTTAATGATTCAATATTTGAACCATTCAAAGACCTCCATTAAGTGTAAACAATGAGACCTATATTTCACATCTTCTTACTAATGACATATAAATTAGGTAAAAGACGTTAAAAGTTCTTTGCTTTCCTAAGCAATGACATATAAATTGGGTATAAAACAAATGAAAGATAGAACAGATCTTTCATATGTAAAGCTTCAGGCTCAGGACATTGAATCTTCGGTATCGTATTAACAAATCCGCCCAACTTTCCGCAGTCGTTACACGGCGGGGGCAGATGAAAGTTGCTTCCTTGAATTTAGTTATAAATAGTCTTTTAGTCATTTATTATATATCATCGAATTATTATTCAATCACAAAGCAATATTAGCGGAGGTGTTCATGAATCGAATTGATCGATTTTTGATCAAAATCTAAATCAAATCAATTTAGTTAGTTTTTAAATTTCTAAAATCAAATCAAATAAAATAAAATAAAATAAAAACCATCGGTTTGGTTCTGGTTCTTTTTTCTGTTTATAACTAGCTAATAATAAATTAAACAATAGAGAATATTAGGAATCAACAAATTTCTTTCTATTATCACAAGATGAATGTATCTGAATCTTTTATTATTTTCAATATTATTCCAAAGATTTAGCAGGTTTAAGTTGCATAACTATAGAGGTTTTTCTACTTCACATGTCTCATATCCACACAGAAACAATACACAACTTTAAATACAATGGTCAGCCCTTCAAAAATCAGAGGGGCAAACGATTGAAGAGTTGATGGATGTATTAACAAAGAAAATTAAAAATCGACAATACGTCACACAACATATGGACAATTAGATTTAGAATATTGGGTTTGGACATATTTCCTAAGAAATAGAATTTAATCGTATTAGCAGTGCATGTGAAAATAAAGTATACAAAAAATAAATTAATAATTAAAATGTATAAAATATTCATAATTATTTATAAAAAACTAATAGCATATATTCAAATAGTTATAAAATTTATATATAAAATTTATTGATTCAGTTTAATTATTTCTTTAATTTTTTTTAGTAGAATCAAAATCAAATCAAATATTATCATTTTTTTAAATTTAAAATTAAATCAAATTAAATATTAATTTTTTAATCGATTTAATTCAATTTGTGACTTAATTTTTACCAAATCATAAATACCCCTACATATTAGTCATCATAATTAGTAAAAATATTCAATAAATATTACATAAAGAAAAAGTTCTTTGCTTTCCTCAGCAATGACATATAAATTGGGTAAAAGACAAATGAAAGATAGGATAGATCAAATTTCATGAAAGTTAGCTTCCTAGAATTTAGTTACAAATATTCTTTCAGACATTCATTGTATTTTATCGAATCATTATTCAGTCACGAAAAGTAATATTGTGTTTGTACGTTGAAGTTTCTAAATTTTTATTATTTATTATTTCAATTCATATCAATATGATCAAACTTGTTAATCTGAATTTTCAGAATGTGTGGCCCTATATGAATTTATAATCTTTTAAATAAATTATTTTATTTTATTTTTTTAACTTCAACGATATCAATATCTATAATTGAGATATTTATAGTCTCAAAATTAATAACTATTAATTTTATTTTAAAATGCACAAATAACAAATAATTTAAGATGACTATTTTCAGTTTTTTGGTTCGTTTAAATTTTTTTCCTCTAAAGAGCATTTTAGTACATTCAACATCTCTTTAGTTTAAGATTACAAAATTCAAAAGTCTTGTTTATTAATTAAAATTTTGTGTCAAGTTAAAATCAGACAAACAAATTGAAACAGAGAGAGTATCATTCATAAGAATTCTATGACACTTATTTGTTATTGAAAATGAAAATTTAAAAATAAAATAACAAATAAATCTATCCGCTATACATAATATATAATAAATAATATAGTGTTGTTCTTGTTGAAACCGAGCAACGGCCAAATTATCCTGATTAGTACATATATATTTACGGATAAAATGATACCCCCTTCGTCTCTTTTTATATTATTATAATATGTTTCTCTTTTGCTAGTTTTAAAAAAAAAATAACTATTTTATTGTTTTTTTTTTAATAATTGTGTACTCTACTAATGTTATTTATTTTGAAGAATAAAGTTAAAAAAATTACTTAATTCTATTTTAATTTTAAAAAAGACAAATATTTAAGTCAGATATTTTTAATAATTTTAACAACTAAGAAAATGAAGAAAGTATATTAATAAAGATTTACATTGTTTCCGCTGTTTTATTTTGCTAGTTAATAAAAACTTCACATTCTTAAAAGAAAATTATTTATGAAGAATTTATTTTACGATAATTCAAATTAAATATCAATCACGTTCCTCTAGACTTAGAAGGCAGTAATAGTGTAAAAATGAACGGAACAAAAAGAAAGACTATTTTTTAACTGGGTATGGAGTTTAAAGACTATTTATGATAACGTTATTTTTTATAAGAGTTATTTTTTAATTGAAATATTTTAGAAAATTTTCTATAATATAAAAACATGATAGCGTAGAGTATAAATATCATTGACCAATAAAAAATTATAATTTATAGCAAAATTATTTTTAAAATGATAAAAACTTGAAGTTATTGAGAGTTCTTAGTAGTTGAACTCTTGTAGAGAAAGCAATGAACTAGTATGATCGAGAAGATTAATCAATAGAGAAGAAGAACAAGAGAAGGAGGAAGAAGAAGAATAGAGAGAAATGTGATTGTTGTATTTGATTAAAAAATGATTAGAAAATGCTTGTGTTATCAAGTAAGTATATGATACATTTATATATGTCATGAAACAACTCATAGATAGATCTTTTTAACTCTTAACTAACTCGTAACTGCTGTAACTAACATAATAGAATTGTAACTAACTATAACTAACTTCTGGACACCTTCTTCTTAGCTTGTTGTCCTTACTACTTTCTTCACAGTTTTGCTGTCTGATTTAACACTCCCCTTAAGTTATGTGCCATGAAAACATTTAGTGCTCCTAACATGAAAGTGAGATAGTTATATTGGACTCTAGTCAGACCCTTAGTCATTAGATTAGCAAGCTGATCTTTGGTAGGAATATACTGAATACAAATCTGTCCTTGTGCAATTTTTTTCTTAATGAAATGGCAATCAATTTCAATATGTTTTATTTTCTCATAAAATACTAAATTTGCAGCAGTTTGCATAGCTGATTTTCTGGTAGAGTAATCTCGACCTCCAACTTCTTCAATAAGCTGAGTTCCGTGTGAGTTTAAAAACTGTTGATTCCATGCTCCTGTATTCTGCTTCTGCAGAGCTTCTAGAGATAGTTGTATGTTTCTTTAATTTTCAAGAGATTAATGAATCTCCTAGTTTGGTTAGGAACCTAGATATTGACTTTCTAGTATGAAGGCAAGTTGCCCAGTCAGCATCACAGAAAGAAGTTACCTTGTCAATAGAATTACTTGAGATGAGTATCCCTTGCTCTGGTTGGGATTTGATGTACCTGACAATTCGTAGTGTAGCTTCCATGTGCTATTTCTTAGGTTGTTGAAGAAATTGACTAAGTATTTGGACACTAAAAAATATATCAGGTCTGGTTACTGTTAGCTACCTATTAGTTTTTGGTAAGAGGTAATGTCTTCTAGTAATGGATCATCATTGTTTCTCTTGTCTTTGTGATCATCATACTCCTTGGTTATGAGTTTTGCATTTGTGTTCACAGGAGTGCAAGCCGGCTTGAAAGATGAGAGGCCTAGTTCTGATATTAGTTTTAGAGAATATTTTCTTTGGTGCATCAGTATTCTTGATTGTTATTGGCAAATTCTATACCAAGAAAATATTTTAATTCACCCAAGTCTTTCATCTTGAACACCTATCGTATGCTGTTTGATTTTTTTAATCAGTTTCAGATTATCTCCAATTACTAGCATATCATCAACATATACTAAGATTATTACAGCGACCTTTTCTGTTCTTTGACGAAAATGAATGGTCAAGTTGGCCTTGTTTGAATTGCACTTTTAGTAGTGCTTCTGTCAGCTTGGCATTCCATTACTTAGGTGCCTGTTTTAGACCATATAGGAATTTCATGAGTCTGCACACATGTCTAGACTCCTCTTGGCTCAGAAATTCCTAAGATGAATTCATATATATTTCATCATATAAGTCATCTCGTAAGAATACATTGTACACATCCATTTAATGAATGTGCCAATATTTGAAAGTTGCAATAGATAACACTATCCTGGCGATGACCATATTTACCACAAGGAAAAAAAACCTCTTAATAATCAATGCATTCCTACTGACTATATCTCTTGGAAACCAATCTTGCCTTAAATTTCTCTCTATTTCTCAAATGTTTTGTACTTGATCATGTATATCCACTTGCAACTAATAGGTTTCTTCCCTTCAGGTAGTTCCACTATAGCTTAAGTTTTATTATTCTGCAGAGCTTCTATTTCTAATTTTATGGCTTGTATCCATTTAAGATCCTTAACAGCTTCAAAGTAGCTCTTAGGTCGTAACAAAAGAAGAAATAGATAAGTAAGCTTGACATTCTAAAGACAGTGTGTCATATGACACATATTCAAATATTGGATATTTAGTGTCCTAAATTGAACTTAGGACACAAAGTCTTTCATCCAGATTGGAGGTTGTTTCTCTCTTTCAGAAGTTCTAATTAGTATAGTTAGTTTTGTAGCTATTGTCTTAATCTGACTTGGGAGAATGTAGTTCAGGTGCATCTGATTCCATGCATTTTGTTCACCAACTATTTTTATGGTTTCACCACTCTTAACTAGATGATGGTCAGTATTGGTGAAATGACAGAAGAATATATGATGTCAATAGGCATATTAGCATGTGAGAATAACGGGACATTTTCAGTATATGTTTGAAAAGGAAATTGATATTCCTTGAATACTACATTTTTATTAACAAAGAACACGTGACTATGTAGATCATATAAAATATATCCCTTTTGAGTTTCTGAATAGCCTAAAAAGACAACACTTTTGATTTTGGATGGAAGTTTATCGGTTTGATTGACAATCTTAGCATAGCACAAACACTCAATGACTTTCAAAGTGAATCAATGATTGCTTTTTATTAAATAGTCTTTCATAAGGTGATGTACCAATAACGGATGATGATAATCTGTTAATTATATAGACAACTATAAGGACACAATATCCCCAAAATTTTACAAGAACATGTGCTTGTAGTCTAAGAGCTCTTATTACTTCTACTATGTGCTTGTGCTTCCTCTCAGCAACCCCATTTTATTGAGGAGAGTAAGCACAAATTCTTTGATGAATGGTGCCTAAATTCTTGAACAAATTGTTACATATATCATTGATAAATTCAGTTTCATTGTCAGTTCTGCACATTGTAGGAGCTTTGTCAAACTGTTTTCTTACATATGAGAGAAAGCATTTGATAGTAGCATAGACATCTGATTTTAATTTTATCAAAGTAAATTCAAGTCATTCTTGTGTAGTTATCTACACTTGTCAACAAAAATCTATGACCATCTATAGTAGGAACTTTATAAGGTCCTCAGATGTCCATACGAAGAATATCAAAATAAGTACTACTTCTTATACAGCTAGCAGAAAATGAAAATCTAATTTGTTTGCAATAGGACATACTGGACATTTATTGACTATTCCTTCTATATTGTCTAGTCTATTAGGTAATAGCTTGGTCAATGTAGAAGTGGACACATGTCTAAACCTTTTATGCCATAAACTAATATTCATAGGGTTTGAAGTGTTTGGTATATTCTGTAGTTTTCGTTGTTAAGTTTACTGCACGAGGATGAACTTCAGACTGATCGAGCAAGTAAGACCATCTTTATCTCTACCAATCTCCATCACCTTCCCATTTTAAAGATCCTGAAAAATACAAAAGTTAGGATAAAATAGAGCAGCGCACCTCAATTCCTTCGTAGCCTTGAAAACTGACATCAAGTTGTATTTAACTGAGAAAGTAAAAACACATGTTGAAGTATATTTCTAGCATAAATTGAACTACATAGCACCACTATGAGTAACTAATGAAACTTCTCCATTAGGTAGATACACCTTTTTTAAATGGACATTTTCAGTTATTTTAGATTTATTTAACATGTTAATATTGAACACCATATGATTTGTAGCTTATGTGTCTGTTATTTTCCATTCTTCGGAATCAGGGGATACTAGGTAGGTACTATGCATACCTTTATTGCTCATACCTGACAGGTCATTTATATACCTTTATTGCTCATACCTAACAGGTCACTTGTACCTGCCGCATTTGCATTAGCTAATATGGAATTATTCTTATTTAGCATTTATAGAATATGTTCATACTATTCCTTGGTAAGCACACAGGATCCAAATCCAGCTTGTACGCTTCCTCCATTTGTCTCCAATTACTGATACAGATCACTGACATTTGCTATGACTTGATGAGCCAGTTGCACCATTGTTTTGATATCCATAGGACAATGTTGTTGTGACCATATGACCCTTCTGCCTATACATGATAGGCAATAGAGTTTTGATTTCCTCCTAAACCACCAACTTTTTTTGTTAAAGCTTGTGGGATATCCTACTAGCTTGTATCAATTTTCTCTTGTATGTCTTTTGAGTTTGCAGTAATCACACTGCAAATTGTAGTCCTTCTTGAACTTTTGATATCCTGTTTTGGAGTACATTGCTGCAAGATCATAGTTATTGGATGCAACTCCTAGTAGACCAGTAGAGTTAGAAGTAGATGCCTTCTGGCGTTCATTATTCATAATTATGACATATGCCTGATTCACTCATGAAGGAGGATTCATAAGCAAAATTTGACTCCTTGATTGAAGATAGGAGTCATTAAGTCCTGTAAGGAACTGATATAGTTTCTGTTTTTGTAAGTAATCCAAAAAATCTTTAGATCCTTCACAACCACAACTAGGAGAATGCACTAGTGCCTCAAATTCACTCCATAGGTTCTTGAGCCTGGTGAAATATATATCCTGAAACAAACTGAGTATCTTGTGACAAGGTAGCAATTTTTCTGTGTAAATTAAAGGTTCTTGAACCATTTACTTCATCAAATCTTTCTTTCAATTCTTCCCAGACAGACCAAGCACTTGAAGCATATTCTACACCATTCAACAAATTGCTTGCAACAGTATTCATTAGCCAAGACAATACTATAGCATTTATCCTCTCCCACTGATCTTAGAGTTCTTCTTTAAACTTTTTCCTTTTTCATTTTTTATCAACAAATCCTAGTTTGTTTCTTCCCAATAAGGCTATACGCATGGATCTACTCCAAATAAAATAATTTTTAGTGTCAATAATTACATCCGAGGCACTCAAATAGAGAGGGTGATTGATGTCAACTGCAGGAATTGATCCTTATCCTTGTCCAGATTGGGACTGAGTAGGCAGATTGTTCATCATAGACTGATCTCCTTGGTTAGCTATGAAGATTCAGATTGTATATAATATCTTGAGGCTTCTAACTTGTAGAATAGACTCGATCTTCCACTGTTTTGTTAAGAGAATGTTCAGAATCAATTCTTTTAAAAAATTTTAGTTAAGAAATTCTCATACACTCTGATGTCATGAAGTTATCTAGAGTTCTTCGTAGTTGAACTCTTGTAGAGAAAGCAGTGAACTAGTATGATCAAGAAGATTAATCCATGGAGAATAAGAGGAGGAAGAAGAAGAACAAGAGAAGGGGGAAGAAAAAGAATAGAAAAAAATGAGGTTGTTGTATTTGATTAAAAAATAATCAGGAAATACTTGTATATCAAGTAAGTATATGATACGTTTATATAGGTCAGGTCATGAACCAACTCATAAAAAGGTCTTTTTAGCTTTTAACTAACTTCTAACTATTTTAACTAACATAACAACATTGTAACTAACTATAACTAACTTCTGAACACCTTCTTCTTAGCTTGCTATCCTCACTACTTCTTCACAGCTTTACTGTTTGCTTTAACCAGGGATGGCAATAATAGTGAAAATCAAAAAATAGGACCGAACTGAGCTAATTCGATTTTTCGATTCGGTTTCGATTCTATTTTTTTTAAAAAAAATAATTTTTGGTTTTAGGATTTCGATTTTTCGATTTAACTGAAATTTTATATATTTTTTAGTAAAAAATAAAATTATAACTTAGTTTCAAAAAAATAAAAATACTAAACCCAACCTAATCTCAAAGCCCATTTAGAGAATTATTTATATAATTGACACAATTGCATAAGTTTTTCATAAATAACAAGTTTTATAATAGTTTTAGCATGTTAAGAAAATTCTTACTATTGCTAATATGCTTTGAAAGGGAGATGAAATATATAATATATATTTAACAATAAAGCAGGGACCACAGATTATTAAAATATTTAATGACCCTTAATTTTTTGTTGGGTAAATTATAAGGATATTAAGCATATAAGGAAATTTATTATGAAATGTTATATACATACTACTAAAAAATCCACTAATTCCTCTAAGAATTTATAAATAAAAATTTAAAATATTGCCTAGTTATATTTCTTTTACCTAAAATTAAACTTAGTTTGAATTAAACTTTAGAACTCAAAACTTAAAATAATTTATTTTAAATTTTAAAAAATATAGTAACTCATTTTTAATTTAAAAAAATAGTTCATTTTATAAATAGAAAAATAACCTATTACTTAGGTCCATAACCAAATTTGAAAAAAATCGAACCGAATCAAATTAATTCGGTTCGATATTCGATACACATAAATAAAAAACTAAAAATCAAATTAAAATTTTAAAAATTGAACCGAAAAATCAAATAACCACCCCTAACTTTAACAAAACTCAAACACCCCAAATATATATATTTTTACACTCAAAGCTTATATATTTACGTTCTAGAGTTATTTTAAATTTCAAAAATTATGCTTTATAGACCAACGTCTTTCACTTACAACATAGACTATCTTTTTAATACGCCCTACTCCAAAATTAATCTTACATTAATGTAAATTATTATACTTATATACAATTTCGACTAAATTTTAATGTCTAACTAAATGAAGACACGTAAGATTACACGAACTAATTTAATACAAGGAGGTGGATGAGTGGGTGGGTGAAAGATACATCCTCCCAATTCACTTATTTATTTATTTATTCTTTTTGATAAATTTCCAAAATGGTGAGGGAGTGGCAATAATTTAATAAAGAGAGAAAACTTCCTAACTCCATAACGTGTCAAGTAGAGGGTGAAATAACGAAGACGAGAAGTTTTTTCTTTAAATTTCTTTCTATTTTACTTTTTTTGCAGATTCAACGACACGTCACATAAAGACACGTGTTGTCATCCTGGGGCGACCAAACTTCAGATATTCCGCAAGCGTCAATTTGATGTTGACGTATGTGGTCCCTCAATACACCTTTTATTTTTTTAAAATATTTGATACTCATATTAAAATTAATTAAATTTAATATATAAAATAACATATTTAATAGATTTTTTTTTCTGTGTTTTGAAAATTTAAATTCAAAAAAAATTTCAATTATTTCACTCCGACCCATATTGGTAATATTTCGATTTGTTACGTAGACGCTTTTTAGTGTTTCACAGCTGGAGTGGATGGAACAAAGGAATTAACGCAACATTTTAACTTCTATTACCCCCACTAGCAGTCCTATGGACGTGTTCGTCACGCTCCGGTGAAACCACTTTTCTTTTGTGTGTGTGTGGGCACACAGCAAATTGAGACACAAGATGGTATAAATATCTTGTTGAATATTATTTTATTTATACCTTATCATTAAAATATTTATAATTTGTTTTACTTTAAAAATACATAATATCATATCAATTTATTTATTATATTAGTAGGAATTGACATGGTATTTAGATATTTACAAAATTTATATTAAAATATCAAATATTATATTAAAATATTTAATGACATATAGGCATTGACTATATGACATGAAAATATATTTGAATTATTAGTAAAATTATCAGTTACATATCTACATTAATCTTAAACTTTGTGTGAGTTAAAATATGTGTTTGTCAATTAAATAAATTGAAAGATAACACGTGATAATCAAAGCATGTTAGGTTCAACTCAGCAAAAGCGACAGCAAGCATATCGATGAGGCATGCCTAGAGAGGCTATTTCATTTGATTAAGAAATTCGGAATAATAGAGGCCCGTCTAGCTGTGAATTGGTAAGATCGGAGGAATATTAGTGATCAAGATAAGCGTTATCAACCATCATCGTTAAAGAATTTAGGATAGGCTTCAATAGTTTCTCAGCCACGTATGCAATAGTTTTGCCAGGCTGATAAGTCACTATGAAGATTGTATGACACAAAAGACATTACTCAGGGTTAGGTTATAAATTTACCCCTATCCCTCACTTGTGAAGCATCTAATTTTCATCACAATAACTAGATTATATTCATAACTGTAACTCAAGCTCTGAAATTCTTACTCTTTTGATGACGTTATCTAACAATTACACTGAAAATTACATAATTTGATTTTTCTATTTTTTTTATTTATTGCTTTATATTACGCTATTCTTGATTATTACTCTGATTATTTTCATAATTAGCAAGTCACGTAGAATTAAAAATATGTCATTCGATTATTATAATTCACATGTTCTTGATTATTACTTTGATTATTTTCAGAAGCAAGTCACATGTTATTAAGAGTATGTAATTTGATTATTATAATTCACATGTTCTTGATTTACTAATATAAATTTAGTTGTTATGCTGTATCACTAATTTAGAAGTAAAGAATGCATAAATATTGAAAACAAATTAAAAACTCAAAGTTTAAGGTGCAACACATAGAAAGAAATAGAGAATTGCAATTTATAATAAAATAATCTTAACTTTTTAAATCAACAAGAATTTCTAATAGTGGATAATCATTTTAGGCTTAAAAATAACTAAATCATACCGAAATAGCTCAATATCATATGGCAAAAAGCATTCGGAGAAGTTTGGGCAATTCGAAATTTAAATTGAATATCAAAATTTTTAAATATTTGAGATGGATTTTTAGATTATGGATTAAATTTCAGATTTTATTGTTAAAATATATGGGTTATAAATTGGATATCGAATTTAGTACTATGGATTTTTGGATATCCGAAAATTCAAAATTTTTATATCTTATATTTAACTCTACTCAATTACTCATATTATATGAGTCCAATACTAATAAGTTCAATTTCCAAGATCTAATAGATTAATACCTATGTCACAATATTAAATAATATGAAATTTTCTATTAATCAAATATAAAAATGTAAAAAGTTTCATGAGTAAGTAAAGTTTAATACACAGTATGGGTGGTAGAGTCATCTCAATTCTTGTTAATTATAGAAAGTTATAAATTTCAAGAAGAAATTATTATGTGGATTGAGGTTGTTGATGTTATGGTCTACCTAAAAAACTCAAAAGTCAAAATCAAAAATTTGAAAAATCTAAATCGATTAATCCGAATCAAAATTAAAAAATTCAATCTAATCCGAATTTATTTAGATTAAATGTGAATTGTACTTGTTTTTAATGTGAAAATCAAATATCCAAATCAAAATTTACATATTCAATTTAATAACTCGAACGCCTATCCCTAAATGAAACACCGCTAAAAGTCAGAAGCGAGTATAAAATGTTTAAAATACAGATATATTACTTAAAAAGAAAATAATTTATTAAATAAAAATTAAACTCAAATACTTAAAATATAATTTAAGCTTTAACTAAATACATTATTTAAATTTTTATATTATAAATATTAAAATATAATATTATCTCACTTTTAAAAATATATACACTTAAAATATTAATTTTACAGATAAATCACAAGTTCACGTATGTCGTAATTCATAAGTAAATTCGCCCCGTAGGTGCCTACATGTGTTAACCCGAGTTGACCATTTCACCTAGGAGGGTGATGTTCAAACGCTAGAAAAGGCGTGTGGAGCAAACACAGATCTCGTATTCTAGGATTTTGCCACGTATTATAAGGCAAAAAATATTAATCGAAAAAGGCGAATAATCGGCGCCTACGGGCCACATGCGTGTTCGAACAGCTAATTCATCGTGTCATCCTCTCATTGGCCCACGTATATGAAAAAATAATAAAATCTGCTTCACACGTGGTCTGTATCTGTGAACAAATGGACGGTCAAGATCTGTGTCCTTTGTTTCAAAATCCTACGTCACAACAATAATACGTGTCGGATTCTGCCCAAGACGGTGACGGGCAGCCTGCCCGAAATTAGCCCCACTATAATTCGGTCTTTGCTCTGTGCCAAAATAAAGCTTCATTTTAATGGGTCCTCTCCTGTCTTAACTCCTCAAAGATTTCTCGTATCTCTTCTCTTTGATTAGTTTCTTCAGCTTTTTCTGTAATCTTTTTTTCTTTGTCGTGAAATTGAATTAAAGAGTTTGATAATAATAATAATAATAATAATGGCTGGGATGTGTTATGGTGTTAATATAGCTGAAACAGAGGCTACAACTCCAGTTGAGCCAAGTTCAGAAGCTGCAAGAAGGAGAAGAATGGAAATTCACCAGTTCCGGTTTGTTCCTACTGATGTGGCGGTGGCTCCGCCGCTGCAGGAAAATGGACGGAAAAGGCACAAGGTGGAGAAAGTTGTTGAAAGTAAGAGACAGAAATTGGAAACTAGTGTAACGATTTCGTTGTCGCCGGCGTTGGTGGTGTCTGATGAAAAGAAGCTAGCTGAGATTGAGAAAGAATCTGAAACTGAAGTGGTGGATCTGTCGGAATCTGGTCCTCAATCGGTTAATATTGAGCCTGAGGTTGCTTTTGATTTCCCCAAATTTGGTATGACGTCTGTCTGTGG
Organism: Datura wrightii; assembly: GCA_035772735.1. Taxonomy (NCBI): domain Eukaryota; kingdom Viridiplantae; phylum Streptophyta; class Magnoliopsida; order Solanales; family Solanaceae; genus Datura; species Datura wrightii. Next base: position 74,237,299 of record JASDFA010000023.1, on the reverse strand, counting down.
AAGAAGACGAGATATGGAAGATGCAGTGGCGATTCACCCTTCGTTTTGCAAGCAGAATAGTGAGAGCTCAAGCAGTTTACATTTCTTTGGTGTATACGATGGCCACGGCTGTTCACATGTAAATTTCCTGCAAAATTGACTGAACTGCTACTACTACGCTCTGTCTTCTTTTCTTGTTTACATTTTTTGCTAAACTTGTTGATTTTTGTAGGTGGCGATGAAGTGCAAAGATCGAATGCACGAGATAGTGAAAAACGAGGTGGAAAAGGGGGAAGCCCCATGGAAAGAGACAATGATTCAGAGCTTTTCTCTAATGGATAAAGAAGTTGTGGACTACTCGAGTGGATCTTTTGCATCAGTTTCCGATTGTAGGTGCGAACTTCAGACTCCACAGTGCGACGCCGTTGGATCTACTGCTGTTGTTGCAGTTGTAACTCCAGAGAAAATCATCGTTTCCAATTGCGGTGATTCTCGTGCCGTCCTCTGCAGAAACGGCGTCGCTATCCCTCTTTCCGTCGATCATAAGGTAAGAGTCACAAATTCAGTTCCCCAAATGGGTGTTCCCTAATTTCCATGGGTTTTTTTTGTTTCAAATAAATGATCTTGAGATTGTGATTTCAGCCGGATCGACCTGACGAATTGAACCGGATACAAGAAGCTGGTGGCCGTGTTATATACTGGGATGGAGCAAGAGTTCTCGGCGTGCTGGCAATGTCTCGAGCAATTGGTAGGCATATAAATATAACTACACCCATCTTATCAAATTTGAAACCAGAAATGAACAATATACTAATGATCTGAACTTTTATTCTATTTCAGGCGACAATTATTTGAAACCATATGTTATATCGGAACCGGAGGTGACCATAACAGAACGTACCGATGAAGACGAGTGTTTGATATTAGCCAGCGATGGATTATGGGACGTCGTATCCAACGAGACTGCATGTGGCGTGGCTCGTATGTGCTTGCAATCAAGGAGGCCGCCGTCTCCGACGGGTTCGCCGGGAAATGACATCACAGTGACCGGCGCCGGAGAAAGCTCCGACAAGGCGTGCTCAGATGCATCAATTCTGTTGACGAAATTGGCCCTGGCTCGGCGCAGTTCCGATAATGTTAGCGTCGTCGTGGTTGATCTGAGAAAAGATCTATAACAATATGTGCTTAATCTGTTGTTTTAATTAATTAAGTGGTATATTTTTGCTTATTGATTTTAATTAAGGGTTTTCTTAAGCTAGGAAAACTCTAATTTTAGGTTTTAATTAAAACACGGGTTTGCTAATGAAAGCTCAGATTAAAGCTGAGAATTTGATTACTTAGTAGCTGATTTAGCTAACCTGTGGGGATTATTAGTACTGCTAATTATTATATTTTAGAGAAACTGGAGATAGAAATTGTAAAGAGGTGATCTTCTCTCCAACTGTCCCAAGATTTTATGTAAAAATACTAGAAAATACAAAATGCTATTTTAATTTTCGTTTTCATTATCTTATAATTACTGGGTAACAGCTGTCTCAAAATTGATGTGAAATGTGGAATGCACTCACTGTACCCCGTCTTTTCTTTGTCTAGAAATTGACAGAAATAATTGACCACTAATATATATTCGATATTATTTGTGATATTATATTAAATAAAATTAAATAATTTTAAATGATAATAGTAACAAGGTTTTCTTCTTTTCATTTGACCTAAAAAGTGGTCTCCCTTATATAATTTGTGCAAGATTTGTATTCAATTGAGTTGAATTTAATAATATGTGAACATTGCTTATATAAAATCTTTTTTTTTTTGGTTATTCTCCAATATAAAGATCAAACTATAGTGTATTTTCAGTTGGAAGAAATAAAAAATAAATAATTGAGTAGTGATAATGTAATGGGAGGACAACATAATTTTTTAATCAAAAATTTTAAATTAAAATAAATATTAAAAATATTATTTTTAAAAATAAATTTTATAATATATAAATTTAAATTTTAAAATTTTTAATATAAATATCAAACACAAAATAAAAATAAAATAAGCGGAAAGATGGGCCATCTGGGGACCATAATTATATAGTATGTTTAAGAGAGGATAGATAATTGTCAAGTGGAACATTGATGAGGAAAGTAGCTTTAAAATATCGAGTTCACATAAATATAATATTTTTAATATATAAATATAAATTTATATTTTTATATAAAATAAATGATTTAAATATTAAATTTTAAAATCGCTTCTAATTTTCGATGTAATATTAGCTGGATGCCGCATTTGGTCCAAAGGTCCATGATAGATACTGGGGCTCCACTTGCTGATTCGAATCTACTTTTGTTGGAGTTGAAGTGTACACTCCAACCCATCTTTGCCTTCCACGTATTGCTTCTTCAATCCCGTATGTTCCCACCTTGTTCGCTACTGCAATCAACTGTCTTTACCACGTGGACGGTTATGATTGTAATCTTTCTTTTTTTAATTAAAAATTTCAAATCATTAATTCTTATAAAGAAAAATGTTAGGTGCAAAATGATTTACTTTCCCAAGTTAATCTATTCGATTGATGCAATTATATCACTACTAACGCATTAAATTCTATCTAAATATTGAAATGAAGCGTGTTTGAATGAAAGTAATGGATGAATCCTCGTGTTGTATTTCTTTTTTTTCTTTTTAAGCTGCTTTGATATATGTTATTTAAGTTGAGGGTATTTCAGAAATAATTTATTTATCTTTACGAGATAAACAAGATCTATGTATACTCTACTCTCGTCATACCTTATATACGGCATCACAATAGATATGTCCTTGTTATAGTGAATCTATTTGAAATAAATTTAAATTAATAGGTATATCAAAAAATTGAACAAAAAATTTAGGTTAATCTTTTCCTGAATATTTTATGGGTAAAGTCCAATGCCTGATTAATTTAAATTTTCGCTAGATAAACTCATCATTTTAAATTGATCTTTAATTAAGGCAAATATCAACTATCTTATCACACTCCTTGAATCTTTTGCTATTGTAATTATGTCCCAAACTTAGACTTCATAAATTGAGCCGAAGCAAACGCTGTCCATACAGTATAAATTTATTTGATTCTTCAACTAAGGATAGTATCAAACATGGTCAAAATGTCTAAGAAGCATTCTCAAACATTATAAATTCTTAAATTAAATTCGTTGAATCGCCCCTGTTTAAAAAATTACATTATATATATTATTATTATTATTGCTAAAATATATGATGAATCATCCAATTTCTATTTTAATTTCAAAAAAAAAGAAAAAAAATTCTAATTTCCTCACCTTGTTTGTCTTAACTTGAGTGTCTTCATTTGTTTGTTGATAATTAATTTGCTTTATTATTAATGTAGAATTTTACCTTAGAAGTATTACTTAAATAATTAACGTGTAAGATTCAAACATTGAGACCAGCTTATCTAGCGAATTCATGATTTAATCTTTATAAATTTTAAATTTTATAATACGACTTCAAGTATTATATATATATAAAATAAAATAAAATCTAATGACATGTCACTTTTAATTTAACTATATTTAGAAAAAAAATCAAAACCAAAAATTTAACTTAAGAAAGATTAACAGAATATATTATCACTTACCATATAATTTAAATATCATTAAGAACTTCTGAATCATTATTATCGATACACTTGTCAAATTAGGAATTTATGAAATTAAACTAATTAGTAACCGACAATTAGAAACAAAAATAGTAAATAATTAGATAACTTAATTAAATGCACATCCTTCCAAACCAGATCACTAACAACAGATTAATAAATTAAATCAAACCTAAAAATATTTAATTTTAAATTTTCATAGGTTATTTGACCATAGCACAAAAGATCTTTTATTGTTCAGATTTTATTTTATTTTATTGTGGTCCCAACTCTTGGGAGTTTTCATTTTATGATTTTTTGAAAATTTAGTAGGTGTTTGGACATGTAATTTTATTTCGTTATTTAAAATTATGAGATGAAATCAACGTTTGAACATGTAATTTCATATCATAATTTTGAAATCAGATGATGAAATTTTAAATTCTCAAAAAACTTTGATGTGAAATTCCAAATAATGAGATGGATTTTCTCAAATATAAAATTTGATTCACAAGTTTATATTTGTAAAAAGAAAACCACAATTTTATTTATTTCAATTATATTAACCAATTATTTATTTCAGATGTAAACAAAATATATTGTTGGTAGTATTATTCTTATCAATCTTTTGGCAACCATGTGAGAAGATTATATTAAAGAGCAGTACAGTATAACTTATGTTCAATTTTACTTTTTATTGAACTAAAATTTGATCAATAAATGTTGAATTTTTTCTTAGAATGACTTTGCGATAGTGTATTATACTTTGTTATGAACTTTTATTTATTTGGTAAGATTGTATAAGAATTGAGGAAATTTTAGTAGTTTTCACAACTTATGAGGTTTTTATGTTCATGGGAAAAAAAATATAACTTAAAAATTTCAAATTGCATATCCAAATAAAATTTTAATTTAATCTCGTATGATTTCATATCATAATTTCAAATCTTAATTTTATCTCACATAGGCAAACAGGTCCTTAATTGATAAATGTCTTTTGGTTATCATATATGAAGATTGTATAAGAAAATGATTTAGCTTAAAATACTAATTTTATAAATTGTTTTTCTTTTATTATTATTAACATATTATAATAGATAATTTATTTTATTTTTTGCTTACTGATTCAATTTTTTAATAAATAGGAATTAAATTTAGGTAACTTAATTTTAAAAAAGAATTATACAAAACGTATAATAGATAAACTCGAATAAGAAAAAAAATTATAATTGTGGGTGTGTATGTATATATATTATTTGAAAGCAGATTACCTTCCCGTCAACATGTTTGCCTATTGACGGGGTTAATTTAATAATTTCACATATTTTAATTTTTTATTTAAAAAAACTCTTCATGTTGTTATGTTGATAGAGGCAATTTGACAATTTCACTCATTTTGAGATATAGTAATTTTCTGAATTTGTAGGCATTATTTATTTTTTCTTATATATTTGTTCATGTGGGTAATTATAATTAAAGTATTTGTGATTTTGAAGAATAATAATTATTACGACTAGATTGAGCCAAAGTAATTACTTTTATTTTAAACTTCAAAAATAACAAATAATTTGAGATAAATATTTTTAACTTTTTGATCCATTTAAAAAAAACAAAACTTTTTCCTTCTTTAAAAATCCTAAGGCATGTTTTAAAGCATAAGACAGAGAGCATTTTGATACATTCGACATATTTTTAGGTTAAGATTGCAAAATTTAAATGTCTGATTTACTTTTTAAAATTTCATGGCAAGTCAAACTCAAACAAATAAATTGAAATAAAGAAAGTAACACTTAATTCTCTTGACCTTTTATAAAATTTAAAAATCCACAAAATAAATAAATATATCTACTATATAATATATAATAAATAATATAATATTATTCAAATCCGAATTATCCTAGTCAGTGTGTGTGTATATATAGTGGAATCACATGGCATCATTGTTGGGATTTGGACAAATCAACTCATACCACTTTTGCTTTTGGTTAGACAATAAACCATTAAGGTCAATTTTTGTCATCATTTAACCATATATGAACTTATGAATTTAGTTTTAATATTTTACTTTATTGAGGTTTAAATTATTTAATAATTTTAATTTATAAAAAATAAATTATTTAAAATAAATATAGCGTTTACTGGATCCATAACAAAACAACTTTCTAGGCCTCTAACATATTTTATCGAGACAAAAATCATATTTAATTATTGAGTTTTATCGAATTTGTTTTCCGAATGATACATTCGTCCCTACTTTTGACGTGATGTCAAATTGTCTATAATAAAAAAATTGAAGTTTTGAATATTATGGAGTATATAATTTGTTTGTTTTTTTTTCAATTTTTTTCTTTCATTTGTTTACTGTGGTTTGTGAATTTACAGATAGCCGACACGTATTATTGTATTCAAAGATGTTAATTTTGACTCGTAGTTATGCAATTTGTTGGAATTGCTAAATTTTAAAAGATGGATTACTAAAATTAATATTCCTGTTGTCTTAATTTATGTGATATATTTTAATTGAGCATAAAATTTTAAAAATATGAGAAAATTTTTAAAATTTGTGATTTAAAATAAGTTATAAATATTTATGTAATTATAAATTATCACTCTAAAAATGAAATAAATATTTTAATATTAAATTATCACCAAATATAAATTGAAATAAGGGAGTAATAATATTCATTATTTAACGTGTCAATATTGAACTTATAGCTCAAATGAACTCCTTTAAAATAAGATTGAGTTACAATAAGAAAATAAGCCAATTTATTTAAAAAGACTATCAAACTACTTTTGTATACGTGTTTGATTGGAGAAAATGACAAATTAAATTTGATCTCTTATAAGGATAGGTTTAAAATAGTTCATTAATTCTAAATTGAAGTTCTGGAGATAGATTCTGAACTTTAATGAATTTAATTTGAGTAGGATTAAGACATTATTTAGAGTACGAGCTCAGTAATGTGATCCTTGAAATTGTCGCGGAAGTGAGACTTGATACACAAGTCATTAAAAATAGGAGGAAGTTTCAAGTACCTTGTGTGAGGACTTTTCATGTCATCATACTACGTAGGAGCCATTTGACATATATCTTTGCCATGTGGAGTATTCTAGAAAACTATAGAGATTTTCCATGGAAGACCTTGGAGTCTTATGGAATTTCTAGGAAAGTCCTTAGAAAACTCTAGACATGTAGAGAATTCTACAAAATGACTTATTTGTAAATATGTAGGGACTTATACAATAATTATTATTTGCATATTAGTCTCTAAGTGAGTATTATAAATACGAGGCTATTCATTTGTATAATCATCAAGAAAAATCAATCAAGTTCTCTACAGTACTAAAAGCTTCTCTTAGCAAATTTCTCTTATCTTCCTTATCCAACATTCTCTGAGCGATCTAGAGTTGAAAGGGCTTACTTGAGCTTGTAAGATTGTGAAAGATTCGTGAGAGAGTTCATAAGACGAATGAGGAACTGTTGTCCGACCATACATCAAGCTAAATGCTGACATCCCACTCACCTTCGACCACTGAGACGAGTGATGACGAACATAATGGGCTTTCCATAGACGTCACGCTTGGATTAGAGTAGATCACAAGGGTTGACACGGCAAGGCAGACTGTGGAGATATTCGGCAAACGTTTGAACGAGGTTGATGGCAACTTCAAGACTCTTGAAGACTTCACCCTTAAGGAGAATGACAACATCCGAAAGGAGTTGGAAGGGCGCAAGCATGCGAAATTGGAGATAAGAGAAACTATCACTTCCTTGAAGTGCAGGCTCATGGAAGCGTTAAGCACGATTGAAACCATGAAGGCCAAGATATAGACACTTGAGGGAGAGATTGAAGCTGGAGGGTCTGTGGCATCCGGCAAAGAGAAGGATGCCAAGGTTGAGGCCCCTAAACCACCAATGTTCAAAGGTGCTCGTGATGCATAAAAGGTGGAGAATTTCCTTTGTCATTTGGAAAATTATTTCAAATGCAACAGGATGAATAGTGACGAGAGCAAGATTAACACTGTTGTATTGTACCTTTCAAAGATGGCCATTCTATGGTGGAAACAGAAGGAGTCCAAGTTGGAGAAGGGGCTTTGCGCAATCGACACATGGGAGAAGTTTCGAGCTGAGTTCAAGAGGGATTTCTTCCCCAATAATGTCATCTATGAGGCGAAACGCAAGTTTCGAGAGTTGAAGCAGACAGGAAGTATATGTGCATACGTGAAGGAGTTCACCACTCTTACGCTTCAAATTCCCAACCTCACAGATGAAGATATGTTATTCCACTTCATGGACGGGCTGCAAAATTAGGCCAAGACGGAGCTGGAATGCCGACAGGTTAGTACTATTGATGAAGCCATCACATAGGCCAAAGATTTATCTGACTTTAGGCATGAAAAAGGCAAAGGCAAGGGCAAGGAGACACGAAGTATTCATGCCAAAGGTGGGGGAGATCGTACCAAAAGCAAGGAGCAGCAGTCGCATCCCAAGTATCATGACACCCACAAGTCCGATGGCAGAAAGCTTGGACGTCAACGCTATGCTGAGAGGAAGGTGCAAGCCACAAAAAGAGACGGTTGGTACATATGCGGAAAACTACATGGCTTCAAGAATTGTCCCGATTTAAAGAGTCTTAGTGCCATGGTACGTGAACGGAAGGAACATCCCCAAAGAGAGAGTTCGAGCGCAACACAATTTGGTATGATAGGATTATGTGGTGCTGTTAAGAAACAAACTATCCAACCCGACGAAAATAACAATCAGTACGTGGACCTCACCATCAACAATAAGCCTACTCGTGCACTGGTGGACACAGGAGCGACCCACAATTTTGTGACTGATGTCACACCCCGCCTTGGGGGGTATGACTGGCACCTGGTGTCCTACTAGGACCTGAACTGCTGGACTGCTAAGCCTGGGCACATCTGGTGCCTGGCTGGCTCTAGCTCATATTTCTGGAAACAAAGGGCTATATAACGGCTGTAAACACAGCCCCCGGCCCATTGGCCTATAGCCTCCTGTACCTGTACTAACAGCTGACCAGAAACATGTCAATATAGGGAAATCTATGCGGGCCGACAAGGCCACCATGCTGTCTAGTTATTTATAACTCAATCATGAAATACTAGAAAGCTACGTGACCGGCAAGGTCACCACTACTGTCGAACTATGGCCCCACACGGCCAACATAAAAGAAACACAAGTACCAACAGCTATACAACTGCACGACCTCACACGACCGGCTCATCTGACCACAGGGAAATATATACAGACTGCAAGCCTCTAGGAATAGCAATAGAAATGATCGGGACAGGGCCCCGACCTACCCGTACTATACAACAAAAGAAAATGAAATACACCTCTGGAATTCAGTCTCCGGATTACAGGAGCTGAATACTCGATCGCTGATAGGAATCACGTAGTATCGCCTGCTCGTCTATGAGTACCTGCAGGCAAGTAATGCAGCGCCCCACCGGGCGTCAGTACCGCTGGTACTGAGTATGTAAAGCAATAACTGAAAGAAATATCTGAAAACAACAATATAACTGATGAAACTGAAGTAGGAAGGAATAGATTAACTGTCTGATAATGTAAGTCATACCTTCTCTTAATTATACTGGAAGGAGTGGGAGTCATACCTGGAGATTTATCATTCTACTGTCGATCTACTTATATCTATTATAACACGGCACAACATATCATAACATACATAGCACACACAAACCTTACCCGGCCCCCATAAGCCGGGAGGTACAACCAACACGCAATCTATACCCCTACCCCGGTCGTCCCGTCTCCTATAACAACTATAAGAATCCTGCCAGTCCCCTGGGTATGCCCTTGGGCTCGCTGAGCCCCTGACTATAACTGTACCTGAGTCCGAAGGACTCCTGAATCAACACCTTGGGCGTATCCGCTCAACGGGGGTGTATAAGGACCGACCAAGGCACAATATGGGGAAAACTGGCATCCCATCTTCGTCCCCTGTGGGACGGCATGCCACTCCGTAGAGCGACGTATCCTCGTCCTCTGGTGGACGAGTTGATACAGCTATTAACCCTGGGGCGGTCATGGATGCTAGGTAATCCAACTCCAAACAATACAATAGTCTCACTAGTAATACTATCTGCATATACCACATACTGAAACTAATGATAATAAAGAGTTTGTACATACTGCATGCTAAACTAGTGATAGTGATATGTACGTATTTAATACATGTTGGGACTGATAATAGTATATATATATATAAATATACTCTCCTGTCATACTGTACTGAGTCTAATGTTGAACATGATATAGTATTTCTGATGAAGACTATGTTGTATACTGAGTTTCTATAGTAACATGATTTACTATTCCTAACATGCTTTCCAACTTCATTTTAACTTATCATTCTATTTCTGAGATGCCTTACAGATACTACATTGCTCTACTGGGTTTCGATTGAATACAATGATATACTAACATTCTGTGTCAGATCACATACTGAGCATGCTGTGGAATTCCTAATACTTATATTAAAATCTATATCGTATTAGCAAGTTTCACGCAAGTTATAACTCGATGCTTCTAATATCGTACCAGCATTCATAGTAAACGTCAAACATGACTTCTGAATATTCTACTGGCCTTTAAATTACTGTACTGTATCAAGATTACTAACTTGCCGAGGAAACTAACTTTACATACCTTATCCTCGAACTATCCGGCTATCGGATGAGGCTCGGCCAGTACTTCGACTATTTTCTCCCAACTGCATTCATAAATGTGTCAATTAATACTAAATACAGCTTTATTGTAAAGAGCAACGTCACTTCGATATAGTTTATAGCCTAAACTTAGGCTTATCGAAAGACGGTCGAAAACTCGCTATTTTCCAGCGGTCCAGAAGGGATAAATATTCACTTCACAGCTAGGAACACATAGACACTAATTTAGAACAATTTCACTTACCCTAGCTTGGTAGCTCGACGATTCGTCGGCCGTATTTCACGAAACTAAATTCGTAGGAATGCTCTCTGCTGCTAAATACCTCGGTATCTGAGGTTAATTTGAGTTTGGACAACGTTTAGCAGCGTAATCGGACGAAAATTATATTATTTCTTCGTTCCTTTTTCCTTCTCTGCCGGTTTGCTCTGTTTCCTGGAAATTTATAAGTGTTTTAATCATTTAAAACCGAAGTGGGGCTTTATATACTTGGGTCTGGACAAGGCCAACGTGTCACGGAGCCAACGCGGAGGCTTCACCTCCGTGACACGCTACCATCGCGGAGGGGTTCTGCCTCGGCTCCTTCCGCGATGGTTCGACAGGTTTCTCATCCGATCTTTTCCCGGGCCTTTCTCTAGCACGTATGGCCTTCAAATATGCTTAACCAACATGCGAATAGGTCATTTAGGTGCCGGAATTCTATGGGGTATAACAACTGAGGCCGCAACAAAAAGACTAGAGTTGAAGCTCGCTCCAACCAACTCTCGTGTCAAGACCGTAAATGTTGAAGCTCAAAATGCTCGTGGTATAGCCAATGGCGTTGGTGTCAAATTGGGTAATTGGGAAGGTACGACAAACTTTACAGCCACAACGATGGATATCTTTGATATTGTTCTAGGGCAAGAGTTCTATAGACGATGTCATACCTTGATCGATCCATACCTCCAACGTCTCGTGGTCATGGAGCGAGAAGGAGCTTGCATGGTTCCCACAATAACAATACCACAAGGACATAGCCAAACACAACTATCGACTATGCAGCTTATAAAGGAGCTCAAGAAGGGCGAGCCCACGTTCATGGCAACCATTGCAAGTTTGGAGGAAGACAAGGGTTCCTAAGAGACGCTACCGCCTTGTATAGAAAAGCTACCGAAGAGAACAAAGATATTATGCCCGACGAGCTGCCAAGGAACTTGCCTCCTAGGTGTGAGGTGGATCATAAGATCGAGTTGGAGCCTGGAATCAAACCACCCGCATACTCCCCATACCGCATGGCTCCGCCCGAGTTGGAAGAGCTAAGGGAGCAATTGAAGGAGTTGCTCGAAGCCGGTCATATCCACCCATCCAAAGCACCCTATGGAGCGCCAGTCTTGTTTCAAAAGAAGAAAGATGGATCATTACGCTTATGTATAAACTACCGCGCACTCAAGAAAGTGAAGATAAAGAACAAATATCCTATCCCGCTTATTGCTGACTTGTTCGATAGACTTGGACAAGCCAAGTACTTCACTATAGTAGACCTTCGAAAGGGTTACTACCAAGTGCATATAGTAGAAGGGGATGAACCAAAGACGACGTGCGTGACGAGATATGGAGCCTATGAGTGGTTGGTGATGCCTTTAGGCTTGACCAATGCACCCGCTACATTTTGCACACTGATGAATAAGATTTTTCATCCCTACCTTGATCAGTTCGTGGTAGTCTATTTGGACGATATAGTCATTTATAGCAATACCTTGGAGAAGCATGTAGAGCACTTAAGGAAGGTCTTTTAGGTCTTACGGGAGAATGAGCTTTACATAAAATGGGAGAAGTGCAAGTTCGCCCAACCTAAAGTACATTTCTTGGGACATGTCATTAGCCAGGGCCGATTGCGCATGGACGAAGCCAAAGTGCGAGCTATCCAAGAGTGGGAGGCGCCCACAAAGGTGACCAAGCTTAGATCATTCCTTGGACTTGCTAACTATTATCGCGGGTTCATTAGCGGCTATTCAACCAAGGCAGCACCTTTGACCGAGTTGCTAAAGAAGAACAAGTCGTGGGTTTGGATGGAACATTGTCAAAAGGTGTTTGAAGGCCTTAAGGCAGCTATGATAGAGGAGCCAGTCTTATCGTTACCCGACTTTACCAAGACACTCGAGGTGTATACAGATGCATTTGATTTTGCCATTGGGGGTATCTTAATGCAAGATAACCATCCCCTAGGATTTAAGAGCCGCAAGTCGAAAGAGACAGAACGACGTTACACAATGCAAGAGAAAGAGATGATTGCCATTGTTCATTGCCTTCACACATGGAGACATTACCTGCTCGGGTCAAAGTTCGTGGTCAAAACTGACAATGTGGCTGCCAGCTACTTTCAAACGAAGAAGAAACTTACACCAAAGCAGGCTAGGTGGCAAGATTTATTGGCCGAGTTTGATTATGAGTTAGAGTACAAGCCAGGCAAGGGTAACGTCGTAGCCGATGCTTTGAGTCGAAAGGTCGAACTAGCTGCCATCACTTCAGCAAGTTGTGATATTCGTGAAGCCATAAAAGAGGGCATGCAACATGACCCAAAAGCAAAGCATCTTATGGAGTTAGCCACCCAAGGCAAGACAAGACATTTTTGGGTGGAAAATGGATTATTGCTCATCACAGGACGAAAGGTCTACGTGGCCAAGTTTGGAAACCTCAAGCAGCAGATTATGAGAGAAAGCCATGACACGTTATGGGCTGGACACCGGGGCCAGCGTCGCACAAGGATATTGATCGAGTCAATCTACTATTGGTCGTGCATGCGTGATGATATTGAATGTTATGTGCATACCTGTCTAGTGTGCCAACGGGATAAAGTGGAGCAACAACAACCCGGAGGACTTTTGGAACCACTACCAGTTGTAGAGTGTCCATGGGAGAGCGTAACTATGGACTTCATCACTTGCTTACCAAAGTTTGAAGGATATGGAATGATTATGGTCGTAGAGGATAGGTTTTTAAAGTATGCTAGCTTCATGTCAGCCACAGCAGGTTGCACCGCTAAAGAGGCTGCCAAACTATTCTTCAAGAATGTGGTGAAGTATTAGGGCCTGCCAAGGCACATCATTAGTGATCGAGACCCATGTTTTACCGGAAACTTTTGGAGAGAGTTGTTCGATATGCTTGGAAAGGAGCTACATTTCTCCACTAGTTTTCACCCACAAACTGATAGACAGACGGAACGAATCAATGCCTTGTTAGAGTGCTACTTGAGGCACTTTGTGAGTTCACATCAGAAAGATTGCGCAAGGCTCCTAGACATAGCCCAATTCTCCTATAACTTATAACGGAGTGAGTCTATCGGACTAACACCATTCCTATTAGCCACTGGCCAACAACCACAAACTCTACATTCACTACCAGCCGCATTTGAGGGCAAAAGTTTGAGGGCTTACCATATGGCTAAGGGTTTCGAGAAGCAGCTTGACACTGCTAAGTCCTACTTGGACAAGGCAGCAAAGAAGATGAAGAAGTTTGCTGACTGCAAGCGTCATCCCACGGATTATAAAGTTGGGGACATAGTTTTGGTGAAACCCAAGGCAGATTAAGACACTACGAAGCATGCACCAGAACTTGGTATGGAAGTATGAAGGGCCATTTAGGATTGTTGCCAAGGTGGGCAAAATCTCATATAAGTTGGAGTTACCAGGTCATTTCAAGGTTCATCCTGTCTTCCATGCCAGCATGCTCAAGCCATACCATGAAAGCCAGGATGACCCTACTTGAGGTCAGTCAAGTAGGGCACCGATTACCATCACCGCCTCGCATGATCGGGAGATTGAGGCTATCATTGACTATCAAGCCAGGCGAAAACAAGGGCAAAAGGCAACTGCCATGTTCCTCATCCACTGTGTGAGAAGAAGGTGACATCAAAACTTAAAGATAAGTTTTACAGAGTGGTAGTTAGATCAACTATGTTGTATGAAACAGATTGGCCAGTCAAGAACTCTCAAGCTGAGAAGATGAAAACTGAGGAAATAAGGATATTGTGATGGATGCGTGTGCATAATATATTAGGATACATAAGATTAGAAATGAGAATATCAGGGACAAGATAAGAGTGACTTCAATAGAGGACAAGATGTGGGAAGCGAGATTGAGATGGTTCAGACATGTGAAGAGGTAGGCGATGGATGGTTGCAGAAGAGGTAGACATAGACCAAAGATGTATTGGGAGAGGTGATTTGACAAGATATGACGAATTTTCAGCTTATCAAGAACATGTCATTAGATAAGAGGTTGTGGAGGACACTGATTAGGAAAGTAGGTTAGTGGGTAGTAGACTGTTGTCTAGTTAATCCTTCCATACAAGTAGTCGTAGTATTACTCTTGTTATCTTGTAGTGTATTTTCCTTAAATTTTTTATACTATCTGTTATTTCTTGTACTTTAATTATTGTATTATTTTACTTTAGTTACTGTTCAACATATTTTATTATTCACATCTGTTACTTCTTTTTCTAAATTATTTTGACTTAATTTTTTCTTAATTCAAAGATCTGTTTCAAATAACTTTTACCTCTGAGATTGATGTAAGTTCTGAATTGCTTTGAATTTAGAACCACAGAATGTAAAGCCTTTTGAAGCATTAGGGGTTGTTGCTTTAAGTGGAGTTTTTCGTTCTTATTGCTCCACTATTGAGGATTCTATTCTACTTTTTGACCCAAAATAAAAATAATAGGATTTAAGTTATGAGGGTCAAATCATTTATTTTTTTAATTTCAAATTAGATATTGATTCCTTGATCTTTTTTAAAAATAAAATTTCGGTTTTAGAAATTTTAACATTTCAAGTCACGAATTTTATAAATTATTATATTTTAAAAATATTTAAAAGAATTACTATGATTTCCTATTAAATTGAGTATTTCTTATTTCATGGAGTGAAAAAATTTAGCAGATAAAAATATGATTCAGCCAATTCTTACAAGTTTGGAGGGGTAAATTATTCATTAATTTATTAGTTTCGCTCATTTTAATGCGCTCAATTTAGTCTATTTAAAGGTTGAGCCGATTTTAAAGGTTGATTCTATTTAAAGGTTGAGCCTATTAAAATTTTTTAAAAATTTTATATTATATATAGTCATAATAAATGGGCAGGGAGATGGATATTTCGTAATCAAACAAATTATAAGAAGAAAAACAACGAATATAAAACTTAACAAGAGTTGAATGGACTGAATTATGACTTATTCTTTAGTCCATATTTATCTAGTGTCATCTCAAACTTAGTAACATTTGAATAAACCATTTTCAGTCCAACCCG
Organism: Datura wrightii; assembly: GCA_035772735.1. Classification (NCBI taxonomy): domain Eukaryota; kingdom Viridiplantae; phylum Streptophyta; class Magnoliopsida; order Solanales; family Solanaceae; genus Datura; species Datura wrightii. The sequence continues at coordinate 74,221,695 of JASDFA010000023.1, read as the reverse complement.
CTCATCTAATTTCGCTACTTATTCCTTGATTTACTCATATCCAAAGTAAGCTTCGGATAATGAACATTTAAAAAACGTGACTCACTTATTAATACAATTCATTTTAGTCCATTCAAAAAAAAATTCGAACCCGCTCATTTAATATCCCTACTCATTCTTTATGATATATTCGTATCCCTAAGTTAGATTTTGGATAATAAAAGTTTAAAGAATATGAATAAGCATCTGATTCCTGAAAACTGCTTTTATTTAATTAATGAATTTGACTACATTTTTGTCCATCTTTTTAAGTTTTAACCTCATATCACTTCATATATACTCAACCAATTCCCCATCACTCTTTATGATTACAAGATTTTCCCATCATCTTTTTGAGATTTTTGACTCTCTTTTAATATATATATATATTAATGAAATTCTTGGCTCTTGGTAGTTGACAAAAGTCGTCAACAATAATAAATTTAGTGTAATTTCAGAAGTCAAATTTAGAGAGAATAATATGTACCCAAATGAAATCTTAGGATAAAAAGGTTATTTTTAATTAATTTTTTATAATTATTTTTTTTTATCTGAATTTGAAACTGACAATGTGAGTAAGCTCACACGTACAGAAGTTGACAGAGATCATCCAGTAGAAATGACATCAGGTAATCACTTTTGTGGTCAGTGTTTAAAGTTTAGCCACAAATTAAAAGATATTGCAAATCTAGCCAAAAACTAATCAAGTGGCACGTCAAAGTGAAAACTTTAGGGCTCTGATATATGCATATAGCTTAAACTGTGATACAACTTTTGCAAGTTTAACAAAACATAACTCTGTAGAAATTGGAACTTCAATTCGTTTCTTGCTAGACTCGATACATTTGGTCTTTGAGCTTAAGTTGTGTGTGTTAAATGGCTAAAATTATACTATTTTTTAGATTTTGACTATGTTTTAAATCACGCCAATAAAAGTAGTATTGGTGCAATCATCTCTGTCATCCGATAAACCAACAGCCCAGAAACATTTATTCATTTAAGAGAAGATGGGGTTGAAGATGGCCAGGTTTTGGAGCCTCTTTTTAATATTTAACCATCATTGGAAATGCATTAATAAATAGTCACTTTTTAATCCAGAAATAAAACCTTGGACATAAAATACCTTCAATTAAAACACAAAAAACTTTCGGTATAATGTACTAGAATTTGAAACTTTTACAAGTTAAAACACATTGGATTTAAAAAACTCACTTTTTATGTGAAATTCTAGCATAAAATCCTATAAATTTTACTCTTTAAATAAGTTGGTCTTTAATTTATGATACGGAAATATGAACTTATATCCCTAAAAAAAATTATTTATTATGAGAAATATAAATTATAGACCAGCACAAAATAGGAATAAAAGTGCAAATGACCCAAATTCTAGCACAAAATAGACATTTGTTTTCAAGCAATTTATCTTAGCAAATTAGAAATCCAAATTCTTTTTCTGTTCTACAGTTTCTGGATTTACTGTTTAGATTTCTCAGCTCAAGTAAAAATCAGTACATCTGCTGTAAATTAAACTGATGACTTGAACACAGACTCACCATTGGAATCGCGTAAATAGCGAATCTAATGACTAAAGAACCCTCATAGTTGCAGAACAATCAATGAAAACAAAATACAACACTGAGCTTATGTAACTTTCACACCTATCCTTTTACGGGCGAAGTAAATCTCTCCTGTTGGTAATGTAACATATGTCTCAATTGTGTGAAGCTATACCATCTTCTGCTGTACATGATCGTACGTAACAAGGTTCAAATAACAGCCACGGGCAAACCAGACCAGACTGTCATATTGGCAAGCATCTTTCACCTCCAATCACTGTAGAAACATGAGTTTTGATGTGTCCGTGGAGTTATCTGATCTTCCAATGACCAGACACAAATGTTGGCTACTTTTTTCTTATCATCTGTTACCTCAGGCTCGTAAAAGGTGTTTGTCACATGTCAATATCTTGTAACTTGCATGAGGACCCTCAGATGTGTCTCTCACAGTTACATGCCAACCCATCGCTTTCCCAATATCTTGAAGTTCATCCATGACACCAACAGAATCACGGATGTACACTCGTCCACCTGGCCTCAATATCCGGTCCATTTCGAGCATGATAGTGGACATATTGCATCTGGTATATAGAAATCAAACACAACATTAGGACATCGTAAATCTTTGGGGAAAGTCCTATCCGCACAAATTATGAGAACCTGTGAATGCGGAGTTGGACCACAATATCATTTGTGAAGCAAATAATCAGTAAGAAACATATACCTTTTCTGTTCAATGGAGAAGAGACCATTTGCGTGCAATAAGTCATAGGTTCTTGGGTAAGTATCAAATGGTTCACACCTGGAAAATTGTACAACTCTTAAAGGACGATCCACTTGAATGAAATGAAAATCACATGTCGAGATGAGAATGTCACGTATGTATTTCATGCAATCGACTTTCTACAGAATCCATTGCATGTTTCCAGATTTGTATTTCTTCATGTTGGCGTAGGATATAGCATGTACTATATGCCACAGTAGTATATCTTATAGGCTATGTGTACAGATAAAAGAATCACAAGTATCGTTTCCTTTCTTTCTTCTTCATCTCCCTTTCCCTTCTTTTTCCGAAGTCATTAGTATTGCTAATGTAAGTTACAAGAATGATCGCATGGTAAATGCTAACCACTAATTAAATGCTGTGAAGGATGAGCAACTCTTACCAGTCATGCATGACTCCAAGTAGTCCACGGTCAAAGATGACAGGTAAGGTATTTTGACCACTAACAGGGACAACATTTAGAACCCAGCAATCCAGCTGATTTTCAATTAGTGCTGCCGCAAATCTGTTGAAAAAGCAATTGATTGGACATTATTCTTTCCACGAACTTTAGAAGCATAACGCTGATCAGACGATTCAAGTGCAAAATGACAAAGAGTTAACCAACAGAGATGGAATACAGTACCCTCCAAAACCGGCTCTCATATCCATCACATTTCTAAGTTTAAACTTCTTCCAATGCCAAGCACGGACATAGCTTCCAATTATTTCTTTCCAGAATTTTGACTCTGCCCTGAAGAGCTCTTTCCTGGACAGAAAAGAATCTACTTGTATGCTCTGGAGCCTATCTGGAGGATACTGCAGGCGTGAAGGCCAAGCGGTAATATTTGCACCATATCCTTCCTCAGGTAGCCGTGTAATACATGCTTTCAGATCAACATACCTAAATGCGATTGTAAAAGAAATCATGCAGGGCCAGAATAAAAGAATTGTAACATGGAACAAGAATCATTAATACATGGCAAGCTATTGATTCAATTTGAAATGCCTTCGGTGAAGTTTACACTTTGAACATGCCCCATTTGATTTTCTCAACAACCATCTAATTAAGAACAAGTTGTTATTTTCACAAAGGCAAGTACCTTTTAGCATTATCAGGCTACAAGTTGCGGAAGTGCCGATTCAATTTGTTATAACTAGGAAAAGATGAAGCAAAACTACTAAGCTTGATTATCATTTTTCAGGTTTCAGACATGCCATTAATCAAGTCATGCAATGTGAAAGTTGGAACTAATCGGTAGACCATTACTAAAAGCACCATTGAAACCTCTGCTGCCATCATTATTACTTTGAGAGTTTAACTCCAATCTTTTAACAGCAATTATGTCTCAATCCCGAGCAAGTTGGGGTCTATTATATGAATCCTCACAGATCATGTCGCTCCAATTAAGCTGTCTCCAACCAACATGGTCCTAAGCAAACGCCTATACAAATTCTACAGAGAGCGAATCCAAACACCAACAATATGGAACAGAGGAAATATGAGATTAGGCAGCGAATCCAAATACTAGTGTTTTGGAGAGCGCAAAGCGGGAAAAAGCGACGAGGGTTCGCTTCACCGAAGCGAGAAGCGTGAAGCGAAGCGCGCGCTTTTTTCAACTAAAGAGCAATTTAATACAAAAATAAAAATATATTAAATTCGCATAGATAAATAATAAAGAACTCAAATAGAAACAACATATTAAGCAAATCTTTCAATTCTTAAATTAAAAAGTAAAAATTATTGCCCATTGCAGTTCCATACGCCCAAGCAGGATCTCTTTTTTGACTTGATGGTATTGAAAATAAAAGTGTGCTACTGGCTGCTACACTCCCTCAGCAGCAGATAAAAACAGAAAAACAGAGAAAGAAGAGTAAAAAAACTGAGAAAGAAGAGAAAAAATAAACAGAGACAGAGGAGAAAAAAAACACAGAAAGAAGCAACCAGCATCCAGCAGCAACGGAGAAAAACAGAGAAAGAGTAGAGAGGAACTGGAGAAGAAGAAGAGAAAAAAATAGAAAAAGAGAGAAGAACAGGAGAAGAAGAAGAGAGAAGGAAAGGAGAAGAGAAAGAACAGAACTTACCAGTATGTCAAGAGGCTTGCAGCAGCAGCACGCAGTAGTATCGCAAGAAGAAGAGAGAAGCAGTAGCCAGAAGAGGTCGCGTCTATATTTTAGTGAGAAAATCCTAGCTGCCGACCTTACTTTTTCAAAATAAACTTTAAAATTAAACTACCTCCCTTAAGCGCGCTTTTGTCTGCTTTTTTCCCTCGCTGCGCTTCTCGCTTCAGTGATCAAAGCGTGCGCTTATTTCAGATCGCTTCGCTTCAAATTTAAAAAGCGCACAGGCTACGCCTCGCCTCACTTTGCGCTTTAAGCGCGCGCTTCGGCGCTTTTCACAACACTTTCAAATACATATCCAATTGCTCTTCAACTTAGACTGACATTGACATATGCATTACGAGTGGAGGGAAGAACACAGGCCGATGGGAGGGGGATTTGAAATTTGGAACCTTTGTCCAATTTGACGGAAAGAAAATAAAACTTTAAACCGGCAAGATCAGTAGAATATTACCAAACATCGTCTGGGTCATCGTGTAGATCACAGAGAGGTGGTTGGGTTCCTTCCTCGCGGCTTAAGTAGCAACTGTTATTTAGTGGCTTCTGCCATATAGCGATATAACCTTCCTTCTTCACAAGATTCCAGCAAAGACGAGTAGTAAGATTAACCATCTCTGCTTGAGAAAGGACAAGAAAAGTATTATGATTTGTTATAGCATTGGTTTACTAAACCTCCAGTGCAGAAAGTTTCACGAACTAGAAAGGCATGATATAGTGTATAGGGAAAAGTTTCCGTTTCAAAAGATGGCTAGTATTTTAACTTTAACAATTTGAGGGTGGACTGACAGTTCAGTTTTAAAGAGAACAGGGGTACAAATTGTAGTTTAAGCAACCAATCTTTCCCTATCATTTTATTCATTTGTCAAAATTTTGTTTATTCATCAACAAAAAAGGAGTTAAACTTAAAATGGAAAAAGAATCAATTAGAAGAATTTAATTGGAGTCGGTTTTCTTTAGAAGTTGCTTCACTTCTGTCTGAAGAAAGGGTGAGCTGAAAACTGATCTTAACCTGATCATTAACTTTTGAGAACATTACAATCAAAGGTTTTTCTTGGGAATGACCTTTATAGGAGCTTCTGAACAACAATTAATGAGTATGTCTACCAAAAAGTGGAGAATTTCCTACAGTCAGGTGATTCCTCCTCTACTATTTCATTTTTAAAATTGCTGACACGGGATAAATAACTTGTATTTACCTTCCCATTGTCCTTCCAGGGCTGCTTCATGCTTATAAACAGGTTGTGCAGCCCAAACAAAATATCCACCAGCGCGGAGCAACCTGTTGACCTCCAGTAGTAAAATCCCATCTTTGCAAAGGTGCATCAGAGGATGAAGGCACAGGTTAGAGACTATCTTATATGTGAGCAGCTAAATAAAACTCAGCAGACTTGGTTAAAATAGAAATATGTATCTCTTAGTATGTTCACAATATACCTAATAACAAAGAGAGGGAATCCAGACAAAGGAAAATCTTATCTTGAGTTAAAAAAATTGACATATCTTCGCTTTTACATACAAGATTCTAAAGGGTATGGTGCCCTAACCTAGACAAGATAGCTGCCTATAGAACACTAAAATGTATTCATTAAAACCATATGCTGTCACCTTAACGAATGAAAGTGCGAAATGAAGGAGCTCTGATAGTAATTACAAGTGCAGCACTTCAATTTTAAAACAACCTACAATGTCCAAAAGGGAATATGCATCTAAGAAATTGTTCCTATGTACTCTGTTAGGTTTCATCAATACAAATAGGAGAAAGCATTTCCCTATGCATTTCAAGGTAACTCTCTCCGGAAGCTATTTCCATTTACGATGCTTGTTTTTCTTTCTAAAAAAGCATCCATTCACTCAAGTCCAACACATTGTTTTCCTTAGTTACTTAGCCTATCTACCAAAACGATAAGCCATAAAACTACAGCTTAAAATAATCACATTTAGCATGTTATTTATCTTTATCAACATTCATGTGCTTACATTCTTTCCATTATCCCAAGGATACAAGACTTCGGGTGACTATTTGCTCAAATTCAACAATCTTGACAAAACTTTATAATACAACACGGATAATTTGCTAACAATGTATAAATGGATAATAGCATGGTCTAGAAAAGCATACCATCACGAGTCCAATTGATCCTACACCTGGAACAATGGATTAATTCAAATGCCTGACTTGGATAAAGTAAACGATGTGTCGCAATTGCAGCTACCATTGCAGGTACGCCACGCTCAAGAGCGAACTGAATCTGGTTTTCGTGAACGTCTTTGGGAGCTACGGACAGGGTGAGCACATTCCTTGATAGTAAATAAGCACCAAAGCTTGCCACACCACAGCCAATATCTAAAGCAACTCGGACATGATGGCCAAATGCAATTTCAGGGAGCATCTAGTGAAGAAATACCCAATAGAAAATTAAGATAAAAAAGAACCATAAACCTTCTTCAATATGTTACCAGTTTAAATTGACAAAAAAAACATTAAACACCTTTTCAATCTGATCCAAGTACTGATTAGCTCCATGTATAAACTGTGTACCACCTCCAGGGAACTTGAATTTGTCCTTGTCTATCAGTATCCAATTTTGACCACCTTTATCCTCAGCTAGACGTGCATGAGGAACGTTGCTGAACCAAACCTGCAGTACAGAAAGAAGTTGAAAACTTCCACAAAATGAAGCTTTTGCAATTTCCTTTGTCTATCCTCCCATGAGTAATTATCCAAAATCACACTGGAGGTGCTTCAGAAATTAAAAAAATTGAGCTACTAACCAAAAAGAACTCTACATATTTCAGAAGTACCTAACACAAAACATCGCAATATCTGCAGAAATGCTTCAAAAATAAACATTAAACTTGTAGGTTACCATACACAAACTTTAATATCCATCTAGAAATCTAGATAAAACAATTTACATAACTAACAGAGACGGATCCGGAATTTGAAGCTTGTAGGTTCCTACTTCAATCTCAAGTTAATCAACTATAATAACTGAGTTCATAGTCAAATATTTATAAATATTTAGTGAATTTCATAATACATATGCAGGATTACACTCTGGATCCGCCACTGATAACTAAATTATCCTCAAAATAAGTAGAATTTCCAGCAGAATATGACAAACCTCGTCCCGGCTTTTTGGCCATGGAATTGGAGCTCGATAACCTCTTGGTGGAGGAACTAAGCAATTCAAGCCTTTACCTTTTTCAGGACAATGTCGCTCAAATTTCTCCCCTCTTTCAGTTGATTTCAGCTTACTAATTGCTTCCACGTTATCCAAGCACGGAATATACTCTCTCATACTAGCAGGACACAGCCCATACTTCTTAACCCTAAATCTATTAAACCCACCACCATCATCTTCCACTACTTCCGTCTCATTCCCGACACCCCAATTGTCCACAACTTCAGGATCAAAATCCCCCACTTCAAATTCATTATTCATCACACCGTTCTCATCCAACACCCCCATCCTCTGCACCGACGGAGGCGGTGGCGGAGGAGGAGATAAAGCAACCTCCGCCGACCGAGAAACTGGATTTTCCGGTGATTTCTGCTGTTTTTCGGGAACGGTGGTGTCATTAATTATGGACGATAAATCGAAAGATTTGTTGAAATTAGGGGAAATTGAAACAAATTGAGAAGTGGGGTTTGTGGGGTTTATGACAGGAGATGATTCTTGACGTGAATTGAAGAACACGAGCTGTTGAGATCCATCAGACCAGTGTTTGCCGAAGTAGAAGAAAGCTATAGATAATAATGCAAAGGCTAAAACTTTGATTATTGTGGCAGATTTGAATACATCTCCCTTCATCACTTTCTTTTCCCCCCCCCCTTCTTCTTCGAAGTTAACAAACCCAAATCTAAAAATTGATCGGCAAAACAAGAATTGCAGAGTTATACAGAACAAGTGAGAGCAAGAGAACTAGTGTTTCTTTGTGGTTTGTAGATCTGAAAATCTGACTGTAAAGTGTCATGGAAGTTATTCTAGTTTAAAAATTACTTATTCTAGAAAATGAAAATTGGGAAAATGAAAATTATTGTAATGAATGTGTAAGTATATTAGGATATATATGATTAAAAATAAGAATATTGGAGATAATAAGATGAAGTGGCTTTAATGAAGAATAATTATATTAATTTTTTTATGTTATTTTCTAAACTAGAAATCAACAAGGATTTTCATGTAAAAGAGAGAGTTGAGCAAGAAAGAGAAAAATTAGTACAAATAGAGAAGAAGCCTAATCAAAGGTTGGTTATATTTTAAATGCTTTACAAATGTTGATTATATTTTAAATTGAAGTTTAAATAATTAGGGTTGTGCGGTTTAATCAATAACTCAAATTGATAATTGTATTATTAGATTATTGATTTGATTTATTAATTTAACGATTTGATTATTGATTTACTGTCTCAAGTTATTGAGTTATCGGTTTGATAATATTTTTTAATAGGTGAACCGATAATAATCTACTAAATTATAATTTTAGTCTTCAATACATAAGGTATTCTAGCAAGATAAATGGTGTCGATGAAAAGTGAAGGGAATGTTATTCAAATCTAAATTAAAATTGATTGATTTAGATGGATTAGTTTTATATGCTAGCTCTTGCTCTTTTCACCCATTTTTTTTAAAGCTAAACATGCTTATAACTTGTGAGTTTTTTCGTGTGAGATTACATAGAAATGGATTTAGAGTTTATTTAAGAGTTTTTAACATTAAATTCATTATATTTTTAAGATTATGAGTTAATATCTATTTTCTCTATCTCAATTTATATGATATTTTTTTTTTATCTGTTTTTAAAAAAAGGTCACATTATATAGTTGGAGCTTGAAAACATTTAATTTAAAAATTTTTCTTTTACCTTTAATGAAATAAATCATAGTCACACAAATGGTCAAGGGGTGTTCTAGCCCATCTCCAAACCATAACTTCATTTTTGACTTCAAACTCCAAATTTGAAGTGAAAAAAGGAGCCACACGAATTTGGAGCAAACTAACTCCAACCCATTACTCTAAATTTTACTCCGAAAAAAGAACATTTTTCTTTTATTCTTCCCTCTCTTCAATATTATATTATTATTTTTATTTCATTTACTATATTTCGTAACGCATAAAATAAATTATTGCTTTTTCTTTCTACATAATAACCCTGTATAATTCGTATCTTTTAAATAAAAATATTATACATGAAAATTAATTTATAAAAATTATACATTAATTTAAAGTTAAAATTAATATAATAAAAATATTACATAAAAAATAATTACAAATATTAGAGACTTAATTATGATCTTACAATTTATATTATGTTAAATTAAAAGGGTTAATTAATACAAACAATAATATAACGTTCAAACCAAAAATGGAGTTGCACTATTCATACTCTATTTTTGGAGTGAAAATGAGGTGGGATTGGAGGGGAAAACTCCAATTTTTTGCTCCAAATTTGAAGTTTGGAGCAAAAAATGGAGATGGATTGGAGATGCTCTTAAACCACAAATTTCAAAATATTTATTAGGATCAAATATTTATCATCATGCCAAAAATATATAGCCGATAGTAAGGGCGCAACTTTATTTCTTAACGAAACCTACCAAGCAAGCGACATGTTCGATCATAACTCTGACGCGGACAACCTTAGCCCCAGACGGGCCTTGCCATAAATAAAATATTACCATTATTCAACAATTCCTCTTCCAACATCTACCTCATATGGCATGTTATCTTGGTAATCAAATCATAATTTTAACTCTGATACCACCTAGTATGATCAAACACTTATTATAATATCAAAAAGCTTTCGCTTTTTCAAATTTTATATCAAATAAAAAAATGTCATATAAACAAAAATAAATAAAATATTATTTATTACTGTTTTTATAAATTTTAGATATAAACTTATGCTCCGCATAAAAAATACTAATGAAGCGGATACCTTAATAATGTTTTTTTAAATAAAACTCCTAAATGCGAAAAGCATATAAAACCCTCAAAACAACAAAAAAGGAACAATTTGTAATCTTCTCTCCTTTCTCCCCATTTCCTTTCCCCTTTCCTTTCTTTCAATTTCCTCACCAAATTCCATTAAATTTTTCCTCTCTAAATAATACTCATAAATTTCCCTTCAATTTCCAATTCTAGGGTTTCCTTTCCCTAATTTTCCATAATTCTCTTTCAATTCCCATGAAATGATCCAAAATTCCAACGACCGTGCTGGAAACGATTCTTCATCCAAGTCGGTGAACGAAACGGTGAATGGGTCTCACCATTTTACCATCAGGGGTTACTCTCTGGCCAAGGGAATGGGCCCTGGAAAGTACATATCGAGCGACATTTTCACCGTTGGTGGCTATGATTGGGCCATTTATTTCTATCCAGATGGTAAAAACATCGAGGATTCTTCCATGTATGTCTCTGTTTTTATCGCATTGGCTAGCGAGGGCACCGATGTTAGGGCCCTGTTTGAGCTGACGTTGTTGGATCAGAGTGGCAAAGTGAAACACAAAGTTCATAGCCATTTTGATCGGGCATTGGAAAGTGGGCCTTATACTTTGAAATATCGAGGGAGCATGTGGTATGTTTTTATGTTTTATGTTTATCTGGTTATTTGCTAAATTGTTAGCTATGTGCTGAAGATTGGAAATTTTGTGTTTGTGTTGGGGTTTAATTGTGTGCAATTAGGGTTTTGAATTGTATTCGATTCCAAGCCTGGATAAATTATGAGGGTTTTTGTCGGTGGATGTTCGGTGTAAAAGTTGTCTAACTATGATTCTTTATTGAATTTGATCTTTGGTCTCTGGTAATCATGTCAAATTTTGATTTTAAGGTGTATTGTTGTCGTGAGAATTGGTGTTTTTCTGAATCTCACGTTGTACTTCTCTCTTTTGATTTTCCGGGTTTTGGTTGTGGTAGTTTTTGATGTTCAATATATGTTTGGGTAATGATTTGCGTGCCATATACAGCTGTGGTTATCTTTTCTGGGTTTATGATGATGCATGGTTAAGGGAAAAAAATGGTTTTTTCAGCCGAGGAAAAAGCCTTTCATGCCATTGAAATATTACACCTGGATTAGTTATTATTTTTGTAATTTTTTTATGCATTGACGTCATGTACAGCCCAGAAGCACAAGTTCCTGGTAAACCTACAGACTCACATTTGTAGGGTCCATTTGTCTAATTTTGTTGATTAGAAACTTAATTATTGCAAATCAGTTGTCAATTGTGTACCGACTTGGTACCTTAATAAACATTTACCTTATAAAATAGAAGAAACTCAATGAATGTGAATCAGTTGTCAATTGTGCTTTCTCACTATAATCGTCTCTCATGCGCCATGCGAACTAAGCCTGGTATTTAAGTGGAGAAGGATACGAGAGACAGACCCATTATCCCAGAGTTTTGAAGGTTGCAGTTGGTCCTAAGGGCTGACCACCAAACAGATTTCTCGGTCATTTAAAAAGGGATAATTGACTCTCATGTGTGGAGATCAGCTACTCGAGTGTCCCCAGGTTAGGCTATTCAAAGAGTGAGTTTTTCCTTGAGTGGTGTCTATTTGCTCTTTTTCTTCCCATCTCCTCTACATTGTTTTAATTCCAGAGACGTCTAGTGATGAATTCACCATTTATTTTGTTGATAGTTGCACTTTATACATTGTGTCTCCTTGCAAGGAACTGTTCATTTGCACCTAGTATGTTTTCATTGTAAAATGATATAGCAATAAGTCTAACTTATTGTGAGTACACTGTAACAAGTTGGCTTTGATAAACCTCAATAAAGTTCACCAGATTATCTAGTTGGTGAACTGTACTTACCTTTTGAATCCCAGGTGTTAAAATACATCTACAAGTGTTTCTTTCACTGGTCCTCATCAAAGATATCTTGTCTGTATTTTCCAGGGGTTACAAACGATTTTTCAGAAGAACAAGTTTAGAAACGTCTGATTACCTGAAGGATGATTGCCTTGCCATGCACTGCACTGTTGGAGTTGTCAGAACTCGTGTTGAAGGGCCCAAGGATTATAGTGTTTCAGTTCCACCCTCTGACATGGGCCAAAGTCTCAAATACTTGCTGGATGCTGAACTTGGTTGTGATATAGTTTTCCAGGTTGGAGGAGAGACATACAAGGGTCATAAGTTGATACTTGCTGCTCGGTCTCCTGTGTTTCGAGCCCAATTCTTTGGCCTTATTGGGAATCCTAACACAGACAAAGTAGTACTTGAGGATATTGAACCGTTAGTCTTCGAGGTAATTAATTCGTGGTTTAATACACATGGTTCTTGTGCTGAAGGAAGAAAAATATATAATTAAAGGAAGGTGGAAGATGGAGAAATTGAGAGATGAAAGGCCTCTGGGCACATTCCAAATTTAACTTTGATGTTCAACTAGCTTATAGAATATTCTTTTGGGTGATGAGTAGGTATGAAAGCAACTGGTTTATCATATATTTCACTGTTCCTTAGCATGTACTGATACTTTTGACATTCAATTATTTCCTGAACCAGCATGCAGCAGTATGATGCATTGCCTGATTTTTTTTAAATCTGAAATTGTTAGAGCACTAAGGTCTGTGCAAACTAAGCATTTTTATAAATTTACCATCTTTGTCTCAGCTGGTAACACTATGTTTTAGATAGATATTTGGTGTTCTCAGCTGCTTCTGTGCGTCAGTTTTTTAAGGGCAAATAGGGTAACATAAAGCTAGTTAGCAAGTATTTAGCTAAGCAGTCTCTTCCCTTAGGGTTTTAGGCTCAGGCTCTTTTTGTTTTATGATAATGGTGTTGCACCTCAGCTTCTCCTACTTGAGTTCTCTCCATGTTGGTTGTCTGCTGTTTTTAATATCTAAACTAGATATGGTAATTTGTGCCAACATTGCAGTCATTTTTTAGAAGCTGAGATGATTTAGGTGGACTTCTTTTTGTTTTGTAGGCTATGCTGCAGTACATTTATTCTGATGAGCTTCCAGATTTTGCTGAAATTACTGGCTCTACTTCAACATGCACTTCTACGATAATGATGCAGCATCTATTGGCAGCAGCTGATCGCTTCGGTTTAGATAGGTTGAAAGAGTTATGTGAAGCAAAATTGTGTGAAGAAGTTAATGTGGATACAGTGGCAAAAACTCTTTCTCTTGCTGAGCAGCATCGATGCCCACAGCTCAAGGCCATCTGTTTGAAATTTGCTGCAACAAACTTGGGAGGTGCGTGTACTCCATAGATGTGAGCGGTGACGTATTTCAGGTTATGTCATTTTTAGTTTTTCGTAGTCAATTTTACTGCAGCATGCTCTTTAACTCTGCTTATTCATGTCAGTTTGTGTGGTAAATTTTATATATTCCAGCTTAAATGTAAAGCCAGGAAAAGAAATCTTATGGTAAATTTCCAGACCGGCAATGGTCTCTTGAACTACTATTGTTAAGAACCTAGCTCATGTATGAATTTGATAAGCTTAGCTTCAACTTGGTTGCCAATGATTTTAAGTTTATAGAGATGGGTATCCATCATTGAGGCAGTTTCTTTTGACCTTAGTTGAAATGCGCTGTTAGAGATGTTGGTGGAGTATCTCAAGTAATTCTCCTTGTGCAAAGCAGCTCTTATGTTTGAACTAAGATTCCCAATCAGTTAGTTGATAGCCTTTCTTCACTTGAGTCTGACATTCAGTGGCTTTCTTCGTTGACGGACATCTGCGCTACCTATAGCTTGGAAGACGTGAGAGAATATTTGAGTTGTTTTGGCTTCTTCAATTAGTACCCTTGGGGAAAAAAATTAGTATCCATTGAAAAAAACAAAATAACTAAACCAAGTTTGCATGTTGAAAACACATCCGAAATTTGACAGTCGATGGGGGTTATTGGTCTTGTTAAGACATTGTCTCTCGCTAGTGCCCATTTTGCTTAGATGTGGATCGTCAATTTCAATTGACAAAAGGAATAATGGGAGATGATACAACATGTATTACTAGATGAATCTGTTGTTTCAGGCAAAGTTTGCAAATTATGCTTACAGTAGCAATAATCTGCTGCCAGTTCATCGTACAGATTAAAGACACATTGCAACCGTGATTGTTATGTTGGATAAACGGTAAATCAATAATCTTAACTGTGGAGGAGGGCAGCGTCTTTCGTTCTTTGTGAATGACGTATGCGTTACAGCAAATGACAGGCAGATAGTATCACTTCTATTTTTCTGGGTCCATGTCTGTTGGAAAATGTTCTGGTATTTAAAACTTTAGGCACATATGGCTTTATTGCACTATAAGCTGCAGAATGTGGTGTATAACAAGGAGAATTGGAATTTGAGTAGTTCAAGTGCTTTATGAATGTTCATTTGTATCAATGCATTTATGTTTATGATCCTTATAAATTGTTGGGTGAATTTTGAAAGACTGTGAAGCCTTACAATACTAGAACAGGAGTACATGCCACTTTGGTTCAGATTCTTGGTTTTATGCAACATTCACTATATTTTAAAGCTTATGGTTGCAAGGATAAGATATTGTGGGATCCTCTGGCTATATTCTTGTTGTTGCTAAAATTATTTGATCTTTTTTTGTTTGTCAAACAGCGGTCATGCAGACAGAAGGATTCAAGCACTTAGAAGAGAGCTGCCCCTCACTGTTGTCAGAGCTGCTGGAAACAGTGGCATCAGTCGATGAGAAGGCAAGTCTGATGTCTGGCAAGAAAAGGAGTAGCAGCAGCATCTTTGGGTTGGATTTGGCTGCAGATGGTATGGCAGCAGATTCCGTTAACCCTACCGCTAGGCGGGTGAGAAGGCGGATGTAAAACCTTATTGACAATATAGCCTTTGAAGTGCAAGGATAGTTAGTTAGGTTTAGAATGTGTTAATGGAAGACCCCAGCTAATGAATAGTTTTTTTTAAAATATTTTTCTTATTGGATTTTAGAACAGTTATCTAATGATCTGAATGATAACTTTGGTGTTAAGCATGATCGAGTACTGTATCATTTATTGTTTCAGAAACGCAGCATAAGGTAGGAAAATAGATGCCAAGTAAAGTTTATTGTTTCAGAAGTAATTTTCTGTACTTTCAGCTATGTGAGATATAACTATGAACGAATATGTAAAGAATTCTCCCCCTAATAAGTTGATAAGTGGGTTGATGTCCACCTTTTTGTGTGCGTTTTCTATACGTCTCGATCCACGTGTATATGCAAAGAGAGAGAATCCGCGTGTATATGCAGAGAGAGAGCCACGTGGGATAGGAATCGAATTGTGTCACAACAATCCGCGTGTATATGCAGAGAGAGAGCCACGTGTATCGCAATGTGTATATGTAGAGAGAGCCACGTGGGATAGGAATCAAATTGAATCACGACATTCATAAATTGAACAGAGGTGGAAAGAGGACGGTTGGAGGATGATACAGTGTATTGCTATATGGCTTCTGAGGGAGGAAATGGGCGAATATTAATTTTTTGTAATTTGAGTAGCAAAAAATTTGGGTGTAATAATCAAATCTTTCATGTGTTAGAATGAAGTTAATTTAATATAATATTGAAAATAAATTTATAAAGAAATATAAAAACAATTGCCTGAGGGATGGGTACTCATGAATTAAACAAGTTTGAATTATGAACGCAAAATCAACTCGTCAAAAATATTATGCATACAACTGATCACTCCTTTGATTTAGTGGCTGGTTAAAAGTGATATTTATGTAGGCTTATCGTGTTATCACAGGATCATTACGGAGTTGTAAGGAATAATTTGAGAGAAAAATAAAACTTTATTACTCAAGAATAGAATTTACAAAGAGATTTTCAAACTCACAAAAAAACTCTCAAAACTCACTCCACTCACTAGGAACTACTTTCTTAGAGATGTATTCACTCTTTGGTGGATAATTTACAATGAAGATTAACCCTCCTTTTATAGAGGGTTGAGGTGGTGTGAATGGAGGTGTGAAAGGGGAAACTTTCTTCTTCAACAATGGTGGCTTGGGTAGGTGTTGAATGAATAATTCAACAATGGTGGGTGGAAAAATTTCTAGATATGTGCTAGAAATCTTTCATATCGGAATTCAATAGCTTTATATTTAAATTTTATATATGTATTAATTTTTTTTAAATATTTATAAATATTTGAATATGATGAATCAAATTATGATTGTATATTTGAGATTTTATAGGAATTTATGAATTTCAATTATTGAATTCGCCTTTGCATTTGATATACTACTTTTATTAGTAGAGGGGGTAAGAATAGTACTGCATAAAGTGTGTTAATAATACTGAAATTTAATTATAATGATATTATTTTTTCTCGATTATTTGATTTATTAAATGAATAAAATATATTAAAATAAAAGTAGTATAAAATATAATATATTAAAATAAAAAAATATCCCGTATTTCAAAGAAAAACTTGTGAACTTTTGGATTTACTTAAGTAAAAATGGTGTCATTTGTCATGTCGTGTGACGTGCATGAACTAAACAACACACAAATAGACAATAGTTTATCAAATCTTCCCAAAATTCAGTGGGCGTTTTGAACGTAAAAATTATGAAATTTGAAAAAAAAAATAGTATTTATTTTCAAGTTAAAAATAGTATTTAGAAATTAAAGCTGTGTTTGGATATGCATATATATTAAAATTGATTTTGAATTATTGTGTGTTTTTGAGTGAAAAATAATCTTTTGAAGTTTTTTGAAATTAAATTCTAAAGACTTTATATGTCCAAATAATTTTTCAGAAATAAAACTCCAAAAAGAAATGAGAATTATTCATGATGAAACGTACACTAAATAAAAATCTCCAACACCTTTTATTTTGAAAAAAAATTCAAACAAACATCGAATATTACAAAATTCCCAATGATTCCACAAAATAAAGAAACTGATATTTATAATTATTATAATTTAAATAAAAATAATATACATTTTAAATTATCTTCGATCTCACATGCTGCACCGGGCATGGAAAAGGCTGACATTTTTTGAAATACTGATTATAATGCTACGAATAGTTATATTAATTCAATAACATATATCTTTTTCTTACCAAAAAATAAAATAAAATAAAAAACTGCTTTGCTTTGCCAATCATAACTTCAAAAAATATTAGTGGGCCATAAAACTGTTCCTCCTCACAAAAATTGGATTCCGTACTGACAATCCATTTGTCACAATGATCCAACCCTTTCAAGATCTTCAACCACCCGATTCTAGGGTCCAACAAGCCCAATCATTGAATTCTATGACCCAACAAGCCCAATCATTGGACTCCTTATTGTACACCACACAAATAACGCATTCATCCCATCAAATGATTAATGAGAATTTATGAGCTTCTGCCACCATCTCAAGTTAATACGGTAATAATTATTAGATTAATAGTTAAATATTTAATAAAATTTTAATAATATATTCACGATTTCAGCCAAAGTTATTAAATTCTCGTACACCCATATTATACAGGTTTCTAAATCTATCCTTGTTTGAAATGCTCAATTTTTCAAAGAAATTTGAGAACTAATTTCAATAATTGTGTTTTTGCTATAGATAGGGATCGGATTGTTTTGTGAAATTGATTCTAAAACCATCTTCATTTACAGGATGTGATGAATTAAATCGAGTTAATTGAAATGTACTTTCCTTAAATAGGAAAAAAAAAACTGACTAAAATTTCTTAGAAACAGTGTAACTCAAAATATTCTACTATTTTTAATTTTTATTTCCTCAAAAGATATTCAGTGCGTGTTAAAATTCACAAATAATCACTCTTTAGCATTTATAATAAAAAATAATAATTATTATGAAATTTAATTCTTTTTAATTTTAATAATTACATATTTATTAAATACGGAGCGGAAAAATAATCAACACGACCCTATTTTTTACGAAGATGTCTAAATGACCACGCAATGTTTTTTGAGGCTCAAATCTTATGGTATGAACCGGGTGTGTGGCATTACGGGTCCGTACCCTCAAAGTGGGCTCTCTTTTGTTAATGAACTCGTGCGTATTTATATCTTGAAATGATTGGGCCTCAGGTGTTCATTTATTTGGGCCAGTAGGTGGATTTAGGCCCACAACTCGGCAATTGTCCCCTTGTCTCGCATCAACTCGATGGACTCTGCTCATTGGCCTTCTTTTCACCACGTTCCCAGGCAGAAACCCATGTAAAAATTTCAGTATTCGCAAGTATGTCCCTATTTTGAGGCGATCATATTTACTTTTTATTTTTTAATATTTTAAATAATAAAAATATGATAAAAATATTTTTAATATTGAAAAAATATGTATGAATTATGTCTTATAAGATGTAATTTATTCATACGAACTTATGTTGATAGAGATTAAGTTTTTAAAATTTTTATCTGATACGACAAAAAATTTTCAAGAATTTTTTTGCAATTATTCACAACCTTGCAAATTAAATTATACACACTACACAATTTATGTTGAACACTGTGAAATCAGGTCATAATTACGGATATCTATAATTTCTGCTCCTTAATTTTATCTTCTTTATTATAGTTTTTAGGCTTAATAATATATTTGATAACTTTTTAAATTAGCTAGTAATTTTATTTTGTTATGAAATAATAAAGAAAGAACAAGAATATTATAGAGAAAAAGAGAATGAGAAAAGTTCTTATTTCTCTTGATTGGATAAAATACAATGAAGGAGAACCCCTCTATTTATAGGGATAATTTCTCCTAACTTTTCTCCAAAAGATAGACTTTCACTATAATATAAACACATGTATCCACTACAATACAAATACCTTTATAGACATTCACTATAATACAAATATGTTTATAACACTCCCCCTTGAATGTCTATTTGATAGATAATGTGCCTCGTTAAAACCTTACTAGAAAAACACACTGGGAAAAAAATCTAGTGAAGAAAAAAGAGTATACATATCTAATAATAGACATTTTGGTTGCCTCGTTAAAAACCTTACAAGGAAAACTCAGTGGGACAAAACCTCATAAGAGAAAAAGAGTATAGCGCGTATTAACTTCCCCTAATGAGAACATCCTTGAATTTTTGCATCGCGATCTTGTGCACCATCTTCTTGAAAGTTGCAGTTGGTAGAGATTTGGTGAATAAATCATCCACATTATTACTTGAACGAATCTGTTGCACATTGATATCACCATTCTTTTGGAGCTCATGTGTGTAAAAAAACTTTGGCGAGATGTGTTTCGTTCTATCTCCTTTTATGAATTCTCCCTTTAGTTGTGCTATGCATGCTGCACTATCTTCATACAAAATTGTGGGTACTTTGTCACATTTCAAACCACATTTTTCTCTAATGAGATGTATCATGGACCTCAACCACACACATTCTCGGCTTACTTCATGAATAACTATTATCTCAGCATGATTTGATGAAATAGATATGAGAGACTGCTTTGTAGATCTCCAAGATATGGCAGTACCTCCACATATAAACACGTAGCCAGTTTGAGATCGAGCTTTGTATGGGTCAGATAAATACTCAGCATCAGCATAACCAACAAGATCGGGACTGCAATTGTTAGAATAATATAAGCTCATATCGGTAGTCCCTTTTAGATACTGCATTATGTGTTTGATCCCATTCCAATGTCTCCTAGTAGGAGCAGACTATATCTTCAGGACCAAGAATTTCCTCGTTCTTTTAAATCCTTCAAGGATTTTGATATATCCTTCAGTCTCTCTAGACATGAAAATAATTTCATTATGCGTATATCAAGTTTTTCATATATTGCCAGACTTATGAGGAACCTCAAAATAATTGCATCCACTACAAGAGGACCTCTCAATAATAATGTCAGAATTTACGAAAAATCTTTATTCCACAAGAATCCATTTATATCCACTGGCATTATACTTGAATTGCGTATTTTTAATTGGCCAATCGTTTATCTGTCCATACTTTTTGACAAATTTGAATTCAAGATCCTCGTCAATATTTATAATATTGAGCGCTACATTATATCAAAGATATCGTTGATGATCATTTTGATATCAGTTCCAATGCGATATAACTTATTGAGATCTCTTCATTTTTCGTCATTTTCAGGTACCTTAACCTTTGCCAAGGTTTTATGAAGTGTTATGTCGTGGTGCTTTCTTAAAACATTTGTCTCATCATTATGACCATCTTAATCATTTGCTCCTCTCCTTTTTCAAGGAGTTCTATATTTGAAACCGTTTGGTCTATCACGCTTCAGGCGTCTCATAGACCTTGTCCTTCAAGGACCTTTCATCGGAGCATTTGCAACTGAATTATAAAATAGAGTTAGCAAATATATTTGGCAATTGATTTGAAATATTTTGCAAGTGAATTATCTATTGAACTTTAATTTCATTTTTTTTCCCGAGGATCTAGATAATTCATCGCACACTCAATTTTCAGTTGCTAATCACTTCTCCCCCTAATGTTAGAAAAACTAACATTTACCCCCCAAACTCATTTGGGGACCCATCTTTGTGCGTTGTGGTGGAGCAATTGAATCATATATCGCACATTCAAATTTTTAGATGGAATTATTTGGTTCCTGACCCTGAACCAATTGTGATAGGGAACTTTGTTGGCTTGATGCATTTAAGTGTTGCTATATGTTAAATAAACATATCTCATACCAAATTTTATTTGAGAGTTTTATTCTCATAACCAATGATTTAGCAATAATTGGAGGCATACAATTTTTGCTAAACCAACATAGATATGAATCAACATTATCAACATGATTTTATAATTTGAAACTATGCTCTTAATTTAATAATTCGAGCAACAACCTTACAAAAATCAATTGCAAGTTGATATCAAAACACATGTGACCATTCCATAGATGCATCTATTAGCAAACGGTTCACATGGTAGGTGAATGGGCCCATATTCACCCTTTTATATGTTCCAAAATTTCAGGGAATATAATTTCAATCTTAGCTGATCAAGATCATTCTATCACAAGAACAAGCAACACAAGAGAATTCTTGAAGAATCTTTTATTTCTTCAACATATAGCCACGTGAATTCTCAATTATTTTTACTTCACATTTGAACCGGGATGGCCAACCAGTTAGGCCAACTTATTTCAGTAAACTTCTAGTTTACTTTCGTATGTGATTTCATCATCATACCCATATTTATGTACTACAAATAAAAAAATCGGTGGGTAATCTTCTACATAAATATTTATAACCCGCTTCAATTGTAGTAGCATGAAGATATTAGATCTTCCCATAATTTATAGTCTCATTTTTTTCAATGTACTTGAAACTTATAAGTTTTCTTTTGAGACTTACTACAACAATTTCATTTCTTCAGGTAGTAATACATTAGCTCTTCCGGAGCTCTCAGTTAATTTTGTATACTACCACATATTCAATCATATCAACATCATTTATAGTTTCTCCACATAGTTTCAACTTAGAAACAATTTTGAATGTTGATGAGCTATACTCATGAATAGACTTATAGTCTTGATGAATCCAATCATATCGTGCCTTTGGGTGGATGACCATCTTCAGGTGGTCATATCTTTCTTTTAGGCTATTCCACAAAACAAGTGGATCCTTAATCATGAGATATTCAATTTTAAGATGATGACGCAAGAATATCATAGCCTTAGCACAATATTGATTTGATACTTTGTTTTCACTTTTAATGGTGTCTCCAAGACCCATTGCATCCATATGGATTTTTGATACTTTGCTTTCACTTTTAATGGTGTCTCCAAGACCCATTGCATCCATATGGATTTTTGATGCTTTGTTTTCACTTTTAATGGTGTCTCCAAGACTCATTGCATCCATATGGATTTCAGCATCCAACACCCATGAAAGGTAGTTCTTGCCCAAACTTTGAAGGGCAACGAAATCAAATTTCGTAAGATTAGCCATATTAAAAAAAAAGAAAAAAAATAATACCTTGACCTTCAAATTTTGAGACAGTAGAGTCGTAGAGCAACAATATCACCAAAGGAATATCACTCCTGTGGTTAAGTAATACATCTTTCGAAAAAAAAATTTAATTTTTCTTACCTCAGATCTTTCAAAGTGAGTGCTCAAGGCAGAGACTCGTGCTGATAACGTGTTATGAAATAATAAAGAAAGAACAAGAATATTATAGAGAAAAAGAGAATGAGAAAAGTTCTTATTTCTCTTGATAGGATAAAATACAATGAAGGAAAACCCCTCAATTTATAGGGATAATTTCTCCTAACTTTTCTCCAAAAGATATACTTTCACTATAATATAAACACATGTATCCACTACAATACAAATATCTTTATAGACATTCACTATAATACAAATATGTTTATAACATATTTAGTTATTTCAATTACCGATTGTTTTACTTGATTATTAACCACACGATAATTATTTATATTAGATATTTTTAATTTTAATTTTTCATTTTTTTTTGCATATTTTAAAATTATTAAAATTTAATGAGCACTTAAACACATGACAAATAACATTTGATGCTTCGATTTGAGCAAATTTAAAAGCTTGTCCATGTATATCATCATTAAAAAGATTCAAATATTAGCATTGAGAAGATATATTTATTCTGAAAAAAATACGCGATTGCACCAAATAAATAATTTTTTATTTTTATAAATAATTTTTTTAAAAAAATTGATAATATCACGTTTCAAGCCTTTTCTTTAATTTCTTCACCAAATATTCGAAGTGATTTCAACTGGGGTCTCCTATTTGTAAATGTCTGGCTACAACCAAAACCACACATATATATATAAATATATATAATATAATATAAACAAAAACTCTTGAATTTTTGCGTAAATTCTGTTATTAGGCCCGCTAATAATATCTTAATTTTTTTCATTTTGATCGAATATATCTATAATAAAATTTATTAATATTTTTTATTTAAATATTTAAATTATGATATATTTATATTAGATATTTTAGATTTATATTTTGGAAAAACTTTTATACATGTTGATAAGGTATTCATTACATAAATAAGTTAATCACATAAAAATATATCTCCTCTTTTAATTATCCACATCATTTGAAATAAGATTTTATGTCCAAAAAAATTTAAATTAAAAGTATCTAATATAAATACTTATTATATGTGCAAATAATCAATTGAAATACTTTATAATTCAAAATGTCTAAATAAAATTTTTCAATATTTTAAATAAATATTCAATATATTTTGTCTTTTGTTCTTTCAAACAATATTTTAAGAAAAGCTTATATTGTATATATCAGGTAAGATAATAACACTATTAAATTTAGTTATATTTTAACTTGTTTACGTAATTTAATCTAATGTCTATAGATTGAAACTTACTTTTCATCCCTTAGTACAACAACTCAAAAACACTGATCTCTTCCTCTATTCTCGTTTTTCTTCTTCTGCATTCTCGTTTTTTCCTTCCCTTTCTTTTTTATTGGTAATGTTGTAAGCAGAAACTCCATAGGCGTCTACTGTTAAAGCTCGAAGATTCAAAATTTGAAAATTAAATTTTCGTAAATAAGCTTCATTTCGAGTAGGTAACGTTGTTAAAGATCGAATACGCATGGAGGAGGTTAAATCTGAAATTTTGTGGTGATTTGATATTGTTTTTGAGGTGTTTTGAATGAATCTAGTGCTTGAAATCAAAAAAAAAATAATATTTTTATATATTAATATATAATAATATATATGCGTGTATTAATCCTTCTTAAAATATAATTATAATATAATGTTAATAAAATATACATTTATATCATTATCCTATATTTTAATGTAGGTACCAAAAGAAAGCCACAATCCCACGTTTTCTCGTCAACCATCCTGACTTACACGTGGCATTACATTCCATGGCAAATACCGCATTTTGGTGGTAGGGGCGGTGCTTGATTTTGACTCAAGTTATACATAAAAGAAAATCGTTAACCAATAAAAATAACTAAGCTTCACTTATGCGTAAGGTTTAAATCTAATAATATTAAGATAAAAATGATATGTTCAATATAGAATTTAATAAAATTTAATAATTTTAGTGAAAAAAAATTTCAGTATACAAAATTTCAACTCTTTTCTAAATTATGTGCATAGATAGAGCTTAGTGCTCTTTTAATAATTTTAGTTAAGACTTTTTATTACTGTAATTTTTAAAAAGAAAATAAATATTAATTTAATTTAATAAATAATACTATAGAGTGTGTTCAATAGGAAGAAAAATATTTTTCATAAAAATATTTTCTAGAAAAATAAGTGAAGTTTTTACTTATTTTCTTGTGATATATATATATATATATATAAAATATTATTTTAAAATTATTTATATATAATTAGTAGAAATGTTATTTGTTACTTTCTTCATTTTTAAGCAATCAACTTTTTCAGAAAAAATATTTTTTCAAAATTTTAACTAATTAAATATAAAAATATTTTTCTCAAAAATATTTTCCACTGTAGTTTCCAAACTTAGAATTAATAAATTTTAAATTATAAAATTAGCTTTTGTACCGAAAGAAGAACGACTTGAAAATGGAAACTGCACAGCAGTTCGACACGTGGCAAAATGTAATGATTAAAGACCAATAAGAAAATAGACACGTGGCGCACAAATGGTGAAACACGCCAGCAAAGCACTCAATGGTCTATGGAAGGTGCAGTTTTTGAAAGGCCGGAAATTCCAGAAACTTCGAGGCCACACTTGGCTGTAAATGGCGGAAGGCATCGTAACGGCCTGAATCACGCCACGTGTACTTAAAGCCACGTGAGCATCCGACGTGGCATCCCTATTGGCTCGAAATTGATTCGGCCTCTCTCATAAAAACTTTAGGGCACCTTTCAAATATTTTCACCAACCAAAACACAACAAACGCAGCGCTCCAAAATTCTCTCCAAATTGAAACCAAAAAAATAAAAAAATATAATTAAAGCAGAAATCTGAGAGAGAGTTGGTGAATTTGCCTCATTTTTTTTTTTCAGTCTTTTTTTTTTTTTTTGGATTTTGTGAAGGTGTGGGAATGAATGGAAGTGAAGGTGAAGGAAGTGTGAAAATGGAGGTAGTAGGGAAGGAAAAAGTGGTATATATGTGGGGGTATTTACCAGGAGCTATGCCACAGAGGTCACCGTTGTTATCTCCAATTGTTGTGAGGGTTCCACAGCAGTCCATTGATGCAGGAAATTACTCATGGAAGGATGTGTGCGGTGGTGGCTGTGGATTTGCTATGGCTATTTCAGGTACTATTAATTCCTTCCGTTTCGGTTTTGCATTTGCAATTGGGCATGTGCTCGGAAACAGTCTCTCTACCTTGAGTGTCAAGGTAGGGGTAAGGTTTGGCCAAACTAGGTTTGTTGTTGTAGTAGTAGTCTTCTTGGATTAGCGGATTAAAAGTAACTAACTAGTATCCAAGTGCCGGGCGAAATTAATTTTATAAATAAGCAGTTAGTAGTAGAATTGTTTGAAATTTGAAAATGAATGAATAGTTGGTGTGCTTGGTAAAATAGGAATTCTATTAAAATGACTTAAATATCCTTGAAATTATTCAAAAAGATTATTAATTCAAAGCATTTTTACATTAGAAAGGTTGAATGATAAAAATGAGATGTAGAGGGAGTTAGTTTTTTTTTTCTTTCTTTATGGAATGATTATTTTGTGGACTACAAAAGCTTTTAGGAACAAAATAATAAACCATATGCTCAAACCAAAATAGTTTTCAAAATTTAGCTTATAATCACTTTTAGCATTTATCAAACGTGTATAAACCAAAAAATGCTTCTAAGTGGTTCAAACCAGCTTATAAGCTTACCCAAACACCCTCTTGGTCATTGCTATTATTTGAAACTAAAGATAGGATCATATTATAGTACTTTCTTTGTCCCAATTCATATGACACTTCTCACTTCTTGAGATTTAAACTATGTGAACTTAGACCAACATTTCAAAATGTATACTTGAGGGAAGAATTACAATTTATAGTACTTTTTCATATAGTTTTTGAGTATCTAAATTTTAATTTTACTTCACTGAGTTGATCTAATTCAATTTAACTTGAAAAATTAGTCAAATTGACTCTTGTGAAGTGAAAAGTTCCACATATATTGGGATCGAGGGAGTAACTGATTGGTTCAGCTTAGAATGTACTGGATATCAAAACTTCCTTTAGTTTTCAGTGAATTTCTGATGCACCACTTCTTGGCAGAACTTAGAAATTCTTCCTTGTCTACATAGTATTAAGTCCTAAATTGGATTTCAAGTAATCATCTAAATTTCCCATCTTATTATATCTATGCTACTTGACTTACCTAAATTGCAATTACTATGCTGTTTAATACTACTCTTTATCAGATTCTGGGAAGCTCATTACATGGGGTTCAACGGATGATTTAGGACAATGCTATGTGACATCAGGGAAACATGGGGTAGTTCACAAACTTTGTTTATTCGGTTTAATGACTACTTGTAGGAGACACGTCAAACTTACCTGCAGTTTCTTACTTTTGAAGGAAATTCCGGAGCCTTTTCCCCTTCCTGATGAAATTTCAATAGTAAAAGCAGCAGCGGGTTGGGCACATTGTGTTGCTGTTACAGGTATTCTAAGCAATGTTAATGTTAATAGTGCCACTAATATTTGAGCAACTCAAAGCTTGTGTATTTTGTGACTTATGATAAAATTCAAAATGTGGGAGTATATCTATTTCAACATCCAGTATGTTCTCCTCTTCCTCTGGATTTGGGTATTCATTTTGCAAAGTTGACAAAAATATAGGATTGACTATGTTACGTGGCCTCTCTATCTCTGAGGTAGGGGTGAGGTCTGCGTACACTCTATCCTTCCCCTACCCCACTTTGTGGGACTACACTGGGTATGTTGTTGTACTATGTTACTTGCCCCACATCGGTTGAGTGGGGGGAGGGGGGAGGGGGGGTTGTTTGTCACCTCTTGAGCTAGCTTTTGGGATTGAGTTAGGCCTAAAGGCCATTTCTTATCATGACATTAGTCAAAGCCATACTTGTTATCGTGTGTCTTGATGTTGGGCCCCTATCCTATGTTATGTTATTCATGCTCTAGTTGGCATGCTTGGGCCGGTGTGTTAAGTGTCCCACATTAGTTGAGGAATGGGTCGTTTGTCTTGTTATATGGTCTTGACAATCGTCACCCCTCGAGCTAACTTTTGGGGTTGAATTAGGCTTAATCTCCATTTCTAGATTAGTGAGCTCTTGCCTCCAATATTAATTCGGTCCACACCATGGTTTATTGGTTCTTTTTTTGTTTGCTTTCATAATCCCTCGTTGTAATGTGTATATGGGATCTTGGGATGACATACAATTCAAACCGTAAATGTAGAAATTGGAGAAGTTTATACATGGGGTTGGAAGGAATGCATTCCTTCTGGAAAGTTTCTTGGGGAGCCAGCAGTAGACAAGGAGGTAAGCGATGGGCAGAGTTCATTCCCGGCACATCAAGGTATTTTTGAATTGGCTCCACTGTCAGAAAGAAGCACAATCTGCTACTTACATTTTACAGAGTAATATTTTGAAGATTAACTTTATCACAGTAAGCCCTCACCCCCAGGGATCGAGATCCATGGTTGGAACAGCATCTGGTATAGAGACTAGAGGGGGAGAGGATGGTGCAAAACGTAGACGGGTATCATCAGCTAAGCAACCAGCTGAAAGCTCATCCTCAGGTGATGAAGGTCTCTCAGCATTGCCATGTTTAGTCACACTGAATCCTGGGGTGCGGATTGTCAGTGTAGCAGCTGGTGGGCGGCATACACTGGCATTATCAGGTGATTTTGTATGTCTTGGATAAACTTGCTTTAACGCATCATACAATTGTCTTTAGGTTCCTGGAGTATTATTTGTTTCATTGCCCTTGATGAATTATATAGCTACATTGTTAAAGATTTCTAAAGAAGGATAATATTTTCTTTTTTCTTTTAGATATAGGACAAGTGTGGGGTTGGGGCTATGGAGGGGAAGGACAGCTTGGCCTAGGCTCCAGGATTCGAATGGTGTCCTCACCACATCCTGTGCCGTGCATTGATTCTAATTCTTTGCGGAAGGACAGAGCTATGGGCCTTTCTCATGGATGTCCGGGATCAGAGGGACATGGCCTCAGAGTTCCTGGGAATTATGTCAAGAAAATTGCCTGTGGGGGCCGACACAGTGCAGTAATTACAGGTTTGTATTCCAGTTCTTTTGTAGATAACTGGGTTATTCAATCAGTTGGTTATATCTAACATTTCCGCACTTGCTTATCACCACGAACGCTAGTTATCAACATTTCTACGTCATGTTGAATCAAAATGCATGTGCATTCTTCATATGACTGCTGTTCTCATACTTTCTATGTGTTTCCTATTGGTACATTTTTGTATACAGCTTCCCTCTCGCAGTCATAATTTATTTCTACAATAATCTTACTTATTATTTATTGCTGCTGAATTTCAAGGCAGATGCTGGAGCACTGTTAACTTTCGGTTGGGGATTGTATGGACAGGTGAGTTTCTTGGGATCAGTCTGTTCCTTAGTGAATTTAAGCACTCATTTAAAATAAGCTATATTTTGGTGAAGCACTAAACATGTTTTTTTCATATGCGTGTGGGGGTGTGTATATATCCATCATATACGTATAAAGTAAAGTAATTTATGCCTCATGGCATTATTTTTTCTGAACCCAATCGCACTGAACTTGAAGAAATTTGCATCCACAATGTTGTAGCACAATGATCTTTTGAACACTAGACACTTGACCACAACAAAGCTTATGTATTTCCACTTCTTCCACAAGAGAAAATGTGTATATATATTATGCCTAAAAAGAGAAGAAGGAATATTGGGAATATTGACTATTTGAGCTCCTTATGCCAATGGCTAAAGTTCATTTTGATTTGAGAATTTGCCTATGTGCTGTGAACTTAGGAAACGTTGATTTAATTAAGCAAAACAAAATCACCATAAGTAATTTTTCTGTGATTTTATGTACGTTTCCCCAACGTGTTTGACTTTTTGAAAACAAATAAACAGTTAAATTAACTAGTGGTAATTGTAGGACCTCCGTACCACAATATATGATCATATGTTCCCTTTTGATGTATTATAAGATTCTTTTATTTATTAAAGTATATTAAGTGCTGATGCTGCATTTTGCAGTGTGGTCAAGGGAGTACAGATGATGAGCTAAGTCCCACATGTGTATCTTCATTACTTGGCATCAGCATAGAAAGTGTAGCAGCAGGGCTCTGGCACACCGTATGTACTTCTGCTGATGGTGATGTATATGCATTTGGAGGTAATCAATTTGGGCAGTTAGGCACTGGTGCCGAGCAGGCTGAGGTACGTTTTTGAACTTTTGGTTCTCTCACTTCTATCCAACCCTCTGTAAGTACTGTTACAACTTATTAATGTAAGAGGCAATCTGGGTAACATATCATACAGTGAAGTGTGGTTTTGCTTACTTGGAAATACTAGCAAACTTTTATTTTTATCTATATCAGACACTACCTCGACTCCTGGATGCTCCAAGTTTGGAAAGTATGCATGTGAAAGTTGTATCTTGTGGAGCACGCCATACTGCCATAGTCACAGGTATGACTCGTATCTGCTTCTCAAAAACTTTTCTCCTGCTAAACATATAATGTTTAGATTCATCAGACGCTTCAGTGAATCGATGCGGGGATGTGTTGGCTAATCAGACGAAAATTGAGGTGACAAATGAGCGTATCAGTATAGAACCAAAGAAACTTCAATATTAAAGAGTACTCCGAAATGTACACAGCCTGATAATTAGTTGAATGAATATGACAATGCGAAACTGATTGCTGTTGACTTATTTCCTCCAATTGAATTCGTTTCAGAGGTTAATCTGACAGATGCTTATTTCTATGTAGTATGATTCTCTGTTTGTCATTATGTAATTTTTAGGGGAGAGCCTTTCCGTTGATAAATAGTGTTAACCAGATGGGTGTCAACCCATAACATCGTAAATTCATGTAGTACCTTAATTAAGGATCAATTCTCATATGGGAACTCAGGTAGCAATTTCTCCTATAGCCAACATATGATTGTAGAGGTGTCGAAACTGTCTTTCTTGAACCAAGTCTATAAAGGCATAGAAGTTTTCATGTAACATGATTGTTGAAGTGGTGGGGTAAAAAAAAACTGAAGTACTAGAAAAAGTGGAAACAAAATGGAGGCAGTTACTATTTTGTAGGTCATAATAGCTTACTGCACCATTCTGATAAGTTGTTCAGGTAGCAATCTTCTGGATAAATAGCAACTAACAGTTTATTCATTCTAGTGTGTATTCTTTATTCGTTTTTTCTTCCTTTGTTTAGCTCATCGAGCGTTTCTCCTGTTTGTTGTATGAAGGTGATAGCAAAGTGTTCTGCTGGGGATGGAACAAGTATGGTCAGGTAGCTTTGGGTGTTTGCTAGTTTGTTAAGTTCAATTGTTTGGCATTATACAAGTGGTATGGGCTAATAAACAAATGAATTCATTCATCTTTGTGCAGCTTGGACTGGGTGATGTGATCGATCGGAATATTCCATCCCAAGTCTCAATTGATGGTCATGTACCGATAAATGTAGCTTGTGGGTGGTGGCACACACTTCTACTAGCTGAATCACCAACTTGAACTACTCATCTTATTGATGCCAATTCACCAGTTTTGTTAGGTTAGGTGCCTTTGGTTCTCTACTGCAAGATAATTATGATATCTGCATATGGTACATATTAGTAGTTTGCATACTAGCATGGAGTCAATTCTTTAGTTGCAAGAATAAGGTGGTCATCATCTTACTACCAAGGCAAGCAACATGCAAAAGAAAGAAATGTCGTATATCGTGTCATGTCAAGTTAGAATACAGTGTAAATCCTCTTCGCTATTGGATTTTATGATGTATCGAAGATATTATGTGTATTGTTAGAGCAGTAATAGACTATTGTAGCTTTTGGGGGTACTGTTTTCGGGTTCAAATGTCTGTCAGACTTGTAATTTATCAACCTTTGTGTCTGATGTTTACAGTTTGTGCATATATAATGGTGTTATGAAAATTTGATGTGCAAATGTCAGTTGCATTTTTCTTATTTTTCCATTACTGCATGTGTTTTATGCTGGTATTATTTGCAAGTATACAATACTGAATCAAATATCACAAGAATTACAATATGAATTTGTCGATATTTGAGGAAACACATTTGCTTCAAAATTTTTGATAACTTGTTTTGGGAGGGGATTTCAATATTTTATGAGGACCATTTCTTAACCAAACACTAGGGGAAAAAAGTTTGTTACTTTTAATTATTTTTTAAATCAAAAGGAGAAAAGTTTGTTTCTTGGTAAATGGGCCAAAAATAATAGTCTGGCATCTTTTTCTTCTTTTAGGAAAACCCTTCTTTAATTTTTTTTAAGGAAGCACTCCATGTGATATGAGTATATGACAAACCTAGAGAACACAGTAATTCTCCACTTGGGATTAGCACCACCAAAATGCTAAGTTGCTCGGACTCTTCAAAAATATCGTTGCATTCATATTGTATCTTCCTCATTTCACCACTAAGACATTTTGAAAGTGAATCGTATTCCATGAATATGATATTTATCTAATATGATGTATGAAATATATGACAAAAGTGAATCTAGCTAACAATGCACTACTTTTGAAAGATTCGACACACACCCAACGACATTTTTGAAAAGTCTGAGCAAGCCAAAATGCAACATTCAAAATGGTTTGTGTGTGTTTTCAAGGAGATTCCAGCAATTTATATGTTCACTCTTCGATTGATTAGAAAATAACAAGGCAAGGGAATTGGTTTAAGAACTAAGATTTAATTAGCGGAATCAAGATTTTCACTACGGAGGTTTCAAATATAAATAAGTAAACATACGAAGATATACATGGAGTTCAACATCTAATATATATGAATAAAAAATAATTTTAATCATACATACATATATATAAAACCCCTTGGCTCTACCTGGCTCCGTCTCTGGATGTCAAAAATCCAATGTTAAAAGCAAAGAAAGACAATGTAGGGAATCTTAATGTCATTCTATTTCATGCATCCATGGCATAACACAACCCAAAAAAAAATGGTTTTAATGAGGAGGTTCATTTCCAGATATGATGAACCTCAAAACAATGAACCAAGAAACAAGCCACTAGAGGAAAACCATAGTTATTACTTCCTGTACATAAGTTCTCAAAGTCAATACTATTCACATCACCAAATGAAAATGTAGTAATATGTGGAGAAGAGGGACCTTTTAACCAGAGGCCGCGAGCCAAAACATGATGAAGGAAGACATGGCAAGGAAGAACCACGAGAGGAAAGCCAACGCTACTGAAATTTGAAACATATGGCAGGACAGTGTAGGGTTGGATTTGCACATACTTGTATCTTTAACAATCAAAACTACCACGCCAGCTGATGAGCATGCGGCAGCAAGTGATAAAATGCCTGTCACCTGTATCATGATAATATTTACAAACATGAATGCAAAATGATCAGCTATAGTAGTCTTATTTAACATAAGAGGAGTCTTTTCTTTTTAAAATAAAAGAAGAACAAAAGGATGTTGCCTTCTCGCAGCAACAGGACTATCAAAAATCAGCAACACTCATCTTTATGACAGTGCCCATTACTGAGATGTCTATTGGAAGTTAAGAGCATGATCGGAAGAATTATTCGAGTAAACATGAAACCTTGAACAAATGCACTTTCTATATCGCATGCCACGATTATGGCTTTACAACTTGTTTCTAGAACAGCATTTGCATTCAGGTCTAAATATGTTAACCAAATTCCTAATTTACAAGAACACAGTTAAAATAAGTAGGAATTAATGTAAAATGGAGGATCACCGATTACAAGATTAAAAATAAGATTAAAAATGTAAACAGTAGATCTTGTTAGTTACAAATTTC
This sequence comes from Datura wrightii, assembly GCA_035772735.1. Lineage (NCBI taxonomy): Eukaryota > Viridiplantae > Streptophyta > Magnoliopsida > Solanales > Solanaceae > Datura > Datura wrightii. Next base: position 74,188,353 of record JASDFA010000023.1, on the reverse strand, counting down.
CCCCCCAATAACAGTTGATACTGAGACTAGCTTCTGCGCACCTCAGCTACTCTAGTGGGTATCTGTTACCTCCCATCACATATGTACCGAGCGGCTGTACCCACACCAAGGTTTAAGTAGATGTAAAGAGGGCACCTAGCTTTTTTGCTTCTAATGGGACTGAACCTTTATCTCCCATATTTTGAATTTCGTGGGAGACTACAGTTCAAATCCTAACAGAGAAAAAAAGCACTTAGCGTTTCGCATTATATCTAATTAGTTGAACTTAAGAGTAAGTACTTCACTTTAAGAAAGTCAACGATCAACATTACATTGGCTTGTCTAAAACTACCTATGCTGATGCTTACTATATAGGATAATATAGGATGATATGTGAGTGAAGTAGCATTGTTTTGGTTTAGTCAGAATTGGCTATCCTTTAGCACAGTCTTATTCTGATCAAATGAATAAAACAGTTGGATTAGATATGCCGCATCTCCATGTTAATCTTATGTACTGTTCCAGTATCTCCAGTAGGATCTCAAAGATTCACTAATTGAGAAAGCATTCCAATATCTAGCAAGTTCAACTGTATTTGAGTTCAAACAACTAAAAGTTCTGAATTGTTAGGATTGAATATTGCAAAAATATAGCAATTGTTCCAGCAGAAAAATATCGTTCTTCTTTCCTAGAAGCTCATATATGCAAGACTAGAGTGAGCAATATCATTTTATTAGTCACTCTTAAAAGGTTTGTTATTGGTGCCGTTACCAGAAACTGTAAGTTCTTCTCCTGATATGAGACCATTTAAAGGCATTAACATCTTTCCAAAAGGTACATGCCACATCCATTCCCTTGTCATGTATTAATCAAGCTACAGAACCAGAAAATATGTTCATAGTGTATCTTATTCCAGTGCTATGGGTAAACCGATGGTATTAGAAATTTAGACACACGTTCAGAACGGGAGAACATTGCAATGCTGTGTGATGGTAAGTGGAACTCACATTAACCAAAAGCCTGTTCTCTATCCCATAACAAATCAATGAAGCCGGCTCCTTTGACTTCTCCAACAAGCTTGATGGAATGGACACAACCTTGGATCTTCGTGAGCAAAATGAGGTGCTTTTTTATTTTTATTTTTATTTTTATTTTTTGGAGAAGTGTGACATGACGTGTTAAAGCAAAAAGATAATAATAGTATTACATACTAAAGATTATAACATATTGAAGAGAGAAAAGGCATTATCACATTTCATATACAACCTATAGACTGGTTTCTTGTATGAGGTAAAGTGCTACAAATTTAGTATCCAAAAATTTACTCTAGCCACCCGATGATGGTATATTGTGTGCAATCCTGATCCTGCTTTACTATGCTTGTCTTGGGAGTTATGATTGAGTTGTAGTCTGCTAAAACAGCTGCTGACACTGCTAACTAGCTTTCAGCCTCTTTATAATTGGAAAAGATGTTTCCATCTTCGAATTTAGGAGCTTTTATCAATAAATTTCCATTATACGTGAAACATTTCTAGACTCGGGAAAACTACACAAGTCCTCTTTAAGTTGTGACAGCTGCATGTATCACCATTTGTCTTCCCCACCCCCCCCCCTCCCCCCCCCCCCCCAACACACACACACCAAATCTTTTCTTTTCCTTCGATAGGGGGTATTGATGTATTTCAAAGTAAGTTCTTATACTTATAAACTAGAAAAGGAATATATATATATATATAAAAAAAACCCTTCTCACCTAATTGGCGTGAATGCTAAAACAATAGTATATATTAAAAAAAATATATGTATTTAAGAAACGAACAGAGAATCTAGTTTGGTTATCTTATGTTGCATTGGTAACTTCACACTGACAAGCATCTATGCATAAAATAGAAGATAGAATGGAGAAGATTACCCAATCACCAACTACAAGCAAGCTCAAAAAGACATAATTCCTTAGATCTTTTTTCAATCTTAAGGCATGGATATCCAAGCAGGCAAGTGAGAAGCTCCATAATACTTGCAGCCCCATTGATGCAATTAAATAGCTGAACAAGAAAATCATGTAGTTGGAGCATGAGCAAAACTATAAGCTTATTGAAAAACATGAGAAATAGAAATTACTACATAAAGCTGAATGCATTTCACTTAGCATATTGTCAAAGGCAAAGCAACTTTACTGCTAAGAAAGAGCGTTCAGCAAGGAAGTCATGATTCAGAAAGACAATTGATCTGAGAACAGAGCCAAAAGATAGTAAAAGGAAAAGAAACAACAGGGAAGTTAATGAACATATTGGAAAACACTAATGGACAACAGAGTAATACTTTCAGAAGCAACTAGTCAGAAATTTTATTCCACAATGGATTTCCTAAGTGTCCAATAACAACTATTCACATCACTCTTTAAAGTACAACAAGAATTATTACAGATTCCCCAAAGGTGAGGCAAGTTAACCTATTATCAAATTATAGCTAATTGCTAAATGTGGTCCAAAATAGATGGAAAATCCTGCCGGACTGATTACTGAAGGCAACCATCGTTAAAGAATATAAATGCATTTAATCCATGAAATCAGATTCTCATGCAGTCAGAGTCCAAGTTTGAAAGCAAATGTGTTTTTCCAATATTTGGAGAGCAAAAATTATGACTTTGTAGTTCCTTTTAACTACTTTAACTTGCAATTTTCTGGAACCTTTTTTGCAAGTCATTCTAGCGAAGCCAAAGACTGGAAAATTCAGCATTTAAAGGGACACAACTTTATTTTTACGGAGAGAGAACTGAAAGGAGGATATGAATTTGTGGAAGGATTATAGAGGAAAGGTTCAGCAACTGGGGTAGATAAGACATGTTCTCTCATGGTATAATAGCCCAAGGATGATAATTTTTCCAGTAAGGGTGTGTTTGATATGGAGGTAAGCATTTTCCAGAAAATGTTAATCAATTTTCACATTTTTGATTGATCAAAATGTCCTGGAAGATATTTTTCTCTAGGAAACCATGTTCCTCAAAAATTAAGAAAATGATTTTCCTAGTAGAAGCAAAGAAAACAAGTTCCAAAAGTGATATTCCATATTAAATTGCTATTATCTCCACCCACCCCACCTTCACCCCGCCCCTCAACCTCCTGCAAACCCTCACAGCTCCCAACCCCCAACTCACCTGTCACCCCTGAAGTCTCTAAGATCAGACCTAAGAACTTAAATGAAGAAATCAGGGAAAGAAAAAACTGCACCAGGTCACAGAACGAGTCGTGGAGTGACTCGTAGTGTGACCCAACGAGTCATTAAGTGAACCGTTGTGTGTGCATCAGTTGGTAAAAGCTTGGGATCTCCCGGGGGCTTAACAAGTTGGCGGACGAGTTGTGGTGCCACTTCACGACTCGTCAAGTGAGTCGTTGTCTTGGAAGGGTGGTCGGATGGGAAATTTCTAGTGGTAACAACGAGTCGTTAGAAGGAGTAATGACTCTTCTTGAGAGTCGTTAGGTGGAGTTCAGAAATTGTCCAAAATTCTTCCAGTGACCACAAGTGGAACCAATGAATCATTTTCTCGCCTAAAGTCGTTGTTCCCATCCGTTGGTCAAGCCCAAAACCAGAAGTTTGAAAGCCCAGGACCAACGACTGGTCCCAACAAGTCGTGGTCACCAACGACCTGGGCAGTCTTTCGGACTTTTCCCTGGGGCATTTATGTAATTTTCCGTTACTTTAATGACTTAAACCATTTTGGGGTTAATATTCAGGGGATTTAGTGTGTGTGGGGGGGGGGGGGGGGATGTCGACATTCCTTCCTCATTTCTCACTTCTCTCAAAATCAGTACGTAGCAGACTCAATCAGACAGTTCAAGGCAAAGCTAGGGCTTCTTCTCTTCTTCAGAATTCAGGTGCTTTCCTCAGAACAATTCTTCTTCAGGTATGTGGGAATTCAACAAGGGTTTCCTTTCCCCCTTGTGTCTCAAACTAACTTTAGAAACTTTCTAAATTCTAGCCCTGCAAAATAGTTAGAGCTAGGGTTTTCAGCTATCAAAGAACTCTTTAAATCTAGTTAGTTCCTTTAGTTTACATGAGTATTTCCTTAATTAAATTCATGCTCTAGTTCTATTTATTTAGTTTACTTTCTTATTCTTGATCTTTGGCATAAATTCGAGTAAAACTTGCATGATTTAGACTCAAACATAAATGCATTTTGTTAAGGTAGCTTTTACTCAAATTAGAATGACTAGCAGAGATACTGAATAGAAGTTAATATATTGGTATACTCAGTCTCAGAGTCAGCTGATCAGTTTGACTAGTATCAGTCTTTGAGAAACTCAGTAGCCCCAGTTATCAGCTTGTTAGTCGTTCTTTAGACTGTTACGACGTTTTCAAATAAAGCAGCTCTGATAAGTCTTAGAACACCAGTATTTTCAGTTATCAGGTCCTTCAGAATCTCAGAACGCTCCCAGACAAGTAGTTCTTACTTAAGTCTTAGGACATCAGTTCGAGCTATCAACCTAGTAGACACAATTAGAATATCCGGTGGGAGTAGAACTTAGCACCAAGCTGGTTGGGGTTCAACACACCCAGATTCCTAGAACTACATTGCCACCATAGGTTATTAGCCCGAATGAGCCTCAAACAGTGATCACCCAACTCAGCCAATATACCCTGGCAAGGTACAGTAGGCTTTCTCCAGTGGGGTATATACATCGGACTCCACGTCCAGCTCACGTGGTTACATGTCGGTTATAGTCTCTCCCACAGTATAGCATAGTACAGCCCAGTCCGGTACAGTCACAGTCTCCAGTTCAGTTCAGTCCACCAAATTGCAAGATATGCTTATGACTTTCAGAGTTATTAGTACTTACAGTATTATCAGATTTTCAGTGCTTCAGTATTTATGATTTCAGTTATGGTCATTACATGTCATGTCGGTACAGTTTATCGATTTTTAGTATTTTTATGTTTAATTCATATCTCACTTACTCGGTACATTCAAAGTACTGAATCCATACTCTCTATGTTGTATCGTCTTGTGATACAGGCACAGATTCTCAATCTCAACATCATTAAAAGTCCTTTTTCGGCGATAATTAGCAGAGTTCAGTGGTGAGTCCTCATCATCCGAGGACGAGAGCTATGTTTCTTTATTTTCAGTACTATTTTAGTTTCAGATTTGAGAGTTAGCTGGGGGCTTGTCCCAGTGGCTCATCAGTTCTTTAGATGGCTTTCAGACAGAGTTGTAGTTTAGTTGTTCTTGCAACAGTTGCATAAATTTCAGTATCTTATCAATTATCTTGTTTACTTTAAAATATTTGTTCATTTATGTATTACGAAGCTTCCGCATATAGATTTCTTACAGCGCTCAAAGTATCAATATTAAGTTATGCCACGGGTTAGCTTAGGGTCACTTGTCGCGTCCATGATGCAGGCTCGGGTCGTGACATCACCCTAACCCCTCATCTCCTTCTACCCCCGCCCAGCTCTTGGGACAATATTTTCTATTTACTTAACAAACACTAGATAAGTAAGAACACCACTTATCAAGATTTTTCTTTTTCTAGGAAAACATTTCCTTCATACCAAACACACCCTAAATCTACAAACTACCAAAATTTGACATTAGCAGCAATGTTTACCAAATTAATGTAATCTTAGCTCAGATTGATCGAATGAAAGCTTAGCGCTTTGCTATGTCTAATGAAAGTAAATACAAGAGCACCTTCACCAAGCCAAATAAAAGAAACCAATGAAAAGTGTTGAATGCAGCATAAAAACTGGAACTGTAAACATCACTTTCACTAATTAAATGCTAAAACTTCCAACAAAAACGAAAAAAGAAACAGCTATAAATGTGCGTTTACACATTCCAGTTCATTTTACCCAAAAAGGAAAATAACAAAGCAATAAATAAGAGAGAGAGAGAGTACCAGAAAGCAGTACAAGTGGCGAAACCATGAGAAGAAGCCATTACAGCAATAGAAGCAACAGCAAATAAACACTGACCCATACGCAATACCAGCCCACTCACTTTCCCTGGACCCCCAAACAACTCCTTCATCCTCTTATACTCCTCACCCTTCTTCTTCTTCTTCTTCTTCTTCTTCTTCTCTCTAACTATATTCTACCTCCCAAGATTCTCACACCCCAAATTTTTACTTCAGGTGTTCAGTTTATGGGAATGTTCGTTCATTTACTGCAAAACATTTTCATCAGACGCACACCCTTTACTGATATTTGGGAACAAGACAAGAAACTACTAACTGGAAAAGAACCCTAGATCCGACGAAAATGGGGCAAATTAATTTAGAATCTTTTATGGGAATCGAGGAAAAGAAAATTGAAATGATGAAAAAAGAGCAGGAGACGGATATTTTCTTCTTGGTCTTGAAGAACAACCTGGACGGAAGTGATCAACTGAGATAGTCTAGTTTTTTTTTTATTATTGTAATAATAACAGAATATTTGTCATCGTCGTTCCAAATTGTTTGGCATTATTTTATCTTAGGAGTGAAATTATTTTATAAAAATTTATTCTTATTTCTATTCTTCTTCGTATAAAATAATATATCATAAGATTATTGTGCAAACAAATAATATTCAAAAAGACTATATTAAAAAAAATTAATATATTTTATATCTAAAATATAATGAAATCCAATACAACCTCATTCATAATACATAGTTATCCTGCACGTTATGTGAATATTGTATTAGTTATATAATGATTAATTTTTTTCATACAACTTTTCTAAAAAAAATTTCTTTTAGAAGAATTTATCAAACTCGAACACTACGTATGTGAAGATCTGGCAATACATATGGAGAAGTGTCAATCTATTTCACTAACAATTATACTAAGACCTTAGTAATAGTAGCATTAACAAGTTGGGGTAATTAGCCTTGATCACCGCGATGCTCATGCTGAGGTTGTCTACTTCTCCTTTTTGTAAGTCTGATCCACATTAATCTGATTCTGAATTAATAATGTAAACAAGACATAAAATTTTGTACATCACAAGTAATTAAATCAAATCATATAATTTGATCACTTTACAACATTATGACTTTGTTCTTCAATGTAATATGTAAGAAAATAAATTTTAATTGGATAACAATTATACGTGTTTTATTAGAAAATATCAAATACTTTCTCTTACTAAGCATAAAAAAAATACATATTTTTCTATAAAACATATAATAACAACATACACAATATAATCCTACAAGTGAAATCTGAAAACATATATTAATAATTATAATATGAGAACAAACTGACTCTAAAATCTATCTATCCCCTATTATGCACACAATTTGTAGTCCTCTGTAACAAATAACAATATTCACGCTAAAATTTATTTACTTATGCGAAAAACAGAAAAAAGAAAAGAAAACCAACATGAATTGCAAAGGTAGGGAAAAGGACAATTTGACTATATATTTTTGCTCATACATTTGCCTCATTCATGAAATACATCATCACATACCTATAAACCAAAAATGCATGTTGTCCAAATGCAACATGAATTACAAAGGTAGTATTAGTTGAAACCATTAGACACTTCTCTACAAGTTCCTCTTTGCTTACACACAACTATGCAAACCACTGATTAATTGGTACAACAAACACCAGAAAGGGAAGAACTTTGTCCAAGAAAACAAAACTCGAACTACACTTTTGAAACTGCGAGTTGAGCATACACCAATTGGTTGAGTAACCCCAAACTTAAGAGAAGAACCACATCTTGATGAATATTGTCAAAGCCGCTTGCAGGGCAAAAGCAGCAACCAGTAAAATCATAAGATCATCTGACTGTACATATGTTCTGAGGTTTGAAGCAACGAAGCTAGCTGATGTAGTTGCAGCGGCAATGGTGATGGTCCACCTAAGAAACTCGACGGGAATGATCAACAAAAACTGAAAGATGGAGAAGACATAATAGGATCTTGTGAATACATGTTGCCAAAAATTTTAAAAAAAAAGTGATTATTTAATTTTCTACAGAAGCAAAAGAAAACCAGTAATTCTTTCATTTTTTTAGGTAAAAAAAGAGTAAGTCAAACTCCAACATGCAAACTATGTACAAGGTGTAAATATAGTTATATGTATCAACCAGGTTATAAAGCTTAGAAAACTATAACTTATCAAGGTAACACTGTATCGTGCTTCATGGAATCAAGTTATGCTAGAACACATTTTATGCATTCGCTTAATAGCACTTCGAACAGAGAGATGCATGGATGAAGTATAAAGCTGTATGTTTCTTAACCATAGAGGTAGTACAGGAAGAAGACAGGATCTCCCTTATTATTTTGTCAGCAATAAGACTAGTAATGGTCAGAGTTATCCAGAGAAATATAATATACTTACAGAGCTCAGAATTAAAAGAAAGAGTGAATATCCCCACAAGCACCAAAAGTGTATCAGGCTAGCACTTGAACCCATATACCGAAGCAAGAAGTAAAACCCCAACGGCACAAGCAATGCATAACCATATACTGAGCAGGCTGCCATGTTCACATAATTGACATCAAAGTTCCAAGAACTATGGCTATCGGTCCTTTTGTGCATCAGGTATGTGGCACAGTTCCCAATGGCAGAAATGACAAATACTAAAGTAGTAGATATCCAGACAAGCCCATAACTGAAATATGCAATAAGAGGGGAATGAAGAACAATATAAGGTGTAGAAATTTAGAAACTCAAATAAGTAGAGGAAAGCACATTATTCCCACATTACAAGGACATACAAGATACTAAACAGAAAAAGAGAAAAAAGACAAGCTATTTAATTGCTACTGTACAACATCATATCTAAGAGATTTGGTTCACCGGCAGCTTGAGAGGCTCCAGAACTGAAGCAAAGGTTATTTTGGCTTCATCCATCAACAACATAATGCTTTTATATCTCAGATGACAAAACGAATATACCAAATACTGTCATAGAAGAATTAAAAGTTTTTACATCAGAACTGCAAGTTACAATATAGGACACCAACACATCCAGAATTAATCATTATCCTAGAACAAGGAAAATGGTTATACACAATCAAACAGCAAGAGTAAGGACACAAGGTTTTCTGTTGAACCTTCACCTCATGAGAAAAATACGTGTGATCAGCCATCCCGTCCTCTAATATGTATGTGATAAGTGGCCTATTACAAAGACTATAGTTCTTTTCACCATAAAGGTCCATAGCAAGCTTGAGTTTCACTACCAAAACAGAAGTTTTTTTTGCATGTCTTGTTCAATTTCCTAAGAAGGATAATAAGCTTCAAGAACCTTAATTGGCCAACACAGCAGATAAAAGAGAACCAAGAATGAACACAGAAATAAGAGTAAAGAACAAATACATATAGATAGGGTAAGTGTATCATTGTGTATGTATATGTGGAATACGGAAACTGCTGAATCCTCGTACTGTTTGAATAAGCTCATATTCCTCAAACCAAGTTAAATTATCTATATATTAGCAACTGACAAAACTTATTTGCTTTCTCGCCATGTTTCTACAGTTATATCTGAGGACTTACAGGTCAGGGTTAGCATCAATCTTGCTGAAGAAATCTCCAGTAGTAGGATTCAGTGAACTCATCAATCTGTTCAAGACAAGGTCTGTATCCACATTAAAATACTCTGTATAAGATGACACGCTAAATACTCCATTCCACTTGTTTGTTGATTGCTGCCCATCTCCTTCTGCATAAAATAGGTAGGTGTTACTTGAACTAATGGAAGCTGCATGCCCGTTACTTCTGATGTGCTGTATGAATTAGGATTACATAACAAGCATACACATACTTTTAAGCATCATAGATGCCTAGTAGTCATTACAAGAAGGTAGGTTTAACAAGTCAAGGTTAGTGAATGCCCTATGGCAGAGAGGAAGCCCAAGAGGGACAATAAAATAAAAAAGGAAAAGGAAACAAGCAAGAGAGGAAAAGATCAATGACAATCGTTCATGCAGATATGCAGAAGTTAGCTGCACAAACAGCCTCTTTCCTTTAGCTTCATACTTCTAGATTATTTCAGACTCCAAAATACACAAAACCTAAACCGCAGCCTTACCTTACCTTAGACAGTCTGATGTTAGCAATGGATTCATCTCTGTGGTTTACTAAATATTACCTAAATAGTTTCCGTCGTTATCACTATAAGGCATTTCTCAGAAGTATGAAGCTTTCATTTCTCGTCAATCTTTCCAACAGTAAAAACACCACTCAAAACTTACAAATAGGCAGTTTGTGCCACTAAAATAAGGAAAGACTTATTTTAGCAAGATAAAATTTCAAACGCAGCTCCATCCTTTAAGGTTTTTCCCTTTTGTCCAAATGTAGAATGGCCTCACAGATCCTCAGTATGGAGCACTATTTACACCGGTAAGTGATATCGTTTCCAACTTAACTTCTGTGGAACCATAAACAAGAAAGAAATAGTTCTGTGCGGCGAATTGTTGTTAAGGGTTTGTTTTCTCTTGGATACATGTTAGTCAAGGTAGTAATAACTTGTAGTTTTATGCACAATAAGTTTATCAACCAAATCAAGGAGCACGAGATCATGCTTCAGTTCATTTAGGTTGTTTAAGAAAGAAGCCACCACTGCTATATTGTAATACCCAGCAAGAGATCTGCTTGAGTTTTGTGATTTCAATTCAATATTTACTTTCACTAATACAAGGAGGAAAAATTAGCTTTTGTAGAAAGTTATCTGCCTATTTGAAAATACATATACCAATTGCAAGACCCTAAACACATAATGGACTTATGTCGTTGTCCAAGAAATAGAAGATAAAACCAATACTGTAGCAATCACCTATAGCTTACCACCAGTAGAAGTTATTTCCTGGTCTGCTCTAAAACTTCAATCAGAACCCATTAGTCCTATCTTATGTACCACTCTCTTTTCATATCTTGTGAAGTTTGGCACAATTTCATATAATAACCTAAAAAAATCCACAAGTCTCAAAATCAAACCCATTAAAAGAAATGGAACTTCAAACTCAGAAACAACGTTTTGCATTAATGTAGTTCTATATACATTATCAACAATAAAATATATCCTTTTATATTCATTACTAATATGATATGCAAGTCATACTAACTCCACAAGTCCTCCGCAAGACTCAAAAATCAAATTCATTAAAACAAATTGAACTTCAAACTCATAAATGATGTTTTCTTATTGAGTAATTTTATTTGCATTTTTCAAACAAGTAGTTTAATGCATCCTTCATACCTCTGGAGACATCCAATAAAAAGTTTAATGCAATCATCAGCCACTATCAAAATGACATGCAAGTCATACCGACTTCCTTAGTTTCAGTAAAAGAAATTATGTTATATAACACGAAGAAGGAAATACAAGTATCTAAAAAGACATACCACTTCCAAGAGTTTGATACCCTCTTCCTGCATTTGGACCATTATTTGGAGGAAGTATTGGAGAATTTGCTGCAGGAGCTGCTAACAGCATCAATAGATTAGCATAAGTTTGTTCTTCAAGAGAGCAATTAAAAGAGTTATAACCAATTCCTATTACAGGAGGGTACCTTCTGGTTTATAGCTGTTCTTTTCTTCAGAGACAACTGCCTGTACAATATATAACAACTATAACATAAACGAAGTGTCCTAGCAAATACTAAAGTCATTTACTAAAAATAGTTGGAATTACTTTACAAACAATCACGCCTGACTCTAGATAAGATTTTTGGGTTTAAGCTTTAGATTCCCGGAAAGAATTAATTCCTGAGCATTGTTGAAGCACCAAAACATAATATTTCAAGGAAGTTAGATCCTTCAAATTAGTTGTAAAATAAAATGCATTCCATTGTGGCTCTATTAAGAGACAGTCATTAATCCAAAAACTTTATCATTTCAACAACAAAAAAAAGTGAGTCTTCAATTCAAAATGACTCTTCTATATTGTCTTTATAATTTAACAACTTTGCATCCCAACTGTGAGGATTCAAAAAATACCATTTTCCAAAACCAACTAACGTGTTCAAGTGCGCCGAGCTCAAATGTGTTAAAAGAATATCCATCTTGTGCTTATTTCCTATATTTTCCAATTATTAGTAGTGTCACACAGCACAAAGAAACAAATCTATCATAACGGGTCACAAAAATCCCAATGTAGTTAGAAATTGCAGTAACTAACCAAAAATCAGTTTCCCAATTGCTGGGAACAATTACTTGAAAATCTAACCTATGTTTTTCTGCTTTGTTTTCCCCTTATTCCACGGCCATACATACTTTTTCAAAGAAACAAATTATCACAACAACCAATCGATGAACAAGCCTCAATCACGAACTAGTTGAGGGTCAGCTATGTGGGTATAGCAAATTTTCACTCTTCAAATGCAAAAATCTCTCTAGCACGAAAGAAAACAAATTAATCACAATGATCAATCAATCAACTATGCCTCACTCCAAACTAGCTGGTTTCTGCTACATCGAATCCTTAATGCCAATTCCACTCTATTTGAATCCATTTAATTCAAATATCAATAATCATTTGTCTTTTAAGGAACACCAACTGTTCTATACACCTAAAGGAAACTAATTAACCACAGAGAGTAACTAAAACCTCAACGTAGTGAAAATATCAACAAATCATAAATTTCCACACACAATCACTCCATTAGGGAAACAATAGCCAAACATACTTTTACAAAGAAACAAATTATCACACAACCAAACATGAACTAAGCCTCAATCCTGAACTAGTTGGGGGTATGCTATATGGATAAAGCAAATTTTCACTCTTCAAATGGAAAATATCTCTAAAACAAAAGGAAACAAATTAATCATAAAATCAACCAATCAACTTAGCCTCATTCCAAACTAGCTGGTTTTTTCCACATTGAATCCTCAGTACCACTTCTACTCTATTCAATCCAATTAATTCCAATATGAATAATAATTTGTCCTTTAAGGAACACAACAGTTCTATGAAACTAAAGGAAAGTGATTTAGCACAAAAGTGACTAAAAGCCCAATGCAGTGAAAAATCAAAGAATCGGAAGAGTCTACCCATAATCAATCCATTAGGGAAACAATATCCAAACATACTTTCACAAAGAAACAAATTATCACAACAACCAATCAGAATCTAAGCCTCAATCCTGCACTAGTTAGGCATCAGCTCTATGGATATAGCAAATTTCACTCTTCAAAAGGAAAATCTCTCTAAAACAAAGGAAACAAATTAATCACAAAAATCAATCAATCAACTAAGCTTCACTCCAAAGTAGCTGGGTTCTGCTACATTGAATCCCTAATACCAATTCCACTCGGTTCGACTCCAATTAATGCCAATATCAATAATAATTTGCCTTTTAAAGGAACATTAACTGTTACCTAAAGGAGACTAATTAACCACAAAGAGTAACTAACATCCAAATGTAGTGAAAATCTCAACAAATCATAAATTTCCACACACAATCACTCCATTAGGGAAAACATCAATCAAACCAACTATGCCTCACTCCAAACTAGCTGGGTCTGCTACATTGAATCCTCAATACCAATTCCACTCTATTCGAATCCAATTAATCCCAAAATCAATTATAATTTGTCTTTTAAGAAACACTAACCGCTCTATAAACCTAAAATGGAAACTAATTTACCATAAAGAGTAACTAAAATCCCAGTACAGTGAAAATCTCAACAGATCATAAATTTCCACACACAATCATGCCATTAGGGAAAATAATCCATCAAATCAACTATGTATCACTCTAAACTAGCTGATTTCTGCTACATTGAATCCTCAAATACCAATTCCACTCTATTCAAATCCAATTAATTCCAATAGCAATGACAATTTTGTCTTTGCCGAACACTAACCGTTCTATAACCTAAAATGGAAACTAATTTACCACAAAGAGTAACTAAAATCGCCAATGTAGTGAAAATGTCAAGGAATTGGAAGAATCCACAAACAAATCTCCGTTAGAGGAAAAAAGTTGCCAAAAAAACAAATGTACAAGTGAAAAAAGCATACCGGTACCGAGCCAACAAGGTGACTTGTAGGGAAGTTGGAGTAAGAATCGTCCATTGAATTGTATAATGAAGACAAATACGAAGGAGATCAAGGAGGAATGATTGTTTTATGAGACAAACCGTGAAATTTCCTCTTTGTAATTCTTTTTGATTACTTAATGAGGAAGTCTTTTGATACGGAAATGGAGGAGGAAAGTGACCGGTACGTCTGAACTGCGATGGAGTCACGCGTATTTAATGAATATTTACGTATTGCGCCATCGAGAAGAGAAAATGGGCTGATGGATTGGAACACATTACGGCCCATTACTTATATCACCCAGGCCCAAATGGACTGGTCATTTCACTTTTCCCGGGATTTTGTATTGTGTCTTTAATTTTTGACTCTTAAAACAAATATTTTTTTGCAGGACATAAGTTTATACTTCGCATTATGCTCCGCGCTCTCAAAGAATGTATGACCCGCTAGGCATAAATTCGATTGTTAAGGGCAAAAATTGAAAATCAATCTATTCAAAGGATAAAAATAACAAACCGACTCATTTGATAGATAAATTGTGAAATTAAATACCCCCCCCCCCCTCTTTTCTTAAGGGGGGGTGGGGAATGTAAGTGCACATATAGCCATTTTGGACCCCATTTAAGTTGTAATTAATTTTATAATATTTATAAGTCTAACTATTTTGGGAATAATTTCCAACATGCGCGATAGAAATTGTAAAATTTTACAGCTGGAGTTTGACATATTACTTGTGTAAGTAAATTTTTTATATATGTCTCTAAAGTTTGTCTTGCCGATGCTAAACTTCTAACATATGCACCTAAAGTTTGAATACTCAAAATTAAGAGTAATTTATATAGTTAACAATTTATATAGATAAGCCTCATTGCTGCCAATAATTTTAAGCTTTTCCAACTTTAATTTGAATCAAGATCTACTACTTCAAATTTGCAAAAAATGATGAGTAACCAGTCACACAGCACAAAGAAACAAACCTATCATAACCAATCACAAAAATCCCAACATAGTTAGAAATTTCAGTAACTAACCAATAATCAGTTTCCCAATTGCTGGGTACAATTACTTGAAAATCTAACCTGTGTTTTTCTGCTTTGTTTTCCCCTTATTCCGGCCAAACATACTTTTTCAAAGAAACACATTATCACAAGAACTAATCAATGAACAAGCCACAATCACGAATTAATTGAGGATCAGCTATGTGGATATAGCAAATTTTCACTCTTCAAATGGAAAAATCTCTCTAGCACGAAAGAAAACAAATTAATCATAATGATCAATCAATCAACTATGCCTCACTCCAAACTAGCTGGTTTCTGCTACATTGAATCCTCAAATACCAATTCCACTCTATTCATATGCAATTAATTCCAATATCAATAATAATTTGTCTTTTAAGAAACACTAACCGCTCCATAAACCTAAAATGGAAACTAATTTACCATAAAGAGTAACTAAAATCCCAGCATAATGAATATCTCGACGGATCATAAATTTCCACAAACAGTCACTCCATTAGGGAAAGTAATCAATCAAATCAACTATGCCTCACTCCAAACTAGCTGGTTTCTGCTACATTGAATCCTCAAATACCAATTCCACTCTATTAAGATGCAACTAATTCTAATATCAATAATACTTTGTCTTTTAAGAAACACTAACCGCTCCATAAACCTAAAATGGAAGCTAAATTTACCATAAAGAGTAACTAAAATCCCAGTATAGTGAAAATCTCAACAGATCATAAATTTCTACACACAATCTCTCCATTAGGGGAAACAATCAATCAAATCAACTTATGCCTCACGCCAAACTAGCTGATTTCTGCAACATTGAATCCTCAAATACCAATTCCACTCTTTCAAATCCAATTAATTCCAAAATCAATAATAATTTGTCTTTTACCGAGCACGAACCGTTCTATAAACCTAAAATGAAAACTAATTTACCACAAAGAGCAACTAAAATCGCCAATGCAGTGAAAATGTCAACGAATTGGAAGAATCCACAAACAATGAAAAAAATTGCCGGAAAACAAATGCGCAAGTGGAAAATGCATACCGGTACCGAGCCAACAAGGTGACTCGTAGGGAAATTGGTGTAAGAATCGTCCATCGGATTGTATATTGAAGACAAATACGAAGAGGATCAAGGAGGAAGGATTGCTTTTTGAGACGAACCGTGAAATTTCCTCTTCGTAATTCTTTTGGATTTTACTTAATGAGGAAGCTTTTTGATTCGGAAATGGAGGAGGAAAGTGACCGGTACGTCTGAACTGCGACGGAGTCGCGTGTTTAACGAATATTTACGGATCGCGCCATTGAGAAGAGAGAATGGGCTGAAGGCTTGGAGAACATTACGGCCCATTACTTGATATCACCCAGGCCCAAATGGACGGGTCATTTCACTTTGAGAAATTTTCATAAATAGCACTTAGTAGTTAAATAATTGTAAAAAAATAGCAATATTAATAAAAATTGTAATAAATAGCGTATTTTCTTATTTTTTGATACAAATAACTATACCGATTACGGTGTATCTAAAATTAATATCCTTAAATGCCTCTATAATCTGCGCTAATTGTTATTTTGCAAACGGAAAGTGTGTATTTAAGGACAGTGATTCACACTTTAAACTGATTCTGCGTATTTGATGGCAGTAAATCCACATCAGCGTGATTTATAGATATAAAATCGTACATTTTGGGGATCTCTTGTCTTTTATTATGTTGCATCGTTGTTGCTGTGGATCTGAAATAATTTTCAATTTCTCTGGCTATATCATCGTTGCATCATCTTTTGCCAATATTATGCCAGTTTGTAGTTTGAAAGTAGTCGTGCAGTCGAATTCATTTGATTCATTAGCTCTAACTTCACCAAAATGTATAATTGATATACAAGGAAAAACATAACACAATGTATCAAAAAAACTTTGTGTTTCAATGCAAACATTGATACATATAAATGTGCATTTAAAAAAATTCGATACATATATAAAAATAACACCTATAAATGGAAAAGTTGATACATATATCATTATTAAAAATTTTGATACTGATACATGTATGAAAAAATTGAACTATCTAAACAGTTAATGATACAGTTGACACTACCATATATTTGATCTTGATACATGTATCAAAAAAACCATCTACTAAATGAACTTTTTTGTGTTACACTTGAAACATTGATACATACTAATAAGCATAAAACAAAATTGATACATACATAAAAATAACACCTCAAAAATAGAAGTAACATCAAAATTTGCGCCATTGATACACAGACAAAGAAAACTTTAAAAAACTGCAGTGTGTCCTTGGACCTCCGCTTAAAATGTATCGCACCCCATCCATCGACCTGGTACAGAAAATAGAATAGATTCGATAGACCAATGGAAACTAGTGATGTGAGCGGCGATGTTTGTCGACGGAGGTATGTCGGAGGAAAAGAACTTCGGCGCGGGAAGAGAGTTATCCCAAGAGAAGGCATATCCAAGCAGGAGGGGAAACATCAGCGTCCATACAATAACCTAATGCCGACATCTCTTCCTCGATTTGTTTAATTTCTTATGAAGAAGAAAGAATAAAAGAACACACACACACAGAGAGAGGGAGGGAGAGAGAGAGAGAGAGAGAGAGAGAGAGAGAGAGAGAGAGAGAGAGAGAGAGAGAGAGAAGGTGAAAATCGGATGAAAATGGTGAGAGTGAAAAATGGCGAAAACGTTGGAAGATTTTAAAAGATGAAAAAGCGGTATTTGAATTGGAGCAAAATATGGGTAACTGGATTGGAGAGAGAAGGTTGAAAGTTTGATACATAGTAATTGCACAGTAAAAAGCTTTTTATGTAATTATTATGTTATTTTTTAAAAGTGTTGTTATATATTGTAAATATGTAGTAATGTTTGCTTAATTATGTAATTTTTTTCATTCACTTTTGCCAGAATTTGGTGTTGGTCTTTAATTTTTGGCTCTTAAAATAAATAACTTTTTTGCGGGATATAAATTTATATTTTTATATTATGCTCCGCGTTCTTAAAGAATCTATGACCCGCTAGGCATAAATTCTATTATTAAGGGCAAAAATTGAAAATCAATATATTCAAAGGATAAAAATAGAAAACCATAAACTGTGCAATTAAATGCGCCATCATTTTCTTGAGAGGGAGTTGGGTGGGGTGTAAGTGCACATATAGCCATTTTGGACCCCATTTTAAGTCGTAATCAAAATTTTATAATTTATATAAATCTAACTATTTTGGGAATAATTTCCAACATGCGTGATTATTTGTAAAATTTTATATTTGAAGTTTGGCATACTATTTGTGCAAATAATTTTTTATATATATATGTTTAAAATTTATCTTGCCCAGGCTAAACTTCTCACATATACATCTAAAGTTCGAATATTCATAATTAAGAATAATTTATATAGTTAACTTCATTCCTATCAATATTTTAAGTTTTTCCAACATTAATTTGAAATTCAAGATCTACTACTTTAAATTTAAAAAAAATAGAAGTAATTGCACACAAACTACTCTCATGAGTCCCATATGATCTTCAAATAATTCTTTATTGCTTCCTCTTTGAATTTTATTTCTCATAGTTTTTTATCTTAAATAATATATATATATAGTCTGGCAGTTATGTATTAATTAATTAATTTCTTTTTTGTTGGTATTTGTGGAACAACATTAATGAATGTAATATCGTGTCTTTCCAAATCTACTGGGGTATGAATTAAATTTTCATTGATCATATTTTTAGTTTAAACTCACGTCAAATGATGAAACAATAATATTTACAATTTATGAATATATTATTATAAGAGAATGTATATAACAATTAAATAATATTCTCTTTCTTTTATTTTTTATTTAAGAATACGTAATTCTTTCACCATCAACTCTGAAATGGATAATGCTTGTTTTTTGGGCAAAACTTTTTTTTCGCAGCAAAAAGAATGTCTGAGCCCGGGTTCGAACCGGGGACCTCTAGTGTGTGAGACTAGCGTGATAACCAACTACACCACCCAGACGACTTGTTAATAGTTAAAAATAAAATTGTTTTGAATTTTGTAGATTCCACTGCGACAGCACCCATAAGGCCATCACTGAAGACACCCGCCAAAAGAAAAGGATACAGGTAGATAACAAATCATTGTCAAATTAGGGTGTCTTAGGAAGAAATATATTTTTTTAGAAAAATAAGAAAGTTTCTTATTTATTTTCTTATGTTCGATAGGTAAATAAAATAATATTATTCTAAAGATATTTATTTATAATTTAGATAAATACTATGTGAGATAAGAATGAGGATAGGAGTGGGGGGGAGGGGGGGGGTGGTAGGAATAAGGCTACAAGGATGTTTGATAAAATTACGCAGTGCATCTTATTTACATATATATTGATAAACTGAAAGTTTTTATATTCAATTATAGGTATATGTAGAATGATAAGCATAGCGTTCGATAGAGCTCCAAATTTATGCTTTCTACAGAAAAGTATATCATCTAAGACTAATAATTCTGATGCAAAGTTAAAAATTTAAACTATGCATAAAGTTTATCAGTCTAGAATAAATACTTTCTCTATAATTAATCTCCTGTATAATTTTTCTGATGATCGCATTGCTAGTCCTCGTAGTCTGTTGAATTGTCCTCTGATTCCTTTCCAATCATATTTGATAGACTATTGCAACTAAGGTCATTTTAAACATTGTTGTTTGTGCGTCTCTCCCTTTAGCATATGTTGATGCTCAATTGGAACAGTGCCTAACGCCATGCTTACTCGTCTTTAACTGGCTTATTTGTACTCAGCTACATGATGGAAGTCCCTCGGCCAATCGTCACTCGACAGCATAGTCCTTGACTAACTTGATTGATCTGATCAGACACTTGTTTTTTTCCAGCAAAGGTACCGTTTACAGCTCAATCCGTAAGTCCACACAAGTCAGTACAACTTTTTTTGAATTTCATTTTTTCACAAGAGTCGATATTTCCGATTAAATCTTCTTTTCAAGCGTCTAGCTGAAATTTTTTGACAAATTTAAAAAATCATTAATGTATTAAATCATTTTTTCTTCCTTAAATTCAAATGAAGTTTCCTAGTGATTATTCTTTAAATGCTAGATGTATCTTAGGGAAAAGGTACTTTTATCATGTTATACTAGACATCATCAATCTCATTCATTACAATTGAGGAACACTAAAATGAAAAAAAAAAAAACAAAAACAATCGCATATATATAGAAAGCAAAGCATATTACACACACACATATAGAAGAATTACAATTTTAAACTCATCAAAAATACAATTTGATGATTAATTCAGCAAACTTAACTAATGATCCTTCATGCAAATTTTGATGAGATGTGATGAGTGGCCAATACTCTGCAATAAAATATGCGAGAAAAGTGTCTTAACTTAATTTGATTATAATAATTTGGACTTTCTCATTTATAACAATCTGATTTTTATGCTTGAATTATCTCCCACCCCACCGATCCTCAAGTATAGTCTTTATTATTTGTTATCGTTGTTGCTTTTAAAAAAAATTATCAAACTTAAATCTACAATACACAAATATATTATGATAATTATTAAAAAAAAGCAGTCCAATTTACGACGCATCTCGCATTTACGTAGTATTTGTTAAAAAATCGCATACCCCTCCTTGCTTAGTAAATGGCCTATAAACACTTGAATATCTGTTCTTGAACCAAGCCTTTGGCTGAATTAGTGAAAAAACAGAAGGCTTAGATAACAGATTGCTCAAAATAATATTTTTGGACTTCGCTGGAATTCCAACAAAGTATACAATTTATTTATTTTTTAAATTTTTTGTACTTTACTATAATTTCCAATAAAGTGTAATTTAAAAATTAAAAAATAAAAAATTTACACTTCCATGGGCTTCAAACAAAGTGTAATTTTATTTTTTTAAAAGATTTCTTTATACTTTGCTGTTCGATTCAATCAGCATGTCAATTTGCTTTATTCAATAAACTGATCAAAACTTCTTTCCAATGAACTGTAATTTTATTTTATTTTAAAAAAATATTTTGTACTTCACTGGAATTTCCAACTAAGTATACAGATTCTTCGGTCAACATTTCGCTAGAATTTGTTATTATTATTTTAGTATATTTTTTCGTACTTTGTTGAAATTTCCAACGAAGTCTACATTTTTTTAAAAAAAAATTGCATACTTCGTTGTAAATTCCAGCGACGAGCAATTTGTTTTGGGGGAAAGTACATAAAATAGACCAAAAACTAAACTAACTACATAAAAATAGACCATTTCATACTAATTACCCGCAATACCCAATCGGTATAAAATAATTATAATTCGTGCCCCCTTGTGAGTTTGTTTTTTTGCGCATAAGATATCATGACGATATATGAATATACTGTGATGGTATCATGAAGTATGACATAACAGTAGACGAATATACTGTGATGGTATCATGAAGTATGTCATGCCAGTATATGAATATACTGTGATGATATCATGCATAACGAAAGAGTGTATCCCTGAAGAGCCGTTCAATCCCCAGTGATACCATGACAGTATAAGAATATACTATGATGGTATCACGAAGGATTGAAGAACCCTGCGCGCTATTCCTGAAGGACTGCTCATCATCAGTGATATCATGACAGTATATAAATATACTAGTATCACAACGGGTTGTAAGATAGAGAATTTTATGTAATTAATTAGGGGGTATGAAAGTAAAGGGGCAATGCTCGATAAATATTTTGCTCCGACAAGACAATTATATAATTTTTTTTTTAAAAACAAATATTCTGTATTTCGCCGTCAATTAAGTGTAATTTTATTTTTCTTAAGATTTTCTTTTAATACTTTGTTGTTCTCTCAAACAAGAAGTTTTTGCGCCCCCCTATTTTGGGGTAGTATTTAATTTTTACCCCTAATATTAATGGACTTTAATATTTACCCTTTCAGCATTTTAAGTAATAAAAATGGGACAAAAATACTCCTAATATTATTGAAGAAAATCGAAAAAAAAAAATCAAAAAAATAAATAAATCGCAAGACATAAGCTAATCCTAGAAGGCAGAAGTTCATGTTAACTTATGCCTGACCGACATAATTTCATTTTATTGAAATTGTGTCTGCTTTTACATAAGCATAAGTTCATGCTACTTAACTTATGCCTGGTAGGCATAATTTCATTTTACATAGGCACGATTTTAATAAACATGAAATTATGCCTACTAGGCATAAATCATGTTACTTAACTTATGTCTTGTAAACATAATTTTATTTTTTTAAAATTGTGGGTCCGGTAGGCATAATTTCGTGTTATTGAAATTGTGCTTATGCAGAAGCAGATGCAATTTCAATAAAATGAAATTATGCCGACCAGACATAAGTTAACATGAACTTCTGCCTTCTAGGGTTAACCTATGACTTGCAAATTTTTTTTTTTTTTTTTGCGATTTTCTTAAATAATATTAGGAAATTTTGACCATTTTTAATCATTTAAAGTGTCGAAGAACACAAATTTAAGGATTAAAGACCACCCAAAATAAGAGATTTATTCGAATGACCCTTCCAACAAAGTGTAATCTAAAAATTTTGTTCTCGCTGGAATTTTCATATTTCCGGAAAAAAAAAAAAACTGTACTTCGCATGACTGTCCAACGAAGTGTCCATTTAAAAAAAATAAATAAAATTTGTACTTCGCTTGATTTAAACGAAGTATAATTTTTTTTTTAAAAAAACTACAATTATGCTTTTTCTCCACTCTGGCCTCCAAATCCAATTACCTACCCAGTTTATCATCTTACTCCTTTCAACAACCGTCACTTTTTGAGTACTACTCTGCTCCACCCGCTTCACATCTCCGTCTCAGATTTCTGGTTAATTCGCTGTCTTTTTTCTCGTTCTATCCATTATATCAATCTCCATCTTCGTTTTTCTTTTGTGTTAATAATTCTTTTCTTTTCGTTGCTGATTTTCGGTTCCCTGTTTTATTTTGCTCAGGTTGCTGCTCTTGTGTCCCAATCGAAAATGTCACAAGGTACGTACCCTAATTTTAATTCCTATGATTTACTGTTTCCGCAATTTCCCTCTATATCAACTGTCCAAGCTCGAATTAACAGGAGGAGGGTGGCGGTAGATGGGCGGATTTAAGATATGAAGTTTCTAGGCTCCTACAAGGAATTCAAGTTAATATATAATAATAATAACTGTGTTTACAGTCTAGGTGTTTAGTGAATAAATTAATATATGTATAGGGTTTAAGCAAAATCTACTGGGTTCATGAGCACACGACATGCTGGATCCGATCCTGCGGGTACGTTGATGGGCAGAGGAAAAACTGAATCTTTTGAGATTGGATATATAGGAGTTTATATAACTGACCCCAGTTAATTGGATGCGTAATTTTGATTGATTGATTTATTGTTTTTGCAGGAGTTATATACTTCAGACATGCAATTTTTTAACTGCTTTTTCTTTGATCATGGTTAATTGTGTTTGTATGTGAATGTATTTGTTCTGACTGGATTGGGTAATTGCTGAAGCTGGTGAAGGTAAGGATGATGCAAAGCCATCTCTTTCTCCATATGAAGAGGCAATGGAGGCGTTATCATCATTGATTACGAAACGCAGTCGTGCTGATAAGAGCAATAAAGGAGATAAATATGAGTTGCTCTTTGACTATATCAAGGTTGTTTTTCTCATTCTTTTCCGTTTCCAGTGTTATATGCTAGTGAATTGTTGATACGAAGCTGAGTTATATTTTTACTGAAATGGGTTGCAGATGCTGGAGCTAGAAGAACCAATTAAGCAGATGAAGATTATCCATGTGGCAGGTACCAAAGGAAAGGTAATGAGTTATATGGGCTCAAGTGTGCTACAGATGTGTCAATATTGAATCTGTCACGACTCACGTCTTGATTGAATTTTTAGAATTTGAATAATTGGGTTTTGTCTAACATGTCAAGGCATCCTACTAGACCTCATTGATATCTCATTTTATAAGTGTTTCCGTATCTCCTATAGCTTTGGAAGAATATGTTGCACATTGAAAACTTCTATTTTCAAAGCATTTCTCTAGTTGTTTTTCTTGAGCATCATCAGTTCATTTTACAAGTATATCATTTTTTCTTTCTTTCTTTCTTCTGTTTGTTTCTTTTTGTTAGTTATTTTCATTGGACAAGGATTTCTAATTTCTTAATGTTTAATCCATGTTATCAAATGCCTTTGAATCCTAAACTATGTGTATCAACTATCTTACACATACCCCTTTTGCCCATTGCAATCTTTAAATCAATTGACAAATTAACTTGCTGCAGGTCAAGTTTAAGCTCTATAGCAATCTCTAGCTAAAAGTATCTTGATATTAATCAGAATCAATTCAGTGATACTGCTCTGAGATTGTAAAATAAAAATATCTGCAAATATGCTGATGCTCACGGGAATAAGATGAATGCAGAATGGATATACTGTCTATTCTGTGGTAATTTCTATTTTTGGTAATGTTCTGCGGTAATTTCTGTTAACACATTTTATCTACATATGTTCCAGTAGCTGCGCTTGCATTGGATCCTTTAGTTGAAGTTTTTCTTTTGATATGCAATAGAATTATACCAGAAGCATGTTATTTTCGACATTGTTTGCTAATGGTTTATATCCCTGACTTTTTTTTTGGTTATGGGTTTCATGAAGGGTTCAACTTGCGTCTTCACAGAGTCTATATTGCGCAACTGTGGCTTTCATACTGGTCTGTTTACATCTCCTCATCTCATTGATGTTAGAGAAAGATTCCGATTGGATGGGTGAGTGAGTTTCAGCCAGATGTTAGGATCATCATGTTCTAGATCAGTTAAAGCTGAAAGTTTCTTCCAACTCTTCTTTTTTTTTTTTTGATAAAGGAACTTAACATTATTCCAATTGCTGTGAAATTTTGTTGGTCCTGTAGGAGTACTTGATTTCTCGCTTTATCAATCTCTGTTTGTGTGATCGGATGTTCATATATAAATGGCTAACAGACTCTTTAAATAACATCTACTTCTTTCCACCTGATATCAAATTTCAATTTATAAGGTTATATTAAAGCTCAGTTGATAACTCTGTCACTAAACTTAGTGTCTTTCAGAATGGACATATGTGAAGAGAAGTTTTTGGCATATTTCTGGTGGTGCTTCGATAGATTCAAGGCAAGTAAAAATTAATATTTTCTTTGGAATGTTAACTTATTTGCGCAACGATAGTTACATATGGTAGTTCTCTTGAGGAAATAATGTTTTGGATGAAACCTCAGAACATGAAGTAGTCTTTTTAAATATGATCCATGAATAATTTTACTATAATCTAGAGAATTCTTGCTTAATGAGTAGTGATTGGATCTTAATCTGGATACACTGTCTCAAAATTCCAATATCGGTTGGTTATTCCACCTTGAGTTACCAATGAAACTTGAGCAACTGTAGTGAAGCTCCTTCCTGATCCTTGACAAATCTTCTTCGGTCATTTAGACTTCATCCTAACTAAATTGGAGATGCCATCATTTGAGCAACTCTAGCTTGCTTGATTTTCCTAAAAGGCATTCTGTTTCCATTTTTAAGTTTGTCAGTGACGAAGGATGGCAACCATGTGCCTATTCCAACACAATTTATCTGAAATTCATTTTTGTTATTGCTGTTGAGAGATGGCATCTTGCCGTACTAGATATTTTTCTCTTCGGTGGCATATTTTCTTTGCTTACATTTGAGAAGATTAAAAGAACAAAGTGTACTTTCTCGGTAATTATTTCTTTTCCAGTGTGGGATAAGCACAAGTCATTGATCTAGACATGGTGGTCCTAACGAAGAAAGATTTGCAGTTGGTACTCATTGACCTATAGAGAAAGCATATGATGGAGTACCACAGAAGGTCTTATCGTGGGTGATGGAAAAGAAAGGAATTGATGTTAAATATATAAATTCCATAAAAACATGTATGAAGGAGTCATTCACTAGCGTGAGAACAGTAGTAGGAGATATAGAGGAGTTTCTTATAACAATGAGTTCTACACTAAGGATCGACTTTGAGCCTTCACTTGGTTACTCTAGTTGTTGCTGAGCTAACCAACACAATACAAGATGAGGTCCCATGGTGTATGCTATTGTTGATCATATAGTGTTAATTAACGAAATCAACGAGGCTGTCAATCATAAGTTTGAAATATGAAGAAGTATTTTAGAGAGTAAGTATTTTAAGATAAGTAGAAGTAAGACTGAATACATGCACTTCAAGTTTAGTCAACATGCGAAGAGCAAAGTTGAGGTGAGTAGATGGGACTGTGATGCCAAAATTCATACAATTTAGATATCTAGACCCGTTGTTTCAAGAGAATGGAATGATGTATGAGGATATACTCATAAAATTAAAATCGGATGATTGAATGGAGAAGTGCTACCGAGGTGTTATGTGATAGGAGGACACCTATTAAAAATGAAAGGTAAGTTCTACAAACCAGTTATAAGACCAATAACGTTATATGATAGTAAATGTTGGGCAGCTAAATCCAACATATCCACAAGATGAGTGTTGTAGAGATGTGGATCCTAAGATGGTGCAGTCATACAAGATTAGAGAAGATTAAAAATGATCATATTTGCCCAAAGGTGCAACTAGTACGTATTAAGCAGAAAATGAGAGAAGGTCGGTTGAGATGATTTGGTCATGTCCTGTGTCGGACCTGCGTCGGACCTACAGATGCACCGATCCTTAGGTGTGAAACTATGGTGAGTGAAGGTGGTAAAAAAGGATAAGGTAAACCTAAAATCACATGGAAGGACATGAGATCGATGCAAACTGAGCTAAAAATAGAGCACAATGGAAGTAAATATTCTTATAGGTAATTTTTTATAGAGGGGAATTGGATTTATTCTTGGTAGGGAGCTTCTAATATTATTATTAGTATTATTAATATATATGTTTAACTTACTTTTTACTTTTATTTTATTTGGTATAATGATAACATGAGTCGATCTTAAAATGGAGAAGTGAGGATTTATATAGCCGACCCTTGTTTGGGAAGAGGCCGATTATTGTTGTTGTATAAGAACAACTCAGAACTTGAATTCGATAACTCTAACTAACCATACTGTTGCTCACATTTATATACAACTCCAATGAGTCCATTTATCTCCTCCGTCCAATTGTAATAATTAATTGGTTTTGGGTAAGCCACAAGTTGATTTTTCTTTTCTTTTTGACCAATTTCAAAATAGCTAGTGCTTTTTTTTCCGTGGTCACTGTCAAGCTCCTGTACATGTGCAAAGCTGATGATTGGAAGTGGTATTATTCACCACTCGTAGCATTTCAATAAAAGCAAGGAACATAATTTCTTCATAAAAAAGCAAACAACATGGGTTTTGCCTGATTTTATTATAAATTGATCTTGCTAACATGAAACTGGTCTCAGAGCTCCTCAGCCTGAGAAGAAAAGTGGCTATTTTCTGCTTCTTTGTTTGGTTTGACCTGGAATGTTTATATGGGTTGATATTCGGTCTTCCTCGTGCAGGAAAGAACCACTGATGAGGTCCCAATGCCCACTTACTTTCGCTTCCTTGCGCTTCTAGCCTTCAAAATATTTGCAGCAGAGCAGGTGGGTCCTGGTGACTTTCCATGGCAAAACTGGCAACTGAATATACATTCATTATTCTCAAATCGAATTTCAACTGTAGTTTTATCACAAAATAGTTGATTCTTTTGTGCATTGTACTGTGAGCAGGTAGATGTTGCTATTTTGGAGGTTGGATTAGGAGGCAAATATGATGCAACAAATGTGGTACTTAATCGACATATTAGACAATGTTTGCTACAGTGATTTATTCAATACTTCAGTCCGTCAGTCATTTTGGATATCCACTATGATGATGCATGTTATTCTTTTCAGGTCCAGAATCCAGTTGTTTGTGGCATATCTTCACTAGGGTATGACCACATGGAAATTCTTGGTTAGTGTTTCTTCTTCAATAATACTAGGCAACTGTTTTCTCTTTGTTTAAGATAGTCTAACTTCAGCAACGTCTAATTTTTAGGATGATACAATTGAATCACAAATTTAACATTAAATGTGATTTGGTTCTTAACATTTGATTTTATCAATTTATTCCAGCACAAAGTTGTCCTCATGTTTACTTTGTGCATATTATACTTTTGCACAGGTGGAATCTAAAACTTTTGAGGATGAGAAAAAATTCAAATAATGGGGATTGAATCAAATATTCGGTCAAATAATTGGGGACAAAAATGGAATCTAACCCATAAGAGTTAATGTAGAAGATTTGAACAACATTGACTTTAATTGGAACGTGGCCTTCATCAGTTTATCCTGCTACAACTTAACTGTGTTAGCAATTTCACTTAATGCATACAGAATCTACATTGCAACTGCAATTCTGTTAGTACTGCATAACTACTCCTTAATCATTTGGGACAGGGAAATTGCTATATATAGTCGTAATATTCTCAAGTTTAGGGTTTAAATGAATATTTCTACACTTTCTACTTTATAAAATTAGTGGAGCCCAAATGACCTATCTAAAAAAACAAATAATTAGTGGAGTCCAGAATGCGGATTTCCAATTGGCTAACAGTAACATGCAAGGTTTACAATCATGGGAGATAGTAGATTTGAGAACGAGTGTGAAAGTTTAACTGAAGTAGGCGAGGAAGAGTATATTTCTAGAAATTACTTTTACCTTGTTTTATCAGTTAAATAATGAAATCATAAGTTGTTTGAAAGTTAGGATGCATGAAGTAGAGAAGCGGGCAGGGTGACTTCTGTAAAGTCAGTTTAGGAAAATACTAACTTGTTCTTATGGGTTGTTAAGGGTATTTCTAGGATGGTGAAGTACCCAATATTAGTAAATTGGCAAATTTTGATTATTGGAATTGAAAATGTGATAAGGATAGAATGGCTAATGAATACCAACCAAAATTTGTTAAAAAGGAGAGTCCTATCCTAAATAGAACCTATTCACCAGATAATTTGAGGGAAAGGAGAGTGATTGTGGTGCGCGATGGAATCTAAATATCACATAATTTGAGGAAGAGTGTCACGAGAGCGATAAGACACATGTCTCAAGTGCATATGCCTTACCAAGTTTAACACATTTTCGTTTTCTCTTTTTATGCTTGGTGGCTGCATTTAGCTTCTCTATAAATAAAGAAGCGATTCTTCAACTTGGCAATTCTCTCTTTATCTTGTCCTACAATCAAAATGTCATCCACATACAATAACAATAACAAGATAATAAAGTTGTTATCGGAAAATCTTTTGAAGTATACACATGGATCTGAAAAGTTCTATATGTATGTTTGACTTTTCATGAATGAGTCAAACTTGTTATATCACTGCCTTGATGCTTGCTTAACCCATAAAAACTCTTATTCAATTTACACACCATGTGTTTCTTTGCAGCTACTTCAAATCCTTTTGGCTGCTCCATATAAATCTCCCCTTTCAAATGTCTGTGAAAGAACACAACTTTTACGTCCAATTGCTCCACTTCGAGATCTAGGCTAGCTGCTAAGCTCAAAATTGTTCGAATAGAAGTCATTTTGACAAGAACTGAGAAAATTTCGTCAAAATCAGTACCTTTCTTCTATTCGAAGCCCTTTACTACCAATCGAGCTTTGTATTTAACCAACTTGCCATTTCCATATTTCTTGCGTTTAAAGACCCACTTGCACTTGAGTGGTCTTTTACCTTTTGGAAGTTCAACCAATTTGTATGTGCCATTTTTCTGTAGAGATTCCATCTCTTCTTGCACGACTTTCATCCACTAGCTTCTTTTTGGATGGGACAACATTTCCTTAAGATTTTCTGGCTCCTACTCATCACTAATGAGGACATACTCTGAGGAATTCAGAAGGGTACTTGGATTACTCTACCTTTTGGCTTTGTGATCTCCTCAGAGGTTGAAATTGTTCTTCTTTTTGAGTATGGTACTCCACTTGCTCTACGTAATTATCAAGTTGCAAGTGTCCATCCCTTGACCCATTTGGAAGGACGACAATCTTCCTTTGGCATGAAAAGTCAAGCCAACAAATCTGCAGTAAAAAGATTTGGGTGGCCAACCATTCAATGGTTTCACAAGTTGCAGCTTTGGAATCTTGCTCTTTGTTTGAGGTGATTTGGCTGATGCCCAGGATGTAGCTGAAACAATAATAGTTGGGGAATCACATAAGATTGACAATGAGAACAACACAAGTTGGAAGAATCTCTTCCACTATGTATTGTTTGCACTATTGGGAACTGTTGAAATTGAAGATTATTTTGGGTGTGTGTGCGAGGGAGACTGTTGTTGCATTAGAAGGTTGTGTTATTTTATAAATTTTTTGGATGCAAGAAAAAATTCCAGTTTGTATATGTGAGACAATGTTTTGAAAATGGAGGTTGAGAGGCACTCACTTGTGGAAATAGTTTTTGACAAATGACACCATCCTGATGTGGTAGTAATAGAATGACTCTGAATGTTTTATGGTAGACACGAATCCAAACTTGAATACCGTCGACAGGCGAGAGGTTAGTCCCATGCATGAAAATGCAAAACTCTATCAACCAATTATGTTATCACAGGCCAGTTATCTTGAAACCTCCCGTGACGAGTAAAGCAGAATTGATTTATCCCGCAGAACGAAGAAGAAAAAACAACCACTTGCCAGAAACATGAAATGTGTAAAAGTTAATAAACTTAAAAGTGCCAATATTGCTTGGCTTGCCATTTGTATTGATTGTTAGACTGAACTTAATGGTCTTCTGTGGTGTCACAATCCAAATTTGACATTTAAGAGTCTCTAATCACCTTAAAGCTACATCACTGCTGGCTTTACTACGTAAATAACTTCCTGTTTAAATTTTAATTGAATAAAGTGATAATAATCACCTGCAGTAAGTTTTGTTAACTTACAATTATAGAATGTGCTCTTAGGAAGCTGCTTTGTACATATTCTTGTTCTAGTGACTTGCATCAATTTTTCCCTTTGAGGGGGTTTTGTTGGGTGTTTGACTTCTATAGAAATGTGTTAGTAATTGAACAGAATGTGCTCGAAAGTCTTCAGATAGCATCTACCTCAAAAAATGTTGCAAAATGACACTAAAGCTTTTTCTGCAAGCCTTACTATTTAGATGTTTGATCCATCATACTTCATTTAAATTTAATCCAGAGCTGTATTCCGTCTATTTTATGATATTAACTTGGTGGAGTATCTTGATCTTGTTTTGATTGCTTTTATCATCATGCATGAACTACTATTATCAGGAAATACTCTTGGACAAATTGCTGGAGAGAAGGCAGGAATCTTCAAGGTTGGAGGAAATATCACATCCTACAAGATTATGCCCCTTGCTTAAACACAGTCATCCTGTTTTAGGCTTTTCATTTCATGTCTTGTTCATTTATTTTCTTCCTCATCCGTGTTTATGCTTGAAATAGCGAGGAGTGCCAGCCTTTACTGTTCCCCAGCCCGACGAAGCAATGCTTGTGCTTGAAGAGAAGGCTTCTGAGCTCGATGTAAGTCAAAATTTCTCTTATATGATATAATTTGTTAGTTTCCTTTTGGTCCTAATAATTATACCCTATTCTCAACTGCGACTTTGTACTTCAGATTCCATCACCGGAACCTTTTGTTTTGAGCACTTGCAGCTGGAATTATTCAAAATATTTGCTGTGGTTTTGGTGTATATCTGTAGTTGTTTTCTGTAGTAATCTATTGATGAAAATGGTGGCCCACAAGGTTTGGATAAGTAAGGTTTTGTGCCGGTTTAAGTGTGAAGTTTGGATGTTTGTTTGTTTGTATTTGGATCTGAGCATATGTTTAATTTTCTGTGCACTTGATGGTGGCAAAGTTACTGATTGGCAGTTGCTGGGGAAGACATATCAATGGTTTATCAGAATGCTCTGTTTCAGCACTAGTTTCATGACTCGGGAGAGCTGATGTTGATGTGTAGAGTTTTCATTTCCTGCATCTTAGTTTTCCAAATATTATTATGATTTTCCTAATTCAGAATCTCTTGCTTAGTTCTTATTTTATACAAAGAAAATATATCTATCTTCAGGTTGTCAAACATGGCTTTTATGGAAGTAGATTCACGCAGGAACTTCAATTCAGATCAATGTAAAATTTTTACGTGTCTCGAGCTTAAGCATGGGTTCAGGAAGTGCAAAATGAACGGTAGTTATAACCAATTAAGTAGTTGTAGGTATAAAGGTAATGTTTGCATCAGGCAGAATATAAGTATTGGCTTTTGTAATTGGTTGCAAAAAGTATTGTGACGACTCATAAGAAACATTAGAT
Source organism: Datura wrightii (assembly GCA_035772735.1). NCBI lineage: Eukaryota > Viridiplantae > Streptophyta > Magnoliopsida > Solanales > Solanaceae > Datura > Datura wrightii. Next base: position 74,156,049 of record JASDFA010000023.1, on the reverse strand, counting down.
CTATATATATTTGGTTGTTCAAGTAGATTGACATGTGGATTTCCATTAGATCAGCAACTCTTACAATATCTTAGCTCAAAGGTGAGAGGAACAAAAAGAAGCAGTAACTAGTTTACTGGCTGACATCCAAGGTGGATCCAAATTTGTTAACTGGATCAATAAAACTCTCTCCAGTTGGAGAGAATGGTACTGAAATGGAAGGTCAGAGTGGGAATCGTTTAAGGGAGAATTCTCATGTCAGATATCTCTTATCAGCTTTTCCTTCATTTTTAAGGGCAGCAATTCTCATCTTTGATCTATGATGAACTTTCCTTCTGAACAGGAACAGAATTATGTTAAGAAGTTTCTTGTTGATGCGAACATGTATCGTTGTGCAGGTACATCTTGAGGTAGCTGCTCCACTTGATGCCAGCGTGCTGAGTGACTTACATCTTGGGCTAGAGGGTGAGCACCAATATATAAATGCTGGTCTTGCCATTGCATTATGCTCTACTTGGCTACAGAGAACTGGCCACGTTGAAATTAATTACCTAAAAGAGATGGTAAAGGATATCTCATGCATGTTTTTTTATGCGGTATTCTTCTTTTCCCTCCTATTAACTTCATTCTTTTGTTGTCCCACTTCGAAATAGACACATCTACCCGAGCAATTTGTCAAAGGGCTAGCAACAGCTGCTCTACAAGGTCGTGCTCAAGTTGTGCCGGACCAGCTCATAGAGAGTGAAAGCTCAGGGGACCTTGTGTTCTACTTGGATGGTGCCCATAGTCCTGAAAGCATGGATGTATGTGCCAAATGGTTTTCTCTGGCAATCGAAGGAGATTACAAGCCGCACAATTCCTATGCCAGTACTCATGGACATAATGAATTGGGAACCTCACATGATTCAGTAGAGATTAGACATCATGAAGCATCCAAGAAAAATTCAACCCAAGTAAGCTTATCTCATGTTCATTTGTAAGATTTCTTGTATGCTACTTTGGACTATATGCTGTTTATTAAAGTAAGAACTTGAGCTTTTCTTGAGTTAAATATGTAAGTCGAATTATTGAACAGATCTGAAGTTTCTTTATCATATATATACATATAATGTGTGTGTCTGTAAAGTTGAATTAACATCTAATTTTGTCTTCAGTTAGGCAGCCTTTTGCAGAAATGCAGGGTAAGACTGCGTATAATAGACCCTTGTGGTCTGGACCCTGCGCATAGCGGGAACTTAGTGCATCAAGCTGCCATTTTTTTTCAGGCACCATTTTATAAAATGAGATGGAGGGAGCTCATCCTAACAGTGAGAAACCCATGTCTAATTCATGTGGCTAACCTATTTTAACAGCTAAACTATTGAGAAACCCTTGGAGCTTTTTCTATATAAATCTCACCTTTCCTATTGTTCTGAATATTATAGAACCTCCCTTGTTTTATGGTTTGAGAAACCAAACCTATTTTTTACTCCCACCTTTCCTGTAGATTTGAGTATTATAGAACCTCCTTGTTTATGATTTGAGAAATCAAACTTATTTTACATGAATTGACCTACATGCCCAGCTGTTAGGCTCATCCAAGGCGTATTTACGGAAGTAGCAGGGAACTTGATCGTCAAGTTTGAAAAAAGCTGGCCAAGCCTGTGTACTTTCTTACGTCAGGAGAAAGGGAGATACTTTCTGAAAAGAAATATATTGGAATAGTCAACACACACACACATATATTATTGATGACTTGCTAATTAATTTGATAAAATGTTCAGAGAAACATAAAACACAAATTTTAAAAATATAAAATCCTTATACAGAAGCTCAAGGGAGGTCTATGTAATTAACCTCTTTTATATTATCAATACAAATCTTTTTGACAGGCCTGAGTTTCAAACTTAGTTAAATAACTTCCGTGGAATGAAATATGTCTAGCAAGGATGACCGGAGGACTATGCTTTGGATAGTTATTTCAGAAGCACATTTTGATGCAAAATACACCCTTCGTTCTCATTCAATCTTTTAATAAACAAGTGATGTTGACAACTCAAATATAGTAAAAAGAATTTTAAAAGAAAAGCTATTCTATCTATTTTTGTTTTTAGTAAAAGGATTTAAAAAACTAGTCTATGTTTAATTATCCTTCCAAGTATTGATCTAATATCTTTGATCTCTAGTGCAGACAAACAGTTGTTTTGTATTACATAAATATCTAATGCCTTGAAAGTGTTTACCGGGGGGGGGGGGGGGGGGGAGTTGGGGTTGGGTGGTTGTAGTTAAGCATTACGTTTATATGATAACGAGAGAGCAAGTACATATAGTAAGGCCATTGTTCTACACTCGGTCATCATTTTGTTTTTGAAATGCTGATTATTATTATTTTATCATTATCATTATTTTTAGAAATTATTATTATTATTATTTGCACTGCTAAATCTGGGAGTGTTGTCAAACCTGCAGTTCTTACTCTTCAACTGTATGACAGTGAGGGATCCTGAACTGCTTCTTCCAAGGCTGATGAGGGCGTGTGCTAGTCATGGTAATTACCTGGACGCAGTCAATCTCACCGTTGAGTCCTTTAGATAATTAGCAAGGATAAATTTTTTGAAATCTTGTGGTAATCTGATGCTGAATGATAATGATACTATAGACCGAATGAGCTTAATGGTTTCTTCGCAACTTTTTATGTAGTTCAGGAGTTTGACATTGAGTCTAATATTTCAGGAGTTCACTTCCAGAAAGCACTCTTTGTACCTAATGTTTCAGTATATTACAAGGTGGGTGCAAGTGCCTCAACGGCAACTGATACTCAAGTTGATCTCTCATGGCAGTTGATTCTACAAAGAATATGGGAAAACCTTGTTCATGGGGAAAAAGGTTAGAAGTCATAATAAACTATAGTCATCATTAAAGTAGTTAGTATTTTGGAAATAATTCTCATAATTGACAAATATCATTGAACTAATTTTGTTCCACATCCCATGATTAATATCTTTGAGACTTAATAATTAATTTCCAAAATAATCCCTCCGTCTGCTCCACCTTTACACGCCTATAGTACCCAAAATCTCGACTACTCTCGGAGTGCTCCAGATCACCTATCCTCGTTCAAGAGGAAATAATCCTTTTATATTAGTAGAGAATTTGCAGGCATTTCAGGTACAGAAAATTTTGCAAAATTATAAAAACTATTAATGACGTTGCTTAACAAAAACCGCTTCCTAGCCTATGTTTAAGAGTCTCTCACTTGATAAAGCTTCAGGCTCGATTCTCCAATGGACATGTAATTTTGCAAATTTTAGAGCCTATTTTAATTAAAAGATGGAGCTTGTGATGGTTGAACTCTTGATAGATACTAGACCAATGGGCCAAAGTCACTTCATATGTATAAAAATTTAAAAGTAAATGAAATATATATAAATCGTTACAGATTTGATTATTTGTTCCCTTCTTTAAATATTGACACCACTTGCCTATGCTGTTGAGGCATCTTAAATTCAAAATACGATTCTTTTCAGCATGATGTGCAATATCTATCTGATTTATTGTAATTTTTTGTTATTGGTGCCAACAGTTCTGTTATTTTATTTTTGTTTTTGTAAAAGGTTGAATATACTCTTCGATACACGAAGTTGGAAAAATAATAGATAAACAAAGTTGTTTGAAATGGAATTTTCATTACTGATCATCTTAGGTGGGTTGGTGCTGGTATATTAGGAAACACTACAAGTTTGATTCATTTCATATATCTTTTGTCTCTTGAAACACTACAAGTTTGATACATTTGGTCTTACTTGTTATTGAGATTGAAGGTACGACAGAAGTATCTTGTATTTAACTGACTCAAGTGGGTTGTTTATTCCCTACTTTTAGAATTTACTAGTAAAAATTCCTATTATCTTGGCCTTTTCCTTTTTTTTTTTTGCATGCCTTGACAATGTCTAATACTTTATTGCCTCCTAGAAAATGCACCTCAACAACTAGATATGTTTAACGTAAACTTACCTAATTCGCATCAACTATAGATGCTTCACTCTTTAATATTAATACCATACTAGTGCCAGAATGGGGTCGAGTGATTTTTCAGTTATGCGTCTTGGCTTAAGAAGACATCTGATCCATGCTTTCTTCCCTTCATAGAGAGGAAAATTTCTATATCTTGCATCTACTTAAATTGTGGAATTATGAGTATCTCTTTCGTTGAATTGAAAGAATTATCTGCTTATACATGCTTATGGAAGTCATTTTCTGTCATATGTCCAACCATACTTTTTGAAAAATGCAGGACAGTGACTAACAATCCTGTTATATCTCACCAAGTATGATGTGGTCATCATTATTGAATGAGTCAGAGAAATGTGGTTTAGGGGTCATATTAAGCAACAATCTGCTTTTATCATCCTTTTTCCCTTTTATTTTTAGTTTAATGGACCTATAAGAAACTAATAGGGTGACTAACCTTTCTGTATGTTTATGTACGCTAATTAAATAGCGTACTGACATCAATTAGATAAATCTGTTCTGCCATGTGTCTGTTGACTGTCATCATCTTATTTATCTGTATAAAAGCCTCAAGTATTGCCACAGGTGTGAAGAAATTGTTTTTATGATTGAAGTTAATGGTTTTTTAAACATCTCCCTTGAAATAGAAACATAATTGACTGCTAAAAGATAAGTTGTGCATTTAACTGACCCTATTTAGTTACAGGCAATGATGTGAAGAATACAGAAGTAGCAGATGATTTGGAAAAAGGAGCTTGTGAGAACAGCAAAGTGTTTCCTTCACTCCCAGTAGCAATAAATTGGCTTAGGGACACTGTTCGTAAAAACCGATCTGGTCGTTCCCAGGTAACGCCGAATCATGCATGCTTACTGTGCACAAAGAATAGGACGACCTTTTGTCTCACATGAATTAAAGGAAATCAATTTTTATTGATTGCGAGATAACTCTATGACATACTTGAACTGAAATTTGTAGAAGTCAAATACCATTACCTCCGCCCTCCATCCAAAATTGAATTTCACTTTTCTTTGTGTCTTGTGATATCCTCTCCTTGTTTGGTAGTATTAGTTAGTATTTGACGTAGGATCTTATTCTCCGATCTTTACTAGTATCTGTTGCTTTATTTGTTGTGTGCTTCTTGTTATTTTGCTGTCATTATTTTCCTTTCGTTCCTGCTTTGATTACTCTTCGTTTGAGTCAAGGGTCTACCGGAAATCTTTCTACCACACGTCTGCGTACATTCTATCCTCTCCAAACCCCACTTGTGGGATTTTACCGAGTATGTTGTTGTTTTTGTCTTGTGTTAAAGTAATTTTCACTTCTACAAGTTACACTTTTACTTGTGTAACACCAATATATAATCACTAGATTTACTTTCAGTATCCCCAACACAACTTTTCCCCTTGTCTGTTAATGAGAATGAAAATGTAACATGTAGGTCCTTGATGTTCCCTTATTCAGCACTTTATGATCTTGTTTATATCGTCCCTTAATAATAATAATCACGCAAGTCAGAATTGGAAAATTTTTGTGGCAAATTAAGTAACAGAGAAATAGGATTTCAGGGAAAATAGAAACACTCTTATTAAGGTCCTTGTTGCATAACTGTTTCTTGTTTGTTATTATTACACTGAGAAAGCAGTACTTATTGCTCAGATTTTCTTTCTAGAGAGCATTTTCACTTTCCAGTGTGCATGCAAGAAAATCTTACTAAATTCCCAGAAAAGAGATATTTGTCGTCTGCCATAAGTTCAACTTGTCAATTTCTGTTGAGTAAAATAATATTGTCCTTCAGCATTGTCGGACTCCTGTATATAACAAACGAGTTAATGTTTCTGTTGGCTATCTAGGTTCTGGTGACGGGGTCTTTACATCTCGTGGGTGACGTTCTGAGATTAGTCAAGAAGTGAGCTGCAGCAATGTCTAATTTAAATTGGTTCTTGCTTCCGAATTCTGATGTTTCAATGGAGAGAACGCGAAAGACGAGATAGATCTGTTTACTGTTTACTGCCCTGAAGCATCAACCTCTCAAAGTTATACCAGCTCCAGTTGATCCCCAGCTCTCATGTTCTTGGTCAGAAGTTGGAGCTTGATTTTAAATGTATCAATTGAATTATCAAGTGTATTTTTTCAAACTTCACCAAAGCATATAGTATGATTTTTTTTTCTTTTTTTGGAAAATTGTTCGATTGCAATTGTTATATTTCTCCCAAGTACCTGTTCTTTGCACGAGAAACCTTTTTCAAAGTGTTTACAATGATTAATAATACTCCCTCTCTTCATTTTTACTTATTCAGTATTGACCTGACCCATTCTTTAAGAAACAATAAATAAAAGAGTGAAGGGTTGAAAACACATATAAAATATTCAGGTCTTTTGAGTTTTCTATTTGAATTATCTGGTGTTTACTTTTTCTATCCAAACTATCACGAAATGTTTTTATCAAAATACAATTTAACTAGCAATTAGTTATTTTTCCTATTTAAAATATCACCGTCATTCAGTTAGAAAAAAGGAATAATTGATAGTTTAAGTGTGTTTCGATACACATTTAGTGATAGTTTAGGTAGAAAATTTGCACACATGATAGTTCAGGTGTGGAACTCAAAAATTGTGATACTTTAAGTGTTATTTTCACCCTTAACTCTAAATAAAATGACAAATTTACTATACCACCCTTTAATGGGTCAAAATAGATCTAATGATTAAGATTGGTAACAGAGTTTTAATAAAATTAAGATGTCTATTTAAGTATTTTTACAAAGATGACAAATCACCAATTCTATCTATTCAACGCTATCTACATCACCAATCATTATCAATTATCATTGTCCACTATCACTATCCACAACCATCATCCTCAACCATAATCACTATCGTTATCGATTACTATAATCAAATGTCATTTACGATCATCACTGTCAATCATCATTACCAATTTACCAACAGCAATCATAAAGACATTAATCATCACTATCAATCACTATTATATATTATCAATCAGTTATTATTCATCACCACCATTAGATATCACTATTATCCACTGAAACTATCAATTGTCATACCAACTACCGTGATCAACCACTACAGCCGTTCACCATCACAATTAGCTAGCATCCATAATACTACCATTAACAAACACCATCCCCAATTGGTATATAGAACCACCACCACTAAGCCTGCATTATCACCATCGATCGTCATATAATTTTTTTAAAAAATATTTTGTTGATATATTATTTTACCAAATTTTATATTTATTAATTTTTAAATAAAGACAAGTTGTATACCTTCAAATGTTAGAAAAAACAAACTATCTTAATTATTTAGTATTCAAATCTTAAATATAATATCTTAACATTGAGATATGTATTCAAATTCAGACATCTAAATCTTAATGAACATCTTAATATTCAGATGTATTTTCAAATTCAGACACCTTAATCTTAATGAAAATAAAAAAAATCTCAGTACCAGTACTTTTTTTAATTGAGTTATTTTTAAGTATTTACTTTATTGAGATAAATTAGTTTTACGTGAAAAAAATGGATAACAACAACAACAAGTGTACTTCAACTAATAAAATCTGAAAAGAAAAATATGTATGAAACTTTATTACTATTTTATGAAAATAGAAAGATAATTTTTAATAGATCCTACAAAACACGAAGAAAATTGGTTAATAAATGGATGACACACAATTTATTCCAACTTTAATTTCCGAGTGGAAGTTTAGAGAATCTTCGTTTAATTTGTTTGAGGGAATTTTCTCTCTCTCTCTCTCTCTTTTTTTTTAAAAAAAAGGTAAACGACTCAACGAATTTTCAAAATTCATCTGGTCAATAAAATATTAGTAGTAAAAAAGAAAAAAATAATTAGTTAGAGTCCATTCAAACCCATTATATTTTGTTAATCAATTTTTCTTTTTAAAAAGTGATACTTCATAGTGAAAGAGGACAGTTTATTCCAAAGATATCCCAAGTTCATTGTAATTATATTATATTAAAAGGACGCAATTGCGAAATACAAAGTCTTATTACTAGCTTTCACTCTTAGGTAGGCGGCGACTATCGAGGGGCGGATGGAGTTTTGAGGTATCGAATTTTTTTGAAATTCGATGTAAAACATAAATTTATGTGTAAAAATTTAAAAAAATTATATTGATAAATAATAATAATATATGGATTCATAACTTTAAAAAATTAATGGGTTCGCACTAAAAACCTTTCATCTTTAGAACGACCAACCTGACCAGTAACCACTATGAATGAATATTACGTTGAGAAGCAAAGCTTCATAGACAGCTTCGCTTCCTCCTCACTTCTTTCCCGACGACTAGCTTCGCAAGTGAACGGCTTGGTAAAGCAATAACTATCTTGATCAATTTCTAAAATTACTTAAAAAATTTAACCTAACTCAAAAATTTATAACACAACCAAAATAAGTCACACTCACGAATATATCTGAGTAATTCTTTCGGTTGCTTTTACAGAACTTATAGCTAAGTAATAAAGTGAATATAAAAGACATTTGCTATGTATAAATTGGTTTGACATTAATTAAAAGGGTAATTCTTTTTTTTTACCTTACTTTATGTATAGAATGTGCATGGAGATTGGACAATGCAAAAAGTTTGCAGAAATTAACCACTTTTTTCAATCCTGTCCTTGATGTATCCCTACACTGCTCCCCCACTGAAATCTGATCCCAATTGCAAATTTTCTTGGGAAAGAGAACAAAAAGTAAAGGGATTTTTTTTTGTATTTCTGAAGAAAGAAAAAAGCTGCTAGCTAGCCATTCAACTTTAATATAGTAGTGTTGCATATTAATCTTAGAACATGAAGAATATAATATTTATTAATAATGGTTGTGAAAAATATTTTTATATATATTTTTTAAAAAATATTTTTTTAAAAAAATAAGTGAGCTTTTTTAATTTTTTTTTTGGCAAGGGCGAAACTAGGTTGGTGGATGGGGTTTCATTTGAATTCTCTTTGTCGAAAAATTTTATTATATATACAAGATTAAGTTCGATTTTTAAGTACATATATTATATGTTGAATCTCCTTGATACAAATCTAGAAGCTTGGCTTAGTGGTCAAGAGGCTTAAAATTTTTCCTAACGTACCATTGACTACTATATTGGTGTCATTTAACATATTGTTAGTTTGATTTTAAACGATACTTTAATTTATTTTTATGAACTTGTTTAATTCGTTGAATTTTTTTACTGTTCAGTTCTTTAAAAATGTTAAATTTCCTTGCTAAAATTTCTGAATCCACCATTGGTGTTTGGTATGTAAGCAAAAAATATTTATATGTAATATAGATAAATATTATGTAAGGTGGACGCAGGAATAGGAGTGTGGTTGGTGAAGATGGGTAGAGACCGGGGATGATTCGATCAATATAGAATGTCACTTATACATGAAATTTAATTTTCTATTTTTACTAGAAAAATTATTTTCCTCATTTCTAAGTAACTTATCTTTCTAAAATAATATTTAATTTTCTAAAAATTTTGATCAACAAACATGAACAGAAAATATTTTTCAACAAACACACCTAAAATTAATCTTTCATTTTTAATTAGAGATTATAAGCTCAATTTTTTAATATAAAAAATTGTTTTTCTTCAAATTAAATTTTTCTAACCTCGAATTCAAATATAAATATCGGACAATGAATAAAAAGTGTAATAGAATCTGTTGCTCTGTTATTGTTCAGTTTCGGACAAAAGCCACTTTCAGTACTATTTAAAATTCAACCACTACTTGAAATAGTAAATTAATTAGTGAAATTGTTTAATTAATTAGGACTCAATTTGCAGCCACTAAAATCTCGATGTCAGCCTTTGATGAAGAAAAAGTAAATATATGTTCTTTTTTCTTGTTTTTCGCCCCCTAGAAGATTTCGTATTTACGTTGAGATACGATTAAACTAAAATTTTCACATTACCAGGACGGCACTTTCAATAAAGAAAAAGATTCATTCACGGGAGCTCAAACTTGGAGGCTCTATTTTTTTTAATCCTCAAACAGTAATTAAGTCAGATTTCACTAAAAGGTTCAAAATATGAAAAAATACATTCGCAAAGAAGAAGCCGAGAAAATTCAATATCACTATATATATATATATTGTAATTTTCCGCGAAAGCGGAACCCCCTTGCCCGTATTTGGTTATGCCCTTATTTTTAAAAGTTAAAATTCAAAATCTCTAATACATAATTAATATGCTACTTTAATTAAATTATTATATTATTTTACCTTATATGCCTGACAACAAGTGAGTGCCAACAAATTATGCCTTTTCCTTTTTTAATCACCCAACCAAGATTTGAGTTTCCACTATTATTATTTTTTTTTAAAAGTAAAAAAAAAAGAAAAAGAAGAGAATATTATGGTTATGATTAATTAATTTGATAATATTGGGACTTTTATTAGTAGTAGTTATAATGACAACACTAAAGAAGAGAGTACTGATTCAAAGCATCATAGACAGATCTTAATTAGCTTTTTTTAACGCATAAAATCGCTGGAAGAATAATTCAGTAAAGTTGGCTCATCAAAAAGCAATTTTTTTTTTATAAAAAAGAGGCACAATTCTCTAAGTTTCATCTTTAACTTGTGCTCTAAAATTAACATATTTCTTTGGTATTAAATTATTTATAGTGTTTCTCTTTTTGAAAAGAAAATTTTGATGTAATTGATAAAGTGATGTTACGTGACTATAGGGTTATGAGTTTAAGCCGTGAAAATAGTTTTTTATGGTCCCGCCTATTTTCAAACCCCAGGCATAACAGGAGTTATATGCACTGAAATGTCCTTTTTTTTCCTTTCTTTTTTCTTTCTCTTTAGACGTTCTTCAAGCAAATATTAATTAAGAGGGTTATTTTGTCTTTGAACTTCTAAAATGATAAATAATTTGATATAACTATTTCTAAAAAAGCATGACAGATAATTTGAGATAGGAAGTACTATTTGTTTAATCCCTCGATATTCGGTACCATTTGAGTTCTTACTAATGCGGTTTCACGACATGTAAGCCCCATAAAATGGAAAAATGTTTGTTATCAAGATTTTTCTCATTTTTCCAGGCTTGAATCTGAGTCATTTGCTTAAAGGTTGAGAGATCGTATTCATTCTACAACAACTCTTAATTAGTAACATAATATACTAGCTAATTCAGAGATGAATCCAAGATTTAAATTCTATGGGTTTAATCTTTAAATTTTTTAGCATTTAACCCATTAATTTCTAAAGCTATGAGTTCATGTTTATTCTTTATTATAATTTTAATAAATTTTTATATATAAATTTATATTCCGCGTTGAAAGTTATTGATTCAATTGAGTCAATACTTAATATGTTACATCCGCCCCTAGCTAATTAACGTTCGTATTAGTTATCTTATAAGATTTTTGTATACCTGTTAAAAAAAATTATAATGAATTTAATCACTTGAGTAAATATGTAATTTTTTTAAATTGAAGTAAACATGTAATTTACCTAACACTCTGCTAATTAAAATAGTAAGGATAAATGTGAAAATAATAACAATAAATGACTTTTTATTTTCCTTAAAATGACAAGAATTAATTTTGAAATCAACTTAATTAACCAAAATGATAAGACCAAAATATTTGGTAAAACTAGTCATGCAGGAAAAGAGATTATTTTTTTCGTTAGCCTCTAATTAATGAATCAATATTGCTACAAAATGATAAGACAACAATATTGAATAATCTGACTCTCTCTGTCTTTTTTTTTTTTTTTTTTTTCTGTTTGTTTTTTGGACAACATTGAATAATATGACTCAAACCAAGAATCTCAAGTACATTTGAAGTTGAATTAAGAAAAAAAAAATCAGATGCTACTAATTCTCAAACCAAGAATCACACAAGTACATTTCATTTTATATATTATATTTATAAGAAGATAAAATAGAGAAAAAAAATATATGTAGAAATGCTTGCTAACTCTATTAAGAATTCAAGATACCTAAACTATAACAAGAAATGACATAACAATAGTCCTCACTCCTCAATATAGTACTAATTTTATGAGACCATTAGTTGCTTTTTTAGAGTGATAAATAATAATTATATTATTATAATAATTATACTATTAGATCGTCTTTGTCGATCACAACAAATAAGCTATTTTATTTTTAAGGTCATAAATTTTATATTTAAATTTATTTATAAATTACGTTGCTTGAATTTTTCAAAAATATATTTGAATGCATATTTCATCCTAAAAAAATAATGCATTTTAGAAGGATTCGATACATGTACGGAAATATTTTTTTAAAAAAATTCAAAGTAGCATAATTCGACAATTGAGTCTAGCTCAAGTGGTTGAGCGCCTCTGTCATTAGCCAATAGGTTGAAGATTCGAGTCATGCTGAAGGATAAGTGAGAACACTATTGATCTTTCTAATTTAAAAGAATTTTTTTTTCTTTCACAATGCTTAATAATATAAATAATTTTTCGTGTTAACGGATGGTGTATATAATATAACTATTTTTTTTCAAAAAAAATAATTAGTATCTTTTGTTGAATGACTTATGAATGGACAAGGGATTGGGATATATATATGATATTCTTTTTAAGTTGTTCATAACTTTTTAATAAGCCAAAAGGCATCAATTGATTTGTACATCCAACTTGGTGACAATACATTAGATAAGGGGAAAAATTCTCTTAGCAAAAACACACGACCGTTAGAAGTTGGCATGGCCCTCAATGACCAAATATTGTAGGGGCTAGGGGACTTTTGGACATATAGGACATTTGCATGGTTGACTTGATATTAGTAAACTATAGAAAGTAGATTGTGGTGGGGTTGGGTTGCACAAATACATGTTTTTGGAATCATCATTTAATTTATGTTCGATGTTAAATGTTTTTTTTTTTGACAAGTTTATCCGATTTGAGTATAACTTCAGAGGTTCAAAAGTATGCGATTGAAATTGAAAATTCTTGTCTAACTTTCAGACATTATTATCTGAAGTATGACCTTGTGAAGTTCAGACATCCGACAATTTGGCTTAAAGTTTGATATGACTTGTCAGTTCAACTTCTCATTTTTTACTAATTTGAAAATTCACGTCTAACTTTGTATATTTTTGGCTGAAGGATCGCCTTGTGAAGGCCAAATACCATACCTTTTTTTTCTAAAATTTGATATGATTTGCCAAGGCTAACTTCACTTTTTTTACTAAAGTCGTAACCTTGTCAAAGCTAAAGATATATAATGGTTTACCAAGGCCAACTTCATACATATTTTACTGAAGCTTGATATGGCTTGCCAAGACTAAGTTCTTTTTTTTTTTTTTACTGAAATTGGGGCCTTGACAAGACTAGATATATAATGTCTTGCCAAGACCAACTTCAGACATTTTTGACAGAAGTTGTGGCCTTGTGACCTAACTTAAGACATTTTTTTACTAAACTTATGTCCTAGACCACACTTTAGACAATTTGGCATGAGGCCAGAGCATATTTTGCCCCAACTTCAGACATGTATGACTGAAATTCAATAAACCAATTGAAACAAAAAACGAGAAAAAAGAACTTTAGTTTTTGTGCAGATTTTAATGAAGTAGAATGATTTTCTATCTCTATAATCTTTATATATTTGTTTCTTTACCAAATTTGAATAGTGCGCACAATTTCTATGTATCTAAATTTAGATATAAGTATAAACTATACGTCTTTAACTTGTCTATAAATAAAATTATTTGTTATTTGATCCGATTCAAACATATATTACTGCAGGTGATTCTCAATAGTTGATTGCCAAAACATTTCTTCTTACTTCTTCCTAATACACAAGTCAAATTTTACCTCAACTTTATATATATTCTTCTTTTGATACATCGATTATTTATTTTAATCGTGTATTTCTTCATTTCAATCTAAATCTGTATAAAAGACTTGATCGAAATTCTATTAGTTTAGCCACATAAAAGGTTTTAGCCAAAATAATAGAATTTCAAATGTGTATATTTTTTTTGGAGAAATCTATAAAAAGAAATTGGTGGAGCTCCATTAATTTAGTCAAACTAATGAATTTTTTTTATTGTATAATTTTTTTTAGATGCAATAATGATTTATTTTAACGATTCGGGCTATATTTGCCAAAAAAATTAGGTGAATCTTCATCATATTTATAAAAATAAAAAATAAAATCTAAATAATGAAGTTTGAAACATGTTTTAAATTACATAATGCTTACCAAAAGCAAAAAGGCATCATTTGATTTGTACATCAAGTTGGTGACAATACATTAGATAGAGAAGAATTCTCTTAGGAAAAACACAACCGTTAGAAGTTGGCATGGCCCCCAAATCCCAATGACCAAATATGGCAGGGGCTACTCCTTTAGGGGACTTTTGGACGTAGGACATTTGTATGATTGACTTAATATTAGCAATCTAGAAAGTGTATGTTGCGATTTGTGGGGAAGGCAAAGTCCTATCTTAGTCATGGAATTCACGCGGCGGTGGAGGTAGAATTTTTATTTAGAAATTTAATATTTATTATATATAAAATGTGAATTTTGATCGACAGAGATTTGAATGAACTTTTTAGCTCCGCTCCTTATTAGTAATTTTCTTCTTGGTTTTTCTTATTTTAGATTTCATTTACTACCCATTATTACTTAGCCTCGTTATCCTATTTTCTTGTTGTTATTTATGCTTGTTACTGTTTTCCTCTTTTTTTTCTTCTCATAGTTCATTCAACTGAGGGTCTTTTAGAAATAACCTTTTTACCTTCTCAAATTAGGAACAAGATCTGCGTATACTCTACCCTCCTCAAACCCTACCTATAGAACTACACTGAATTTGTTGTTATAATTGTTGTAGCTCCGCCCCTGATTAAGAAAATTATGGATAGTGATGTTGTGGAAATTCGAGCTATTTTCCACCAATAGCAAAACTAATAATGGCTAACAATGATAAATAAGAAACAGAAAAGAGAATAAAGAGAATACCAAGATTTGACGAGGTTCGGCCAATTATGCCTAAATCCCCGGACACCACTACAAATATATTTCTCTGAGAAGATTACAAGAGAGAAAATAAACTAAGCCTCTAAAAGAGTTAGAAGGCTTCAAGTTTGGTGTGATAAAACCAAAAGGGGGAGGCTTCCTTTTATAGTCTAAGGTTGCCTCCCTATTTCTACTCATCTTCCAATGTGGGACTTTGAGCCAAAAAACAACAAATCTCCACCTTGGCAAAAAGTCCCAAAAGTTACAAAATCTTCTCTCACAACTATCTCTAGTAGTGTCTTCAAATGCACCTATGGTGCTACCCATCTGCAATCTTCACAATATTGATCAAATTCATACAATGTTGAAATTTGATCGATGTCACTATCTTGGTCATCATATCTGCAGGATTTTCAGCTGTCTGGATCTTCTGAAGTAGTATTTCACCTTCTTCTAGAATCTCTCTTACAAAGTGATATCGAACATCTATATGCTTCGTTCGTGCGTGATAGACTTGGTTCTTTGCTAAACAAATAGCACTCTGACTGTCACAATGCACCTTGACGTGCTTTTGACCAACCCCCAAATCCTTCAGCAACCCTTGAAGCCAAATAGCCTCTTTAACAGCTTCGGTAACAGCCATATACTCTGCCTCTGTAGTAGACAAAGCGACTGTTGACTGCAAAGTAGACTTCCAACTAACCGGTGCCTTTGTAAGTGTAAACACATAACCGGTAGTTGATCTTCGTTTGTCCAAATCACCGGCATAGTCGGAATCACAATATCCAACTACATATTGACCAATCTTTTTATCCTGCTCAAACAATAACCCAACATCCACGGTGTTCCGAATATACCGTAGAATCCATTTGACTGCTTGCCAATGTCCTTTACCAGGATCATGCATATACCTGCTCACAACCCCAACTGCTTGTGAAATGTCAGGTCTTGTACACACCATAGCATACATCAAGCTACCAACAACATTTGCATAAGGAATTTTTGCCATATATTCTCGTTCAGCATCATTCTTCGGAGATAAATCAGCACTAAGTTTCATATGAGGAGCAAGTGGGGTACTCACAGATTTTGACTTGTCATTGATGCCAAAACGTTGCAGCACCTTTCTCAGATATTGCTTCTGAGTTAGACGAAGTTGCCCCAATTGTCTGTCTCTATTTATCTCCATGCCGAGAATCTTCTTAGCTTCCCCTAAATCTTTCATCTCAAATTCTTGCTTTAGTTTAGCTTTCAGCTTGTCAATTTCTCCAGAATTCCTTGAAGCTATCAACATATCATCAACATAAAGAAGAAGATAGATGAAAGATCCATCTTGTAGCTTGCGCAAATACACACAATGATCGTATTTGCTTCTTGTGTACATCTGCCCCAACATAAACTTGTCAAATCGCTTGTACCACTGTCTTGGAGATTGCTTCAATCCGTACAATGATTTTTCAAGTTTGCATACCATATTTTCTTTCCCAGCAACCTTGAACCCTTCTGGCTGAGTCATATATATTTCCTCCTCCAAGTCTCCATGTAAAAATGCAGTTTTTACATCAAGTTGAACTAGTTCCAAATCCAGCTGAGCTACCAAGGCCAATAAGATTCTGATAGAGGAATGTTTCACTACTGGAGAAAAAACTTCATTATAGTCAATTCCCTCCATCTGAGCATAGCCTTTAGCTACCAATCTCGCCTTGTAGCGAATGCTTTTCTTGTCAGGAAATCCTTCTTTCTTTGTATATATCCATTTGCATCTAATAGCCTTCTTTCCCTTCGGTAAACTTGCTAGCTTCCAAGTCTGATTCTTATGAAGAGACTGCATCTCTTCATTCATAGCATTCTTCCACTCTTCATCTTCGGAACTTTGAATTGCTTCTTGATAAGTGGTAGGAATTCCATCATTCACTATTATAGATGCATGAGCCACCATATCACTAAATCGAGCAGGTTTGTGTCTTACCCGTTGTGGCTTCCTTAATGCAATAGGTTCTTCTTGCTGGTGAGGTCCTTGGGTTGGAACCTCTTCTTCATTTGACTCCTCTTCTGCCATAGGAGTTTCTCCATCTTTGTACAGAACTGGATTGATTCTCCTTTCAAACTCCACCTGTTGCGGAGAACTATTGATCTGTTGAATGTCATCCTTCTTCAACATGGAAGATTCATCAAAGGTAACATCTCTGCTAAGGATTATCTTCTTTGTTTCAAGACACCAGAGGCGGTATCCTTTAACACCAGTAGTGATCCCCGTAAAGAGCGCTTTCTTGGCTCTCGGATCCAACTTCGATCCCTTCACATGATAGTATGCAGTGGAACCAAACACACGTAAGGAATCATAATCATTAACAGGTTTTCCAGACCAAACCTCTAAAGGAGTTTTACCACCAATAGCAGTTGATGGTAAACGATTAACAAGATGGCTTGCATATCTCACAGCCTCAGCCCAAAATTGTCTGTCCAACCCAGCATTAGACAGCATACACCGTACTTTCTCCAGCAATGTTCGGTTCATCCGTTCGGCCACCCCATTCTGTTGTGGTGTATGTCTAACTGTGAAGTGTCTCACAATACCTTCATCTTGACAAACTTTGTCAAACGGATCACTTCGATATTCACCTCCGTTGTCTGTTCTGAGGCGTTTGATCCTTTTGCCAGTCTGAGTTTCAATCATCTTTTTCCACTTAAGGAAACAATTTAACACTTCATCCTTTGACTTCATAGTGTACACCCACACTCTTCGTGAGAAGTCATCAACAAAAGTAACATAATAGTGTTTTCCTCCCAAAGAAGTTGTCTTGGAAGGACCCCACACATCAGAGTGAACATAATCCAGAATACCTTTAGTATCATGGATTGCAGTGCCAAATTTCACTCTCTTCTGCTTTCCCATCACGCAATGCTCGCAGAAATTCAGCTTACAAGTTTTTGCATCTTTCAATAATCCTTGCTTTGCTAGAAGTTGCAAGGATTTTTCACTTGCATGCCCCAATCGCATATGCCACAACTTAGTTGCATCTGACCCTTCATCATCAAGAGTTGCAACTGCAGCTGTCCCAACAATTGTATTACCATCATAGTAATACAAATTATTCTTCCGGGTGCCTTTAAGCATCACCAGAGCTCCAGAGACTATTTTCAAGACTCCATCTCGCATTGTCACCGTCAATCCTTTGGATTCTAGGACTCCCAAAGAGATGAGATTCTTCTTCATGTCAGGTACATACCTGACCTCTATCAAAACTCTAGTTGATCCATCATGATTCTTTAAGTTGACTGAACCAATTCCTATTGTTTCACAAAATGTGTCGTTGCCCATGTAGACAACTCCACCGTCTATCTCTTTAAACTCAAAGAACCACTCCCGGATATGACAAATATGTTGGTTGCATGCTGAGTCAAACAACCACTTGTCAGATCGCCTTGTGGAGGTTGTAACAACCAGTGAAAGATCTGAATCTTCATCACTGTATTCAGCAGCACATGACTCTGCTACAGCTTTGCGTTTTTCAACTTTGCCCTTATTTTTCAATTTCGGGCAATCTTTCTTCCAGTGCCCCTTCTCTCTACAAAAGGCACATTCATCTTTACTCGGTCTGCCTCTTGACTGAGATTTCCCTCTTCTTCCTTTCTTCTGGTTTTGTGGTCTGCCTCTAGCTACCAGTGCTTCTGCAACCACCTCTGCATGCTTGCTTTCCTCCCTGTCTTTTTTCCTCAATTCATAACTATATAGAGTACTACATACTTCACTGAGGGAAACTTGGTCTTTCCCATGAAGTAACATAGCTTCTATAAATTCATACTCTTCAGGAAGTGAAAACAGCAACATCAATGCCAGATCTCCATCTTTGAAAGTTTCATCAAGGTTCCTCAAATCAGCTACTGCCTTGTTAAAAGCAGTAATATGATCGTTCATGGTGGTACCCGGTTGATAACTAAACCGGAATAACTTCTTCTTCATGAAGTGCTTATTGTGACCGCTCTTCTTCAAGAATTTCTCCTCCAATGCCTTCCATAGCTTACTTGCAGAAGTTTCCTTTGAGAATGAATATTTCTGCTCTCTTGAAAGGCATGAGCGAATAGTACCACACGCCAACCGATTGATGGTCTTCCATTCTTTTTCTTCAATTTCTTCTGGTTTCTCTTCTTCAATAGCAATGTCTAGACCTTGCTGGAAAAGCGCGTCTAGAACTTCACCTTGCCACATCCCGAAATGACCCGTACCGTCAAAAATCTCCACCGCGAATCTTGCATTTGGCACCGCAAATCTCGTCAAAATTGACGACGAAGATGCTGCCGAAGTTGATGTAGTGGAAACTGTGGCTCTCGAAGTCTGCTCATTATTATCAGCCATTTTTGCTCTAAAGTGAAAAATTACCAATAATAATTTAGCCAAAAAAAAATGCACCAGGAAAATTCCCAGGAAAAACTGGAGGGGTCACACGGTCCCACTTAAAAACCAGTTTCCTTAGACAGAACTTCCCTAGACATGCACTTAATTAGACAATATATTACTTAGCAATTTTAACACAAACTTACAAAAAATAATCTCAAGAAATTTTTTCTGATGTGGAGGATCAGTAAAAACCGCAACCACAGAGCATACTAAAATTTCAAGAGAGATCGCAACCAAAAGCTCTGATACCAATTGTTGTGGAAATTCGAGCTATTTTCCACCAATAGCAAAACTAATAATGGCTAACAATGATAAATAAGAAACAGAAAAGAGAATAAAGAGAATACCAAGATTTGACGAGGTTCGGCCAATTATGCCTAAATCCCCGGACACCACTACAAATATATTTCTCTGAGAAGATTACAAGAGAGAAAATAAACTAAGCCTCTAAAAGAGTTAGAAGGCTTCAAGTTTGGTGTGATAAAACCAAAAGGGGGAGGCTTCCTTTTATAGTCTAAGGTTGCCTCCCTATTTCTACTCATCTTCCAATGTGGGACTTTGAGCCAAAAAACAACAAGTGACGTATATAAAGTACAAAAAAGGGTTAAAAATGTCGCGAAAGTCCCTGTGCCCCAATGCCCCTTAAAATCCGCCCACGTTTGTAATATCATATCCGTTTAAAGAAGGAACACTTCAACTGTAAAGGGCAATTGAGGCCCAATAGGTGAAAGGAGGAGTATTTTTAGCTTAAAAAAATTAATGTTAAGGACAATTGTAATTCAACTTGTGGATGAAGAACAAATTTAAATCAATTTCAATACGTTAAGGACATTTTGATCCTTTTCCCTATAAGGTATTATACAAGCGTATCACTTTATTATAATAACTAAATTTGTTTGTCTTTCTGTTTTTTCATCTAAAGTTCGATATTTATATTGCGCTCAACTAATTCAGACTCACGTATAAGATCGACTCATTAGAAGGAAAATTACTCCCTACTAAGATTTATAGAAGGGTGTCTTCTAGACACCCAACATTAGGAGTATATTATTGTGACTTGTGAGCAAAGTCCGAGTTCACATTCATTTTCATGGTGTTACGTTTAGAGTTGATCCAAAACGTATGCTTCTACATGAACTCATTCTGCAATTATACTATCTTAAGAGTCAAGCAGATTCTTCCTTTTCAAGTTATTTTTCAAAGAGTGAAGCGTGAAAAAAATATCTAAAGTATCACGATTTTTTTGAGTTTTATATCTGAACTATCAGGTGTGTGAGTTTCCTATCTTAACTACCACTAGATGTTTATCGAAACATGACTGAACTATTAATTGCTCACTTTTCCTACCTGAACGATGGTGATATTTCAGGTAAGAAAAAGTGAGCAATTGATAGTTCAGTTATGTTTTGATAAGCATTTAGTGGTAGTTCAAATAGAAAAAGTAAACACCTAATAGTTCAGATAGAAAACTCAAAAAACCTGAAATTTTAGATGTAAAAATAATACTGATTTTTAGTTAATACGTTCACGTTTCAACTAAACAAGAGATAAATTATAATCTTAAAATTTATATTAGAATAACCCACCTAATTTCTTGAAAAGGGTGATGTATACACAGGCTTACCCCCTACCCTTGTGAATATAAAAAAGACTATTTTTAATAGATCCTTGATTCAAGAAAAATATATCAAAAAAAATAATATATAAATATAATAGTGAAGAAGACATGTTGAAAATAATGAAGAAATAAACCGAGCAACGTCAAAATAATACCATAACTGAAGCTACTGAAATGTCATGGGACCTTGATGTAATTTCTAAGAAAAGGAAGCCCCATTTGTCAAAAGAAACCTCCTTTTCCTCCCGGCAACCAAACCTTTCGAAAAATTCAATCAAGAATGTTTTAGAGAATTTTGTGTATAGTTTGAGTTTGTGTGAAACTTCACTCACACCCCCAAATTTGTCAGCCGTCCATAATCGCAGCTGCCAGTGTTCAACTTTCCATCACAATCCTTCTCAGCAGATTCCCAAATTCCTCTTTCCCTTCAAGCCAAGAATCTTTCTCTCTCACAAGATTCTCTCCTCTCTTTTCTCTCATAAAAACTTAGGCTTTATACATGATGCCGTTGTTCCATTTCTCTTCTCACCACACCTCTCTTTTTCTCATTCCCCACTTTGTCCTTTTCATTTTTAAGCCACCCTTTTCAAATCTTGGAAAATCTCAAACAAATTCTTCTTCTTCTTCTTCTTCTTCTTCTTCTTCTTCTTCTTCTTCTTCTTCTTCTTCTTCTCCTATACATACAATTTCAGCACCCTAATGTCTTCTTCAAGTGTTAACCATATATCTCAGCCTTGCATATATGGTAAAGTTTTAAGGACTTCAAAGATTGAATCTTTTTTGCAATTGAAAGAGTATCCTTTTTTTGAGTATTATTTTTCATGAAGCTTGGTCTTAGTTACGTGAAAAAAAAAGTTGGCTTTTTTGGTTGATATTTTTTTGTGGGGTTTAAAGCAGGTCACTTTGGTTCTTCAACTACTGAGAGAAAGTCAAGGTTAATGAAATGGCTGAGTAAACTTTTCAAGGGTGGGTCAGGTAATAGGGGACAGCAACCACAGTTTCTTGGAGATGAAAATATGGTTTGGCGAGCTCCAGCCAGATCAATGGTGATTATATTTACTCTTCTCCTTTTTTTTTTGGGCACCATTTTTGACTTTGATGTGAATGATGGACCCTTTTAATGTTCTTGTAACAGAGGAAACTTATTTAATGTGTCTCTTTTTTTATATCTGTAGTGTCAAGATATATTATTTATAGTATAGGAAACATAATAGAAGAGAGAAGATGAGACTAAAGGGTGTATTTTGTGAATTATAGATTTTCTGCAGCTTGGTATGCACATGATCTCCTTGAAATTCGATGTTGCCTTTAACAACATAGCTACTTTTTGTGGGAGTTATTTTTGCTTTCTAGGGACATAAAAAGAGTAGTAAAACTTTTTAAGGTAGTTTTTCTTGTTTGTCTTTGTTTTTCCATTTTTTTTAAAAATTTTCTGTAGAGGGAGAGGAGAAAGAATTTGGTGTTTTCTATAAGTAACTGGAATTCATCTTTTGGATGCTGGATTATTGAGGATAAGGATTGTGTTCATTCATGAGAGTTAAGGTAGTTGAGCTGGATAATAGTTTTGACTAAAAATGTTTTAAGTATACTCAACGAAAAGCCAAGGAGGTGAAAAACTACTCGAATAGGAGGCTGGAATGAATGCAGCTTGTTGTAATCGTATTCCTGGTGAGGATAATGACTGGCATTTTAAACTTTTTTTTAACCCAGTAAACCTCTGGAAAAAGTGATAAGCTGACCTCTTTATCATCTTATATTTATCTTGGTAACGATCTGACAAAACGTATAGGCGCACAAAAGTAGTGGATGAAGACCAATAGCTAAAAGATGCAAGTTTGTGATTCTTAACCATAAGACGTTGTCATGTACTGTCTGAATTCTGATGCTTGAATTTGTTTCTATACTTCATGATCTGCAGATATGAAAATGATGACTAACATAATTTTCTTAGAGATTAAATTGGTTTATTGGGAAAAGAAACTCTGTTATTTTCAGGGGTATCAACAGAAGTCTCAACCATCCTTTTTTGTTTCTCTTTCTTTCTTTATTTTGGGGAGGGATTTTAGGTTTAGTCTCTCCAAGAATCTTCATTTATGCCCTTCTGAATAGGATTTCATATATCCCGAAATGTGAAACAGCATTAGAGATTATTCTGAGATAATCATATTTATCTCTCTAGTTGACATCCCCTTCTTGTCCAAAGACTTCTCTTTGTATGTTTATGCCTAATTAGCCCTTGCCATTTCGAAGCCTGTAGATGGTATAGTTACTTGGTACTCTCGTGTCCTCAATATGCCATTCTAGCCACTCTTCATAACAACAATAATCTACATCACATGCGACCTGCTGCAAAGCTGATGATTTTGTAAAATAACATCCTGCTAATTTAATGCCAAACTGTCATCAATTTTTAGCAATATTTTTAAGGTTCTTCAAGAACTATTGCCAACTAGAATATAAAGAAAAGCCCTTCTATGTTTCAGCTGTACTAGTTCTAAGGGCAGGAATTTTGGTTGCCTTCAGAAGCTGATGCTTGAATTGTTCCACTGATTACTCAAGTTAGACCATTGTTTTCCATTAACTATCATCAAATAACTCATGAATACTTCTTTTTTCTCCTAAAATTTAACGTTGTCATATTCCTCCGAATCAAGCTTATCTCCTTCAATTGAATGTTCTCTCAACACATCTAAAATTTCATCAGGATGATAACTCTAGGACGAGTAAGGAGAAAGAGGAACTAGACCGTGCAATTGCACTCTCTCTTGCTGAAGATTTGAAAAGACCAAAAGGTAATTATGTTTCATTCAGGGTAGCTTCAAGAATAGTGAAGTAAAAATTGTTCTTTTCCTCCATATCTCTCTTTATCTCATTCAGTTTCTCTTGAAGCATACCATTTCCAAAACTTTTGATATCATTCTTTTGAGGTAAAGGATGAAAGGTTTATGTTTCTCAGGATACAGATGGAGGACTGACCAAGATGAAGATCTAGAAAGATCACTTCAAGATAACTCTAATTCATCCTCATATCCTCCTAAATATGCGCCTTCATATTCTCCTTGGGAATATAATCCCAATAGTTACAGGTAATCGGTTTTGTGTTTCCAAGATTGTTGAGATATCAAACCATACATTATGTCTACTGAAATATTAGTAGCTCTAGCATTTCACATAGTTATCTGTTTAATTCATCACTCTAATATATATGTGTGTGTGCGCGCGCGCGCGTCATGCACTCACTTTCTTGATGTTAAAAACTATGCCAGATTGTTATTTCTTGATTAAGAGAGAACTTATGTGCAAATATAAATATTCACAGAAAATGTAGTGGCTGCTATAAGGATATCATCTCTGGAAATTATTTGGGATGCATGGGAACTTTCTTTCATCCAGAATGTTTTCTTTGCCGTGCTTGTGGTGCCCCAATTACTGAATACGAGGTACATTCTTGTCCTTGCTGTTGCTGTCATTTTTCCACCACTCAACCCCTTTGCCAAATATGAAAATAAAAAATAAAACCAATGAAGTGCAATTTTTATACAAACTGAATACTTTCCACTGTTTTGACATGTTAGCTCATTGGTTTCGTTGATTCAAGTTTTCTTTGTCAGGGAACAATACATATCATAAGTCATGCTTCAAGGAAATGACTCATCCCAAATGTGAAGTCTGCCATCAATTTGTAAGGACATACTGCTTCTTTATATGACATTTTTTTTACTGAAGTTGTTTAATAGAACACCAAGATATGGTTCAAAGTTCTATTCTGAGTTCATTTTGTGTATTTAAGCCCCTGTTGTATTTTTTTAGAATAGCAATTGGTTCTTCTACCTTTATTTTTAAGTTAAAAGTATTAGTTTACCTGCAAAACCCAAGAGAATATATATACATGCATGCTTGTGCATTTATGCACACAGGCAAGTGCATATACTGGCATAAGCCTGATGATATTTACAGCACAGCACCAATCTGTTAGGCGAATCTTCACATTGCAATTGAATGAGAATAGCATCATTGTTTCATTCATGCACATCGCTTTGCCATCATTTTGTTCTTTTTGGGTAAAATTTCTACACCAACCTAAACAGAAACATGCACTGCAGAACTTTTTGTTGTCCGATTGTAAACAATGTGTTCAATGTTACCAGAAAATAGTTTAGAAATACTAATATTTGTGTGGAAGGAACAAAGTTTGGTCCTATCATTTGGTGCAGCAGAGTAGGCATTGGGGATGAATATGAAATCAAAATTTATTTACAAACTAATGTCAAAAGGTATGTTGTTTCTCACTGATTAGCCCCTCCACATTCACATTGCAGATCCCAACAAATGGAGCTGGATTGATAGAGTACAGATGCCACCCATTTTGGTCTCAAAAATATTGCCCTGCACATGAGAATGATAACACCAAAAGGTGCTGTAGTTGTGAACGTCTGGAGGTACGGATGTCAGCTCAAACTAAACATATTGGATCACCTCTCATTCAACTGACATGCTCGTTTATTGTCTTTATCTTCTTGAAGTCACGGAATGCAAGATATATGTCACTTGGAGATGGTCGGAGCTTATGCTTTGAGTGCATGGAATCTGCAATCATGGATACTGGAGACTGCCAGCCACTTTACCATTCCATCAGAGACTATTATGAAGGCATGAACATGAAAATAGATCAGCAAGTTCCTATGCTTCTTGTTGAAAGACATGCTCTTAATGAGGCCATTGAAGGAGAGAAGCATGTATGAATGATCTCTGTCCATAGTTTTTTCTGTCCTTTTGTCTGGGAAGATTACTAACTTGAGAACTCTTTTAGGGTCTCCATCATATGCCTGAAACCAGAGGTCTATGCCTATCAGAAGAGCAGACAGTCACCAGTGTAAGATCTTCAGTCTCTTGAATAATTTTCCATATTAGACTAGCTTAAACATGTCTTCACGATCTTCTAGTGAAATGTGTGATAGTCATGACAATTTGTTTAACAATGCAGATACTCAGAAGGCCAAGAATAGGTGGTCGTGGACTAATAGGAATCAGAACACATCCTCAGAAGCTAATTAGAAGATGTGAAGTTACAGCCATCCTAGTAATATTCGGTCTCCCAAGGTAACTTCTTTGTTTTCTTTGATTCCTTTCAGTTTCTTTTAGCCTCATGGTGAAAATGAAAATCAATGTGGCATGTGGTGCTCCATGCCATTATTATTGTTGGTGTGTTAAATTTAGGTTCAATGTTCATTAGGAGTCTTTTGGTCTTGTGAGAGATATGGAAGTAGAAAATATAGAGAACTTCTAGTGCTAGATAACAGAAGTTCTTAAATATTGGATCGCGACGGATTCAAATGGAGCAACATCAATAATGAGGATTCATTTAGTAGACCCTAACTAGCTTGGGAATACGGCATAGTTGTTGGGAAAAAACAAAGCTTTTCATGACATGTCTTTAAGATGTGCTTTTACATGTCACCAGTTATTATCCTTTTAGATATGTTGAAGCAGAGAAAAACTATGGTTGGTCTTATATTTTAAGTGAAAGGAAGTAACATGTGCTTTGGCATGAAACCAAGTTATTATTCTTAGATTTTGAAGCAAAGAGAAACTAAAGTTAGTCTACAGGTTAGAATGAATGGAATATAAGTACTGTTCTTTGCCTATTCATGGACCTTTCTTGTGACAACAATACTGTTTGGTATGTTTGGACCATCAATTAACGATAAAGATGCTTGGTAGAAGATTATGGCAAATGTGCTTACGAAATCTTTGTATATGCAGATTACTTACTGGTGCCATTCTAGCTCATGAACTGATGCACGCCTGGTTACGTCTAAAAGGTAAAATTCGATACTTTCTTTGAACTTTGTCAGTCTGGAACGAACTTTAAGAGCATGAACAATCTTCATGAAAAGAAAGATAGCTGGATGTTTCATCATCAGAACTATCTTGTGCTTGATACTACTACTTTCTGTTAAGATTATACCTTTGTAATTTGCAGGATACCGTAATCTCAGCCCTGAGATAGAGGAAGGAATCTGCCAAGTGCTTTCCCACATGTGGCTTGAATCAGAGGTAATGTATGGATCTAGAAATATGCCATCCACATCAACTGCTTCATCCTCGTCTACATGGTCATCGTCCAAGAAAGGCGGAAAATCTCAAGCAGAGAGTAAGCTGGGTGAGTTTTTCATGCACCAGATTGCCCATGATGCTTCTCCAGCATATGGTGGAGGATTTAGAGCTGCTTATGCAGCCGTGAATAAGTATGGTTTGCGAAGTACATTGGATCACATTCGCTTGACAGGAAGTTTTCCTTTATGATGCATTCGTTGTGACCTCTTTGGCCTCGTATGCTCGAAGATGATTTTCTCCACTGTGTGCAAAGTTAGAGGTAATTGACGAGGAAATGAGTTGATCATGCAAAGCTGGTTTAGCTACCCCTATTTTTTCCGGGGTCCTACCGGGGATACTGATGGAATACAACTTGAATCCTACAAATAAGTTTACATATTTTGCAATTAAAACGAAATATAGAAATTCTGTCTTGTATTGGAGACTCTTTTCATTTTAAAGGCAATAAAGATCAGATATTTGGATGGTCCCAGGAACAACTCAACAACATTGTTGAGGTCTTTATTCTCTTATTATTTTTGTTGTTTGGATTTGAAAAATCCCATATACAAGGAATTATAATGTTATGTATTTCACATTCCGAAATGGTATCTTCGAATTAACGTCATAAAACTATACTTTTCTTTTGATTTTCTTCATAAATTTCAACATGAATCTCTGACGATATCTCCCCATTTGCTTCATGAAATGTTCTTCTTTCTCAATGCCCGAGCATCCATTCAATGTATTCTTTTCGATCTTATATACTTCCTTCTCAATGCATGGGCGTCCATCCAATGCATCCTTAGGCTTGCTAAGTATAGACTAAACAAGCAGTACACAGAACACCAATTCGATCATGACGAAAAAAGGAAAAGCAAGTGATAAAATGCTGAGCCTCTAAGTCAAAAGTGTGAGTCCAGTAATTTGATAAGGAGTGAGAAGACAACACATTGAAACTGTCACATACATCAGTATGTTTCAAATACAAGATATTTGTCTAATAAATAGGTTCTGAATTACAATTTTTTTTGCTTAATAAATTATTTATACATATTAAATGAATTTTTAAACACAAATACAGAGTCTGACTCTAAGTTTCTGGATTCTATCGAACCCATATCTACCATGCTCCTGAGTGCAAGTAATTCCACACTCAAAATCATATTTCTTTCATCAAACAAGAAAAGTATCAGTACAACATTTTCAACCTGATCATCACTTGTAATAGATTACTACATTTTATAAAGTAACCTATAATATATCTATATATCATTTTCCAGTAAACTCTTACACCCAAAATTTTGATTCACTGGCATATGTAGAAAAAAGAAATTTCACAACAACAACCCCCCTCCCCCCCCCCCCTCCCACTTTCTTTTCTTTTTTTAAAAGTTAATTAGAACAACATGGTCTTTTGTTGTTGTTAGCACCAGAATACTCTCCAACATTAATAGCAGTGCCTTGGCCAGGAATAGCAGCTGCTTCTTGAGCAGCCAGAGCTTTCCTGCTTATGATTTGATAAATGTCCAATAAAATCGTCTGGAACGCCTTCTCAACGTTGTAGGCCTCGAGAGCGGACGTCTCGAGGAACGAGAGCCCTTCTTTCTCGGCCAGTCCCCGAGCGTCCTGCTCGGGGATGGATCTGAGGTGGTTCAGATCCGCCTTGTTACCAGCCAACATTATGACAATATTCGAGTCCGCGTGGTCCCGGAGCTCGCGGAGCCACCGGGTCACGTTCTCGAATGTTTGTCTTTTTGTTATGTCGTACACCAAAAGTGCACCAACGGCTCCTCTGTAATATGCACTTGTTATTGCTCTGTACCTTTCTTGACCAGCAGTGTCCCATATTTGTGCCTTCACTGTCTTCCCCTCTACCTACACCACACAACCAAAGCATATTATAGACAATACAAATCAGTGGCGGAATCAGGATTTTCACTATAAAAAACGCAACCAAAGCATATATAGACGTACAGATCAGTGATGGAGTCGGAATTTTCACTATAGGAAACACAACCAAAGCATATTATAGATGTACATATTAATGTCGGAGTCAGGATTTTCACTATAAGAAATGCAACCAAAGCATATATAGACATACATATGACATATCAATATTGGAGTCAAGATTTTCACGGTAGAAAACGCAACCAAAGCATTTATAAACATACATACCAATGCCGTATAGTTATCTCAAATTGTATTTATCCTTTTTAATAAAATTAATTATATTTTTTCATTTTACCCTTAGTATTAATTGTTCTTGAAAACTACAAATAATTCAATTATAAGAAGATAGACACATAATTTGAGTAAACATTCAATCAAGAGAGATTATATTTACGTCAATAAAGGTAAAAAATGGTTAAAAATTACTCCTAATTAACGTTTTCTTGACGGGCATGCGACGAGAAACACAACAACAACAAAACATGCCCAAATGTAATCCCATTGGTGATGTGTACACAGTCTAACCCCATACATTGTGAAGTCGGAGAAACCGTTTGTGATAGATCCTCAGCTCAAGTAAATATAAAAAAGAAACATAACAGATAATTCGAGACAGATAAAATGAAATTACCTGAAGGGTCCTGGTTGCAAATTCGACGCCAATGGTTGATTTAGATTCCAAACAAAATTCATTTCGAGTAAACCTAGAAAGTATGTTAGATTTTCCAACACCTGAATCTCCAATCAAAACAATCTTGAATAAATAATCATATTCATGATCCACCTTATATGCCATTTTCCACTTCTCTCTCTAAAAACGTATATCAATATTGACCTATACAAATTCGAAAAAAAAAAAGATCAAAATTTAAATCAAAATAATCATCATCATCACATATATTAGCCAATGTTAAGAAGAAAGAAAAAAAAAAATAAAGAAGAGGAAAACTCACCAATAATGGTCAAATTAAAATCTGAGGAATGGGAAAAAGGCAGTTTGGATTTGGTTAATTAGACATATTGATAAAAAGTTTTTGCAAATTTGTTCTGAAAATTTTGAAGTCACAGAAGATAAGCGGACAAAAAGGAATTTGAATGGCTATGGCTAAATTATATATGTCTTCCACGTCATTTATCAATCTTGAGGGCTCAAATTATCAATAACATAAATTTATTTGTTGTAATGAATTATATCATATTGATAAAACTTTCGAGTTATATTATTATTATTATTATTATTATTATTATTATTATTATTATTATTATTATTATTATTATTATTATTATAGTCGTAAGTATTATTCAGGTCGATTTGGCCCGTACTTAGATTCATTGGCAGAGTCATCTTAGACGAAAGGTGGTTCGACATGGCGGATCTACATAGCCTCAAGGGGGGTTCGTCCAAATTCCATTTGGCCAAAAATTATACGGTTTATGTATGGTTAAAATTATAATTTTTGTACATATATGGTATATGTTCATGAATCCCTTTGATTTGTTCGTTTGTTTATTTTTTCATATTTTAATTCTCTTAACGAAAATTTTGACTCCGCCATTTATAAATTTGGTGCACACTTTTCACCAGAAAATTCTATATTGTACTGAAATTAAATATTAATTATGAATATACATTTAATTTTATACATATTCAAAATAAAAAATGAAAAATTTGCAGACACTTCACAAATTTCCAAACTACACCACCACCTATTTCACCAAACATCTATGAGGCTGCTACCTCCTATCAACATATAAAATTTAAACAAATGGTAAGAAATTTCTTAATATCTGTTAGAAATTTAAATAATCATAAAATTGACCCTAAACCACACTTTTAAGTGAAATATCATTCTAGTCACAATTTTGCATATGTTTGGTAGTATTCTTTCCATTTTATTTTAATTGTCGTTTTAATTCTTTTTATAATTATTAAAAGTAATAATAAATATAAGATATAATTTATTTAAATTTTTTTTTTGAAACCGAGTTGTATTAAAAAGAAAATTACTTCTTTAATGCTAGGGGTATAATTGGAAACAACTGTAAACTTTAGTTTTTTAAATTTCTAAAATAACACTAATTTTGAAATAATTTTTCGGAAAAGAGTCATATGTTCAACCTCTTTGAAATTAATATACTTATTCCAACTGTTTGTGAACGTTATTATTTTATTCAATGTTTAGTTTGTAAATGAAGATAATCTATTTACTTTCTATGAAAAAATATCAATAAATTTAATATTTTTTGAATAACCTAATAATATTAAAAAAACAATTTACACTATCAATTGTAGTATATAAATTAAACTCTTTCCTTATAGTTTCTCTTTAATTTCTTTGGACACAATTTTTTAGTGAATGGATGAGGAGCAAGTTAGATGCTAAATGAACCTATTAACATTATTGTCCTTGAGATAATCACTACATTTCCTTTTTGTTATTTTTCTAATTTGTTATTCGATATTTATTTTGAGATTCGATTAATTTATATTCATGTCAGAAGATTTTATTTTCGAAAGTAAAATATTTTCTATTAAAGATAATTTCAAATTCAAAATTTAAACTCGAAATTTTTAATTAAATACGATGGAGTACCATTCCACCATCACGTTGGTTGGTCTTTTTATTATCTTATCTTGTACTGGGAGGAAATGAAATGAATATTCCTATAAAATATTAGAAGTAATTAATAGCTTTTGCTTTCCGTTCGTTATTTCATTATCTTAAAAAGATATGTAAAAATGGCTAATCATAAGAATCAAAGAACATAATCAGATCATTTGTTTTAGATTATATAGTCATTATCTTAATTCTTTAACTATTTTCGTAATCATTAATTATTCTTAGCCCCACTAATTAATTCTATCCTTACACATATCTCATGTTTAGTTTTGAAATATTAACTAATTTATTATACTAAATTAAAATAATAAATTATTTTTTTATAAAATTATTTTAACTCATAAAATATTTTTATTTATCTTGCTCCGCGCATCGAACGAAAGAATAATTCCCCAAAAGAAAAAAAAAATTGAGGTGGAAGGAAGAGAGTGAGAGTACTTTTTGACATTTTTGATCACATGGTTATGTCGTTATCTGAAATCAAAATATTCTATGCTTAGCACAAGATTGTGGGCACACGTAATTAATGTAAGATATACCTTCTTCGTTTCATTTTAATTGTTAGGTATATTAAAAATAATTATTTTAAAATATTTATTAGTTTTAAAATTGATCATATTTTTTCAATTCTACTCTTAGTACTCAAAGTCATTCTAAAATATAAAAAAAATTATTATTATATATTTTTAAGAAATTAATAAAAATTATATTAATTAAATTATTATTTCTATTAATTATTTCTTAATAAATATGCAAATTTTATCATAATAATTAAAATGAAAGAGCGGGAGTATAATATCTGTTTCTTAATTAATTACCATTGGTATCCAAAAGAAAGAAGAATGGAATCAAAGGGCAAAAGGCAATGGAGAAAGGAGAGTCAACTGTTTGTTTGTTTGTTTGTTTTGGTGAATGGTGAGGGACACTCCAACATATATATATATATATATATATACACACACACACCAATGGGATTTAAGAATAGTATAAAGAGCGGAAGGTGAAAAACATATTTGAAATATTATGATTTTTAAAATTTTATATTTGAATTATTAGGTATGTGAGTTTTCTATTTGATCAATTACTAAATGTTTATCGAAACATATCTAAACTATTAATTGTTTAATTTTTTCTACCTAATATTTTAGATGGAAAAGTGAATAATTGATAGTTGAGGTGTGCTTTGATAAACATTTGGTGATAGTTCAAGTAGAAAAATTAAACACATGATAGTTCGGATAGAAAACTCGAAAAATATGAATACTTTAGGTGTGTTTGTGACCTTTGACTCGAGTATAAATGTAGAGTTATTTCTTACTTATTTTCTTATATTTGATATGCAAAAAAAAATATTATCATATATATATATATATAAATATATATATGTGTGTGTGTTTGTGTGTGTATGTATGTATGTATACAAAACTATGAGAATAAGTTGGATGGAGTGGGGCTAGGAGGCGAGGGGGAGAGAGGGTAGGGGTGGGGGTGGATCGTATGAAAAGAGACAATATGACTTGTTTTTCCTGCTTTTATTAGGTAAGTCATTTTTAAGGAGCTTATTTTTAAAAAAAATATTTTTTAAAATTTTCCGACCAATCAAACACAAGAAAATAGAGAAATATTTTTCAAACGATATTTTCCTCCATACAGGACACATTCTGAGAGTTGTTTGGTTCGGATACAAGTTATGTAGGATTAGTCATGAGATAATTGGTTACTTAGAAATTTAGAGTTTATGAATTTTAAATTTTTCATCAAAATAATAATCATTATAGTTATTGGGTTCGCAACTATATATTTATTTTATTTTAATACAAATGTAGGGTATAAATAAAAGTTAGTAACTGATAATCTCCTTCCATCTCTAAAAAAAATATTTTATTCATAATCTCATAAATCTTTGAATGCTTTTTATAATTCTCCATAATTTCTCACAACAGAAATAACTAACAACATCCTGATTTATAATAGTACGAAATCTACTTTAACTCAACATAGGAAAATCTAATCCTATATACTTCTGGCTATAAATCCTATTTAGACATAAATTAAAATATCAAATCCTAATTAATTTTGATTTCCTATATATAACTTATGAATTAATTTTTTTCAACATTCTCTTCTAATTCAAAGTTGTATATCCAGTTTTTGATGCACTCGTCACTATCTTTCAATTTATTGAAACACATTTTCTTTAACCTTCAATTTTTGAAACATTTTCTCTTCAACCTTCAATAGCTGATACACTTTCTTCTTAATTATCAATTGTTGAAGCACTTTCTTTCTAACATTCTAATTGTTGATACACTTTCTCATCAACTTATAATTATTGAAGTATTTTTTTCTTTAACCTTCAATTGTTGGAATACTTTCTTAATTTTGTTTCATCAGCACCAATTTTGTTGATTCACAATTTCTCAGCAACACGAATTTTATTGATTCAGTTGTAAGCAACTTTCAATTGTATTGCTCTCTCCAGCTTTTAGAGAAGAATTTCTTCGTCTTGTGCTATTTGCTAGCACTATTTTAAATCTGAATATTTTTGTCAATCATTCTCAACGTGACTATTTTTCATGTTTATATCATTGGCCCGATATTTGCCAACATATATAATTCTTGACAAACATAATCATTGACCAAATGGACGATAGCTATTGGCTAGCGCCATTCACTGACAATGAAATCTACTTGAATTTTAATCAAGATCCTAGTAGCTTTGTTATCAATTTGAAGAAAATTATAAATATTGAATGCTCTCTACAATTTTACACAATTTTTCATAATAAAAATAACTAATAGGGATTAATAGCTAATAATATCCCCATTTATAATAGTACGAAACTTGCATTAGCTCAATACAAAAAAACCTATTCATATATAATTTTCGACTATATAAATCTTATTTAGACATATGAATTAAAATATTAAATTCTAATCAATCTTAATTTCTTATAATTTTAAATTATTATTTTTAACTACTTTTAAAAAAATACGATAAATAATTTGAGATAAATATGACATACATAAATATTTTTTATGCTAGTAATTAACCCTACTTGGAAGACAGATATAAACAAACTTATCTATCTATGAGTATCTTCCTTTTGGGTGGCTCACTTGGTCTTACTTCCCAAATACCCCTTTTTCTTATTTGACTTTGTAAGATTATTTCCATTAATGCTGAGAATATTTCTTTCATTTATTTATAAATCTTTATATATATATATTATATATATATAATTTCAAAACATAACTTTGTACATTCAATTTATACATTCCCCTAATTGACCTAATCTACCTGAAAAGCAACTGCGACCTTTTCATAGGTGACAATTTGTATGTCGAATTTTAAGTTAATCTCTTCGTTTTAATTTATTTATGTGATTCTGATTTAACATAAAATTTAATAAAATAAAAAATATTTTTAGATTTTATAGTGTTAAACTAAAAATACAATGTGTCAAAATATTTTTTATTTTTGTGATTTTAAACATATCATGTGAAGAGATAGAAGCAAAGATACGTAGCATACATATGTCAAAATGTCTTTTAATTTCGTGTTCTTAAACATATCATATTGGAAAGATAGAAGTAAAAAGTTGCTAAAAAGAAAAAAAAATATTATTTTTTTCAAACGAATTAAAAAAAGACATTAGATAAATAAATTGAAATGATGAGAGTAATAAATAATGTAGTTGGACACAACGCATTCCTATACGATCGCTTGGATCGGAGATTGTTATATACTTTATCTGTTTCAATTAATGTGACATATATTAATTGGAATATGAAATTTAAGAAAGAATAAATATTTCTTTTAAAATGTATAATTTTAAATATTTTGCAACATATATATAATTACAAAAACTTATTAATTAACTAATAAAATAAATTTTTTTAAAATTAAATTATTTTAAACTATATAATATTATCAATTTAATGTATAATAATGATTCTTGTGGACTTGTTATACACAAAATGTGACCTTGTTACAAGGGTTGGAGACAGGCAACATGCCCACTTGTCAGCATTTGTTCTCCAAAATGTGTGAGCATTATTGAAGTGATAAAATGGGCCCCAATTCAGCATAAACCATCTTCATCGTTGACCAATTTCATCTAATATGCTCGAGCAAATTTAGAATTTAAAATTTATAAATTTTTATGAAAATTTTAAATTATATAATGATAATAATCAAGTTTATATATGATTAATTATTTATAAATATTTAAGCTTGTTTTGGATGGTTGCTATTCATTTGCACAACTGTATGGTTTTTTTGTTTTATTTTAATTATTAAATATATTAAAATTAGTTGTTTTAAAGAGATAATTGATCATGTTCTTTTAATTCTATTCTTAATACTTCTAAAATACGAAAAGAATTATTATTGTATGTTTTTAAAAAAATTAATAAAGTTATATTAGTTAAATTATCAATTTTACTAATTTTTCTTAATAAGTGTACAAATCTTATCCTAACGATTAAAATATAATAGAGAAAATATTCTTATTTGAAATATGATATTTATGTTAATTATTATTTTATTGAAATCATGTTTGTCAGATTGAGCTCTCCAATTCTTTGAAGTAAAAAAATTATTACTTAAATTTTATTTTACTGTATTATTATATTCATTGTTATGTAAATATAAAAAATTATTTTAAGTAATTATCGATTTAGTATGGTTATATGATTATCTTATTACTTAATAATTTTATCTAATTTTACCTTACATGCATCCTACCTTTTTCTTATAATTATTTTATTTAAATATTATATTAATTAAAATAATAAAAATAGTATATAACAATCATCCAAACAAGTAATGAATATTTTAATATATACTTTTTCTGTTCTGTTCTACTTATCCAATTTAAATTTTACATATTATGTAAAAAAAAAATAATTATCATGAATATTTTATCGTAATACGTCTATATTAATTATTATATAATTTTAAAATTTAAAAAATAATCTGAAAAATAACTAATTAATAAAAAAATACTTTAATATACCAAATAAATAAAAATAATTTTAATAAAAGCTATTAAATTCTCGTAAACTCGCCTAACATCTGCCCGTATGCATGGGCGAATATATCTTATTTAATTTCTGTTTGGCGTTATAAATAGGAGTGACAAATCTTGGTTTCTTATCACAAAAAACACCCAAGAAACCTCACGTGCAGTCCTTCTTACACCAATTGTGTTCTTAATTTGTCTGCCAATTAAAAACCCCCCCAGAAAAAAAGAGAAGAGAGAGTTCTCTATTC
This sequence comes from Datura wrightii, assembly GCA_035772735.1. Lineage (NCBI taxonomy): Eukaryota > Viridiplantae > Streptophyta > Magnoliopsida > Solanales > Solanaceae > Datura > Datura wrightii. The sequence goes on along the minus strand of JASDFA010000023.1, from coordinate 74,119,115 downwards.
AAGTTAGGCTCTTTAATTATCAATTAATTCTTGTTTAATTTTGTAGTATATGGAAAAGGCAAAGCAAGTGGTTGGTTCTTCATCTTCTTCTTCATCCTTCACCAATGAGCTATTTGGTCCCAAAGAGCCCTCAAACTCCACTCTCTTTGGTTCCGTTTTTGGTCCGCCTTCCACGGTACACACACACAAACATATATTTCTTCATGCATCTCTTCTGGTTCTCTTTGCAATTCGTCTCGTATTATTTGTTATTGTCATTAACGGAGTTTCAACATGAAATGAGTGAATTCTAAGTATGTGTCGAAATTTTTTGTGAAAAAAAAAAATTAATTGAATTTTGATGACTATGGTATAAAACGACTCTCACGTCAAGTTTAACACGTGAGAGTAAATTAAGTTGCTCATTTTCTAATAGTATAAGAGCAAATTTGATCATTTTTGGTCTTGTTTTTATTCTCTCCTTCTTCATTCTTTTCGTTATTTCATGAAGTTTTTTTTTTCCAGTTTTCTCCCCCTACTTTCAAGAAGAATGTTAAAGTTACCTGAGTTGCTTCTAATTATAAAAAGATGATGTTCTTCTTGAAATATATTCAAAGAAAAAAACATGTCGCATAAATTGAGATAGTATTTTTTCTCGGTTAACTTAGCTTAATAACACTATGTATTAGTGTCCAATTAACACCCTTTAAACTCTTAGCTTATTAAGTAAGCACGTAATTAAAGAGATTAGTGATTAGCTAAAAGCTCATGTTTATCCACTAGAATAATAAGGAATTAAAACAGGAGATGAAAGAATAATAATTAGTGCAAATTAACTTCCTTATTCTAGGTCCCATTTTTCACATGCATATATCCATTTGGTCTTGCCCCTACACTAATTTTTCCTTAACTTGCTTTAGATTCTCTTTGCATATGTTTTTTTTTGTGTGTGTTTTTATACTCATTAGCATCTAATAACCCGATTAACCTGTGACAACAGGTTAGTTAATATTTTATATCAGATTATTAAGAAATTTATTTTTACTATATAATAAATGATCTTTTTGATGGAAGTCGGGAAAATAAATAATTCTATAGTGATATTTCGAGTTAATTATCTCCTCCCCACTCACCCGCCACTCCTGAACCCCCACCTTTTGTCCATCCCACTCCCATCACTCCCAAACCCCAAATGCGCGCATTATCTCACCCTCAGAGCGCTTTGCTAATTCAGATATAAATATTTTTGAAATAATATTTTTTTTACTTACTTATCAAATATTAAAAATAAATAAAAAATTCACTTTATTTCTTGAGAAAACATTTTCTATGAAACCAAAAACACCTTTAAACTCACTTATTCATTTTCACTTGTGAACTACTTTTAGGGACTTAGAAGGGATACCAATCACTCAAGGGATATAAATTCATCAAGATTAATCCATGAACCAAGGAACCACTATGCCAATAATACAAAATATGGGACTTCAGGTTAATTAATTTCTCAAAATATATTTATATTTTCCTCTTTCACTCATTTTTTTTTAATTGAACATATTTAAAAGGTTGTATATATATGTTTTTGTTTTACAGATAATGGATCTAAAAGAAATCAGAATGAAAAAGTAGAAGCTCCATGTAATTTGAGTTCATCTATTTACTATGGTGGCCAAGATGTTTATCCTCCAACTAACCAAACCACTGCCTCCCACAATAATATTGTAAGTATATATGGACACTTTTTTTTTTATTTTTAACTAGTATCGCAATATAATTAAATAATTAAAAGTATGTGATCATTTTAATATTCTAAAAGTTTTTTAAAGATAAAATGATTGCTGCTTCAATATGGTACTAAACATAATAATTTATTCAAAATTCAATAAATAAAATAAACTGTGTGATTCAAAACTCATAAATTTAAGATTTTAAATTTATCTTTAAATAACCATGAACATAGTTAAGTAGGAAATTATATTGTAGCGACAACATTAATTATATTTCTGAATAGATAATGAGTGTGTTCGGTATTTTCGATTTTTCTCATATTTGATTAGTCAAAATTTTTAAAAAATAATTTTTTTTTAAAAAAAATGATAAATAAAAATTGAGAAAACAAGCTTCATAAATATCATTCTATGTCTTTTCCACTCTCCAATACAAATCATCGTCTGTCATCCATCTCCCGTAGCCCTTCCATCGCCACCACTCCACACCCCCGTCACTCTACTTCACATCTTATAAAATAAATTTTTAGAATAATATTTTTTATTTATGTATGAAATAATGGAAGACAAAAAAATTACTCATAGATGTTTGTTTTACATTTTGTAAATTTAATTTGTAATTTTGTGATTAATTGATTAGGTAAAGAAAGATGGAGGCGGCGATGGTTCAAACTCTGCTTCAAGAGGAAATTGGTGGCAGGGTACGTATATATGATGATAATATATTACTCCCATCGTTTTAATTTTTTTATCTTAATTATTATTGGAGTAGCTAAATTTTTTTTTTATTATTATAATTTTTTTTAAAAAAATTAAAATTTCAATTTTTAGATTTCATCGAGTTTGACCCTCATACTTTAAATAAATTGAAATTATATATATTTTTTCTTTTATTTGCAGGATCATTATACTACTAAATCTGATTAACAGAGTCAAAGTAGAAGAATCATATCTCAATAGAAAGCTCACATCGCAAGGATATTATGTTACAAGATTTTCAGTTTTTTTCTTTTTCGTGTCTTTTTCTTCTTTTTCAGTTTGTACATCAGTATAATATGAGTTCCTATTGGCAGTTGTTGAACTAATTTTCTTGTGTTTATCTCTAGTACAAATCCAACTAATTATCCTTTAAAACATAATATGAATATCTCATCTAAAAGTTCGTTTGTTTTCTAGACTAATATGTTGGTGAAATTATAATTACAATTAAAAACTAAAATGAAAAAAATAAAATATCTTTAGGTTGAGGCGCGGATATTTCATTCTCTTTAAAGAGATTCAAGTCCAATACAGCAAAACTTTATCGACCCAATAGTAATCTTCTTGATTTGTTCGCACAGCAACTCTGTATGACTCAATAAACTCTGGATAAGAGTTGAGTCAAAAGCTTCACCAAAATAACACCTTCCTTTAGCTAAATAAAACTCTCTTTTCTACTTATTTTTTATGCACTTTATATTTTTTTCTTCTACCACAACACAAGATAAGACCATCACTATTTATAGGTGAAGAATTCTTCATCGTAATGAATTGAAAGGGTGTGGGTAATAATAATAGTAAGTTTTGAAAGAATTATGGCTTAGAGGTCACCTAGGCTATAAATGTTACAAGGCATAATGAGGTAGAATAATGAGATAGAGGTTATGAGAAAAGTAATAGTCACATTCATCATAGTAAATTTGGGGAATAAACATCACCAACATACTAAAAGATAACATTTTGTAATATTAAAATATCTACAAATCTAACAATCCCCTGTTCATTTTAATATTAAAGTAAGAGAGTTTGTTAACTGAAGGAAGACTATTATGCATAATAAAGGTGTGCTTTGCATTGAACTTTTACTTAGTAAAACAGTAATCTTTACTCCAGTTTCGTAGCGGTCTCAGACTTGAATTATGACTGCTTAAAGAAAATAAAGTATCACTGCTTAGACACAATAATCAAGATGTTGACATGAGCTCTAATAACCAACACATTACGGCCTTGTGCTATTCCGATTTTCATGGGTGTTTTTTAGAACAAGCTCCATTCTCATAGGAAGCGGCCTATTTCCATACTCAGATAGGTGAAATATGTCAAGAGTGCTCCTATAAGTTTAACACCCCACTCATACGAGCTACATATTTTCATTAAGAGTTTTTTTTTAAAACTCAACCTTCACAAACCATTACAGAAAAAATGCACTCACATCATAGCGAGGGAATAGAAAGGAAGTGCATTTCACAACAAGTCATCATATGATTCGCTTTTCCCATTGAACCTAGTTATAGGATCTCTATTACCCAGGTTGGTTTTCCTCATATATGATTCATGAATTTATGAGCTTCAATTCAATCCTCCTCGACGTGCTACACACCTTTTCTCTTACTAAGGCCCTAATCAATGGATCTACAAGGTCATCACAATATTTGACATAATCAATATTAATGGTACGTCTATCAAATATGATCTCACAATACTATGTTTTCTCCTTATGGGTCTGGATTTAACGTTGTAATAACGACTTTGAACTCTATCAATTGCAATGTCGCTATGACAATGAATTAACATAGGAGGAATCGATTTTTCTAAAATAAGGTATTTGAAATAATAAATTTCTCAACCAATTTGCTTCTTCATTAGCTGAAGCTAAAACAATTAATACAACCTTCATGATAGAGTTTAACAATAATTGTTTGTTTTTTTTATTTCCAACAAATAACACCACCTCCCAAAGTAAAAATATAACCAGTAGTAGAACAGAAATCACCAGATAAGGTCTTACAATATGCATTAGAAAAACCTTCAAGTACAGTAGGATATCTTTCATAAAACAAGCTACTGATTTTCTGTCCCAATTAAATATCTCATAACTCTTATTATGGCATGCCAATGTTCATTACCTGGCTTGTTTGTAAACCTACTTAGAACTCCTACTGCATATGCAATATCAGGCCGAGTGTAATCAGTCACATATCTCAAACTTTCGATTAAGCTAGCATATTCCTTTTGATTTATCACATAATTTTCTCTTTGTATAGGAAATAAGTGAACACTTGAATCAAAGGAGTTACAACATGCTTGCAATCAAGAGAATTATATTTTTTCAAAATTTTCTCAACATTATGTGTCTAATCAAGAAAAATTCCATCACATGTTCTAGTAATTTTTATTCCAAGAATAAAATTTATCTCATCAAGATCTTTCATAACAAAATGGCTTCTAAGAATTTTTTTAGTTTCTCCACTAACATTTGTAGGAATCATCATTGTACTCAGGGGCAGATTTAGCAAGGCCCGAGGGGTGTCACGTGACACTGTTTCGTCAAATTTTTTTACTAAATATGTATGTATAATTAAAAGGTAAAAGTAAATATAGAGAATATATTGTATAAAGTGACACTCCTAGACATAAATGGTAGTATATCTCAATTGGTTAGGTGTTTCAAATTCTTAGCTCAGGTTGTGAATTCTAATCTCCACAGCTTCTCTTTGTAAAGATGACACTATTGATCAAAATTATTAATTCTTCTCAGTTAACACATGAGAAACATTGAAAAGACTCAAGTATAAAAATGTTTTACCCTTCCATCTCTTAAATTGAGTACCGATTGAACCGAAATGACTTGTTAAGATCTCCCATTTTGACATCCGCAGATTTTTCAGTTGTAGCCATTGAATCTCCTTAAAATTATTGGTAAAGTTACAATTACAATTGAAAAATAAAATGAAAAAGATAAAATATCTTCGGCTGAGGCACTGGTATCTCGCTCTCTTTAAGGAGATTCAAGCTCACTACAGCAAAACTTTACCAGTTCAGCAGTAATCTTCTTGACTTGTCCCCTCTAAGATAAGTCAGCCCAACAACATTGTATGAATTAACACTCTAGACAAGAGTTGAGTTCAAAACTCCACCAAAAGAATACCTTCATTTAGCTAAATAAAACTCTCTTTTCTACTCACTTTTTATATATGCACTCTATTTCTTTTCTTCTATCACAATATAATACAAGACCACCACTATTTATAGGTGAAGAATTTTTTCTTGTAAAGAATTGGAAGAACATGAATAATAATATGGGTAAGTTATGAGAGAATTATGTCTTAAAGGTTACAAAGGTTACAAAGCATAATGAGGTAGAATAATGAGATAGAAGTTATGAAAAAACTAATAGTCATATTCACCACAATGAAGGTAGAAAATAAACATTACTGAGATACTAAAAAATAAAATTTTATAATATTAAAATATCTATAAATTCAACAAAATATGACATTGAGATTTTTTCTATCATAATATGATCTGTTTTTTAAAATTGGCAATATAATTGAATAATTCTATCCAAAAGAAGGTGGACACCCTCTCCGTCTGATCCCACTATTCGAAGGTTCGAATCCTTCCGTCTCTGATCATTTTATTATGTGAGAATACAAATTGCTTTTTTAACAACGTACTATTCAAAATCAAACTAGTCGTGTAACTTAAGTAGAAGGTATTAATTTATTTCTCGAGAAAAACATAATCTAAATTTCTTTTGTTTTCTATATCTGATCCATGCACAATAATATTATTGAAACTTGCTTGAACATGAATATAACTCTCCTCTAGTCCAGTAAATTCATAACATTCACTAGAATAAGCTCTCTCTCTCTCTCTCTCTCTATATATATATATATATATATATATATATATATATATATATATATATATATAAAATATTATTCTTAAGAGTTAAAAAAAAATTTCACTATCAGATATTTTTTTCCAAGTAAAATACATATTTAAAAATAATTTTAAATTTTAAAAATTACAACTATAAAAACTTAAAATTTTTAAAGTTTAACCTTCAACTTTAAAATTTATAATCAAATAGATGCTTAAAAATGGAAATTCCCTTTGTTCTTACAGATGACTTCAACCAAATTCTAGACTAAAAAAGATAAAGTAAATAAATTAAGATATAAAGTGTAGAATCATAAGATATGAAGATCTAGTTAAAAAGTTAATCATTATCATCTAGCTTTTTAGGATTTTCTTTTTTTTTTTGTCTCTCCAAAATTTCTTGTATTAGGCTTTTCAAAAAGCCCAAAGAAATTACTCTATGTGGAATAATTGACTTTTGAAATTCTTTTAAGCTTATGATAAGAATGTGAAAGAGGGGATATCCAAATTGTATTATTTTAATTATATTCTAATCCTAAAACTCAAGTTGTGCTAAAACAAGAATATCTATCAACTTTTAAAATGAGTTAGAATTTTATTTAATAATGGTTTTAAAGAGAATTTTGCAATTTTAAAAATAAATAATTTGAGATTCGTTGAATTCAGATCATATAAAGCGTAAAAAAAATTTTCCTCTCAAGTTATCTTCGTATTCTATATGAGTCCACTTAACTTCTTTCTGTGAAGGCGATAAAGAGATGATAAGAATTATGAAATCAAGCAAGCAGTTATTAAAAATTTTAGTTTCTCTATAGGATAAATAATAAATAACATCTACTATAACAAAATAAATTATATTTAATAATATTAAAAAAATTGCACTATCAATATATATAAAGTTATAACCTATGGGATAATATATAATAGGAGATCTTCCTTAACATACTTTTCCTTTTATAGAATCTAAAAGTGTATAAAAAGAATGGTGTCATTCATTATAATATTTACTAATTTTTTGTGTTTTTTTTGAATTATCCATCTAATTCTTATCTAATCATTATTAGATGCTTGAAAGAATATCTTTTTATCTTGCTTTACCTCTTTGTGGTCATCATTCCCTTAATAAAGTATTAATTAAATGTTATTTTATTTAAGTTATTTTTATTAGTTATATTTTAAAAATCTAAATTTAACTATTATTACTTCAATTATAAGTTTGAAAAGTGATTGTTTAATGTTATGGTCAAATTGAAATAATTTAATTAATATCTCTTAATTTGCTAAGTAGATAAGTAATAACATGAATTATTAACATATTGAACAAGTAAAAGAGACCGGAGGAAATATTCTTTCCATCCAAAAACTCCCAAGTGTCAAATTCTAATAGCTTTGATGATATCGTGTGGATTATGGAATGATAAAGCTTAATATATATTTAATTAGAAATTCCGAGTTTACATTTCAAGAAAAAAATAGTTCTTTTTGATAATTTTTTGGTCACTTTTATTTGTCGCAATGGACTTTGTACACTATTTAAGAAAATAATAAATGAAATGCCTATTTTACTATAGCACCCGTTACTATTATAATAACAACAACAACAATAGCAACGCAGTGTAATCCTACCAAGTGGAGTTTGGGGAAGGTAGAATGTACGCCGACCTTACCACTATCTTAGAGGTAGAGATGTTGTTTTCGGTAGACCCTTGGCTTTAAGAAAGACAGCACCCCTGACTATTAACATTTCAAAAAATTTTGAGAAATGATTTGAAAACTAGTCGTTAACGTTAAGGATAAAAAGAGAAAAAAAAATTGTCTTGCGAAATGAGGATGATACTCCACGTCAGCGAGAGATAAGATCTCTGGACTCCTCAAAATGACTTTGGGAATCCTTCCTCATTGAGTTAACTTCAGGGTTGGAGTTTCGCCCAAAGTCCATTTAACATTTATCCTGATAAAAATGAAATTTGGACCTAACTCCAGCCAAGATGTTTACTCAAAATGTGAAAATTGTCCAAACAATATAAAAAGAAAATTAACCCCATACCAAATCGACGAGGGATGAGATTCTTGGACTCCTGAGTTTAAGTTCTAAGAATAAATTAGCTTTCTTTGGTATTCATCCGTTCACTTTTACTTGTCCGTAATGAATTTTACATTTTCTTGGAGAAATAAGAAATGAAGTGCATATTTTACTATAGCATCCATGACCATTAACATTTCAAAAATTCTTTGAAAATGATTTGAAAAAATTGTAGTTAATAACTAATAGTTAAGGGTAAAATAAGAAAAATAGATTGTCTTTTGGGATGAAGATGATATCCCACATTGGCGAGGAATGAGATCATTGGATTTTTGAATTAATTATATCCGTTCACTTATCCTTAATGAATTTTTCACTTTCTTTAAGAAATAATAAATGAAGTACATACATATTTTACAATAGTACCCGTGACTTAGCATTTCAAATTTTTTTTAAATGATTTGAAAAATTAACAGTTAATGTCAACGGTAAAACAAAAAAAAAAAGATTGTCTTTTGGGATGAAGATGATATCCCACATCGATGGGATGAAATCTCTGAACTCGTGAGTTCAAGTTTTAAGAATAAATTAGTCTTCTTTGGTACTTCATCTGTTTATTTTTACTTGTCCGCAATAGACTTTGCACTTTCTTTAGGGTCTGTTTGAAAAACCACTGTATAATTGAAATTGGTATTATTATTACCGTAGTAATTACACATTATAGTAATTATGATGAGCTATTTGTTCGTCATGATATAATTACAGTGTAATTATAAGCGTACTGTTTGGTTGCACAAGTATAATTACGCAGTTAGAATAAAATTTTAAAATAAAAGTTAATTATTAAAAATTAATATTTGATAAAATATATGTCTTTATAAATGATATTAAATTAGATATTCAAGATATATATTGTCTTTATAAAATATATTAATTAATAAATATATATTTTTAACTAGTATAATAAAAAATAATTGATAAGTATTTTTAAATTAATAACATTTTAATTTAATTAATTACAAAACCTAAAGTTGATATTTTTTTTAAGAACATCATGGAATGCATGTTTGGAAAAATATTAATATTATAAACCTAATACCATAAAGTTATTCAAATATTTGACGAAAAACAATCTATCAATTCTAACTAAAAAAGTAAATGGCATGCAATGTGAAATTCTACGTTAATCCAAAAACTAAACTAATAATATATATATTTTTAAATTAAAAAAATAAAAAATAAAAAATAAAAAATATGAGTAATTACATGAAATCACAAGAAGCAAAGGTCGAAAAATGAGAAGAAAAGAAATAAGAGATAAATAATATAAAATAAAAAATATTTTAAAAATAAAAAAATAAAAAAATTAAAATTAAAATGAAGAAATAAAAAAAATGAATTAAAATAAAAACAAAAAGAAAAAAAATTATAAAGTAACCTTGTAATTATACCATGTAATTACATGCAATTCTCACCTCTTTCTTAGGAATTGGAGAGTGTAATTACATCCTCCAAATGAATATGCTACACTGTCTAATTACACCCAAATCTAATTACCAAGTGGCTTTCCAAATATGCCTTTAAGAAACTAATAAATGAAATGCATTTTTTTACAATAGTACACATGACTGGTTGGCAAAGAAAACCGGGTCCGATCGGGTCTGATCCGGTTTCGGTAACGGACTCGGTACCGATAAGACTCGGTTCCGGTATAACCCGTTAAGAGGGGTACCGGGAAGGGAACTGGTGCGGAAAGGGGATTTTACCAGTTGATCCAGTACCGGTACCGGTTAATGGTCAGAATTTTAAATTTTTTTGTGACAGTTAGGAGCCGTCTGGCAACAGGAAGTGTGGCCCACCAACGGCTCCTAACAACTAGTCCCCCTCCCCCCAAACACCCCCCTACCCCCCTAACACCTCTACATTATAAATATATCCCATATTCATCCTATTTTTCTCACAAAATCTTCCATTCTCTCTATTATTTTCTCAAACTCACAAATTCTCTCTAGTTTCCACTCTCTAATTTTTTAATTTTATATTTTGTGGTATTAGCTAGTTGGAGTTAGGAGATTTCTATAGATGGAACTCTTTATATGAAATGCTTGAAGTAGCTTATGTTTATCGCATGCCTATACAATTAGTTTATAATGCCCATAATAAGGATACTTATTCAAGACTTTGTGATGATGATTGGGCTAAGTTTATGAAATTATTAAATTTTTGAAAACTTTTTATACAACTACAAATGCAGTTCTGGTCAATATTATCCGATCATTTCTTTGGTGTTAGTAAATATTACTGCTATTTCAAGGGATTTTGCAAATCTTAAAAAAATTGAAATGTTTAAAGAGCCTATTCAATATATGATTGAAAAATTTTAAAAATATTTTTTTCCTATTCCCTAAATTTATTTGAGTGCTACTTTATTCAACCCTTTTTATAAAGTTCAAGGTGTTGAAAAAATGATTGAAGCTATTTATAAGAATTTAAAAATTCAACCGGATGAATTGCCAACCTTTGAGATATGTAAGAGTAGTATAATACCTAAAGTTAGAAACTTATATAATGTATATAGAATAATCGAACCAAATGTTCCACATACATGACCTGTTAGTTCTAGGCCTAGAGTAGACGATATTGATGACTTGATGGGTGATTATGTTGGTCTGGAATCATCTAACAGTAATGATTTTGATTCATATATTTCGTAGGCATGAGATAGCATCAGAGATGCAAATGGACAGCCGCAACTTTTGGCGTGGTGGAAGAACCATAGGGAACAATATCCAAGGCTTTCAAGGGTGGTTCGAGGTGTCTTAGTCATTCAAGTGTCTTCAGTAGCTTCAGAGCAAGCTTTCAGCGCCGGAAGATTTATTATTGGAGAACCGATATTCTTTGGCAAAACACAGTTTAGAAATATCGGTGTTATTCAGAGATTGGATAAATGCTGAACGAAGAAAATTTGGACTGTCAAAGTTATCGGCCCAAATTGAAGATGAAATATTTGGGGAAAATAGTAATAACGGCATGGACGCAATGGAGGAACAAGGAAGAGTACCAATCCCAGAAAATATTACAGAGGACGTGATAAATAAGTTACATAAATAATATTTTGGAGATTATAGATTTTAATTATTTATTATAATAATAGAGGCCTAATTGAAACAGAATCCTTCCTATAAGGTGACTGTATAAATTAGGTACTCTTTTAGTCTTCTAAATATTTTGTAATACATGTACGATTTTATTTATTTGAATAAATTTTTAGGCTATTCGCCTTAATTTTTTTAAATAATTGTCTTTTATTTAATGCAACTCATTTTATAAATACTTAGTATTATTTACTTAAAATTAAATTTATATTTGATTTTCTCTTACCGAGTTACTTCATAAATTTATTACTATTTACAATTTTATCAAAACTTTAATAAGCTACATATTTAATTAGTTTTGACTTTTGTAAAAACAATTAGTTTGTTTTGTTACTTTTGTAAAAAGTTCATAAGTATTAACTTTTAAATATTTTAAATAAGTTATTTAAAATATTTAAAAGTTCACAAGTTATTAATTTTATAAGTTATACTTATAATTTTGAAAAAAAAATAATCAAAAAATATTTCCAAAGAAATGGTTAACTTAAATTTTCAATAGACTAATAATTATACTAATGGACTAATAATTAAAAAATTATAAAAACTTTAACTTTTTTTTAAAAAAAATACAGAAATGAATTAAAAAAAAACGGACCTGGTTCCGGACGCGGTCTGACACGGTTCCGCACCGGTATTACACGGACCAGACCGAATCATGTGGAATACCCGGGAGACTCGGTACCGGTAGACCCGATCCCGGTCAAAGTTTCGGTCAACCAGATCTAGAACCCGGTCTGTTTATGAAAAAAACCATTCCGGTGATTCCGATTCCGATTCGTTGCTAGCCCTACACATGACTATTAGCATTTCAAAAAATCTTGAAAAATAATTTAATCAATTTGGAGAATTACTAGTTAAAAATAAGGGTAAAACAAGAAAAAAAAAATATTATCATTTGGGATAAATATGATATATATCCCACATCGCTGAGAGATAAAATCTTTGTACTTCTTATTATGGCTTAGACAATTCTCTCTCATTGGGATAACATTAGAGTTTAGGTTAGCTCAAGCTCTACTTAACAAATTGCATGATATAAAATGAAGTTTGAGCCTAACCAAGCTCAAGAATGTTGTCTCAATAGTAAGGATGGTCCAAATAATATAAAAAGAAAAATAACTTCATGTTCTACCGATGTGGAACACCCGCTGATACTGATATTGATAAAAAGTAATATATATCTAATAAGATTTTAAAATTAATAAATATATTAAATAATTTCTTCTCATTTATCTGAATTTTATTGAAATATATATATATATATATTCTGGATCATGTTAAAAAAATATAGATTTTTAAGTTCAGATCATATAAATTGTAAAAAACTTTCACTTGAATAAAAGAGTGAAATAAAGAAGTTAATTTCTCTTTTTTCGATTAACTAATAGAAAAATTCTTACACAAAAACGATCGTATTAAAAAAAAAATTAAGAAGAAAACCTATATATTCAAGAGATCAGCTCGATAAAAACTATCTGCATATTCTATGTGAGTCCACTTGACTTCCATTTACTATAACAAATTAAATTATGCTGATAACATAAAATATTAATTACACTATCGATATATATAAATTTATAACCTATTGGATAATATACAATAGGAGATCTTCTTTAACATTACTTTTCCTGTTATAGAATCTAAAAGTATATAAAAAGAGTGCTGTTATTCATTTTAGTATTTACTAATTTTGGTGATTTTTTTTTAATTATCCATCTAATTCTTACCTAATCATTGTTAGATGCTTGAAAGAATAACCTTTTACCTTGCTTTTACCTCTTTGTGGTCATCATTCCCTTAATAAAGTATTAATTAAATGTTATTTTATTAAATTATTTTTATTAATTATATTTTAAAAATCTAAATTTAACTACTATTAATTACTTCAATTATAAGTTTGAAAAGTGATTGTTTAGGGTTACGGGTCAAATTGAAATAATTTAATTAATATCTCTTAATTTGCTAAAGTAGATAAGTAAATAACACGAATAACTAATATATTGAACAAGTAAAAGAGATTGGATGAAATAATTTTTTCGCCCAGGAACTCCCAAGTGTAAATTCTCGTAGCTTTGATGATATCGTGTGGATTATGGAATGATAAAAGGTTAATATATACTTAATTAGAGATTTCGGGTTTAAGTTTTAAGAAAAAATTAGTCCTGTTTAGTACTAATTTTTTCAGTCAGTTTTATTTGTCCCAATTGACTTTGTACTCTATTTAAGAAAAAAAAATGAAGTGCCTATTTTACTATAGCACCCGTGACTATTAATATTTCGAAAAATTTTGAGAAATGATTTGAAAACTATTACTTAACGTAAAGGATAAAAGGAGAAAAATACAAAGGACTGTATTGCGAAATGAGGATGATATCCCCACATCGGCAAGAGATGAGATCTCTGGACTCCTTAAATTGACTTTGACAATCTTCCCTCATTGAGTAAATTTCTGGCTTGGAGTTTCGCCCAAGGGCCATTTAACATCTGCCATGATAAAAATGAATTTTGGGCTTAACTTCAATCAAGATATTTACTCAAAAGATGAAAATTGTCTAATATTAAAAAAAAAAAATTTAACTTCACACCCATTCAATGTGGAAAACACCAATCGATATCGAAGTTGACGGAAGTAATATATACATAGAAATTTTAGATAATTTCTTCTTATTTATCTAACTTTTGTGAGATATAAATATTAATATACATATATTAATGAAAAGTAACTTATATCACTAAACTAATTTAGATGCGTGCAAATTAATTTGGATACCATTATTATAAGCAAAAACACAACTAAAGAAAATATGCCTTCATACAGGACCTTTTTTTTTTTCCCCAATTATTTTTCTAAATGTAATACGTTACCTTTAACACAATTTTTGGTGAATGAATGAATATCATGTTAGAGAATTATATTTTAAAAATAGTATTTATATTATAAAAATAATGATAGGAAAATTCTTACATAAGCACAAAAAATAAAGTAGATCCTGTAGAAAGGGATAGAAAAATTAGTCTATAAACTCAAGCGATCAGTTGAATGAAAAATAACTTTATATTTTATATTAATTTATTTGATTATTATTAGTAGACTTTGAAATTAATTGCAAGCAAGTATTAAAAAAAAATGAAGTATTTTTATGAAATAGGTGATAAGTAACACCTATTTAATGAATTGAATACTCAATATCAAATTTAAAATAATAAGTGATAAGTAACACCTATTTATGACATATTAAATATATTAATAATAATAATAATAATAATTTAATTACAGTATTAATATATATAAATTTATAGCATAATATTAGATAAATATATAGTAGCAGATCTTCCTTAACATTCCTTAACGTTATCGACGAGGGATGAGATTTCTTAACTCTTGGGTTTTTGTTTTAATAATAAATTAGCTTTTTTTGGTATTTCATCCGTTCAGTTTTCTTATCCGTAATGAATTTATATTTACTATAGCATTCATGACTATTAAGATTTCGAAAATTCATTGAAAATGATTTGAAAAATTAACAGTTAATAATTTAATATTAAAGGTAAAATAAGAGAAATAGATTGTCTTTTAGGATGAAAATGATATCCCAAGTCGGTGAGGAATGAGATCATTGGACTCTTGGATTTACGTTTTAAGAATAAATTAGTCTTCTTGTGTATTAATTATATCCGTTCATTTTTAGTTATCCACGATAGATGTTGCACTTTCTTTAAGAAATAATAAATGAAGTACATATATATTTAACAATAGTGCCCATGACTTAGCATTTCAATTTTTTTTTTTGAAAATGATTTGAAAAATTAACAATTAATGTCCAGGAAAAACAAGAAAAAAAAAGATTGTCTTTTGGGATGAAGATAATATCGCACGTCAATGGGATAAAATCTCTAGACTCCTGAGTTCAAGTTCTACGAATAAATTAATCTTTTTTGTTACTTCATCCGTTTACTTTTACTTATCCGCAATAGACTTTACACTTTCTTCAAGAAAATAATAAATGAAATGCATGTGTTTACCAAAAGTACACATGACTATTAGCATTTCAAAAAAATCTTGAAAAATGATTTAATTTGGAGAATTACTAGTTTAAAATAAGGGTAAAATAAGAAAAAAAAAATACCTTTTGGGATGAAGATGGTATATATCCCACATCGGCGAGAAATGAAATCTTTGTACTTCTTATTATGGCTCAGGCAATTCTCTCTCATCGGGATAATATTAGAGTTGAGGTTAGCTCAAACTTTATCTAACAAATAGCATGACAAAAAGTGAAGTTTGAGCCTAACCAACTCTATAATATTTTTTCAATAGTAAGAATTGTCTAAATAATATAAAAAGAAAAATAACTTCATGTTCTACTGATGTGGAACACCCATTGATACAGATATTAATAAAAGTAATATATATATATATATATATATATATATATATAATAAGATTTTAAAAATTATAAAAATATTAAATAATTTCTTCTTATTTATCTGAATTTTATTGAAATATATATATATATAGATGGAAAGTAACTTATATCAGTAAAAGAATTTAGATGCATTATAAATTGATCTAAATACCACTATTGAAAAAAAAAAAAAAAAACATAACCAAAAAGATAGGTTCATAGAGGACCCATGTATCCTTCTACTTCTTTTTTGCCTTTTTTCCTTTGCATAATTTTTTGGTGAATGGATGAGGATCATGTTAGAAAGTTATATTTTAAAGATAATGTATATCAAAATCTTGGCTAAATAATTGATTAATGGATCTCTTATTATTCTCCTTGTGATCATTACATTTCCTTTTTGTTATCTTATATATATATATATATGTATTTATTGTACATCCAATAATAACCATGAGGAATTGAAATGTTATTGGTACCAAAAAGGAATGTTTCTACAAAATATTTAACAATGTGTTTGGCCATAAATTTTAAAATTTTTTTATATAATTGAAGTTAGAAGATGAAATGTTGTTTGGTTTGAGAAAAAGATAAGTGAATTGAAAATCATGATATAAATTATTCTCCAACTTCAAATTAAATTTAAAATTTTCATTGTCAATTACCAATTATTAAATAAATTTTTCTTTGGCCAAATGAGTCCTTAGTACTTTTGCTTTCTTTCATTATCTAATTGTCCTAAAGGATAATGTCAAAATGGAGAATCATAAGAAATGGAAGAACATCATCCATTAAATCTTGTTTGATTAGTATGTATAGTCATAATAATCTTAATGCTTTAACCATTTTATTAACCATTAATTATTGTTAACCCCACTATCCCTATCATCATTATAATACATAGTAATATACTATATTAGATAGAGTGAAGTGTACCAATGAGGCAATGATGACATAGTCCACAATCCTAGTTCTTCAAGTCTTGCCAATATCAAGATTTTAATCAATTTTTCCTTTGTATTTTATTGAGTTAATGGTTAAAAAGATATTTGAAGTATTTTAGATTTTTAAGTTTTTTATCTGAATTATTATGTATTTATTTTTTTTATCTAAATTATTATTAAGTATTTATCAAAACACATCTTAACTATCATTTTTTCTATCTGAAATATTACTATCATTTCGAAAGGAACAACGAACAACTAATTATATTACTCAAGTGTGTTTCAATAAACATCGATAATAGTATAGGTAGAAAACTCGTACACCCGATAGTTCAGGTATGAAACTCGAAAAATCGAGATGCTTTAAATATATCTTTGATCTGTCACTCACTCTGTTCCATCTATTCAACTATCTTATTTTTTTATTTTATTATTATCTGTTATTTTCTTGGTTATAATCACATTATTTGCTGTCGCTATTATTTTTTCTCTATTACTTTTAACATAGCTAGCTTCTTCACTACTGTATTTTCTTTTCATACCTGATTTGATATGTTTTACTTGAATCGAATATCTATCGAATAAAACATTTATATCTTTACAAAATAAAAATTAATTTTACGTATATACCATCCTCCCTGAATCCTGCTTACCGAATTACGCTATGTTATTGTTTGTCGTACTCCATCTATTCAACAATTTAAATTAATAAGAATAATTGAGATTTCTCATATACATATCATATTGTTTACATAGTTGAGAATAAACCATACACTAGTAACAAAAAGTTTGCAATTTGTGATTATGTGAAGTTTCTAGCATCTATCCCCAAGTATCTTTGATATGACCTTTTTATTTTTTCCCCAAAAGCATGGATGCAATATTATCGAATTGTGTAATCTTCTTGTCTAAAAATTTTCTCTAACAGTATATAATAGTGAGATTTAATTACGTAATAATAAATTATTTAATATTTAATTTTATAAGTATATGAAGGAGTAGTGCGGTAAAGTTTTGCATCGCGAAAGAAGTGAAAAATGAAAGAAGATAAATTATAATTTAAGTATTTGCGAATAAAATTAAAAGATCATTCTATAAGATTGATAATAGAATAAAAAAGAAGAAAAAAGCAGAGAACTGAAATATTCACTACATTTTTTTTAATTAATAAAAGAGGAATTATATTGCTTCTAGATAGGACTAAACTATACTAGAGAAATTAACTGTTTGGAAATAGTAATAAATATCCTTTTTTTTTTCTTTTTATTATTTTTTTCCCCAACTAATAGATATCCTATGTAAGTCCAACAGTAAATAAATAAAATCGTGCTTATATATTATTCCCTTTAAAGGAAAAAATCAAAAAAAGAATCATACGTTGAAATGTAGAAAGTTTTGACATTTAATTTGGATCACGTGGCTGTTCTGTCCTTCTCAACAAAATCAAAATATTCTTTGTTGAGGTTGATATAGCGTTGCGATATTAATTTTATTTAAATTTAATATTTTTAATAAGAAAATAATTTAATACATAAAATATTCTGTATTTATATAGAATTTGAGGAAAAGATGTATAAAGTATCTAATTCAAAATTTTTAATACAAGATATTAATTTATATAAAGAAAATTCAAATTATAACGAATGTTCTAGGTACAATACATTCAGCGGTCATTTGGTATGGAGATTGAATAAATAAAATTATTTTATGGATTGGAATATCTCGTGGGATTAGTTATCCTACCATGTATATGTGATAGCTTATTCCGTCATTATAGTATAAATGGTGGGATAAATAATCTCGAGATTAACTAATACTCCGTATCAAGCGCAGGATTAAAATACTCATGCATTTTATTCAGAAGTTATTATCTCCTATCCCGCGTACGAAACGATTCCTCAATATTAAGAATTTTAAAAGTTAAACTTGAAGATTAAAATTGTGTATCCACCTCTGGTTTGGTATGGAGGAAAATGTTCGAAGTGTATATTAATTTTTCTTTTTCATGTTCGATAGAATAAAATTATTTTTTAAAAATAAGATAAATTACTTTCTAGCGATAATAGAAAAATATGTTTTGTAACTGGTAATTCACGCTGATTGTCTCAACCTCCCCACCCCCGGCGGCCCTATCCACCCTTGCTAACCCCACTCCTACCCTTCGCCCCCTGTCGCTATACCTATCCCGACCCCAACTCTCCCCATCCCCCGCTTCCCCTCACACCCAACCCCCAAACGCACCTCACCCTGAGGATCACACCCTCATCTTCACTCTCCATAGTATTTTTTAAATTAAATTATATATATAAATAAATGCTCTTACATAATATTTCTACTTATTTGTCCAAACATCATAAAATAAAAAAGACAATTTTTTTAGCAAAATATTTTTTTATATCAAACATATCTTAGAAAAAAAAGTTAAACTATATACGCCGATAATATATTAGTTTTTTTACATTATTTATGTAATTTAATTTGTTATAATAAATTATATTTTTCACATGATTAGTGTAATTTAATATGTTGCAAGTAATAAGTTACTTAATAGTTCTTTTAGATTATCAATTAGTATTAAAAAATAAAATTACATGTAATTCTTTTTAAATAATTTTTATTATTTGTTGTTTCATTTGCTTTGTCTATTGTTATTTTGTTGTTATACTTTTTTCTTTCATCCTTGCTTTGAATTAATTTTTTTTTAACCGAAATCCTTCTTACAAAGATACGAATAAAATCATGCGTATATTTTCCTCTCCTCAAGTTATACATATAAAATTACAGTGAGTAATTATTATCTTTAAAGGATTTGATTATATAAATGTTTCCCATAATAGTACATATAACTTGTTCCAACTTACAAATGACATGTAATTCCAAGGGGCAACCAGAAGTAGAGCTAGGGTATAACAAGAAATTTATTTGAATTCTTATTATTAAAAAATCATATTATTTATATATGTTTAAAAAAAGAAAGTTTGTATATACATAATAAATATTGAAACCTTTTCTTGAACTTTTTTATATTTTAAATTCTCATAATAAAAATTCTCATTCTATCACCAAAATCAAACAACATGTTCATGCACCTATCAACAATATTTGACCTTTAATTAATGTTCAAATTATGGGGGAGGGAATAAGAAAAAAATGGTCCATAGCACAAAGCCACAAACTATCTTTGATAACATGAGAACAGTTGACCTTTAAAAAAGGATTTAGTGGTTGAATGAAAATTGCAGGAAGGGATCATGGAAATGTGTGATAATGTAGTATGGTTCAGTCTATTATTAATCAGAGGTTTCGATTTGAGAAAAATAATTATCGAGTATAATTGAATTAGTGGAACGGGTATAACACCTAAGCAACTAGTTCATTGTCCAGCATAGTAATTTTAATGTGAACCTTAAATATACATGCGAAAATAAATAAATAAAGATAAAAAGTTATATCAGAATTTATAATTTTAAAACCACAATAAGTTTAATACTAACCGTTTTAAAATCAAGCACATTAAATTTAAATTCTGAATCCATAACTATATTAGGTGGCATGAATCTTTATAGCTCGGTTAGTTGATTATCTGGATTTTACTTTATTTGTAAAGATTCGACTTTTTATCTTATAATCTCCTCTCCCCTCATATTTCTCATTGCCCTACCCCCTTTCTTAATTTTTAAAAAAAATAAAATCTTAACTCCGTCATGAAACAAATGAAATATTAAAGAGTGTAGGCATGGTCAAATAGTCACTCCTCCTGGCTAGTGATAATGGGGGGGTTGAATGTGTTTTTTGTCTATAAATAAGAGCCCACACCCCCACCATTCCTTGTATTCCAACACTGAAAACTTCACGTGCTCTCTTTCTCCCTTACATCCCCCCAAAACACAAACTACTGAGTACAATTTTTGCCTCTGTTTTTTTGTTCTGTTGTCTGCAACAAAGAGGGAAAAAAAAACAACAAAACATTAAAAGCCTCTTATCCATTTCTGTTTTCTGGGAAACTGTGTCGTCGATCGGTTAGGTCATTATATATTGCTTGCTTACTCGACCAGACCAGACCAGACCAGACCAGACCAAACCTCCAAGGTGGTTAGTTAGTTAATTAGTTTTTAGAGACATCGAGAAAACAGAAAACAAAAAACAGAGAGAGAGTTTAGTATGGAGAAGGGAAAACAAGTGTTTGGTTCATCATCTTCTTTTACAAACGATCTCTTTGGTCCCAAAGAGCCTTCAAAAACGTCGCTATTTGGTTCTGTTTTTGGTCCACATTCTACGGTATTAATTACTCCCTCCGTTTTAATTTGTTTGTGTCTTAGTTATTATATTTGGACAATCAAAAGTTGGTCAAAGTGAATTTCACGTTTCAATTATCGGTTATTTCTTTTTTTTTTATCTGAACTATTATCTTTTATGCATTAAAACACACCTCAAAAAGTTGTCTCCTTTTTTCCTACCTGAACTATCACTTTCTATTCAATTAGGTGTGTGTTTTTATACGTAGATGGTGATAGTTCAAATAGAAAAAATGAACAAATGATAATTGAGATGTAAAAACTCGCGAAAGAGTCATAATAGAGAAGTATGTTTTTTACCATTAACTCTAATATTTTTCAAATACTTTCTGTTTTGGATTTTAAACTATTATTGACTTATAATACTTTTACATACTTTCTAAATATGTAAATTTTATTTTACAAAAAAAAAAATTAAATATTTTAGGTCAAACTTCATAGTAAACATTTGTTAGTTTGACCCTAATACTCTAAATCAAGCCAGACAAATTGAAATAGAAGGACTACGACTTCTCTACTGCATCTTTCATGCATCAATATATATACACACATATATATATATATATATAATTTTCCATTGACTAGAACAATTTAACTAAAATCCAGAGAATATATGATGAAATAATTCTCACTTAGCAACTAAAAAGCATTTCCTTTAAATTTTGTTTCCATTTTCTAATTTTTTTTTTTTGTTTGTCTTTTCCTTTTATATAACTATAGGGACTTGGAAGGGATTCTACTCACTCTGCAGCTAGAGGTTCATCAAGAATCCAAGACCCAAGAAACCAGTCATGTGGTAATGCAAAATATGGAACTTCAGGTTTCTGCTATATATATATATTTCTCACTTTTTACAAGAATCACTCCCTGCATTTCAATTTATATAGCATGGTTTAACTTTACATGAATTTTTTTTCAAAAAAAAAGTTAGAATGTGTGGTCTGAAACAAGCCATGAGATTTTTGAAACTATAAGAATATGTTAATATATATTCAGTGTGATTTCATAAGTAAGATCTGATGAAAGAATAAAGTATAAGTAAATCTTACTCATACCTTGTGTGAGATAGCAGTTGTTTTCGATAAACTCTCGATTCAGAAACTATAAAAATGAAAATAAAATGAAAAATTTAAAATCTAATTCTTTCTAAATATAGAAAGATTCATACCATTCTTTTTTTAACATAATAATAAGGAAATGGTGTCATATAAAATGAAATGGTCCGAGAGGGAGCATATGACTGCTCATTACAAAAATAGAGATTTTTGCTACCGCAAATTAATGAAAAATTTGTGTTATAAAACATGATTTTCTCATTCATTTCCCACCAAACCAGTTCACTGGGAAAACACATGGAGGGAAATAGTTTCTCACTGAAATAGTGGAAAGTTTCATGATTTTTACATGTGAAAAATATTGTTATTTTTTCTTTTCCCACTAATAATCAGGGGGAATAGTCAGACATTTTTTTAGTGGGAAATTTCAATGAGAAAATAGTGACTTTCTAGTAGTAACTTTTAATTTCGATTTTTCACCTAATATCTCGTACTTTTATTGACGCCCGACTAATCCGCATACCCACATTGAGGGAAAACCGCTTCTTAACAAAAGCGGCTCTATTCCAAAGGCTCAATCATGAGACCTCTGACTAAAAATTAAGTACTTACTACTCCACTGCAACCCCTCATGACATATATATGCCTGCTTAAGTTTCAAATCTTATCTCTTAATTGTTCTTCAATGTCCTCTCACAGATAATATTAATGGTTCTCATCAAAGGAGCAGAGGAGAGAATAGCAATAAGGACAAGAACAATTCCATATTGTATCAGAATGGAACAACAGAACCATGCCATTTTAGCTCATCTATATACTATGGTGGCCAAGATGTTTATTATCCACCCACTACCTCCCACAATACTGTAAGTATATGAAAATGGCTATTTATTTCACAATTCATCACTAAAATCCAATTTTATTTCATATGCCTAGTGTTTGATAGGATATGAAGTTTAAGAAAGAGTGAAATTCTCACCGAGCTAGAGTATATATCCTCAACATGTGCGGTCTCAAACATGTCATGATATTTTTGCGATTATACAAGTGTGTCTAAATTGAGAGGTTTAAGTTAAGAGTTTTACAAATATAGAAAGGTGTTATCAGAGACGCGAATTCATGATTTGAATATTATGAGCTCGAGTTTCGAATTCTGCCACAACTCACTTGACTTACTAGGTTCGAAATCTCTATTATTTGTACTTAAATTGGTGGAATCTTTTTTAACACGTATACTAGGATCGGATGAACCAACAACTTATACACTAAATTACTATTAAAAATAGAGATTTTTTCTCACCGCAAATCAATGGGAAATTTGTGTTATAAAACATGATTTTCCCACTCATTTCCCACCGAACCAGTTCATTGGGAAAACGCATGGTGGAAAACAGTTTCTCATTGAAATAGTGGATGATTTTTTCATGTGATAACACAATTATTTTTTCTTTTTCCACCGAGCCACTTAATATTTTTCAGTGAAAATTTTCAATGGAAAAATGATGATTTTTTTAGTAGTGAATCCGCCCCACGGTTTGAATAGATTCATTTCAATTTCTGAAATTAAACCCTTCTGCTCATGACTTGAATCAGTTGAAGAAAAATGGAGAAGATGATGATGATGATCAAAATGGGAACAATTCAAACTGTGCTTCAAGAGGAAATTGGTGGCAGGGTATGAAATTAATGTTACACTTATACAAAAGAATTAATTATTTTTCTATGCTTAATTAAGTTATCTCTTTTAGCAATGTCATAAACTCAACTATATATATGTTTTTTCTTTTTTGTCCTGCAGGATCGCTGTACTATTGAGGTCTTGCTTCCTTTTTATTTTCCTATGCAAATCTGATCACTATATAAGAATGCTTCGGCTTTTTTCCGAATCCTACGTATAGCGAGAGTTTAGTGTATCGAACAACCTTGTGGAGAAGGCCTTAATTGCAGCATTTCAGCCCCTAAACTTTTATTTTTATTTTTTGTTTTCTTGGTTTGATTTTATCGTAATTGGCAGGACCTTAAGCCAATATTGTACATGGGTATTGTCCCACTAATTTTAACACCTCATATGTGTGTGGAGAATATAGTGGTCTATTTAGAATCAATATAATTCTAAGGGATTCTTGCTTTGACATTCATTACCCCTAATATATAGATATTTTGTCTATGTTTCAATTTATATAACTTCTTTTTGTGTGTGTGTTTGTTTAAATATTGGAACAATTAACTTTAATATATGTTTTCCCCTTAATTTATGACTAACAAAATGGGTTGCGGTGGAATGCATAGGGTTGCTTCCACTCTTACTAGTGGTATGGGGTTTGAGTCTTGTGTATATGAAAAAAATTTTTGTTGGAAGTGCTGCCACCATAATGAGTCGCACGACACGCGATTCAAATTAGTTGGGACTCTATATATATCCACGAACTATAATCATTTTTGGTAAGCCAAATTGAAAGGTACAGTGCGGTGGAACTCAGGTTCCCATAGTCGAGTGAAAAAGGAAGAAACATATTAGGGGTAATGAATGTCAAAGCAAGAATCCCTTAGAATTATATTGATTCTAAATAGACCACTATATTCTCCACACACATATGAGGTGTTAAAATTAGTGGGACAATACCCATGTACAATATTGGCTTAAATATTGGAACAATTAACTTTAATATATGTTTTCCCCTTAATTTATGACTAACAAAATTGGTTGCGGTGGAATGCATAGGGTTGCTTCCACTCTTATCAGTGGTATGGGGTTTGAGTCTTGTGTATATGAAAAAAAATTTTGTTGGAAGTGCTGCCACCATAATGAGTCGCACGACACGCGATTCAAATTAGTTGGCACTCTATATATATCCACGAACTATAATCATTTTTGGTAAGCCAAATTAAAAGGTACAGTGCGGTGGAACTCAGGTTCCCATAGTCGAGTGAAAAAGGAAGAAACTAAATTCGCCGTTGCCGGGGATCGAACCCGGGTCACCCGCGTGACAGGCGGGAATACTTACCACTATACTACAACGACTTGATGTCCCTTAGGTCCTCTTTCCTTTTATATAACTACTATAATAACTTTGTATGTTATTACATCCATAGTCTTGCACTTTGTATATTTGACAATTGCCTACATTGTGTTGAAATATCAAAACATCTAAGGCCATTTCCTTTTACCATATGGATTATAGAAATATAAAGCAGTTTTCAAATTTCACTTCTGAGATTATACTAAATATATTGTTGTTGTTGTTGTTGTTATGATTTTCTGAGGAAATATTGGGATGAGTCTAGACATTAAAAGAAAATAAAATTATACATTTAATATAATTTGATCACTTTAATAGTTACCTATATCTGTTTTCACGTGACCTGTAGTTTAGCAATTAAATAATTCATGAATTATTTAAATATTTTTTTTAAATCTTATTTGTAAAATTACATTGAATATGTTGTTATTATTATTATAAGAAAATAAAGTTTATATTATACAATGCAGATCATGTGCATATGTTGTTATTATTGTTATAAGAAAATAAAGTTTATATTGTACGATGCATGAAATGCAGATCATGCGCAAAAGATCAACTTGATTATTTTCTTACTTTCTAGAATTAGTACACACTATGGTTGTGTGGAATTGGCATATACCCTAAGTGGAACAAAAACAGAAGGTACAACTTCAAAAGCATCCCACCTTTAAAGCAAGTTTAAAGTGTCTTCTCGAATAACAAGATCAAACACAATAGTCCATGATGAAGGTCGGTAACAAGAGGGAATAGGTCTCCTTTCATTTGTAATTTTTCCGCGTCTCGAGACCTAACAATAATTGAAGCTTCTATCTTGAAAGAGCGCATGACTGTTATATGTGTGGAGAATGACGAACTGTCATTTTGACGATAGATTATATTAGACCTTATCACTTAAAGATTTAATGTCCTTCAGAAGACGTTCGAAATTAGAATAAGACGATCCACCTTCCATCAAGCAATTCTTAGCTAATTTTGACATATGATTTGCTCTTTCCAAGAACTCTTCTTTTCTAACTACCATTAAATCCTTCACCATTTTCTCTACAATTTCTCTATCACATGTATCCTTCATGTCAAGCCCAAGTTTCCAAACTGCTTCAACAAACCTACTATTCACTTGTTGGTCCAAAAAATAAGGCCAACAAATCATGGGCTTTCCCTCATACACACTTTCGAGAATCGAATTCCATCCACAATGAGTCCAAAACCCGCCTACAGCGGGATGGCCCAATACTTCTTCTTGCGGAGCCCAGCCCACAATATATCCCCTTTCTTTCGTACCTTCTGCTAAATCCGCCGGAATTTTGTTTTTCCAGTCTTCACCGGCAACCGAATCCGGCCGAATCACCCACAGAAATCTTTGCCCACTGTTAACCAATCCGTACCAAAACTCCATCAATTGCTCATTCGTCATTGTTGCGATACTCCCAAAGCTAACGTAGATCACTGATTTTAATGGCTGATTGTTCAGCCAATCGATGCAGCTTCTGTCTTCTGCCCACAAACTGTTTGAAGATGGTCGCAATGAAGTTTTTGCTTCAGTTAACCTATTCTTCAGATTTGCATGGAGGGGTCCAATTGGGTACAGATTTGGACAAACAGTTCGCATTTGATTGAGAATTAGTCCGTCTAGCTCTTCGAATGTGTTGAGTATTAGACCATAAGCTCTTGAATTTTCTTGACCCTCTGTCTTGAAGAGTTGGATATTTGAGTCTTTCAAATCGCCGGAGCGGCAAAATCCTGGTAGATCACGTCGCCGGAGAAAAGTTTCAGCTCCGGGGACACTCGTAATTGGTTCATCCAAGTCATCATCTGCAGATGTTTGAATTAATTAGAAGGGCTAATGGCCAATGGAAAGGATTATGCTTCTATATGCATGAATTGAGCCACCTGTGTTTCAATTTGTCAAGTGAACACACAATACTTTCTGCACGAAACATGCATTTGTGCAAAGATATAACACGCGAAAATGTCAAAAAGGAATCCACCATCTACTCTATAAACGTAAAGAATAAATTTGAACTTACATATGTATATAGTATGAAGGAGAGCCTTTGAGCAATTATAATGTCTCTGTGTGATCTATCCACGCACGAAATGCTTCATGTATCAGATTACCCTTTATATTTATCATAATTTTTCAACAAAGGGAGGTCCTCCCGCTCGTGTGTGAAAAAGATTACTAAACTTTGAACATATATTACATTCTAGCTCATAATTTAAATATATTTCACAACTTCAAGACATTTTCAAGGAAGCTTATGATATTAGATTTGACACTATAGCAGCTACAGAGAGCTTTGAAAGATTTACTAACCTTGGAAAGGATATTCAACAGATTCAATGAGTTTAGGAAGGCAAAAGAAAGAATGGTCAATGAAAAATATTGTGCTTTTTTAGACAGTTTGATTTGTCTCCACACAGTTAAAAGGAACCTACTGATATTGAGTCATTTGACACTAGTAGTCTTGAGACATGTAGCAACTGAACCTGTACTTCTTGATACCAAATACAAATATATATCCCATCTGACTTTTGGAAAAGAACAAAAGAATGAAATCTATTATGGGACATACAATACATTATAGACGAAGGATCATTACACTTCAATCGAATTAGGCTTTCTTTGTTGCCAACCATACCTGATAACCATGTGACAGGGCAAAAACAACCAAAAGTCTATCCCCCCATTCAATAAATCACTAAAATTTTGAATCTAAAATTCGAAAAGTTAGCAATAATGCAAACTCGCAAAGGAAGGGTATCATGACCCACATGTTCTCCCACGGCTACTTTGTTACAACTTTACTCCGGTAGAAAGACCCCATCATAGTATGCCCCAATAAAATCATCAAAAACCTTTATGGTACTAATGTGCTATAGAAGTCACGGTTGATCATTAATCTAATGCTTTGAGCGAAATCAATTCAACAAATTTCCCATCACCTCAGGTCAGTGGTGGATTTAGAATTTTCGCTCAAGGGGTTTCAAAAAATAAAAATATAGTATTTCGTATTTAAATTTAAAACTTCAAGATAAATTATGAACCCCTAAAACTCATCCAAGCCCCCTCATCAAAAAACTACACTTCATCTAAATTCATTGACTTTAAATCATGCATCCGCCTCTGTTCTGTTCGTAGTTACAGAGTATTGAAAGATATATATATATACACACTAACCTTTGAAAGGATATTCTCCAGATTCAATGAGTTTAGGAAGGCAAAAGAAGATCCAAAGACAACATGGGCTAATAGTACGAACACAAAAAATGGGCAAACCAATTTCATCAGCAACATCACAAGTAAATCCCAAAACTCCATCAGCTATAATACAACTAACTGGTCTTCTTTTCCCAGAAGAGAGCAAACCAGAAGTCAACATATCTTTAAACAACGGCTTCGTTTTAGACCTCAAAGAGTCAAAGACCTCCAAAAACTTGCTTCCTTCACGAGGGTGATCTTCCTGAAGCCCATCCGAGATCGTCTTGATTTGAAAACCAGGAAACTGATCGAATCTTGAACTTATATCCGTGTGAAGAACGAGGCGGGTGTGGATGTTTTCAGTGAGGAGGAGAGTGATGTGCAGGCCTGAAAAACAGAGTAGTTGAGCAAGTTTGAACATGGAGTTTACAGGGCCTTGTAAAGGTAAAGGGAAGATGAGTACATGAGGAGGAAGTGATTGTTGTTCATCCATGGAGATTTTTAGAGCTAGGTTCAATAATGGTGCTCTGTTTGGTTTGTGGAATTTTTGGAACTTAGATTATACTGATGGTTCTTCTTCTTATTGTTATTATTTTTATTTTGACTACCTAGAGTTATGTGAGACACTCACAATTTAGAAATAATATCTCTAGTTTTTTTGTGAATATAATAATGTGATGTTAATGTTCAGCATGGTGGTGGTGATCTATGACAAATGAATTATTCGCTCCACTAAGTATCTTAAAAAATAATAATTAATATAAATTTTTAATTTTTAATTTTTAATAAATAATTTAGAGACTAAAGAATTAACGTTAGAGAATAAAGTTTATAAAAATATGTTTATTTTTTATATATAAAAAGTAACAAATAAGAATAAAATTTATTTTAATATTAAATAAATACAAAATAAAATTTTATATTTAAGATATTGAATAAATAAAATTAAACGGAGCAAATACTGCTTTTCTCTTTTTTCATTGGGCAGGCTAGTGGACAGTGGCAGAATATTTTGTAAAGGGTAGCGAAGGCGAACTTGGATACTCGTATTACTCACAATTAAAAAATTATTATTTTTTATTAAAATTTATTATTAAAAAATATTAAGTGATTATGTCTATTAATATTAATGGAAAAAAATATTTTTACGTGAAAAAATTATAGAAATTTTTCATTACTTCAGTGAGAATCTGTTTTTCACCATGTATTTTTCGGTGAACTAGCTCGATGAAAAATAGATGAAAAAATCATATTTTACAACACAAAATTTTCACTAATTTACTTTAGAAAAAATTTCTATCTCTAATAATGACTCCTTCATCCAGTTCTTATGTCTTCGTTATACTTAAAATAAATTTTTATTTTTATTTATTTAATTTAAAAAGTAAAAAATAATTTATTATTTTATATGAATTTCACCTTTATTATTAAGTATTCTCTCATCCCAATTTATGTAACATCATTTGATTTGCTATAAAATTTAAGAAAGAAAGAAATATTTATAAAATTTGTGATTTAAAACACTTATTGATCATTTATGTGACTATAATCCATTTTATTAGAGATAAAAAGAAAATTTTAAAAATTAAATTGTTTATAATTACATAAAAGTGGCATTATTTTTATATGGACTAAAAAGAAAAAATTTGTCACATAAAATGAAATATTGGCAGTACTATTCATTTTCTAATATTTAAATAACTTATAATAATTAGAAGTGATATAGTAAAAAAAATTTAAAAAATATTATTTCTTAAGAAATAATCACATTAAACATGAACAAGTAAATATGAACAGAAGCCGGATAAAAAGATAATTTAAATAGGGAAAAAACTCAAATATGTCATCGAACTTGAAAAAGGCTCATTCATGCCATCCGTTAAAAGTTGGGCTCATTTATGCCACTGTCGTTACTCAAATGGCTCATCTATGTCATTATTTTTTAACGGATCAAATATATTTTTTTTTCAAAACCAGATTGAACACACGTCCTATTTTTATTCGGCCACGTCAATTAAAAAAATCACCTAATAAAATATCCATTCAATCTACTCATGACCTACTCCCTCATTAACCCGATCCATGACCTATTCCCGAATTTATTTTCATTTTATCCTCGAAATTTTTGCTATACGAACAAAAATGGAGGAAGACATAGACCATTGCCTCCGAACAATAATGAAGAATGTTACAGTATTTTGAAAATTTGTTACAGGATGAATATTGGACACGGGAATATTCTTTCAATGTGTTCTAGGAAATATTGCTCGCTTAATGAAAATTTATGTGTCAAAATATTTTTAATTATGATCTAATTTTATAAGATAATATTTTTGAGAAAATATTAGCCCTGGACATAAAATGTAGTATTTGATTTAATGGGCAAGACTTTTAGAAAATTTTATCATGGGACATTACTTGTGTCACTGAATTTATGCCTTGAGGCATAATTTGTGTCACTGAACTTATACCTTGGGATATAACTTGTGTCATTAAACTTATGCCATGAGACATAACTTGTGTCACTAAAATTATGCCCCTGAAGCATAATCACGGAACTTATGCTTTGGGACATACTTTCTTTTGTCTTAAGGAATAACTTGTGACTTGAGACATAACTTGTGTCATTGAATTTTTTTAAAAATATGTCTCAAGATATTACAGAAATAAAATAGATATTATATTATCTTTAAAAAAATTGCATTAAATCTATTAGTAATTAATTTTTAGGATTTCAAATTTATTTTGTTAGAGTCATCTATGACGTGAATTTAGGTGTTAGTTCCTACTTTTTCGTGATTTGATTTTGCAGATAAGTCGGTAGAATATTTTTTTATCTTTTAGTTAGAAATTACAGCTATAAATATATGTCTTTGAGTTGTTAATAATATAATCCCCTTTAACTGCATTGCAGTATTTCTTGGTAAGTTTTTTTCCGTTATTTTTCCATCATTTTCTTTGTTAAAAACCAACAAAACTTATGTCCTCATATATAACTTATACTAGAACTTATTTATTGCAAAAGAAATTTTGCCTTAACGATTTTTTTTTTTTTTTTGCTATTAAAAATATTTTCCATCACTTTTTCGTTACCTAAGGTATCAAATGACAAAAATTATTTTTTTTGGGTTACATTCAACTTTGATTGGTCAAAAATATTTTCCATCACTTTTTCGTTAGGTATCAAATGAAAAAAATTATTATTATTTTTTTTGTTACATTCAACTTTGATTGGTCTTTCAACAGAGTAGGAGGGAACTTGTGTTGACTAAAGACTCTTTGAGTCTTGATTTCGCTGATAGTGGTGTGTTCTGCCATACAATATCCATCCACAAGACAAGTTATTGTTTGTTCTGCTGCAAGTGCCACTATCTTTCTTAGGGGCACCTCTTCTTGATTCAATCTGAAAAATGGCTGAAGTGCTGCTAAGTGCTTCAGTTGAGGTTTTGCTTCAAAAGTTACTTTTTCTTGCAACAAGTGTTAATATCCACCTGTGGGGTTCCAAGAAAGAATTGGAAAAACTGAGGAGATGTTTAGCTATGTCTAGAGCAGTGTTACATGATGCTGAGAGGCAACAGAGGAAGGACCAAGCTGTAAAGCTTTGGCTGAAGAAGCTTGAAGACTTGGCTTATGATGCTGATAATTTGTTGGATGAGCTCAACTATACAACTCTCAAGAAAAGTGAGTGGAAGGTATGTTTTTCTGTTTTATCAATACCAAATCCACTCTCTTGTAAAATGAGGGGCAAAATCAGGGAGATAATTATGAACCTGAAAATGATCAATGAGGAAGCAAATGACTTTGCTATCCCAAGGGGATTTGGGGATGGAGTTGATCATCTCAACCATCAAGAGACTGATTGTTTCCATGGTGATTCCAACATTTTTGGAAGGGATGATGATGTTTCAAGAATGGTTGAATCCTTAATTTGTCAGACCAATCAAGTAGTTGCAGTTTACCCTATAGTGGGCATGTGTGGGCTAGGTAAAACTACGTTGGCTCGATTGATATACAAGGATGAACAAATAGTTAGATATTTTGATGAGAGAATATGGGTATGTGTATCTGATACTTTTGATGTGAACAAGATTTTTAGACTGGTTTTAGAATCATTAACACAGAGAAGTATTGATGTGCAAAGTAGGAATGCTTTACTTCAAATCCTTCACAAGGAACTAGGTGGGAGAAAATACCTACTGGTTCTTGATGATGTTTGGAACGAAAAGCTCGAGGAGTGGGATGATTTTAAAAGGTCCTTAGTTGGAATTAATGCCACAAAGGGAAATGGCATTATAGTGACTACTCGGAGTGAACGAGTGGCATCCATAGTAGCAACACATCATCTTCATTTCTTGGAGAAATTATCTGAAGATGACTGCTGGTCTGTGTTCAAAGAAAGAGCATTTCCAGAAGGAAATGTGCCAATGGAATTGGTACCAATTGGTAAACAAATTGTGCACAAGTGTAGTGGTTTGCCTTTAGCAGCTAACTTGCTTGGAGGAATGTTGCGTCTCACGAAAGAAGCCAGTGAGTGGTCGTCAGTTTTGAGAAATGGCCTTTGGAACTTAAACGGGGATGAAAATGCGGTCTTGCAAGTGCTGAAGCTGAGTTTTGATCATTTGCCATCAACATCTGTTAAGAAGTGTTTCGCCTATTGTTCAATTTTCAGTCGTGATTATGACATTGAAAAGGATCAACTGGTACAATTATGGATGGCCGAAGGATTTCTCCAACCGAGCCAAGGAGATCATTTGAAAATGGAAAGCTTGGGAAATGAGTTTTTCAACATCTTGTTGCAAAATTCCCTATTGCAGGATGTGAAAAGAGATGGCTATGGTAACATTACCCATTGTAAGATGCACAACCTTGTTCATGATCTTGCACAATCAATTTCTAGATATGACGGATTTAATGTAGGGTGCAGTACAGGAGATGGCCATCCAAATGTTCGATATCTTTCAATGAAGTCCTTTAGGGAATCAATGCCATCAGTTGTCAAGGAAAAAGCAAGATCGTTACGCACCTTGTTTTTAGCAGATAATGTTTCCGGGAGCATGTTATCAAACTTCAAGTATTTGCGTGTATTAAGTTTCCATGGTGTTGACATTGTTGAGGTACCCTCATCAATCAGCAAGCTAATACATTTAAGATATCTTGATCTATCAGGCACCAAAATTCGAGCTTTGGCAGATTCACTTTGCATGCTTTTTAATCTACAGACTTTGAGACTAAATGGATGTGACTTTCTTAAAAGGATTCCGAGTCAGTTGAGCAAGTTGAGTAACTTGAGACACCTTCACTATTACTCATTCGATGAGACTTGCCTAATGCCATTCAAGATGGGACGATTAACTTGTTTGCAAACATTGCAGTTCTTCAATGTTGATTATGCTGATGGTCATCAAATTGCAGAGCTTGGATTTTTGAATGAACTTGGAGGGGATATAGAAATAAGAAATCTTGAGAAAGTAAATAACCAGCAAGAAGCTCGTAGCGCAGATCTGTCAAGAAAGGAAAATGTTTATAAGTTACTATTTCATTGGAGCAGTGGGAGGCAAGGCCCAATCAATGATGATTCTGTCTTGGCTGGCCTTGAACCTCATCCAAATTTGAAAAGCTTGACAGTCAAGAACTTCATGGGTGACAAGTTACCAACATGGATTATGACAATGACGGTCAGTACTATTGAGGGACACTTATTGGGATTAGATTATCTGGTAGAGATCAAATTAACAGGTTGTAGAAAATGTGAAGAACTACCGATGCTTGGGCACCTACCACATCTCAAATATTTAGATCTCACCGGACTAGATAATTTGAAAAGCATAAGTCGTTCCTTTTATGGCAGCGACTTTCTCAGATCAAGAACCTATCAAGGTGATACAAATATAGTATCATTCAGAGCACTAAAAAGACTCATTTTCTGCAACATGCCTAACTTGGTTGAGTGGACTGAACCAGAAGAGGTGACAACAGAGAAGGAACATATGAAGGTGTTCCCTCACTTGGAGGAAATAGAGATACAGAACTGTTCACAATTAACCACCACTCCTTGTTCTTTCCCTAGCCTGGAGGAGTTAAGGATTTCAAATGTTAGCAGTTACCAGCCATTGGTAAATATATGCAGTAGCAGTAACTCATCAAGTCTTACATTCCTACATATTGATGGCTTGCTGGACCTTGCTTTCCTTCCAGACAATCTTCTTAACAATATTAAGAATCTGGTCTATCTGGCTATACATAAATGTCCTAATTTAGTGCATGTTGTTCCATGTGTTAGGGGTTTTGGCTCCTTTCTTCGTGTGTTGGATATCAAAGAATGCACAAACCTCAGCACATTACCTAATGATCTACAAACTCTTCAGTCCCTTGCAATGCTTTGGATATCTAGATGTCCAAAGATTACGTCAATCCCAAGCCTGGAAGGCCTGACCACCCTTGAAGAGCTGAGAATCAGCTACTGTGACGAGTTGGCTTCTCTGCCAAATGAAATGCTACTGTCCTGCATGTCTCTGAAGTCTTTGAACGTAGAAAACTGTGCCAATTTGACCTCTTTTCCGAACTTGCAACAGCTGAATTCCCTTTTATCCTTGAGAATTGTTGATTGCCCCCAGCTAACTTGTCTCCCCAAGGGGCTTCATTCTCTTTCTTTGTTAAACTACTTAAGGATTGGTCCATTTTCTGAGGATCTCACTTCATTTCCAATTCTTGATTATGATGACACTCCTAACAGTGAGATACATGAGGAAAACTTTCAACTTTTCTCTCTTAGAAGTTTAACACTTTTTGGGCGACCTCATTGGGACTCTCTGCCTGCATGGCTTCAGAATCTTTCTTCTTTAGCAGAACTGCATCTTTATGATTTTGGATTTGAAGCTGTGCCTGAATGGATAAAAAACATGTCTTCCCTAGAACGACTGGGCCTATACTGGTGTGAAAAACTAAGTTTTCTTCCTTCCGTTGAAGCTACTAAATGCCTTGTGAAACTAAGGGAAGTGGAGATTTACAATTGCCCCTTATTGAGTGAAAGATGCTCTTCTTTGAGTGGTTCTAATTCTGAATGGTCCAAGATTTCTCATATTAACCAAATCAAAGTCGATGGCAAGCAAATCACATCCGAGGCTTCTTATGAAGTGTTACCATCTCCAACTGTCACAAAAAAGAACAAATGGAAATCTAAAGAGGAAAAAACAAGGTGAAGAAAAACAACTAGATGTGGATTTCCTTCAGTTTTTCCTCCTTTTGATGGATGATATCTGGTAATGTTGCTCTAATCTTGTATCTTTGGCTAATCTAATTCATATTCTTTGCATTTCTTGTTTTATTGAATTACTAGACATTAAAAGTCTGATTCTGATACAAATTTTATCAGACCTGCATTATTTTCTCGAGTAAACATTGTATATGATATTTGACATAAACTCAATACTGAAGCAGATTACGCACTTCCAAAAGGAGAATGAAATAGCTACAAACTTTTAGCAAAAGAAACACTAATTTTATCTGCCAGGAGCATCATGTTGGTGCATTTTACTATATCCTAATCATAGGGAGGTTTAATTAACACTCCAAGCATGTACTCTTATGGCCCCTCAAGTTGCCAAAAAATCCTCATATTTGGTTTTTTTCATGTTCCTTCACAGCATATATAGCAGAGGAGCTTTTTTCCTGTTTCAAAAAGGCTAAAGAGCTTGAACTGAAAGTTGTCATTCAATATAATGTAGTGTGAGGAAGTTGTCAAAGATGTATGCTTAATGGGGTAGGAATTGCAACTGGATCAGTACTTATGGGGCCTATGGTGAGGTCCCTGGAGAAATTCTCATTGGTTTCACTTGATGCTGTCAGTAAGTAACCAGCAATCTAAGTGGGCATTTGGACATTCATTTGAATGGAAATTTTTAAAAAGAAGTTTTTGAAGTTGAAGTTAAAGCTGAAACTGTCAAGACAAAGCCGTAGCATATGCTCAACTAATGGTCAATTTTCAAGTATTAGTTCCCACTAAATGACCTAAATAGTTGAAATAGTAAGATCCAGGTACAAAGTGATCATGCACAACATTGTCCATTGACTTACTCTTCCTATCTGTAATATCTTTTAGTACTTCTAATTTGCCAAGTAACTTAACAGTGTCTTATATCTGCAGTTGGCCTCTTATTTGAACTTCAGGCATCAAGTTATTCCAAAATGAAACTGGTAGATTCCTATCACCGGGCTCTCTCTAATAACATACTGGTAATGAAAATGATTTGAATGCGATAGATGCAATAGGAAGCACCGGATTGCATCTAACTTGAAGGCACGTCGTATTCTTCCAGGATGTACATTGTAGATCCACTCATGTACATAATAAAGTTCAAGTTTTATATACTGATGTAACATAGCACAGATAGCGTAAAAATTCTTTACATTATCAGAGTATATTATACAACTATGCAACCCTAGTAATTCACTGTCAAACCAAACCTTCAGCAGAGTTACTGAGATGTGCATGTATATATGAAAACACTTTACACATAACATATCCTGTGATTCTCTATGTACAAAAATGATCAACAGAATATTAGTACTAAATTTACTTATATATGTTGATTGGACTATCCAAAAATGTTGTCGCATCCGTGTCGGATCCTCCAAAAGTGAACTACTTTTGGAGGATCCGACACGCACCCGTCCATATTTTTGAAGAGTCTTGAGCAGCATAGATATTTACAAGTCTTTCACCTGCCTCAATACTAGTCTTCTGAATCTTCATCAATAGCCACAATTTTGGCTGCACCTTTCACAGCAGTTATAAATTTAGGATTATTATTCTTAGCATGATGAATCTTGGATTCAAGCCTTGTATTCTTGTTTATATCATCATTTATGGCAACCCCACATCCTTGATCATCATCTTTCTTCAAGTCACTAGGTGGCAAAAAGCAATCCAAAGATAGTCCCTTTATGTTAAAATCAACTTCTTCAATTGTCCAAACTTCTTCCATCCTAGTCCTGGTGTGTCCTTCTGAGTTTTCGCCGAATCTAAAAAGAGAAACACATGTTTTCCCAGCATGTGCAATGTTGACACCATCGATTGTTCGATAATCTTGGACTGATGATTCCATTGTTGTTTCCCAAAAGACATCATCTTTTGGGGCTTTTAGTCTAAGAAGATGAGTGTCTTCAAGTTGGACTAATAGTCCTGTTCTTTGGCTGAAATAGCCCCAAACAGTATGCCTCATAATTTCAACATTGCTGCTGCTTCTTGCCTTTAGAGTTGAGGGCTCTGCTTCAAACTTTAGTACAAAGCAATCTTCAGCATTCACAGTTTTTTCACCGATGCAGATGGAATCGGAGAACATATCAGCAGTAGACCTTGGATCAAGACCCTGTCAACACGATCAAGCTCAACCGATCAGTATCAACATAATCAGATGTTGAAGACAAAATTAAGTAAATAAAAGTGTGCTCTCTTATGATATTTCGAGTTTATTCCAGTCATATCCTGGCCTCTTGACAAAAAAGACATTGAGAAAAAGGAAGTCGCAATTAATATTGACTTCTTGGTCCAGCTTTTATTCAAGGTTATGAAGTGTGTACATTCACAAAATTGTCAATCGGACTCTGTTACTAGCACTCAAAGTTGTATCCTAGAATTTAGAACCCATAAAATTCAAATCCTGGCTCCATCTGCTTAAAGGGGTCAATTTGTGATTGAGATTTCGAGTTTATTTGAGGCATGTGACACAGAACCTGACGTCTTAATAAATAAGACTTGAGAAAAAAAGGAAGTACCCCAAAACTACATTAATGTTGTCTTCTTGACACAGTTTTTTACAAGGCTAAGAAGTGTGTACATTCACAAAATTGTCAATTGGACCACTTAACAGATCAACTTATTGATTAGCCAAAGAATTGTCAATTTGGTCCACATTGGAATTAAGATGACACAGAAACAGATCATAGAATAACCAAAAATTGACATGACCATATATTGTGAGTAGGCCCTCTAGACAGAATTTTGGTCAGGCTTAATGATGATTTTGTACTTTCTTGTTGCTGGTGGATAACAGAAACCAGGCCCTCACAAAGTGAAAGAACATCAATGTTTGTTTTGTGTACCCACCCAATAATGGATTAAACACCAACCCTTTGTGGCAATCATTTTATCCATAAAATCAGTGCATTCACATCAGAGGTTAACTTCGACCATGTCAATATTTTTTACATTATCGTGCTAAAGTTATCTAAAACAATAGTGAATTACTTGCTTTAGTAGGTAAAAGTCAGTAGTTTAAAAATTCTTTATACTGTCAGTTTATATAAGTTAAATCTTTCTCATTTTTCCTCGACAAATTTAATGGTTCACTTCATTCTACAGCATGAAATAAACCATGATTGGATAGGGGAAACAGGGGAAAATTAGTAGTGATAGATGTGAATTCAATTCTCACTGTTCCCGTCACTTTTTATTTAGAAAGTGACAAGTCTGAATTGAAAAAAGTACCTGTAAGGAACGACGAAGAGGCCTAGCAGGGCCACGAGACGCGTGAGAATGATGCCATGGAGTTTGCCTCCAAGACACCTTACCATCACTTCCAGCAGTGATTTTACATCCTGAAACAACTAGCTCTATGCTCCAAAGATCAGGTCTTTTCTGCCACAACACGAATCCTCCCATCTCACCAGACCCATTTTTCGTGCTCTTGATCTTCATTACTTTGCCATTGTTCAATCCGAGTCCATCACCTTCAATAAATTCAGAAGCCAACATCTTCACCTTCCCCATCGCGTACATACTATTAATAGCATTCAGAGCATGTTCTCCTCCCGCGGCAGCTATGTATTGTTGCACTATGTATTTTGCCATTGAAGCCTCCTGTTACATCCAACAACCATTCATTAAGTGAATAAATAAAATATCTCGACAACTCTATAAACATCGAATTACATTTCATTGTCTCAATAAGCAAATTCATCCATGTATTACTAGAAATCACAAGTTTCATGTTGAAATTATGATCAAAGAGTCTTTTTTCTTTTTTGGTCAGCCATCATTTCTTGAGGGATCCTTATTGAAATATTTTTTTAAAAAATTCAGTATATTCACAGCAATTAGTAATTTGACTGGATTCCTTTGTCTAAGTATATAATAAGTTAGAATGACAATTTTTATAAATTTCATTGTATATACAAGCTCACCAAACATAAATTATTAAAAACAAAGTTTTATCTACTTGGCTAGTCAAGGAACTAGTGCCCAAAGGCTCACTCCGTTTCAGTTTATGTGACATTATTTTTTAATTTATCCGTTTCTATATATGAAAATAGTTAAGCTTAAGCACCCTTAATGAGAAACCCTTTATAACCCCTACAAATGTTAGGACATGTTTAAAATCACAAATTTCAAAAAAAATTACCTTTTTTACTTAAATTCTGCACAAAGTAAAAACTCACATAAACTGAAACGGAGGGAGTTTCCCGAAACACAAAAGAGAGATGATGAGGTTCCGTTGATATAGTATCACGCAAGGGTATATAGTTATTATTATTATTTCAGAAAGCCACCTTTCTTTCTTGATTTCAGTTTTCTTCTACAAAAGAAAGTGACTTTACGAGATGATGACTACCAGTTGAGCAACTACTGTGAGAAATAACCTCTTTTATCACATTAACACATATTCTTGATTATTGAGAATTGTAAAAGAACTTACAATGGGATGATCATTAATCTTCTTGTTGATGACAGAGTGGCTGTTGCATTGAATAGGATGAGGAATCAATGGAGCTGCAACAACACCAAGCAAGAGCTGAATCTCAGCATTTCTGCCACCAATAACTGAAACAGCATGATGATGAGTACTACTTGATTTGATCCAAGATTTCATGTTCTGCCATGACTTGATATGTTTCTGTGATGAATTTACAAACATTTCTTCTGGAATTGGAACTTCAAGAACAGTTTCGAGCCCGTCTTCTTTATCCAAATTCGGACACAGAGTCCTCATCATAACAATAATAATAGTAACAGAAACAAATAAGATGAGTTTAGAAACCAAAAGAGAAAATAATATGAAAGAGAGAAAGGAGAAGGAAACTAATAATACAAATTCTGTATCAACTGAATTTTAATATAAGGTAGAATTTTAATTTATTTGAAAGCTAACAGTATTTGAATAATACAGAGAACCAACCGACCAATTGGTAGTCACCCATCACAACGTGCATTTCTTTGTCTAATTTTGTCGTGACAGCACGAATTTCTCTGTTCTCTGTTTGGAGTTTTTTTTTTTTTTTTAATATTCTTTTTTATTTTTATTTTTGGTCTTATGTTCGTTTTGTGTATTTTGACTGGTGGCTAAAATAATATGTGATGCGATCATGAATTTGATTGATAATTATATTGCGTAAATAGATTAAATAATAAATTTCATGCATTATTTTTTTCTTCATGTATATTATTATTTATATTTTAAATTTTTTTTAGTGAAAATTTCAATTTTACTGGTCGGTATGATTAATAATTTAATTAGACTCGGTAGCAATAGCATTTATCGACCATTTCTTGGTCTGTCTTTTAGAAAACAGTTATTGTTATGGACTTTCAAATATGATTGGTAAAATTTCATGACAATATTCTTATATTTAATTACTGAAATTTGAGACTTTATGAGTAAGAATAGTTTCTCAATTAAGGGGCAGAATTGTGACTGTTTGTGAATTTTAATTATCTTTTTACTTGCTATTTAATTTTTCAATTTTTTAGTTTCAACTTTAATATGACATGTTTAATGTTATAAGATTAAAAAGTATTTTAATATATATATTTGAACTACTTTAAAATAAATCTCTATTATTTTATATAATTTATCTCGTCTTATATATTTTTAATTTAAGATCACAAAATTTATAAAAAAAAATTCACTTCTTTAAATTTTATATGAAATTAAATTTAAATAAATAAATTAAAACGAAGCATAATAAAGAAATGTTTGATTAAGGAAAAATATATAGTCGGCGGAAGCCATAGCGTGCGGCTTAGTTCATGATGTTGGTAAAATAATTTTGTGATAAAACACAAAATCTTATTATTTTGATAAATTAAATAAAAAATCAGTTCTCATAATTTGTTGTTGGGATTGCAGTAAGTCAGGTAGAATCACACGATTGTTTGATATGCGAGATGAGATAAACACGTAATTTAATGAGAAGAATCAGAAAAGATATTATTATGTCTTTTGAAAAAAATATTTTATGCTATGTAATTCATATTGTGTATGAATATTTCGGTATAAATTATATAATATTGTAAATTTTAACTTTATAGTGTAATATTTTATGTTGCATAGCGTATTTTGAAAAAAAATTCTGAGTTTTAATTTTATCTCACCTTTTTTGTATGAGATAACAATTCTAATAGTGAGATAAAATTAATTAATATTTTAAATTAAATATAAGATAAAATTACTATTCTTATCTTACGTATTAAGTGATGAATAATATTTTTTTTAAAAAAAAAATATTTTAATAGATTTCAAACTTGATCAATTCAATCAAACAAAAAAAAAATATTTTAATAGATTTCAAACTTGATCAATCCAATCAGACACTTCTAATTAATGTCATCTTTTAGTTTAAATTTTGTCCTCTTTTGAAAATTCCTTTCTAATAATGTTGATGGTTTGCTGTTCAGCAGGCATATAGATTTGGCTCATTCTGCATATTCATCCTCCCTTCACTAATTATCTATGCACTGTGATTATAATTAGCTACCAAACGGATTTTAAAATTTAATATTTATAATTTTTAATATTAAATTAATTATATTTTTTAAGTTATAAATTTATTATAATTTTTATAAATTTCTAGACATAAGTTTTGCTCTATTAATAATATCATATATATATATATATATATATATATATATATATAAAAGACTTTAATCATGTCATGCACGTTGACACACTAATCCAATCTATTTTAGCAATTGCCAACATGACTAACAGGATTTGTAGAGATTTTCATTAATAAAAATTAGATTCACCCAGCCACTCGGAATTTAGAATTAATAAATTTATTGTAATTTCTCGGTAAAAAATATTATTTTAGCTTTTGAAAAATAGATTAAAAAATAGCTGTCTTTATTTTTCAAAAACATTTATTTTCTTTTAAAAGTTTTACGAAATGCCTCACTTTCTTAAACATAAACACTTTTAAAAAAAAACAAAAATACTTTTGATCTGCCAAAAGCATGATCAAACAGACTATCACTTTTGATACTTCGTCTAAAAATAAAAATATTAAGATAAAAATTTTCATGGG
This sequence comes from Datura wrightii, assembly GCA_035772735.1. Taxonomy (NCBI): domain Eukaryota; kingdom Viridiplantae; phylum Streptophyta; class Magnoliopsida; order Solanales; family Solanaceae; genus Datura; species Datura wrightii. The sequence continues at coordinate 74,076,361 of JASDFA010000023.1, read as the reverse complement.
TCAATTTTAAATTTAGCTGAATTAAGCATATTAAAAATAAATAAAATTAATAAAATAAGAAGATCATTAACCATTTGAACGTAAATAAGTTAAACAGATCATGATTTTATGAGCTGACTTTATCTTCTAAAATACAAGTATAATAACTATATTAATAATTAACAACTAGCTAATAATGGATAGCTTTGATCTTGGATATGTTCTTTAGTAACTTAAACTAAACCTTATCTTTTTCCTTCACTATGAAAGAATAACACTGCTATGGAGTATCAAGCAATTGTTTCTTTGACCACAATTTGTTTGAAACATACTAAAATAGTTTAAATTATAATACTATACTTTCACAATCTTAATTCATATATACATTTTCTTAATGAAAAAATGACATATTTTTTATTTGACAGATTAATATTCAATGACGCTATCAATATTTTACCCATGTTGAGTCCCATTTAATTAGCAAAAAATCCTTAAACGAATATTCTTCTATTTAAAAATTTCTTTATTTTAAGAATAGTTTTGTAAAATTGCAAAGCCTTCTCATATTTTTTAAATTTTGTGTCCAGTAAAACTATATCACATAAATTGAGTATAATACTAGACAACCTAAGATAAACTAAAGTTTCTTGATGCATTAGTTTCTTCAAGGAGCACAAAGTGTTTGCCAAGTTCACTTAATGTACTCAATTTCACTTCACTTGCAAAGAAAACTAAGTGTATCAAAAAGTTTTGACATTTTACCATAACATGAAGTGACATGTGTGTTCCTTTTCTTCTTCTTCTTTTCTTTTTTCTTTTTTTTTTTTGGTTTAGCCTATACAATGGGTGTAGTTTCACTTTCCTACCTAAAATTGAAAGACACTATGTAAAGTCTATGCTTGCATAAAAAGGTAAGAAATGAAGGGGAAATTCAAAGGAACCAAATGAAAAATTATCAGGGGAAGAAGAAAATCAATCAATCCAAATATTGAGTCTATTTGAATTGACTTATTTTAAGTGTTTTCAAGTCAAAATAGTCTTTGAGCACTTTTATAGTGTTAGAATAAGTTTAAAAAATACTTTTTAGCACTTGTTTTTAAGTTAATATAACAAAAATAAGCCATAAGTAATAAGCCAAATCAAACAGACTCATAAGATTTTGATTAAAATTATTGAGTTTTATCGAATCTGTAACCGTAAAACTTGAGCTTCTCTCGGATTGAATGGTCCAAAATCAAATAAATAAATAAAATTATTCTTTTGAAAAAAACAAAAAAAAAATCATATTTATGTTGAAGTAAGTGTAGTTTAGCATTTGATTAGCTTTCTCAAGCAAGTAGAAGGATATTTGAGATGGAAAAAGAAAAGGTGATTTTGTTTGCTTAAAAGCAATGGCACCTATGGAAATTACACTTGAAGCTATGCCAAAGACTTGAAATGGGAAAAGGACAAAAATTTTAGTTTATTACTTGAGAGGGGGGAAAAAAGGAAAGGAAGTTTAAGTTGTATATATTGTCGATATAATTTATTTATTTATTTTTAAAATTTTGGCTGAAATTGATTTTTGTATTCTTAATTACTATTATGATACAAAGTAATAGTTGCTTTATTAATAATTTTGAATATTATAAATACGTTTAGATTTGTTCAATTATAAATAGTTGATAAGCATTATGTGTTGATAAGTATTTTTAAGTGTTAAAATTAATTATAGAGATAAATAGATAGATATGTATTTGAATAAAGAATTGAAATTGATAATAAACATATAATGTGTTTGATAAAGAAATATTGATGACTCGTTCTTTTGATAGAATAATTAAAATATATATTTATTTACAAAAAATTATTCGTGTAAAAGTAATTTTTGTAAGTAAAAAAAAAACAACATATACAAAATGGAGAGGAAGTTGAAAATTTTGTTCTGAAAAAAATATTTTGAGAATTAGAAAAAATATTTAAAATAAAATAACAGAAATATTGGTTAAATTAAAAGTTTTTTATAAGCTAAAAAATAATAAGTTGGAAATGACCAAACTTTAAATATTTACCAAACTCATAAATAAATAAAAATGATCATATAAATCAATTTGACCTTTGTACTGTAATAGTGTTTGTTCATTAATTTGAATGAATTTTTTTTTTGTTTTCAAAATGCATATACTCCTAAGTGGAATTACTGTTTGATTTATTTATTTAATTATTTATAATAATTGTGGCAATGATAGGCATGAATATTATAGACTTATTTGTCTGTAAATAATAAAAATATTAAATTGCCAACCCACACCATATCTACAAGGATTTTCTTTTGTTGTTAAGTAATTTGAAGGGAGGATTTTATTCTGCAAATCTTATAGACAAAAATCTCATATGATCTTTGGATGATACTTCTTCAGTATATAATATATATATATATATATATATATATATATATATATATGTTATGTGGATATTATAGAAGATTGTGAAATATTTATTTTTATAAGGAATGAAGTAATTATTTATATAATATCATTAAAATCAATTTAATTTGTTATTTCTTACTATTAGCTAAATACTAATCTACCGCAAACACAGCCGTTTTGTATAAATATTTATTGAGAAGTTTTTGAAATACATTTTATATTAGTGATATAATAATTTATTCTGTATCAGTCAGTGATATAGCAATAAATATAAAGTGAATTGTTGTAACACATTATTGATATAGAGCAAATTATTGTATCACTAATACAAAAATAAATTTCAGAAGCTGTTATATTAGTGATATAGAGTGAAATTCAGAAACTCGCTATGTTTGATAAATATAGTATATAGGTTTGTCTTTTTAGATAATTATTCTATATTTATTCGCAATTAATATTGGTATTGAATTTTTAGTTAAAAAGTAAGAATTGGGAAATGGAGGAAAAATGAAATTTGAACAAAGTTCATTTCTCCCTCATTGAATAGTAAGACGAGAACTCTTATGCTTATATACAGAAACATATCTTTTATCTTATAAAGAGTAGAAAAGAGAGTCTTTCCTTGTATCATCATTGTTGTTTGGCTCAGCTTCAAATTTGGTCAAATAATTTGATTGATAAATTTTGTGGACAAATTTCTTTACCACTTCCGTTATTTATATTTTCAGTTTTTAATATTTTTTGTGCGTAATTTAAATTAAATTTCACAGAAAATTTCTAACGATTGTTTCTATCTGTTTAAACATAGTACCTTTTCTAAACAGGTATTTTTGCACATATTTATCCCAAAACATTTCACTATAAATTTCAAGGCTTCATCTCAGTTTTAACACTGAAAAATATTCAAAAAATTCTCTCATATGATCTTCAATGTATTCTGCATCGTTCTTAAAAGCACAATGTAAGTATACAGTGTGTAATTTGCTTCGCCATTTAAATTCACTGAAATTCTGTAAATTGCAGTACCGCTTTTACAAAATAGATTTTCATTCTATCCTAGAAGAAATTAATCCGTCTACTTTGAACCACATAAAGAAATTAAATTTTTTCAAGGACATACAAACTAATTGTAAGCTCTAAATAAGATTTTACTTCATCTATTTTCTATTTTACTATTTTAAATACATGAAATAATAATTTGAACCAAGATTCAAACCAATTAATGCAAAATATATTTTCACTAGTGTTACTTGACCGTGCTTCGCGCAGTTATTAAAACAAAATTAATATATGATCGATTATTAATGCTATAATTTTAAGTGAAGAAAATTATTTTCTATTAATCAAATATTTATTTATGATTCTATCATTTTTTTAATATAATTATGATTCTTTTAGTATCTTATATATGAAATTCTTTGATAAATAATTTGTGAGAAACATTCCAAGTTAAATAAAGACCAACTAATTTAACTTAATACGTATGGATTGAATAATAAAAAGCAAAAAATAAAAAGACAACGAATATAAATATAAAATATGTAAGAGTTCTAGAAAATGAAAAGTCTTAGAAACCGAAGTTGTTTCATCTTTCATTTTCTTAAATATATTAAGGTTAACTTATTTAAATATTTATTGACATCTTAAAATGATGTATACAAAAATGTATATATGAAAAAATTATACAAACGAAAGAAGGAAAAATTGGACTAAATTGAATGAGAAGAAGGAAAGAAGAGAAATAAGTCAAAAATAGTGTATTATTGTCCATAGAACTATCTCACATCAACAAATTATGGACCACAATTAAATAATATATTGATATTATATATTTAAAAGGTGAAAGTTTATATATTGAACTACCAATATGTTAGCCGTAAAATAATTATTTGAAAATCATTTCCTGGTGTATTTGATACACAAAATGTAATAATAAAGCCTTATATATTATTGTAGGTACATATTTTGTATTTGAAAAAAAAATAATTAATTGAAAATACTAAAATAAGTAACAATAGGTGTGTGATATACATACACACATAAAAAAATCACTTAAAATTTTATTTTTCCAAACTAATTTAACCATCCCTCTTGATGAATCTTGCACGTATATATATATAAATTACTCAAACTTTCATTTTTTTCAAACTAATCTAACCATCCCTCTTGATAAATCTTGCACCTTCATTAAACTTTCTTCTTTATCTTGATGAACTTGTACTAAACTAATTTGATCATCTCTGTTTGATGAATCTTAACCGTTACCAAACTTTCTTCTTCATCATAATGAACTTGTGTTTGTCTATATTGTGACACAAAAATTAGAAAAATAATGGAAAAAAATCAAAAAGAGAAAGAAAAAATATTAATAAAAAAAGAAGAAAGAGAAAACAAAAATGAACACGGAACATCTCCGTAGATGATTATTAGATTGTTTAAGCCATAAGAATTAGGTAAAATATATATAGAGATTCATAAAATTTATAAATTAAATATTTGGAAGGTTATGAAATGAAAGATGTGTGAGTTATTAAGATTATTAAAGATACAGGTTATGAAAATGAAGAGGTGTGAGTTATGAAATGAAATTTTCAGCAAATATATATTTAAGAGAAATATAAGAGAAAATGGTCAAACAATTAAGAAAAAAATAAATATAAATCCTAGATATGAGAGGTATTACCTTACTTTTTTATTACTTTGCTTTATAATATATATAGATTTTTAAACAGGTAAAAAAAAGACTTACTGAAAAATTCATTTCAACCAAAGTTTTTCAATTTCTATAAGAAAAAATTAAAAAGAAATTCTCCCAAGGTATAGATTGAATTTTTTATTTTTATTTTTGAAAGTATTGAAGAAGTTTTGGGTCACATATTAATGTACTAACGTGCTTAACACCTTTTAAATGTTGGATACATTATGTATATTATGTATACCTTCAAGATCTATCTTTTTATAATTTTATTTTACAAGTATATACCTTCAAGATATACCTAGAATAGGACAATCATGAATTGTTGTGCCCTTCAACCTTAGGAGGGGGAGTGGGGGCGATCAAGGATATCGGATATGAATTTTCAGAAATTCAATAATTTTTTATATAAATTTTATATTTATATTAAAAAATTTATTAAATATATAAAAATTCTTTACGGAGAATTTAAACAAAGTAAATTTTTAATTCAACGATAAAAATAAAACCTGCTTAAATTTGGTTACTCTTCTCAGTGAGGGTTTTGATACTTTTGGACCATTATATTTAAAAAATAATAATTTAAATAATTAAAAATTAATAAATTTTAAATTTTAAATTCACTCTCGATAGAAATCTCCCATGGGATGACAAGCAGGAAATCGGACATACTCCAAGGATAAGTCCAATGGAAGGTGAACAAGTGTTAGTAATAATAATAATCACACTTAATACTACTCTCTGTATCATAATTTTTGTGTTAATTTATGTTTGTCGAGATTCGAATTATGTAAATTTGATCAATATTTTATAATATATATTGTTATTGTATTGATATGAGAAGAATTGCAACTTATAATAATTTTTTTATAATTTTTTAATATCTAAATTTTAATTCTAAGTTATTGAGTTGATCTAATTAAATTTAATTTTAATGGTTAATTAAATTAACTCTAAAAATAAAAAAAATGTCACATAAATTGATATAAGAGTATTTTTTTTTAATCTACACAATACCATTGGAAAACTGTCACACCCCGCCTTGGTGGGTATGACTGGCACCTGGTGCCCTACTAGGACCTGAACTGCTGGACTGCTAAGCCTGGGCACATCTGGTGTCTGGCTGGCTCTAACTCATATTTCTGGAAACAAAGGGCTATATAACGGCTGTAAACACAGCCCCCGGCCCATTGGCCTATAGCCTCCTGTACCTGTACTAACAGCTGACCAGAAACATATCAATTCAGGGAAACCTATGCGGGCCGACAAGGCCACCATGCTGTCTAGTTATCTGTAACTTAATCATAGAATATTAGAAAGCTACGTGACCGACAAGGTCACCACTACTAGCAAACTATGGCCCCACACGGCCATCATAAAAGAAAGGAAGAGTACTAACAGCTATACAACTGCATGGCCTCACACGACCGGCTCATCTGACCACAGGGAGATATATACAGACTGCAAGCCTCTAGGAATAGCAATAGAAATGATCGGGACAGGGACCCGACCTACCCGTACTATACAACAAAAAGGAACTGAAATACACCTCTGAAATTCAGTCTCCGGATGACAGGAGCTGAATACTCGATCGCTGACAGAAATCACGTAGTATCGCCTGCTCGTCTATGAATACCTGCAGGCAAGTAATGCAGTGCCCCACCGGGCGTCAGTACCGCTGGTACTGAGTATGTAAAGCAATAACTGAAAGCAAAATCTGAAAACAACAATGTAACTGATGAAACTGAAGTAGGAAGAAACAGATTAACTTGTCTGATAATGTAAGTCATACCTTTTCTCAATTATACTGGATGGGATAGGAGTCATACCTGGAGACATATCCCTCTACTGCTGATCTACTCGTATCTAACGTAACATGACATAACATGAAATAACATAGCATGGCACACACAAACCTTACCCGGCCCCCATAAGCCGGGAGGTACAACCAGCACAGAATCTACACCCCTACCCCGGTCATCCCATCTCCTATAACCCCGTAAGCATCCTGCCGGTCCTCTGGGTATGCACTTGGGCTCGCTGAGCCCCTGACTATAACTGCATCTGAGTCCGGAGGACTCCTGAATCAACACCCGGGCGTATCCGCTCGACGGGGGTGTATAAAAGCCGACCAAGGCAAAATATGGGGAAAACTGGCATCCCATCTTTGTCCCCTGGGGGACGGCATGCCACTCCGTAGAGCGACGTGTCCTCGTCCTCTGGCGGACGAGTCGATACAGCTATTAACCCTGGGGCGGTCATGGATGCTAGGTAGTCCAACCCCAAACAATACAACGGTCTCTACTAGTAATACTGTCTGCATATCTCACATGCTGAGGCTAATAGGGGTAAAGTATCGTATATATTACATGCTGAACCAGTGATAGTAATCTGTACGTATTTCATACGTGCTGAGGCTGGCAAATATATATATGAATATAGTCTCCTGCCAGACTGCACTGGGGCAAGTGCTACACGAAATATAGTATTTCTGTTGCAACCTATGTTGTATATTGAGTTTCTGTATTAACGTGATTTACTATTCCTAACATGCGTCCTAAACTTTATTTTAGCCTGCCATTCTATTTCTGAGGTGCTTTACGGATATTGCATTGCTTTACGGGGTTTCAACTGAATACAATAATATCTTAACATTTCGTGTTACGTCACATACTGAGCATGCTGGGCAGTTTCTAACACTTGTGTTAGAATCTATGTCGTACTAGTAAGTTTCACGCAAGTTACAACTTGATGCTTCTAATACCGTATCAACATTCACAATAAACGTAACACTTGACTTCTGAACATTCTACTGGCCTGTAAATTACTATACTGTACCGATATTACTTAACTTGCCGAGGGAACTAGCTTTACATACCTTATCCTTGAACTATTCGTCTGTCGGACGAGACTCGGCCGGCACTTCAGCTATTTTCTCCTAACTGCATTCATAATTATGTCAATTAATACTAAATACAGCTTTACTTTAAAAGGCAACGTCACTTTCGATATAGTTTATAGCCTAAACTTAGGCTTATCGAAAGACAGTCGAAAACTCGCTATTTTTCAGCTGTCCAGAAGAGAGAAATATTCACTTCACAGCTAGGAACACATAGACACTAATTTAGAGCAATTCCACTTACCTTAGCTCGGTGGCTCGACGATTCGTCGGCCGTATTTTACGAAACTGAATCCGTAGGAATGCTCTCTGCTGCTAAATACCTCAGTATCTGGAGTTAATTTGAATTTGGACAACGTTTAGCAGCGTAATCGATCGGAAATTATATTATCTCATTCGTTCCTTTTCTCCCTCTGCTGGTTTGCTCTGTTCTCTGGAAGTTATAATATGTTTTTATCATTTAAAAACCGAAGTGGGGCTTTATATACTTGGGCCTGGACAAGGCCAACGTGTCACGGAGCCAACGCGGAGGCCTCTCCTCCGTGACACGCTGCCATCGCGGAGGGGCTCTGCCTCGGCTCCTTCAGCGATGGTTCGATAGGTTTCTCGTTCGATCTTTTTCCGGGCCTTTCTCCAGCACGTATGGCCTTCAAATATGCTTAAAAAACGTGCGAATAGGTCGTCTAGGTGCCGGGAATTCTACGGGGTATAACAATAACTTTCAAATTTTTCCATGACAAAAATATATATATTCATGAAATATTTTATTTGGAGTCATTCGCACAAATATCTTTATTTTTGGGTGGTTTTTAATTTTTACCTCTCAAATTTATGGTCTTTAATTTTTACCCTTGGCACTTTAAGTGATAAAAAACTGATAACCCTAATGGTAAAAAATCGCAACTCATAAGTTTTGATATAAGTGATACCTCAGGGCTTAAGTTCACACAGTTTATGTCTCAGGGGCATCAGTTCAATAGCATGACATAAATTCAGCAGCATGAACTTGTGTCTGCGGCAAAAGTTCAGCAACATAAATTTGTGCCTTGAAACATAAGTTCTAGCAGCATGAACGTGTGCCTAGGGGCTAAAAGTTCAGCAACATGAACTTGTGTCAGGGGGCAGAAGTTCAACAACATGAATTTGTACATGGGGCATAAATTCAGTAGCATGAACTTGTGCATAGGGGTAGAACTTTAGTAGCATAAAGTTGTGCTTGGGGCAGAAGTTCAGCAGCCCCAATTTGTGTCTTGGGCATAAGTTCAGCAACATGAACTTGTGGCTGGGGCAGAAGTTCAGCAACATTAACTTGTGTCTTCTAAGGATAATCTGTGCCCATCGAATTTTTTCTTAATATTAAGGATAAAGATATATTTTGTGAATTAAATAACACTTAATTTATGCATCCGGAGAAGCATTCTCTAAAAGGGATTGCCTAGCGAAATTATGTCACTATTAATAACTTTTTACTAAATGCTACAAAACTAAGGAGCTCATTCAAAAGGATCTATTTCTCCTCCCTTTCCCTTTCCCCTTTACAAAAAATTACGTGATAACACGGCTTTCTATCTTGTACATAGTATCAGTTGCATCTGAGTGATCTAATTCAGTTTTCCAGCTGTTTCAATGAACTCTGCAAACCATTGCATGCTTTAACAAAATCTTCAGAACACCCATTTAAGATTTTCCAGCTCCACCTGTATTTCATCAGTAGAACACAATATTTTTCACTATAGCAGCCTTCAATGCAGAAGTTTTCTCCAAGTTGGTCAATTTGCAGCCTGATTTCTTCGACAATGGTGAAGCAGAGGCTTCTTTATCAGAAAGATTGTTAATCAAATCTGAAGCTTCGATTTCTCCGATTTCATGAAGAATGAAAAGAAGAAGCAATTTCCATCTCCTCTGGAGAAAGATCATTGCCTAGATCACCTATCATCAATATCCTGGAATTTGGTTTCTCCTTCGGCAGAATGTTGTAGAGAAGATTCATCCCCTACATCACATGATGCTGGCTTCAGTTCATTCATTTCACCAAGTACATGCGCTTCATGGAAACAACAACCTGTATCATTGCAGCTCGACCAATAACAGTTATATTTGTGGCTGGAGTCTTCTTTAAGAGCAAAACAAGCTTCCCAGACAGTGGCCACCAACTGCAGGATTGATAATTTCTGTTTTTTGTTGTCAAATCCATTTACACAGTTGTCATGAGATGTATAAGTGTTAAAGAAAATCAATATATAAGCGAAATGAATGAATTTGAACAGCAAAAATTTTAAGTACAAAATATTGTTGAACTTTGAATAGCATACAGAAAAAGATTCTTTGCTGTTCTGCCATTTTGTTTTTGCAAGATATATATACCATTAATTAACTGATTTCCTTCTGCCTCCATTTACTATTTTTGTCAGTAGCTTTGGGGCAATAAGCTGTTTGGCTAAACTTAGATAATTTGTTGAATCCCGGCATGCTTAAGAAAGGATTGAAGTGGGTAAATGCTGATGTGCGGGATATGCATAAACTGAGAAAGGATGTAAAGCATTATGATGACCTTTTTCCATTTCAGATACACTATATTCCTAACATTATTGTATTTGTAAGCTTTGGACTGAACTGAGATAAATAGAGAGAGAGATTACCATATGAATTTGAAAAGTTCCTTTAAGTTATTTTGTAAAAGGAACTTTGTTCCACGTTGGCGGGGAAAGGAAACTCTTTATGCTTATATCGAAAGACATATCTTCTAGCTATGAAAGAGTTGGAGAAGAAAGTCTCTCTCGCTTCGTCGAGTGGGAGAGCAAAAGGAGCCTTTGCTTCATATTAAAATATGAAACCATGTTCTCCTCCAGTGCTTTAACCTCTGGAGTTTCTCCGGTCCAAAGCATTCCGACTGCATGATAATGAAAAATATCAAGTGCAGCCTTCTTGTAACATGGGTGCCAGCATATAATAATATATCAATTTTCAAATTTATATATATAAAATATCAAATTTTATCAAGAGACCACGAATTTATGTATCTTATTTTTGATACATAAAATTGCCCCGGCTAGATATCAATACCTGGAATTGCAGATACATAGTCGAAAATCAAAAAGCACTATAATAATCTCTGTACCTGATATATCTCCAAAATTTTATATATATATATATGTGTGTGTGTGTGTGTATGAAAAGTATATATTTGGTATAATTTTTTAGATACGTACATATTATAAATTTTTCCGATGAAGGGTGTTCAGCTGGCCACCCATATACTAAAGACAGTGGATAATGAGTCTACCTTGGTCTCTACTTAAATATATACTAATCTTTGTTCAACCCGTGACTCAGAAATCACGCGTAACGCTCTTACAATTAGACCAAAGCCCTTAATTTTAATGGATCATAGTTAGAGCAAGTGGGAGAGAAGTTGGAGATAAAATAGTCCCGTGATTAATTTTTGGATATGTTTATCCCACGTTTGGTTGAGATAAAATCTCAGAATAACTTATCCTAACGTGGAATAAACTCATTCAAAAATTAATCTCAAAACTATTTATTCTTTATTCTTCGATTGAGAATAGAATAATAATCTCAAAATAATTAAACCCAGAATTAATTATTCCGAAATAGCTTGTTTCCACCGAACGATTCCTAAAGGTGCAATCACCTCTCCATTCACCGCCAAACGCCCAAAGCTTTGACCTCAATCTCCATCAACAAACACTATTAAACTCAGCAACATTATTATACAATGTATAAGCACTATACATACACATATTATACAAAATATGTGTATAATATATACGATAAATCGCACACATTAAGTTTATATTTAAATTTTTCTATGTGTTACGCTTTTATCACTAAATAAATAATATGGTACAAGAATTCTCAAAACTTGGGATCATACCATTATTAAACATGAAATTTGTCCATAAAGGCATTGGTTTCCAATCAACTCAAAAGAAAAATGCTTTTGGACATTTATTTTCTTTCCTTTGGCAGAAAAGAATTAAGTCGATATGCTAATGCATTTTAGACTTTTATAGGTGTCGATATGATAGATATATAATATTGATCCATGTAATTGTTTCATAAAATAGTTTTTGCTCATCAATCAACCTAATAATATTGGAGCCAAGAATTAACTTACTTAGTGAATTCTTTATTTTTTACGGTTGAGATGAAGCATTCAAACTCCTTCAGTAATATAACATTTACTATCTTTTTTCTCTCTTCCCTCTCTCGATATAATAAAAAAGATTTAAAATCAAGAATAATAGAAGTCAACATAAGATTGTTGATCCTAATTTATACTAGTTACCAATTACTTATAAATATCAATTTATCTTCGTAGGATGCACAAAAATATTTAACCTTTAATTAGTTGAAATATGTAATTTTAGTCCTTTTATGTAGGAATATTACATTTAAACTCTTTTTGAAATTATACTATGTACTATTAAATAAGAAGTAACAATACAAATTTAATATAAAACATAAATAATTAAGTGGTGAAATGAATATTCACGAGAAAAAGGATCAAAAGTTGTGTATTTCAATTAATTGAATGTTGAATATGTTTAGTAAAATATTAAAAGGACTAAAATTAAACTTAGCAATAAATGAAGGACTAGAAGTGCTATTAACGAAAAAGAAAGATTTAAAAAATCAGGTGGTTACAGAGGCAGTTCAAAGGGCCGACTTTATGATGTTACAATTAGACCCCTGATCTAATGACTAAATACGACATCGTAATCATTAAATATACGCTAAACTAGAAAGAGGACATGGTAGTCATTTAAATAAACAACCTTACAAAACCGTCAATTAAGAGAACCCAAAGAATCTCCTTCTAGAGAACAACTTTTTCAGTTAAAAGGCACTGTTGTCAATACAAACCGAAAGACCTGCTAAGCGGAGAGATGAATGAAAAGGCGGAACAGGGCGGTTTCGCCGGCGGCGGAGGCGGCGACGGAGGAGGTGCCTTGGTTGATGGCGGTGATTTGATGTTGCACTCCGGAAGAGGAAACAGAGTTAGTAGTGGAAGAGTGAAAGAACCTTGGTCGCCGGAGGAAGACTTAGTGCTGACTGAACTTGTTAACAAATTCGGCGCAAGGAATTGGAGTATGATAGCGCAAGGAATTCCAGGGCGTTCAGGGAAATCGTGCCGCCTTCGCTGGTGTAATCAGCTTGATCCGGCGCTTAAACGCAAGCCTTTTACGGGTAAACCATTGCCGTTTGTTGTTTTATCTCTCTCTTGAGTCTGTAGTCTTGCATAGATACGTAATATGCAGTTATTTTACCCCCTTTTTTTTGAAGTGCTTTTGGATTTTGAATTTATTTTGTTCTTGTGAAAAAGGCGATGGCTTTTTAGGGCACATTTTTTGCTAGCAAAGGGAGTTTTTTGGTGCTTATATTGGATTGTTTTTATATTTTTGAGATTTAGTGCCTCCTTCGTATAGTGCTAATACTCTAAAATCGGATCTTTTGTGAGTGGTTTATCGACACATGCTTGTGTCCTCAGCAAATATTACCCAGTTTTACTAACAAGTAATATAGTCTTATTTTCGAGTCATTTAGAGATGTTTTAGCACCCGAGTTGTTAGAATCCCCTGTCTAAAAATCATTGAATGGTAATTATAAGTAAACTGAAATTTAGATACACAAGGTCTAGCTATGTGCAATTTAGGTTTCTTTGCCATTCAGTGAATATGTTATTTAGATTGGCCTATAGTTGCTTTGTTACTTGTGTCTATGCCCGAGAGACAATTGCAAATGATTACATTTTCTTTTCATGACGAGGAAGAATTAGTTCTACCTGAGATTGCTTCTTTATCTAAATGTTGTCAGAAGTAATTGCTTACTCTCTGTCTCTATCTCTTTCTACATGATGAACTTGCGATTTGGATACATGAAATGTACTTGTCTCTAGACGCACTTAGGTTAGGCATCTACTTTAGTGGAGTTTGCAGTTCAGCTCGTGTAGCTTTGGTGTTACCATTTGCTGAAGGTTAATGGAAATGTGGTTTCTACTTAGTCTGCCACAGGCAATGTTAGAGGTAGTCTTCTTTGGTTGGTACTATTAATAATTTTCTAAAGCATCTAAAAATGTCCTTTTAGTGAGCTGTTCTTTGCATGATAGTTTCTTGCTATCGCCAGCCACTAATTCTCTCTGCATGGAAGGAACCACTACATTGTAGAAAATCAGGCGGATTCTAGAATGGTCTAGTAGCTATTTATGTAGCCAGATGATTTGAGATGGTTGATGCATACAACATACTACGCTTTAATCCCAAGTTAGTTGTGGTTCCTATGTGAATGCTTCACTATTTATTTTGCGTCATTCTCACAATATCTTTTGTATTGTGAGGATTCATCGTAAAATGACTAGTTTTATGGTGGTCATTAACCTACTTGCGACCCTCTTTCTCTTTATCAAGATTTAGGGCCGGCAAATGAGCAAGCTCCTGCTGGCAGAGTTACATGGATGATGCATGATTTGCTCAATTTAACGAGTGCTTGGTGATGCAAAGAGTACTAACGGATATTTCTAGGCATAATTGTATTATCATTTTTATTGACCAAAGCTGCTCTTGATTCATGTATCTTGTATTATCTTTCAATCTTTTCATGGATGTCTATTTATCATTTTTATTAACCGAAGCTGCTCTTGTAGTTTGTATTACTTTTCAATCTTTTCGGGGGTGTTTATTTTGGATACTGAGGCTTGCAATGCCTTAATGAAGTTTAGAATTTTACACTGTGCTTTTGGAACTTGTTGGATTATTGTGATGCATGAAAAGTCTTTTTTTTTTATTGAGTGTACCTGGTAGTATGTCTTGGTACAGATTTTATTGATGTATTGACATCTATAGTTACGTAACAAGGTTCTCTAAAGGAAAAATGGACGTCGGAAGGATTAAGAGATCAGTACAATGATTGGATAAACTATGACTGAAATAAATATTTTAAATATGCTGAAACGCACAATTAGAAATGAGAAATTGTTGCGTAAATTAGTGGATGGTCTCACATACAGGATTTTCTTATAAATATATGAATGGCATGTGTGTCCTGTGAATCTTTAAAATAAGAACATTTAAATTTAATGCATTTGGCAAAGTGATGCTGCTTCCTCAAGTCTTAAGATCAATATTTAATAAATGACTATGTAGAACAGTCATGACTGTGAATTTCACAACCCATAAGGAAATGAGACGGATTAAATAGGATAAAAATCCCATTATTCATTTATATATCATGTCTAGTATAAAAAGGAAAAAACGCCAGTGAATTGACAACTGGGTTCCTGTAGTCGAGCAATCTTGTATAGTGAACTTAAGCCAATACAGTGGTGGTTTTGCATTGGAAGGGGTTAACCTTTCTCTATTATCAGAATTTGGTTGTTTATGTCATCATGATCTTTAGGCCTGGTAACTTAACCTTTCAATTTTAGCTGTTCTTGGTATTTCATATTTGTTCTCATTGTTGTTCTGTTCTTCCATTCATTTCATTTTTCCTTTGGGAAATAAAGGATGATCAACTCATGATTTGATGCATAACCTTTACACTGAAGTATGAATATGGTGATGTTTCTTTTCAGCAGCACATCACAGTTCTGTCCCACTGAGCAAGTGCATTTTTCTTAAAAGATGGTAGATTAACTTAAATATGGCTTACAAGTTTTTCTTTCTTTGAATTTGTTTGACATTCAAATTATCTTGATTTTGATACTTCTATTCATGTTTTGTTCAATTTTGTAGAAGCAAGTGTAATCATTTGCATTAAGAATCTTCTTGATCCATGTTATTCTCATGACCGTATTTTTCCTGAAGTGTAATCAGCTTACTTTGCTGCAGATGAAGAAGACCACATTATAATTAATGCCCATGCAGTCCATGGAAATAAATGGGCCTCAATTGCAAAATTACTCCCTGGTAGAACAGACAATGCAATTAAGAACCACTGGAACTCTACACTAAGGCGCCGGTTTGCAGCGCTATGGAGGGTTAAACCAGTGCACTGCCACATGTTAGATGATAGCATCATTTACAAGGCCAAGGCATTATTTGAAGAAACTAAGTCACTAGGAGATCTTAATCAAATTCAGCCCCTGGAAATGCTGGAAGTTAGTCGCACAGAGTGCATGTCCAGCCAGTCTGAAGACAAAGCTCAAATATATGTGATGTATGGTATTCCTGAGAAAACTCCGCACTTTGTTTCTGAAAGAAGTGGTTCTACATCTATGGGAAACAGTGATCCATCTCCTTCTCGTCCAACTGAGAAAATTGGTGCATTTAATGTTTATAACCCTTCGACTTCAAGAATAGTGCCAATGCAGGGGCCTCTGATCCACACATTCTCACCCGACTTTGATATATGCAAACTTCTTGAAGGTGTATCCGGTGAAACCATAGTTCCTCAGGGGTGCGGCCATGGTTGCTGTGCAACTACTACCAAGAGCTCCTCCAAAAGTTCATTGTTGGGTCCCGAGTTTGTTGACTATGAGGAACATCCTCCCCTCCCCCGCCATGAGTTAGCTTCTATGGCCACAGATTTGAACAACATTGCTTGGATCAAAAGTGGACTAGAGAAAGCTGGCAAATTATCAAGCCCAACCACAAGCCAAAGAAATTCTCGGCATAATTCTGCTCAAGTGGGTGTTGGATGACAGAACACAAAATGATATCACTCTTTCTGAGCAGACAAGCCCGTTGATTGGCGTGATGATCCATGTATGTATCTTCAACTCCAATGTCTATGCCAAATATTGGATTGCCAGCTGAAGTTGAAGGCTCGAGCTGAAACTTGTAGCGTTTTTTCTGTTTCTTCTTTGTGGCCTTTTTTTTTAAATGACAGAAATGGTATAAGAAGGCATTTACACCAACTAGGGGAGAAAGAAAAAAAAGCATTTTATGCTCGAAAATTGCAGACTGGGAAGTTGCTTATCTTGTAAAGTTGCTGTATGGCTGGCAATGAAATTGTCGTGGTAGACTGTTTTGGCCTATATTTTTAATTTCCATGAACATTTTGATTCCAAAAACTACTCTATTTCCATGGATCATTTCTGGACTGGGTGTGTTCTAGTTGAGTATCTATCAAAAATAACTTTGTTACCCCGTGGGGTAAAGTCTGTGTGACCTTATTTATGGGCCTATACTGGGTATTGTTGTTTCTGGACTGGGTAAATGAACAGCAGCTTCTTGATGATTTCCACCTTCTCGTAATCAAAGAACAACCAAAAAGTTTACAGTTAGACATCAAGCAAAATCACATTTACAAGCTACATTTATTGCAGAATTACATTTAACCAACCTGTAAAAAGTCTGGAAGTGTAGAATGTAAACGGACTTTAGAGAGGTTATTTTTGATAAACCTCGGCTCAAAAGAAGAATAAACAAAGTAAAATTGAAAGGAAAATAATGATAACAAAATAACAAGATAGCCCCTTCTGTCCTCCTAACTGCACCTTTAGCTATGACAAGTTTGAGATTATAAGTTGGCTGAATCCACCGACAGACATTTAAAGCTGGTATTATTTTTCACTTAAATACCTCAATTATACATTTTACATGGCAGAAGAGTGTGATTCACTCATTAATGACGCATGTGAGAGGCTTATTTATCCAATTTTTATTTTATTTTTCTCTTCTTATTCCCAATTTTTTCAGTCACTACCTCCCACCATTTTCCCAAATTTAGTACGCATTTAGACATGCGTTTTCATATCATGAGATGAAATTCCAAATTCTCAAAAAATCTTGATTTGGAATTTCAAATCATGTGATGAACTTTTTTAAATATAAAATTTGACCCACAAGTTTATATTTTGTTAAAAAAATCAATCATTTTATATATACCGACCATATTTACTAATCATTTATTTCAGATGTAAACAAAATTTGTAATTGGTAATACATAAATAGGCACTCAAACTTGGTTTCAACTGGCAATCAAGCACTCAAACTTTAAGAATGCACATCGAGGCACCTCAACTTGGTCTCTGATAACTACATACTCCAACTAGTCTCCGCTATGTCTTGTAGGCACACAATGCTGACATGACACATGACACAGTGAAACCAAGTTGAGGTGCCTAGATGATCATAATTGCCTCATCGAGGCAAATTATTTACACAACCCTGTCTTTTTACTTTCATGCCCTCCTAGTTAACTACAAAAAATATCTCACCTTGCTATCCTTCGTGATACCATCATAGTATATCCATTTACTGTCATTATATCACTGGGGATGAGCAGTCCTTCAGGAATAGCGCGTAGGGCTCCTCAATCCTTCATAATGTCGTCATAGTATATTCATATACTGATATACTTTTATAATACCATTGCAATATATTCATATACTGTCATGATATATCTTATACGCGAAAAACCTTCAAACTCATAGTAAGAATATTTTTCTTAGCTTGTGTTGCGAGACCTGAAACTTTCACTGATACAATAATGTTTTTTTTTTAAAAGTAATAATAATGTTTGGATCAGTTTATATATATTTCAATTTATTTTATTTAATATATCGTATTATATCCCACTGGTCAATATAAGCTTCAATAACTTTATTTTTTTTTAATTAAAGCTTCAATAACTTTGTCTACCAAAATATAAAAAATAAGAACAAATGCCTATTATATATATTAGACTCTTTTCCTTTAAATAAAGATTGAAATTGAACATCAAATGAATTGCTTGATAAATTCTGCAGATTAGACAACTTAGCCCCTGAGTTTTAGGTATGTCTGGTCATAAAAATTATTTTACCTTTTTCGAAATAATTTTTCCACTATATATTTGAAAATCAATATTTCGTTATGAAATTTTTAATTCAACTTGAAGTTGTATTTTAAATTTAGAAGACTGCTTATAATCTGCTTTTCAATTCACTTTTCAAACATGAAGGTTATTCCAAATAGTGTTTGCAAATGTACAATCGAACACAATTATTTCATATTCAATTTCAACTCTATAAATTTTAAATAAAATAAAAAAATATTTGAAATTTATGACCCAAATAACTACTCAGAATATTCTGAAGAAAATACCTGTTGATATGTTTTTTTTTCTTCAGTTCATTCAACAAGTAATAAATGGACTGTAACATGTTCATCTTAGTCCTTTGGAATTAATATTTAGTGGACACAACTCTATTAGGCCTGTTATCACTGTAGATGGACCGGATGTATTTAAGTATTGGACCACAATTCTTCAACAACTTTGTGTAGGTAAAAAATAATCAGTGTGTTGTCCTTCCAGATATAGTTACTCGTAGCTTTTTATACGGTCATTAAATTTTGAAAAACTTACATAATTGTCTCATCGGAGCAAATATTTACAGCTTGCTACTTTTTTACATTCATATCCTCTAATTAATTACAGAACATACCTCATCTTGCAGTCCTTCGTGATACCGTCATAGTATATCCATATACTACCATGGTATCAGTGAAGATAAGCAAATCTTCAGAAATACATCATATTTGTTTAATTTATCTCTTTCAACTTGGATCTCGTGAGGTAGACCTCGAAATGGTTTAACATAAGCAGAGGAATTCACAGATTTTCAGACGTAGAGCGCGTAGAGCTCCTTAATCCTTCATGAAACCGTCATAGTATATGACAGCCGTAGGGCTCCTCAATCCTTCATGAAACCGTCATAGTATATGCATATGCTATCATGGAAGCACTGAGGAATGAACACTCCTTCAAAGATATACTCATTAATCATACATGTTACTATTATAGTATATTCATATACTAGCATGATATACTTCATGATACCATCCGAGTATATTCATATACTGTCATGGTATATATTATAATACCATCACAGTATATTCATATACATCCATGGTATCTTATCCGCGACAGACCTTCAAATTCATAATAGGACATGAATTGTAATTATTTTGGGTCGATGAAATATTCCGAGTAATTAGTACGAAGTAGTCCATTTTAATATCCTAATCGGTCCCTCATGGTCAGATGCATGTGCCACATGTCGTCATGTCATTTGCTCACCTAGGCTGGATCGGGTTTCACCCCATATAATTTCATAGCAAGTATAAGAAAAAACTTCACACTTACATAATTTCATATTAAACTGTGAGCTTGAAGATCTGACTTGAAAAACTTAAAAGTACACTTCTTTAGTAAATTAATAACATGTAAATCTTAATTCAACAATCATGGATATTATGAGTTTATATACTCGTTCTAATTACATCACATTGTCATTTAAAAATATTTAATAAAAAATTTTATGGATATGACTTTCGTGAGAAAAAAAACTTTAGTAAGAAAAAGTGTCAACTCACCTCAAGATTATTTCTTTCTAGCAAGCTTAAATTCTACCTATGTCAACAACAATCAACAAATTAATTTACATCAAATATTAGGGCTCGAATCATCAAGATATACTATACTGATTCAATAATTCTGATGAGATCCAAAATAAATTTCCAAATATACCCTTGATAACATTATACATTACTAGAGAAAAGATTTTTTCTACTTAGTATTTAAATAATTTCTATCTAACACTTTTTTCTTCCTAATTTATACACAATTTTAATAATATTCATGTCATTAATAAAAAATAGTACTTATTAACAGAAGACACGCGCAAAAAATTTGTGTATATATAAATATATATATATATATATATATATAACTAGTTCATCACCGGAAAAACTATCATATTTATCATAAAAAATTATCGTAATCATAATTTCTTCTGTCATAATAATGGGAAGAAATTAGTTTCTAACCTTTTACTAATTCTTTTTAGTTTTATGATTTTTTGCAAGAGATTTTTATTGTTACACACAAAAGATCATTATTTTTACACATAAGAGATCTGAAAAGACCATTTTCTTTTATTCAAATTGTAAAAAATCAAGAAATCTCGTTTCCTTCTTAATTTGAACGCATTTGACATGCGGCTCAATCTCAGCAAGGGACTTGAGGGCTTTCTTGAAGGATGATAACTGATTTGAAAAATAAGTCAAAGTTCATGAATAATCACCCGAAAAAAGCTTTGATATTGTGTATTAATGGCAGATTACCTTTTTGATATTGTGTATTAATGGCGGATTAGGAAAAAAGTTTCAATTATGTGCGTTAATGGTGTTTTTGAAATATAGTCAAAATAAAAAAGTGTATACAATCAAAAGTATACATAAAACATATTCTTGTATCAACAACCAACAATAATACATTCACTGAAATAAAATTAAAACAAAAGAATGTATTCAATGAAATTACAATTAGGTTGAGCGAACAAACAGTGTATCCAATGAAATTAAATGTATGATACAACTAGGTTTGAGATTTTGAGCGAAAAGATATAATGTATCCGATGGATACAACATTTATATATATATATATATAAAAATAAATAAATAAATAAATAAAAACGTCATTTTATATTAAATTCGATCTGATCCTTTGTAAATGTATTTTCCCTCAAAGCATGTGATGAACAAATTGAAGGACCACGGTTGCAACATCAATTTGTGCATGTGCATTCAGCAATTGGGTCATTTTTAAAACTTTATTTCTCTTATTAAATGGTTGTTGAAATTTAAAAAAAAAAAATTTAAAAATAAAAATTGACATTGATGGAGTGTGTCTCTGATAATTCTGTCGCTATGTCTGCGCGATGAGGGTCCGAGAAGACATGAAAAATATGCTCAATGTCAGTTGATTGAATAGTAACTCAGCGTCTTATTATTTGAAAAAAACTTTCGTATTTTAACGAATTTCGGAGAATAAAAAAGAAAACATAGTCCAATAACCTACTTTTTTAATGTGATAGATTTAATTTATTGTAATTTGCGTTCAATTAACCACCTCAATAATCTTTAAATTAGGCGTACAACTAAAATAGATATAAAAAAAACATTGAATAATAAGATCGTCAAATGAGCATTTTTGGTATCCGTCAAATAATTACTAAACTCTGGTCGATAAATTTTATGAAAATTGAAAAAAAAAAGATAATAATAAATTCAAAAAAAAAAATAGAAATATCAGAAAAATCGTGTCAAATCTCAAAATTGCACCATTGAGAACTGCACCAACACTGGATTAATCGTCATAAATTAATAAAAAAAAATAACATAAATTACACCTTAAAAATATAAGCCAGAATCCATAAATAAACAAAAATTAGAAGGGAATTAGTGAA
The DNA here is from genome assembly GCA_035772735.1 of Datura wrightii. Classification (NCBI taxonomy): domain Eukaryota; kingdom Viridiplantae; phylum Streptophyta; class Magnoliopsida; order Solanales; family Solanaceae; genus Datura; species Datura wrightii. The sequence continues at coordinate 74,054,186 of JASDFA010000023.1, read as the reverse complement.
AAAAAAAAAGTGGAAGGAACATCTTGAACTTAGGGGGAAGGGACCTAATAACAATAAAAGAAGTGTGTACATTTCCTGATCAAAGAAGCCCTAGAATCACCACTCATTCAACAAAGAAATTTCATGAGTGAACTCTATTGGGATTCTTTCTAACATCCATTTTTCCAACATAGATAAATTTTATATGTATATCTAATTTCGATCTATTTTTTAAGATACTTTTAATTAATCAATCGTAGAGAGCATGGGTGAGATATCAAAATCAACTTTCCTGTCAGATCAGATAGATAACTGGCATATATATAGATATGTTGAAAATGTTAGAAGCAACTGCAAAAACTATATCTTTAAAATATAAGTTCAGGTTAGATTCTCTTCTCTTTTTTTCACATTTTGTATTAAATCTATTGATCGACGTTTGTTAAATTTTTGAAGAGCTCACTTTTAACAAACTTAAAAGAATAAACTTGTTCACAATTTTATAGTCAAAAGCAAATCCACGAGGGTTCTTAGAGATCTAAAATTAAAAATAAAATATCTATTATAAGAGTCAGGGATTTGAGCCCTTGTCAAGGAGGAAAACAAAGCTTAAACAGGTTTCACTGCTACTACTACAAAAGAGGTTGCTTTATTATTGGGTTTCCAACATATATTTCTTATATATTTAATAAATTTTTCAATGTTAATATTGAATCTGTGTAAAAGTTAATGGGTTCCTGAGAACCCTCACCCAAACCCTTAAATCCGCCCTTGTCTATAGTTGCAAATGAACCTTTTCAAAGTCGGAACAACAACAACAATATATCCAGTGTAAACTCACAAATACGATTTGAAGAGAATAAAATATACGCAGAGCCTATCCCTACCTTGTTCATACTCACAACAATAACAATGACATATCCAGTATAATCTCACAAATACAATCTGAAGAGGGTAAAAATATACGCAGACCTTACCCCTATCTTGTTCATAGTTACAACTACAACAACAACAACAACAATAATAACACATCCAGTATAATCTCATAAATACAATCTGAAGAAGGTAAAATATATGCAGAAGTTACTCCGCCGAGATAGGAAAACTTTTCAAAGTCACATGGACACAATTAGGAAGATGTTCACAAAAGGACATCTAAATTAGTGCAAAAAGACACATCTCAGTCCCACCACACCATCCTATTGTCAAGTTGAAAGTTAATAGCTTTAATCAGTGTTGAGATGAAATATACATTGTTGGGCCATTGAATTAATGTCTGACCAAAGAAGTAGCTAATTAAGGACATTCTCACTATACTTACCCAAATTTCTTTGAGGTTGTTGGCACAACATGAGAAAAAATAGTGGATGGAAGCTGTCAGTGCCACTAGTTTTGGTTTGTTTTCTTTTGTACATTGCAAAAATACAAGTAATATAATTAATGATGTTGTGAGTTTTATTTTAGGATAAAGGCATAAAAATATGTCTCAACTATTATAGTGAAATTATCAGTTACACGTTTAAATTATATAGGAGTTTTTATAACTTCTTGAAATTATATTTTTTTCGTATTTTTTTACTCTTTTTAATTAAAAAAAAAACAAGTTATGTTCATACAAAATCAGAAAAGAGGAATTTTATGTCCATTATTTCATTTTTATAGTACTCTCAGACGCGATCTTCTTTCATCTCTCAATCCCTTCGTTCCTTTCACAATTATTCCACCAAAATATCCTCTTTTACTTTTATAATGTATATTCACCTTTTAACGCATGTCATTACTGGAAAAGGTAAAAAATATGAAAATAATAAGTACAGGAGAATCATAGGACCTCTGCATAATTTAGATGTCTAACTGATAATTTAATTTCTACATTTTATGAATTCGAATTTCGATTCTATCATAATTAATTTTTATTTGCTGGATTCGAAATTAATTATTTATTCTTTAATGATTTTAAAGTGCATACCGCACGGGACTAAAGCTACTCGGTTCGAATGAACCTAGTAATTACACTATATATTCGTCCCCATTTTATGCTAGGTAACTCATTTGAAAAGTAATTACGCGTAGTTATATCCTAAACTTCATGCTTATAAGGAACGCAATTCATTAAAAATCGTTTGAAAATATTGCGTACTTTATGATATTAGAATTATATTATCGTTAAATATGAAATAATAGTACAAATTTAACATAAACTATTGATAATTAATTCATGAAACATACAATTAATTATCAGGCAAAATACATATGAGACACCTAAACTTATCCCAAAAGTATCATACCTATCATCCCATGTTCTCATTTAAAGTGAAATTGTTATTTCCTTAAAATGTGAAAACCAAATTTTATTTTGATGGTATACACCTGTATTGACACGTGTCATTTAAATAAAAAAAATTCACTTTTTTCTATACATGGCCTAGACTTCAAGTCTTCTTATAACATACAGCTGAAGCTACAAGTTATTTTTCTCATTTTAATAAAAATAATAGAGTTTTTAATGTAAGTCTAATTACTTAGATAATGCCCCAATGGAAAAAAAATGATATTTGGCCAATTCATAATATTTAGTATAAGTTGAATAAATTTAATAAAATCATAATAATTTTGAAAGGGGGTGGGGGTGGGGGTGTGGGGAAGGGGGAGGGGGGAGGGAGGTTTATGAAGAGTTAATTGAGATATTTCATTAGTGAGGGCCTATCCAGCAAAGCCTGCAATGGTGTCCTTTGATGTTTCTTCAGTGGACAAATTAGGGGCGGAGTTAAAAAGTTACGAATACGAGTTCGATCGAATTAAATTAATTTTTTATAAATAATATATTTATATTAAAATTTTTATTATTTATTTATAAATATTTAATTTAAAAATTAATTATCATTATTTATAATTATCATTTTAAAATTAGAACTTATAAAATTAAAATTATGATTTCTACTGTCAAAATGGGTAGAGCTAAAAGTTTAGATACGGGTTCAGCTAAATTGGGTAATTTTTTTAAACAATATATTTATGTTAAAAAATTCAGTAATTATATACACATACTTATTTTATAACCCGGTTATTACCATTTGAAGTCATCACTTAAAAATTCAAAACTTATAAAATTGAAATTCTAATCTCAATATTGACGGTCTTCAGAGGTGGAGTTAAAAGCTCGAATACAAATTTAACTAAATTTAGTAGTTTTTAGTTAAACAGTATATTTGCGTTAAAATTTTTATTAACTATATATAAATACTCAATTTGGAACTCATATATTTTCATTTATGATCGTCGTTCTAAAATTCTGAATCTATAAATTAAAATTTTAACTCCGATTCTAACCCTCGCGAACAATTTATATATCTGGATTATTAAGTTCGGGGCTCACATGAGTTTTTTATACTTGATGGACTTATCTAGCATAAATTTATTAATTAAGTTGTGGAGTTTCGCATATTGAATGATTAACCGAAAAAAAAGGAATTTTACAATATATATATATATATATATAAACTAGGAGTAATCTTTATGTTTTGCAGCTTTTAGCCAATTTTTTGCAATGTTTAATTATTGTAACTACAAAAAAATAGTTATATTTTGCGTATTTATAAAATGTAGTTATAGTTACTATATTAGACAGATATTAATTGTATTAGTAAAAGAGAGTTGTATTCAGGTGGCAGGCATCCGTTGTATTAGGCGAGTATTAATTATATTAGGAGGTATAAGTTGCATCAGATGAAAATGCGCAAAAGAGCTATATCAATGTATATAGTATCAGCGAGAGCATATGCATTGTATGTTTGCTATAAAATTCGAAATATAGCTGTGTTCATTTTTTTAAAAAAAAAATTAAAACTATGCATCGTAAATACAATCTAAATATCTCACATCACGTAATTTTATCTTTTTTTTGAGATATAATCTGTATCGTTTACACACTTGTTACTTACTATTGGATATATACTGTTGACGATTATAAAATATTACCTGGGCGGGTGAAATATTTTTTACCCTACTGACTAAAAATGTTAAGGTCCCAAAAAAATTGCGAAGCACAACGAACTATTACTATATAAGTTACTCTTTTTCTGGTCAGTAACTAACCAAATTATAACAAACTGAAATGCTATAAAAGTAGCCATAAAAGGGTCAATCACAAAATCTTGTCTAAAAATTAAAATTCTAACAATAATATAAAAATAAAATGTCCCTCATATGGGCCCCCAATATTAATGTACTTTTTCCATGTTTGCAACTCATAGCCATTGTTTTGTTTAAATTTTCCATTTGCTCACTATACAAGAGGGCCTAAAAGAAAGTGCTATGTAGTAAATTAAAATAGTAGAAAGGGCTTTTAATATTTTTTATTTTTCTACTTTTGCTTTTGCATAATGAATCTTTTCTTTAAATGATGATCTGTCATTGAAAGCGATGCATTACAGCTGTGCCACAGTTGTAGCAACGGGTACGTTATGGCATTAATCCATGACAATTAAAATATAAGATTGGAAGATCGCGATAGGGTGGTAAATAAAGAAATATGAAATATATGCATGAATTATTTCGGAATTATAATTAAAATTATTTTTCTCTTTTGAACTTGTCTTACATTAGTGACTCGATTTTTTTCAATCAAATAAATTGTATGAAAGTAAAGTCAAGAGGTGGTAGGGGCATCGATCTTCTCATTTGATCATGAGGAAAAAGTCGAGGCAAGTCGATTAAAGTCAGACGGTAAAGAAAATATTTATTTACAGTTAGTATAGTGCAATCTTTCATCTTTTGTTCTTAATATTTATCTATATATGCATGGTGTTTATAATAAACCAGGTAAATTTATTGTAGTTAGGTATTTTAATAAGGTGAGAATGTATGTTAATTAACATGATTAATAGGTAAAATTCATGTCATAACGCATGTGATGCATTTATTGATTTTGTGTAAATATCGAATACAAATAATCGTTTACTATAAATAACACTTCATCCTTCCGACTTCTTTGGATGGTTGTTACACATCGTTGTATAATGTTTCATATTATATTGTATTGTATTGTATTATTTTAATAAATATAATGTTTAGATAGATTGTATCGTTTAAGTCCTTATATAATTTCATACATAAGAGATTTGAAGAATAAACCTACAAGAAAAATAGGGTATGGGATAAAGCTATTATAAGAAGGTAGGGTAAAGAATAAAATAAGATTATCATATAATAATCAAAGACAAATTGAGAAGAAGAAAAAGATAACGACGCGATCACACCAAATCAGTCATTATATATATAAAATGAAACTTTTTTATCATCACATAGCGATAAATTAAACGATATGATATAATAAATTTTAGATAACAATTAAAGCAAACGTTTATCTAAACTAATAACATAATACAATACAATAGGTAACAACCATCCAACAATTGTTAATGACGTCTAGATTTCGTGTTCGAATTTTTAAAATAAAATCGTCTTTAATATAAAAAAATATTTTACTTATCGGAGTAGAAATTTTCATCGCAAATTTAAATTAATTGGTACAAAATAAATATTGACACATAGTGGAAATAAAATAAAAAAACAAGTTACAATACAAATAAAGAAATATAAAAAAATTAAGGGTACTTAGGGAAAGCAAACAATTAAGGTAAAATATTGGAAGAGTTTAAGTTTTTTGACAAATGATATAAGAAAATATTTTTATAATTAAGTTATTTTTAAAATAATTATAAATAAATCTTAATAATGAGCACTAATATGTGATTTGATAAAAATGATAACAAATCCTATTATAATAAATTAAACTACTCTAATCATATAAAAAGATTACATTGGTAATATAGATAAATTAAATCCAAAAATAAATTGACAATAGTTTTCATGCCAAAGGCAAAAGACTTAATTACGAATAATTACAGATAAATCATAAGGTCCCCCTTCCATTAACTTCCTAAATATGTTCCCTTTTCTATATATATATATATATATATATATATATATATATATTAATATATATATATATATATATTATGATGATTTATTCAAATAACCCACTTAATTAATAATAAGTAACTTTTTAATGAGTGTATTGAATTTTTAAAAATTATGTATCGAAGAAAATATCACGTACTAGTACATCAACAAATTTGACCCTTCCCAACATGGGTTGTTGTGGAAGCTCAGGATCTCCATCCTTAATCAACGGTCTCGATTTGAGTTTCTGGAATGACAAAAAATTCTATTGGGAGCGTCATTCTAAGAAAATGAATTCTGTAATACACGAATTCGAATTTTGTCGGATTTCAATATGGATTTTTATATTATTGGGATGTTATTTTTGTTTTGTTACTATTTGTTGTTTTGTTATTATCTATCATTTCTTGTACTTTCGTTACTTCTTTTTTTTGGACCGCTTTGAATTATTTTTCTTTGAGCCGAAGGTCTTTCAGAAACAACTTCTCTATCTTTGAGATAGAAGTGAAGTTTGCGTATACTTTACCCTCCACAGACCCCACTTATTATTATTATTATTATTCAATACGAATATCGAACACCAGGTGAATAAAAAATATTGAACCTTGATAGGTTATTTTTAATGGCCATGTCTGTATGAGCATTATGAAGTTTCATAATTAGTTCTCCATAGACTTTGTAAAGGAAATAATAAGTGTTTTGACATACAATTGAAAGTGGTTATTATGAACTTATTAGTGTTGTCTACAAGGCGTGGGAAAGAGAGCAAGATTACTAGTGATAATTAATTACTAGAATTAATCAGAAAATTTAGCTATTAAAGCTGCTTTATATATACTAATAATTTTTTTCATTCCCTTTTTAAATGTTGTTTTAGCTTTTTTTATGTCCAACAATAATAATAATAATAATAATAATATATTAAATATAGTCTCATACGCAGACTCTCTACCTTCGTGGGGTAATTTGATAAACCTTCAACTCAAGAAATTATTTTTTAGAATAACCTAAAAGATTTATGCCCATTAAGAAAATAATATTATGGTATACTTTAGGAATCTTAGCGGGCCAATTGATTAGCTATCTAAAGGCTTTAAATATTAAAAACCTTAATACTTTGAGGTTTTATTCCAAAATTTGAAGTTAAATAGACTTGTTCGATCGTGAAATCTGCAAATACGATTAATCATAGATTTTGTTGTATTTTGATGAAAATTATTTGTATTTTTTAAAACATTTGTATATGAACGATATGTCATTAAGAAAAAAAAAACAAGTTTTTAATGCCTCAAAACTAAATCATATCTTCTTCTACTATATTTTTCTATTTCTCCGACAAAGAACATTTTCTTTTGGTCAAATGTGATCAAGTACAAAAATGCATTAGCTAGGCAAAATAATTTTATTTTGTATCTTAACCACTCTCTCATCATTAATGTTCTTTGTCCCTTTAATTAAAATATTTTTTAAAAATTTTAGTTTGTGACAATGTAATTATTCTTTATACCATAAGATCATTACAAGTATTCATAATACATTGCTAAAAAGATAGGTGAAAATCAATTTCGAAAATTGATCTCTTGAGATAGGATATAGACACTTATGACTTTTTCCTTTATATTTTGCGGTAATAATTTTTCTGGCATTATAAATTTTATCATAATAATATTATTTATATATCAAATTATTTTATAGATTAAATATATTTGACTATCTATAATATTATTGCCTGTGCTCAATTAGATAGAATATTTTCCTTAAAAGTCTATCCAACATCGATCTTAAATTAGAGGATAATAAAATTTCGATCGGAAAAAAAATTAACCATCGAGATCATTTTTTAATTTTTCTTTTTGAAAATATCGATCTTTTATGGTTGATTTTTGTAAAATATAAATTGAAAAAGACCAACCTCGGTGCTAGCATACATTTTCACCATTAAATCATTAATATTTATTGGTTTAAAGCTATATTATTTTTTATTTATACTCTTTAAACTTTTTTTTTCGTAATTTTTTTTTGAAAAAATCGATCTCCAGATGTTGATTTTTGCAAAAACAAAAAATTTAAAATAAATTAGTGGTGATTGGTATTTTGCAAAATAAATAAAATTTGTGGCGCTTAAAAATCTACCTCACGAGATTGTCTTTTTACGACCTCTTTTGAAGTTGGTTTTCGATAGTTTTTTCGTAGTGATAAGTGGAGGAATTTTCGTCCACATAAGTTTGGCGATATTGATGAAATGTATATTCATATGTGATAGAAATCTAGTCAAGCCAGTAATACTAAAAAAATAATAGATTTCTAACGTATTCATTTTTTTTTTCTTTCTGATAATCCAACTCAAAAAGAAAAATACAAATAGCGTTAGTAATCTTTTTTGCCTCGCTTACTGTGAGAAAAAGTAAACCGCTATCATTCTTCGTTTCGTTATGTTAATAACTTTAAAAATATAAATTAAATAACATCCGATCTATATCGGAAAATCACAAACATATAGATACATCATAGATCGAGCAATATTAAATTATGTCATGAAATCCTTGACCAACATATATTAAAAAAAAAAAAAAAACTAATTGAATATTAATTAGCACCTAATTAATTAATTAATTAGGCATATGGTCAGATCTAACAGTATCCATCATTACATGTGTTTCTGACTCAATTATATGATAACATCATTACAATGTCTCTTTTCTTTAGTTTAAATAAATTAGATCCAGTTCTTTATAATTTGTAATCAAGTGATTAGTTACGTAATTAAAGAGAAAGAGGATTCATATTCCTTAAGAAATAAGCATAGTTATATGAAAGTTTCAAGGATTTAAAGAAATAAATAATTTTTTTTGGTTTCTGACAGGTGTTTCTTATCCGCTTTTAGCCTGACTAATTCGAATTCATTCAGAGAGCACTTTAAAGTTTGATGGTTAAAACGCTTTCAACAAAAAATGATTTTGTTCTGATCGAAGCTCGAAACGCGAGACCTATAATTAAGGACAAAGGGATCGAATACCAACCACCATACCACAACTATTAGACAAAATAATTTCTAAAAAAATATTTGATTTCTCATTGAGTGTCCACTACCGAGTTTCAGTCCGACTAATTTAGGTTTGTGTTGAAGCACTTTGAAGGTTAATGTACTTTTGACAAAAAATAGACTCTATTTTGATCTGAGATTGAACTCGATCGAAACCTCTAATTAAAAGTAAAGAGGCATTAACCACCGCACCAAAATCATAAGTGACAAAATAATTTTTTTTTGATTTCTGATTATTCGGTGTTGTGGAAACTGAGCTATTTTTCCACCAATACCAAAACTAATAATGGCTAACAATGATAAATAAGAAGCAGAAAAGAAAATAAAGAGAATACCAAGATTTGACGAGGTTCGGCCAATTATGCCTAAGTCCCCGGACACCACTACAAATATATTTCTCCAAGAAGATTACAAGAGAGAAAATAAACTAAGCCTCTAAGAGAGTTAGAAGGCTTCAAGTTTGGTGTGATAAAACCAAAAGGGGGAGGCTTCCTTTTATAGTCTAAGGTTGCCTCCCTATTTCTACTCATCTTCCAATGTGGGACTTTGAGCCAAAAAACAACAAATCTCCACCTTGGCAAAAAGTCCCAAAAGTTACAAAATCTTCTCTCACAACTATCTCTAGTAGTGTCTTCAAATGCACCTATGGTGCTACCCATCTGCAATCTTCACAATATTGATCAAATTCATACAATGTTGAAATTTGATCGATGTCACTATCTTGGTCATCATATCTGCAGGATTTTCAGCTGTCTGGATCTTCTGAAGTAGTATTTCACCTTCTTCCAGAATCTCCCTTACAAAGTGATATCGAACATCTATATGCTTCGTTCGTGCGTGATAGACTTGGTTCTTTGCTAAACAAATAGCACTCTGACTGTCACAATGCACCTTGACGTGCTTTTGACCAACCCCCAAATCCTTCAGCAACCCTTGAAGCCAAATAGCCTCTTTAACAGCTTCGGTAACAGCCATATACTCTGCCTCTGTAGTAGACAAAGCGACTGTTGACTGCAAAGTAGACTTCCAACTAACCGGTGCCTTTGTAAGTGTAAACACATAACCGGTAGTTGATCTTCGTTTGTCCAAATCACCGGCATAGTCGGATCAGAATATCCAACTACATATTGACCAATCTTTTTATCCTGCCCAAATAATAACCCAACATCCACGGTGTTCCGAATATACCGTAGAATCCATTTGACAGATTGCCAATGTCCTTTACCAGGATCATGCATATACCTGCTCACAACCTAGTTGCATCTGACCCTTCATCATCAAGAGTTGCAACTGCAGCTATCCCAACAATTGTATTACCATCATAGTAATACAAATTATTCATCCGGGTGCCTTTAAGCATCACCAGAGCTCCAGAGACTATTTTCAAGACTCCATCTCGCATTGTCACCGTCAATCCTTTGGATTCTAGGACTCCCAAAGAGATGAGATTCTTCTTCATGTCAGGTACATACCTGACCTCTGTCAAAACTCTAGTTGATCCATCATGATTCTTTAAGTTGACTGAACCAATTCCTATTGTTTCACAAAATGTGTCGTTGCCCATATAGACAACTCCACCGTCTATCTCTTTAAACTCAAAGAACCACTCCCGGATATGACAAATATGTTGGTTGCATGCTGAGTCAAACAACCACTTGTCAGATCGCCTTGTGGAGGTTGTAACAACCAGTGAAAGATCTTAATCTTCATCACTGTATTCAGCAGCACATGACTCTGCAACAGCTTTGCATTTTTCAACTTTGCCCTTATTTTTCAATTTCGGGCAATCTTTCTTCCAGTGCCCCTTCTCTCTACAAAAGGCACATTCATCTTTACTCGGTCTGCTTCTTGACTGAGATTTCCCTCTTCTTCCTTTCTTCTGGTTTTGTGGTCTGCCTCTTGCTACCAGTGCTTCTGCAACCACCTCTGCATGCTTGCTTTCCTCCCTGTCTTTTTTCCTCAATTCATAACTATATAGAGTACTACATACTTCACTGAGGGAAACTTGATCTTTTCCATGAAGTAACATAGTTTCTATAAATTCATACTCTTCAGGAAGTGAAAACAGCAACATCAATGCCAGATCTCCATCTTTGAAAGTTTCATCAACGTTCCTCAAATCAGCTACTGCCTTGTTAAAAGCAGTAATATGATCATTCATGGTGGTACCCGGTTGATAACTAAACCGGAATAACTTCTTCTTCATGAAGTGCTTATTGTGACCGCTCTTCTTCAAGAATTTCTCCTCCAATGCCTTCCATAGCTTACTTGCAGAAGTTTCCTTTGAGAATGAATATTTCTGCTCTCTGGAAAGGCATGAGCGAATAGTACCACACGCCAACCGATTGATGGTCTTCCATTCTTTTTCTTCAATTTCTTCTGGTTTCTCTTCTTCAATAGCAATGTCTAGACCTTGCTGGAAAAGCGCGTCTAGAACTTCACCTTGCCACATCCCGAAATGACCCGTACCGTCAAAAATCTCCACCGCAAATCTTGCATTTGGCACAACAAATCTCGTCAAAATTGACGACGAAGATGCTGCCGAAGTTGATGTAGTGGAAACTGTGGCTCTCGAAGTCTGCTCATTATTATCAGCCATTTTTGCTCTAAAGTGAAAAATTACCAGTAATAATTTAGCCAAAAAAATGCACCAGGAAAATTCCCAGGAAAAACTGGAGGAGTCACACGGTCCCACTTAAAAACAAGTTTCCTTAGACAGAACTTCCCTAGACATGCACTTAATTAGACAATATATTACTTAGCAATTTTAACACAAATTTACAAAAAAATAATCTCAAGAAATTTTTTCTGATGTGGAGGATCAGTTAAAACCGCAACCACAGAGCATACTAAAATTTCAAGAGAAATCGCAACCAAAAGCTCTGATACCAATTGTTGTGGAAACTGAGCTATTTTTCCACCAATACCAAAACTAATAATGGCTAACAATGATAAATAAGAAGCAGAAAAGAAAATAAAGAGAATACCAAGATTTGACGAGGTTCGGCCAATTATGCCTAAGTCCCCGGACACCACTACAAATATATTTCTCCAAGAAGATTACAAGAGAGAAAATAAACTAAGCCTCTAAGAGAGTTAGAAGGCTTCAAGTTTGGTGTGATAAAACCAAAAGGGGGAGGCTTCCTTTTATAGTCTAAGGTTGCCTCCCTATTTCTACTCATCTTCCAATGTGGGACTTTGAGCCAAAAAACAACATTCGGTGTCTGTTACCCGTGTTAGTCCAATTAATTCGGATCCGTGCTGAGAAGCACTTTGAGAGTTAAAGCACTTTCTCTATTTTGATCAGAGCTCAAATCTAATACCTCTAATTAAGGAGGAACGGGTACTAACCACTCCATTACAATCATTAGAGACAAAATAAATATTTATTTTATCCTTTGGTGTCTACTATTCACTTTCAATCCACCTAATTCAGATTCGCGCTTAAAAGCGCTTTAAAAAAAGAACCAACTCTACTCTAATTAAAATTTGAATCCAAAATCTCTGATTAAAATCGAGAAAACAAATACTAGCCACCCCAGTCAGCATTAAATAATTGACTAGGAAGGGATGGTGACCCACTATTGTAAAACCTTGCTCCCATGTGTCTGTTTAGTTTGTTAAGGAATGGGGTCTACTAATTTAAAAAGAATTCACCTTTAAGGGGAGGCAAGAAAATTCTCCTCATGATTTGTCACCAAAAAAATAAAATAAAATAGTAATAAAATGAAAAGACTATAAAATAAGTGAAAGTAGACTAATTTTTAGCATATAATTCAATGTTGCTAAAGCACTTGTTGTTTTCTTTTTACATATTTAACTCACACTTTGCCCACTTTCTTCTGTCTCCAACCCAAAAAATTTTCCAACTCTCCTCTCTTTTTCCTCTTTTAAAAGTTTTCAAACTTTGAAGAACAAGAAGAGGAAGAAAGAAGATGAATGTTTATTTGATTTTGACAGCAACTTAAGGAGGCATCCAAAGGGATCGCATTGATCCGGTTTTTCTATCTTTATTGTTCGGATTCTTCAGAAATATCAGGAGGTATATGTGTCAGATTCATCAAGAAATAATGTAATTTTTGAAGGATTCAATATGGATACAACGTTTTTCTTGAGAGTTCGAGCAACATATAGAACTTCTTGAATGTTGTTCGGACTTTTCAAATGTTGTCAAGCTTATATGAATCAGCTCAAAAATGCGTTATTTTTGAAGAATCCACATGCAATCAGATGGATTTTTGAAGTATCCGAGCAATATAATCTTTTAGTTCGACAAATTTAAAAAAAAATTGAATTTGGATCATGCTATCCCTTTGGACTCCTCCTTTTGGAGCTACTAATGAATAAGTTGGAGAGATCTGATGAAGAGCAAAGAAATACATCAATGCTGGTATCATTTCAATGTGAAGCAATCACTAGAGAACATGTAAGTCCAGTTGAAATTAAGCACACATTATTCAATTTTTTTTGTTATTGATTTGCGTGTATTTCAATTATTTCATTGTTCATTTGTTTTATCTCCAATCATCACAGACGGTGAGTAGTGGAAAGATGATCCGTTGAACATCCTTCGTCCACTAAAAATTATATCATCGTGTATATTAAATCTTGAAAATATTAGCAAAAATCTTGATTTTCCTATTAAAAACACAAATATCGAATAACTCTACTCATCTTAAACATCAACTTTACTTTTTAAATCGTTATCAGATCTCCCTCTTTTTTTTTGGTTTGAGGGGGGGGGGGGGGGGGGGGGGCATATTCCATCACTAGTTTTTATTTTCTTTTACTTTCAATGTTTTTCCTAATTGAATTATAACTGATGTTGCTGCATCATTTAACTCTTTAAGACCATTTATACATTAATATAGTAAGATCATTTGTTATTTTAAAAAAAAATTCAGTGAATTAAAGTAGATTAATATTTATGTGGAGATTTATACATCCTCCTTTTGTTTTTCCTTTATTAATTAACTCTTATTTATTTTGCTCTCTTCGTTCATTTTTATTTGCTATGTTTTACTTTTTAAGAAAATTTTGATTGATATTTTAAGATATAATTTTTCATTAATTAATATGAAAAAAATGCAATTTATAGTATCTTTTATTAGTTTTTAAGTATCTAAATTTAAAATATTAAAATAATTTAATTTAAACTAAAACTCTCGTAAAATAAAACCTGAGAAATAAAAACACAGAGAGAGTATCTTGTTTGAGCATATTCTTTTGTTATTTTTTGCATAAACATATCTACATGTATCTGTGGTCCCAATTTACATAATTAAGAACAATCAATAAATATCCCAAAGGGAAAAATAAATTGCTATAAAAAAAGTTGAATTTTATCTTCTTAAAAGTCAAAAAGAAAGAAAAAGAAGGCCATTGCTGATTATGAGTGGGATGAAGATTCATAGCTTTAGAAAAGAGATAATTAAGTAAGTTAGTTTCGTATCAGAAATTTTGAGTTTGAGTTTTAAAATTAAATTTTTTTAAAATTAAAAGCGTTATTTTTAAAAATAAATTTTATAATATGTAAATTCACTATGAATATTGAATAACAAAGAAAAAGAAAAAGAAAAATTGGAAATTTTTTATCGTATCAACAACTTAATTTTACATCTAGATTGAAAATAGTACTCTAGTAACTTGTAATGCAAATTCAAGACAATAAATTTTCATAATTAATTTGAACCATTTGGTATGAAAGAAATATATTTTCTAAAAATTATATTAATATTTTCATTTCAATTTATCTTTAACTTTTAACTCAATATCACTTTAATTATTATTATCAATCTTTAATAGTGAATTTTTTTATTAAAACACTATTCAATATTATTCGTCTTTTTTTTCCTCTCATAAGAAATCTTCACTTAACAATATTTTCTTCCTTCTGCTAAATTATCCATTCTATATATATAAGAGCTGTTTGGATGGTCTTTAAATACAATAATTGTTTTGATTATTACTAAATATTATTGTATTATATTGTTAAATTAGATGTATGTGATCATATTGTTACCTTCTTCTTTTTCTTTTTCTTTTTTCTCATTGTATCTCTGCATTTTATTTAATAATCACATTTTATCTTTTGTTGTATTTTTTAATGATAGCTTTATATATTATCTTATTTTTTTTGTGAGTTTGTCCTTCAAATTACTTATGTATGATATTAAGTAAAAATGAGAAACAATACAATCTATTTAAATATTATATTTATTAAAATAATACAGTACAATATATTATAATACGATATATTATGAAATAAAGTGTAGAAAACAAGAGGTGAAGGACATTGATAAAATTAAATAGCATATTCTTTTTTTTTTTCAATTTTTTCGGAAAATTACTCTGGAAAACATTGTGGGATTATTTTATATCATTTTTGGTTAAATTTTTTATTATGAGATTAGTAGTTTTGTAATTTATTTATTGGGGCTACTGATATTTTTTTTTTCTTCTTATATTTTTGTGCTTTACTTGAACTGAGAGTCTAGAAATAAAATTATGATACACATTGTTCTTCCCAGACTTAATTTATAAAATCTGATTAAATATATTATTATTATTGTTATTATTATATCACAATTATGGTATTGTTTTTATACTACTTTCAATGTATGATATGTCTACCTTTCAAAAAAACATTTATTCCCAAAAATAAAAAATGAATCAATTAAAAACACTTGAAAGATGTGTGTGTCTACCATCATCTTATCTTTTTCCTTTTGTTTTCTTCCCATCCTACATTACAAATTTTAAAGAGGGATGAGACCAAATATGCTTTTTTTAATTTTTAAAACTAATTTTCCTTTTGTGGAGGAAACTTTAATAAAAGGAAAATTTCAAAAATAGCTATAGTTTGAGGTTTAATTATTAAACATAACGATATTTGAATAATTATCAAATGTATCGAGAGTTTTTGAAATTTATTTTGTATTAATGATACAATAGCTTTTAAAATTCACGTTGTATTAGTAATACAATAAATCGCAGTATCAGTGATACAATAATAGATACAAAGCGAATTGCTATATCAGTGAAGCAAGATGAAATTCAGAAACTATTGATATATTTGGTAATTTTTTTATACTCTTATTTATATGTTTGATAAATATATTGTATAAATTTATCTGATTAGGTAATTATCTCTTTAATAAACTTAATTGAAATAAGAGTACAAGAAGGATGGTGGAGTAAGGGGTCCAGTGTCAATGAGATGCAAGAATTTTGGGACAATAGATTGTCTTCAAATGAGAAATATGTAGGCCCAATTGTCTCCCTCTTGGGCTACAACAACATGGGCCATAGCTCTAGAATGAGTCCAAGGACACATAAATTGCCAAAGAAGGACCTAGTAATGATTTTCTTTTCCAAGTCCAACAAAACTATATATGTGGACCCTCACCATGGATTCCAACTGCCCCCAAAAAAACATAACTCCATGAACCCCACATTGTCCTTTTGGACTCAAAACTTTTTTCAATCACCTCAAATTTTTGGCACAACTTTTTGGAAAGTTTCTTATCAATTTAAGTTATTTGAACAGAGTTATCCGATATATATATTGACGAAAAATAGTAATAAAACAGAGTTATAATTGATACCTTTTTTTCACGTAGATCAATAAAAAGTATTTTTTATGTATATATAAAGAGTGAAGGGTCAAAGACACATATGAAGTATTTAAATTTTTGAGTTTCCTATTCGAACTATCAGGTGTTTACTTTTTCTACCTAAACTATCACTAAATGTTTATCAAAACACACATAAATTATCAGTTGCTCACATTTTCTACCTGAAATATCACCATCATTCATGTAAAAAAAGTAAACACGTGATAATTTAGGTGTGATCCGATAAACATTTGGTTGTAGTTCAGATAGAAAACTGACGCATCCAATAATTTAGATATAAAACTCAAAAAATTATAATACTTTAGATGTGATTCTTGTCTTTCACTCGCGTATATATATATATATGTATTGTATATTAAATTCTCTTGAATTCTTTGTATATTTGTTTCTTTGAATTTTGACACCCTTTTGTGGAAATTATTGCTCCGTTAGATAGTAGGAATAAAAAGTTAACTCCATCAAATGTTTATACCAAACTAATAGATATACGACATATACTTAGAACTAGAGTTGTCTCACTCAATCATAGTTAATTAATATGTATATTAACCTCATTAAATTATTTAATCATAATAAGTTAATGTGATTCAGTATAAACTCATGATGCGCGTAAATATTCTTCTTTAAAATACACCAGTCAAATTAGTTAATAGGCATAAAATATTTATTTAAGTATATTATTGTCCATCAATATTTTTAAAAATAATAAATTTTAAATATATGTAAATTGATATGAACACTGTCATTTTTTTTATGAGGCAAGCATTTCGAACCTTTCTGTAGAAACGTTATATCCTTTGTTGCTTGAGTTCTTTAATTTGCATTCGAAACTTAATGTTAAATCATCTTTTTAAATTTGCGTCTTTTTTTTTGTGATTCATTTTTTAAAAACTGTAAAAATATTCATTCTGAAGGGTAAATCAGGATTCATATAATTATAAAAGCTTAATATCACTACTAATTAATCTTATAATAATAAATTAGTGTTCTTAAGTGCCAATTTTAGCAATATCACTAGCTACTTGTTTTTTCGTAATAATATTATTAACGATAAATGAAGAAGTTTAAAATTAAGTTGTCGCAAAAAAAAAAAGGAAAAAGTTCATTCTCTTTCATCAAATTAGATAATTATGTTCCTAAACACTTCAGTCAATTAGTTTACAAAATATGTATAAAAAATGTATAGGTTGTATGTATTTTATATAAAATATACATATAATATATATCCACACACTGACACACACCAAATAAACTAATAATATTTATTTCAGTCATATTAGTAAATAAATTGGCCGAAATGTACATATTCGTTACTTTCCCAAGAAAATAACATCACATCAAATTAAACATATGGAATAAATAACAACAAGAATAAATCTTTAAAAAGAAAAAAGAAAAAACAGTACACAAAATGGACCAAAAACTAAACTAATTTTATTAAAATGGATCATTTCATATTAATTATTTGAAATACCCAATCAGCCCAAAGTAATTATAATTCGTGTTCTGCTATGAGTTTGAAGGTCTTTCACTCATAAGATATCATAACAATATATGAATATACTATGATAGTATCATGAAGTATATCATGACAATATATAAATATATTATGAGAGTATCATGCATAATTAGAGAGCGTATTCCTGAAAAACCGCTCATTCCTCAGCGATACCATGACAGTATATGAATATACTATGACGATATCATGAAGGATTGAGGAGTGCTGCACGCTCTATGTCTGTGCAAATCCCTCCTGCTTATATTAAAACTTTTCAAGGTCTGCCTCATGGGATTCAAGTTAAAAGAGATAAATTGAACAAGTATGTGTATTCCTGAAGGACTGCTCATATACCATGACAGTATATGGATATACTATGATAATATCATGAAAGATTGTGAAATAGGGTATTTTCTGTAATTAGTTAGGAGGGTATGAAAATAAAAAAATAGTGAGCTGTAAATAGTTTGTTCCAACTGAGCAATTATGTAATTTTTCCTAAAATATCATAAGAAAGATGAAGTGGAGAAGGGCTCTTGTATATGGCATTGGGCCGGTCCAAATTCTAATATTTACCGAGTTGGGCCGCCTCAACCTTTGATTTACTTGGACCAACCCACCTGACATGAATATCAATTATATGGATCATGTTATTGATATGGTTTCTAATTGTCAAAGTATTTAAATTGTAATCAGCCGCGGAGGATCGGAATGTTGAAGTTATGCCAACTTCATAAGTTATTTGTGTAAATATTCTTATTTTGGGGTGATTTTTATTTTTATCCCCCAATTAATTATCTTTAATTTTTGTTATTCGATATTTTAAATGATTAAAAAAAGGGTCAAAAATATCCTTAACAGCCCCCCCCCCCCCCCCCCCCCCCCCAAAAAAAAAAATGCAAGACATGGATTAAATTCGCAAGGCATAAATTTTTTCAATTTATGCCTTAAGGCGTAAATTCACTCAGGTTACGCCTCCAGGCATAAGTTAAGTAACATGAACTTATGTCTGGTACACATAAATTCATATTATTGAACTTGCCCATAGGCAGAAGTTCAATGAATTCATGGCTACCAGGCATAACTTAAGTAACATGAGATTGTGCCTAAGGGGCAAAAGTTCATGCAATTGAAATTGTGCCTGGAGGCAGAAATGAACTTCTGCCCATATAAACAAGTTGAATAACATGAATTTATGTCGAGGGGGCATAAGTTTAGTAGGAAACTTGTGTCTATGGACAGAAGTTCATGCAATTGAACAGTAGCATAAATCTCTGTCTTCTAGTGTGAACCTGTTTTGCAAATTTTGCTTGTATTGCGGTTTCTTTTTAAATATTAAGGGTATTTTTTGTTCCCTTTTTATTACTTAAAATTAGGGAGGGCAAATATTAAAGATCACCAATTTAAGGGGCAAAAATTGAAGACCACCCCAAAATAGGGACAGTCAGCGCAAAAACTTGAACTTCATATCTTGTTAACATTAACTTTAAACATTTAGGTTTGAAGTTAGGTTCAATAGTTCAAACTTCATATGTAAGGGTTTGAAGTTAAGGATTGTTAAACAAACTTAAATCTGAATGTCTGAAGTTCGAACTTCATAAGTAATATGTCAAAGTTTAGATATATGGATTTAATGTTTAGCCGCTTCAGAATGATAAACTTTAGAATTACGGAACTGAAATTTAAAATCTAATTTGAAGTTATAAATTTCAGACACACAGATTTGATGTTAAAGACTGTCAAGCTAAATTACGCAATTGTAACTTCAGATCGGATTTTAAACTTCAATCCCATAATGCGAAAGTTTATTATTATGAAGCGGCAAAATATTAATTAATAATTTTTATGTATATTTTACATAACGCACTTGCCCTTATGAATTGTCATTTGGGCTTTGATGTCCATGAAATTTTCCCTAACGAAACAGGTCACCTGTCTGTTTCTATGAGGCCCAAGCCCAACGATAATATATAACTTAAAATAGGGGAAAGCTTTCAAATTACAATGTAAATTTGGTAAATAGCCACTTTTAACATCTCCTATCAAATATTAGCCATTAGTTTATTAATAATTACTAATGTTTAACCATTCTTTTAACACTAAACTTTGTTTTTTGGACAAAAATACTTCAATTAAAATATGGAACAGTTTCAACAATCGATGTAGAATTTCAAAGTTTTAAGAAAGTGAAATTCTAACACACTACACTAAAGTTTAAACATGTCTTGTAGGTGAAAATTCAACATTGTTATTCAGAACTCTTACACGTGAAATTCTGGCACACTATGACAGGCTTCCGACCTAAGTATTTCGGGACATAATAATGAAATTTCAACTTCTATAAGTTGAGACTTCAAGATATCGCTTTTGAATTCAAAAGAAATATTATATGTGAAATAATCTTTTTCACATCATTACAAATACTTATTTCGCTCTTCGTTTATTTTCATTTTACTACTTATATATTATATTATTATTACTATTATTATTATTATTATTATTATTATTATTATTTTATCATAATTTTATTCATGATATATATTTCAAATTTTATAAAAAATCCCTAGAGTTTAAAACTTTATAGGTTAAAATATACTAATAACGTAAATAAGTTATATTTTATCAGTATATATAACTTAAATTCTATTATTATTTTTTCTAGTAGTGTTTTTGTCCTGATTGAAATGGTGGCCACTCCAAGAACCAAGTTTGGTATTTGGTGTTAATCTCTAGCAAGGCCTTTATTTATTTATTTTTTTCGGATAAAGTTCAGAAATGATTTTAAGATAGGCTGATTTTGATAGTTTATTTTTCATTAAAAAAAATCTAATAAAAATAATTTTGTTAATAGATGGTCTTGATTTTGTCGCCCCACTTAATTAATATTTTTGAAAATATAGCCATCAGTTTAGAAAATTCAACTTTTGCCCATCAGACAAACGTTTAGAATATTTTCAGATAGTGTTCCTGTTCAATTGACCAGAAGTTCTGTATTATAGACAAAAGTTAAAACTTAGGTATGTTACTCATGAGACAAAATTTTAATTTTTGCCCGATAAGCAATATAAATTCGTCCCAATAAATTTTATTTCAAGTTAAATATTATTTTTTAAAATTTTTATCAAACGAGGATAAGAATTTAAGGCAAAATATTTGGGGGACATTAAACATCTCAGGATCCTATTAACTAGAAATAGAGAACAAAATAACTAGAAAGGTTGTTAGAATCCCCCTCTTCTCGAAGGATCATCTACAAAGCTATTCGTTTTATCTGTATTCAGACCAAAAGCTGACATAGATGTTATAGGTAGAATTCTTTTTTTATTTTATTAAAATGATCTGAACTGTTTCAAAGACCCAACATGCATTTTTTTTGCATTGGACTCTTTCATTTTAGTCTGCTATTTTTTTTCTTGACAGAAAAAAAGATAAGAAAATGGCTCCATGTGCACTGATTCATTATTTGGGACCATTACCAAAGTGTTTCAAAGGTGGGATTATCTTGACGTAGGTCTGTCTCTGGCCTAGATCAACGTCCATAGAAGTTTTCATATATTTTTTTAAAGAAGGGTCAAAAATTGAATAAAAATGCCTCCCCTAATAGTTTGTCCAAAAATATCCCTGCCGTCAATATTTTGGTCCAAAAATGCTTCAACTGTTATTTTTGGATTAAAATTCCTTTTCCTAATAAACATATTTTTTTAAACACGTTATTTTCCTAATAAAAATATTGTAAGTCATCACTAATTTTCATATATACAAAAATACAATAATTCATCGTTAGTTTTTATTTAGACAATGAAAAAATTATAACAAAATAGAAAACATTTTTTATTTCTTAATCTTTTCTAAATTGAAGAAAGATAAACATTTACTAATAGATCCTTGATTTTAAAGTTAAAATATAACAATCATAATGACATAAAATATGAAAATTTATTACATTACTTCAGATCACAAAATATCTATCAGTTATTGTTGACATATTAGCAAATGTTTATTCTACTTTAATTCAAACAATATTAAGAAATAAAAATATTTTTCTATTTTATTATTTTTTATTATTTAAATAAAAATTAATGATGAGGTTACTATGATTTATATATGTATGGCCTATATTATCAATTTAAAAAGTACACATGATTATTTTATTTTAATTGATAAAATGAGATTAAGAAGAAGAAAAAGATTACTTCTCACTTTTTTATTAGTTAAAGAAATTTTAAAATAAAAGAAATAAGGAAAAAGTTCTTTAAGAATAATATTTTATTAAAAAAATATGTTTAAAAGGAAAAAGATGGGCATTTTTTATCCAAAAATAATACTAGGGATATTTTTGGACCAAACTATTAACAGCAGAGATATTTTCGGATCAAAACATTGACGACAAGGGTATTTTAGACCAAACTATTAACTGAGAGCATTTTTATTTAATTTCGCATAATTTAAGAATATTTTGACCCTTTTCTTTCTCTCTCCCTCTTTTTTTTTAACTATCTTAATGACTCGAACTGACAATCTTAAAATAAAAAATAATAAGTGATTATCATCTGAGCAACCCTCCCTCGGCGGTGAAGGGTTAGTCCAACCTTTTCCAAATAAAGCAAATTACGTAAATAGTAGGCAATTCAACCATAAAAGTATTAAAACATATTTCTTCCTTTTTTATTTTTTATTTTTAAAAGTGGTCAAAATCATTTTGATTTCAAATATCTAATTTTTTATGCATCTTATATATGCCGTTGTTCTTTGGCAAGTAGATATTCTTACATCATTCCCCTTTCATGTTCACATTCTAACGTGTTGTTTGGCACATTACCTTTTTTTTTTTCAGGAAAAAAAAATTATCAGTGTGAAAATAAATTTCTTTAAAATTATATATATATTTTCTGATCGAAATACAAGAATATAAGTTTCATAACTAGCAGGACGCAATAATTATTTCTTTCCGGCCCTTTAATACAATCCACCTTCATTGCCAACTTCGTTTTTAAATATTTATCTAGATTAAATATAATATATTTAGTACGATAATATCTTTTACTTATTTATTAAATATTAAAATATATATATATATATATATATAAAAAATTAAAATCACTTATTTTTCAAAAAATTTCATGAAAAATATTTTCTTTTAAACCAAATACCTCCAGAATCTATAAAGAATACTTACACTATAATATAATTTATCAAGTTGTAATAAATTGCATATTTTATTTTTAAGATAACTAGTTCTACTTTATTTTGAATATATAATCACTATATGTAGTTAACTTTCAGATAATCATATATAATATAAAATAAAAAAGAAATTACCCCTAACGAAGTGTAGAAGTTAATTAAATGGTATATATTAAATGATCTACCAACAAAAGGTTGATAGAATGATATACGTATTTTTTCACGTAAATTAGAAATTTTGAATTTAGCTTTTATTGGATATCGAAGTCGTCTTTATTAAAAAGTATTTTATTTTTAAAAATATAAATCAGAATTTAACCAGACGCAATACAAATATCAAATACTGAATTGAATTTTTTTACAAAAATAGTCGGCCCTGATGCCTCTAATTAATTTGTATATAGCAAAAGAATCCAGCAGCAAATGTGCATAATATTGTCGATTCTCGAAGTTGAAGGGTGCTTTTTTTTTTTTCCGTTCGGTATTTTATACTTGTATTAGAGCTTAAGTTAATTTGTATTTTTATATTACAGAGCTCATTTCAAGGAGCAATATTTTTAACAGAAAAAATTTTCAACCTCTTACTAAGAACGAAGGAATTTCGATCGTCTCATTATAATCCATATCGATAGTTGATTCGAGTATAAAAAAATTAAATATGTGCCGTTTTACTTTGGCAATTAGATATTCTTACGTCATTCCTTTTTCTATGTTCACATTGTAACACAATTTCCATTTGACCACTATTTCCTTAGTTTATAATACCATTTCAAATGTACCAAACACGACCTTTTTGCCACTTCTTTGGACTCACTGCCGAATTTTAAACAGAGTGAGTATATATATGCCGACATTAAGGTTGTGTTTGGTAACTTTTTTATGTTTAATTGATTAAATTTTTTTGAAAAAATACAAGTTTATGTAACTTCCTTGGTAGAAATATAAAAATAAATTTTATAAAAAGAAAAAAAACACATCTAAAATATTCTGATTTTTTTAGTTTTATATCTGAACAATCAGGTGTGTGAGTTTCATACCTGAACTATAAACTAAATGTTTATCAAAATACACCTCATTAGTTATCAATTGTTTTCTTTTTCTTCCTGAACGATGATAATATATTCGGGAGAAAAGGGAGACAAGTAGTAGTTGATGTGTGTTTTGCTAAATAATAGTTGATGATAGTTCAAGTAGAAAATGTGGTCACACATGACAATTCAAGTATGAAACTCAAAAAATTGTGATACTTAAGGTGTGTTTTTGACCATTAACTCTTTTTTAAATGATATTCTCACACTATCTGACTTTTCCCTATCAAGGCGAAACAAAGGTTTTAGATATTAATTCGATTGAATTCAATAGCTTTGATCAAAAATTTATATTTTTATATTTAAATATTTATTGAATATGTACATATTATTTATATTTAATTTACATATTATAAAAAATGGGGTTGAGTGGGTAAATGGATGAAGATAGGATATAACGAAAGGTAGTGAGCAGAGGTGAAGGCAGAATATGAAATTTATTGATTTGAAATTTTAATCCGTTTAAATTATTAAATTTTAAATTTATTATTCATTAATCAACACCAATAAATAAATAAATCACTTATATGGCTTCAATAAAATTATTTTTCGTAAAAAATATTTTTCTAATCTTTCCAACACATACAATAGATCTATAAAGAATTAATTACATTATAATTTAACATGTTATAATAAATTACATATTTAAATTTTCAGATAATTAATTCTACTTAATATGGAATATAATTACTACATATATAATTAACTTTCAGATAATCAAAATAGTACAAAAAAAATAGTTTCCCCTAGAAAGTTAAATAGTGTCTAGTAATATATATAAATGATAAGTATGTTTTGTATTTTTAATCAGAGATTTCAGTCTTTTGAATTCAAACTTTCTTAAATATCGAGTCACATTTATTAAGGAGCACAATATATTATTCTGAAAACTTTTTATTAGAATTTATTTAACTAAAATTAATAATAAATATTTTAAATGAAGAAACGTCTTTTAAATAAAAGATATGTCCCAACTAATTTTATTTAAAACAGATTCTGATTTCTAACATAATTTTTATAGAGAATCCTTCTTTATAAGATTTCTAAATATTTTTTTCTTCTCAAAATTTCCGCTTTAAAAAGATTAAATTTAAATTTTTACTTTTTAACATAATATATTTCACTATAATTTGCTTAGTGCAAAAATTTATAAGCCTATCATATCTATTAAAATTATTGCATATAATTTCATAGCAATTTCACAGAGAAAAAAAAAACAAATATCATTTTAAAAAGAATATTTCGCACATATTTTAAACCTTTAATTCTTTGTCCGTTATTCATATTATCAAACCCTTCATCTTAATATTCTTTTTCATAAAATTTTGATATATATTTTTAAATTAAAATTTTAATTTAAAAAAATAATAAATATTTAGATATAAGAGTAGTAGGTCGTCTTATTAATTATATATTATACACGTAGTATTCAGCAAAACAATTAAACAAAAGACAATTATTTGTATGAAAGTGATCTGTTTTGTCAGAATTTCATATTAAAATATCCAGTAGCAACTTGCAAAGTTTGGTGGAAAGTATTCAATACAAATTCATAATTAGCTTTAATGGTGAACAAACAATAAAAAAAATGCATGATTGGTCCAATAAAATTTAATACGTTTTATTTAATTTGAGTAATTTTTTCTTTTTGTATTTATAAGATAGGAAATAAGGTTATATACGCATCACTCTCCTCAAATTTTACTTGGGGGATTACATACACAAGATGTGTTATTCGAGTGAGTATTGTAAACGCTATACATTCTCCGTTCATTTTTATTTGTTCAGTATACTAAAAATAGATATTCATCTTTACTTGTTCAAATGGAAAATCAAGAAATAATTTATCACTTAGTTTCTAATTTACTCCTATAATCTTTTCTCAAGATATTAAATTTATTATATTCGAGGAGTGATATAGTAAAGTTATTATTTTATCTATTGCTCCTTAAAGTGTGTGTCAAGTTGATATTGGACAAGTAAAGATGCACGTAAGGAGTCGAATAAATTAATTAACCTATTACTATTTACTACCTCAATCTCAAATTATTGTGATTTCTAAATATAGTTATCTCAAATTATTTGTTATTTTTGAAGTTTAAGATAAAATTAAGTATATTATTTTTTCATTTTATTCTTCACTGTAATTAATCTTGAAGACTATAAATACCTTAATAAAATAAATATTTTAATTTAAAAAATAATATATTAAAATATGAATAAAATAGTTAAAAATTTATTATAATTATTAATATTTTTTAAAAAATATGTAAGAATAAAATACGATAAATAATTTGGGAAAGAAAGAAGAAGTAATGTTGTGAAAAACGTGATGACTGTTGTTGATGAACTATGCACATCACTCATAATTATGCATTGTTATGATTATGACGACGATGATGCAATTGGTCTAATATTGTTATCATCGATGTATTAAAAAGCGGAGACGTAAAATAGGATATTTTATTTATTGTGAGATAAAGCGTAAGTCTCGAAAAGTTGAAAGTGTAAGTTTTGTGAAATTTTTATTTTTTTTTAAATTTAATATAATAAATATAAATAATAAAAAATATAAATATAGAAAAATTATATAAAGAAAATTTAACAAAATATAAAATAATAAAAATGTAGATAGAACTGTTTCATCTTAAAACGTTAATCAAAATTAATAATTAATTAAAAATATAATCAGAATTGTTTATCTCAAAAGATTAATTAGAATTTTTTAAAAAATTAAGTAGATATTTATAAATTAACTTGTAGAAAACAAGAATAGGAAGAAGGAATCCACAATCAAAAGCATCAAACCAGAGCAAGTGATGAAAAATGATATGTGCGCTCGGACTGATGGGGCTTACACCTTACCATACCTTTGCCCCCACAGATCGTCCCTGTGCGTTTTTACTATCTTCTGCCTCAAAGCTCGCCCTAAAAACATCTCTTAAAATATTGGTTACCACCAAAGAGTACATTATCGTGGATGTAACTCCTCCTCCTTTAATCATTGATCTCAATTTCTAATTTTGAATATGAAAAAAAAATTATAGATAGCATTTTCGCCGAATAAGCCCTACGCGACGCAAATTCATATATAAATATCAAACACACACAAAATATATATATATGATCCGATATTATTGGACCAAATTTTATTAATTCGTGTAGGAAATTGCTCCACGTTCATAATAATAACTGCAGAGATCAACTTAAAGGACGATAGTGAAAAACCACTTGAAAACGTAATTCCTCTCATTTTGAACAACTAGATTTAGGTCTCCTTTATTTTCATTGAAACTAAAACTCTCTGAATCTAAATGTATATTTGAATAATTAAAATATTATTATGTTCGTTAGTAATGATCGTGTAATGCTTGATGTTAGTGACTAGAAATTATGATGACGATAGTTATGATGATGGTAGTAGCTGCTGTTGTAGTGATTAATGTGATCTTGACGGTTAGTAGTGATAGTGAAGTTGGTTGTATTAGTAGTTGACGGTGTTGATGGTGATGCCTGAAGAATGTGTGGTGATTGACTATGCGTTGGTATAGTAGTTGGCGACGGTGCTAGTTGTGATGGTGAAGATGGTTGGTGGTAGGGATTTGTTGCAGTGGTGGTAGTGAGTGATAGTGGTGGCGACACCGGCGGCGGGTGTTAGTAGTGGTGGCAGTGAATATAATTATAATGGATGTGATATATGTGATGACGACTGACAGTAGTGGTTGACGGCACGATAATTGCCAGTGGTTGTTGACGACAGTAATGGTGGTTGACAATGGTAGCAGAGGTAGTTAGTGGTGGTAATCGTGGTGATGGTTGTGATGATAGATGTGGTTAATGGTGGTTGTGGATAGAGTAATGGTCAAAATTATTCACACACACATACCTCTTAATGAGATATAAAGACTCTGTTCTAGATCTTAATGATTAAGACCTATTCAGACCAAACACGTGTTTAAATTTTAATGAAAACAAATGCACTTAATGACCTAAGACCTATTCAGATCCAGACCTCCATTAAGTGCAAACAAATGACGCCTCGGTGGCTCATCAAATGAATTTAAAATATAAAAAATATCACATGCATAAAAAAGATAAGAGAAAATTCAAGGTAAAATATATATTAAAATTAATTTCTTATATACAATATAATTCAAACGAACCTCTCCTTGTATAGAGCAATCACCTTAAACATTATTTAAGATCAATCTCCCTAAATTCACACTGAAAATTAAATAGCTCATTTAATTCTCAAACTTTAAATCATATTACATAAAATAAAGGGAGTATCATATAAGCTGCCTATTGATGAAGGTGTTTGGATATTTCTTATAAGTTAGATGTTTATAAGTTAAAATTAATCAAAATACATAAACTGATCATAAAATTTTAACATATAGACACTTTAGTTTGATCAATATTTTTCCTTGTTTATCACTAATATTTGTTGTAATATATTCCAGGGATACTTTTAATGATATTTTTAATTATTAAAAAAATTCTTAAAATATCTTTAAGGACATTTTAGTTATTAATGAAAAATGTATTTACTAAACACATTATCTGCTTATCATCACTTTTAATAATTTTATTTAAAAATGTAATTATTTATTTATAAATTAATTTTATTATTTTAAAAAACATTTATGCTTAACAATTATTTTCAATCAGCTACAACGGACACCTCATCTAAATGATGACCTAGCAATCAAGATAGTCATTAAGATCATGTTGGACGCTAATTTTGTAATTAGATGGCTATTCGTGCAATTTATTTATGGTTATAATTGTAATTTTCGGTGGTTATTCTCACAATTAGCTTAGAAGTATTTAAGTCATTTGTTAGCGAAATAGCCACTTTTATGTGTACTCCTTCGCCTTTTATTGGAGTCGTTATTCTTTGTATGCGCACAAAATAAATTCGTTCATATATAATAGCTTGCAAATTATCAACTGAAAAGACGTTGATAGAAAATATTGATTTCTGATATTTTTTATAGAATATCACTTATTTAATAAACTCAGTAATCCTTAAAGATATATTTTCATGTGAAATTTCTTCCTAGAGTAGTGATACTCATAAGAGGGTACTTTGAGGTCCTAGAGTAGAAAAAAATCTTATTATTCCCATAATTCGTCTAACTTTGTTACACTCACTTGTTAATATTTGTTTTAAAATATTCCATCCTACCCTTTTAAATTGAATGTTTTAAAAAAATATATTGAGAAATAATTATAAAGATAAATTAGAAATTAAGTGATAAATTATGTTTTGATTTTTTAAATCGAACAAGTAAAAATAAACAATTATTTTTAATATAGTGAATAAGTAAAAATAATCTGAAGAATTATCATACTACAAATTTCCTTCACGTTTGTTGGGCGGATCTAGAAGTTTGATTATATGTTCATATAAATAGCGATAGAGTTGGAGTAGAATATATAGATTTGCGGATATCCAATAATTTCTGCATACATTTTTTATATAAAGTAAAAGAAATTTTAATTTTTTTCGTCTATTTTTACTTGTTTTATATTAATTTAGCATGCTTTTTAAAAGTAATAAATAAAATAATAATTTTGCTATATAATTTTTTAATATAATAAATTTAATATATTAAAAAATGACTAGTTAATAATAAAGGTAAATTAGGAACTAAGTAATAAATTATCTTCTTTTTTTAAAAAAAAATTGGACAAAAAAAAATGAATATTTATTTTTAGTATAATGTGCAATTAAAAATAGACGGAGAGAGTACTCTCTTCGTCTCATATTACTTTTACTAAATATATATCCCAAATTACTTATCAATTTATAAAAATGAGATAAAATTAATTATTTTTTTCATTTTACTCTTAAAAATAATCTTTTTTAAAAAATATAAATATTATAAAGTTTCAAAAAAAATTCTCGATCGACAATCTTATTATTGATGAATAAGATATATAAATAAAGTATATTAAAAAATATTAAAGAATAAATTAGTAAAAATAATTTTCTTATTTATAATATTTTTAAGTGACATACAAAGCAAAAAGTGAACAGGTAATATGGGATGAAGGGAGTAAATATCAATAACTATTTAATTATAAATCTAATTATTATTATATAATAATCTGAATAGTTATAAAAATTTATAAAAATTTAAGTTTATATTTATATAAATTTAATAACTTTTTGCAAAATTTATATAAAATATTTATAAAAATTTAATTATTATTATTATTAAATTAAAATTATTATAAAAAATCTATAAATTTTAAAACTTGAATCTCATTGACATTAAATATGTTGAACGATATAAAAACTTACTTTTATCATGTGTTGTTTTCGAAAGTTCTTATTACTTTTTCACTTTTTGAAAAATGGTACAATTATTGGAAAGAGCTCCCCAAAACGATCTTGATGTTTGTCTATGCAATACCTAACCATTTTTTCAGATTTGAGAGATATTTAAATTATTTTTATTTTAATATTTCATTTATTCTTGATACACTTCTTTTTAGTTTATTTTTAATTTTTTTTAATTTTAATTGTGTGTCAAAAGGTTATTTTTTTTAAAGAAATTTGTTGTTCAATCGAATACCATCAAATATTAAGTTAAAATAATTTAAAGATACTTTTAATATGATGTGATATCGTTCGATTTAGATCAAATTTATACGATTTTCTTCAAAAGGCTTCAATCCATTATGTGTGAGATAGTTTGTTGTTTAATAACCTAAATAATAGCAGGTATTTTCGTGTTTTATTGATCAAAAGTTTTGAAGAATATTTTCTTTAGAAAAACAAAATCCTTAAAAATAAAAAAATAATTTTCCTAATAAAAATAGGAAAAATAAATCACATTGTCTCCTCTTACTCTCACAACCACCCATCCCAACCCCACCCTACCCACCCTCCGCTCTTGAAAGAGAACACGGCTTGCTTAGCAACCAAAGCTAGCTCCAACCCCGTCTCCCCCTCCCCCCCCCAGCCCCACCAACCTCGCCCACCGCCCACCACACCTTCCTTGCTCCACCTCAACCCCACCACTCTCGCTCCCACCCCCAAACCACACCTTCACCAAAGCCCGCCAACCCCTCATCCCTATCTTACAATCGCCCACCCCAATTCTCACTATTAGAAATAAAGAATTTTTCCCATCTCAATGAAAATTTTGAGTTATACAATATGATTTTTTCATCTATTTTTCATGGAACCAGCTCACTGGAAAACGAATAGTGGAAAACAGATTCTCACCGAAATTGTCACATCCCACCTTGGGGGGTATGACGGGCACCTGGTGCCTGCTAGACTCTGGACTGCTAAATGGTCCAGCCTGAGCACATCTGGTGCTTTGGCTGGCTCTGGCTCTATTCCAAGAAACAAACCGGCTATATAATGGCTGTAAACACAGCCTCCGGCCAACTGTCCTATAGCCACCTGTACCTGTAATAACAGCTAACTAGAACACACTCATAACAAGGAACCTATGCGGGCCGACAAGGCCACCATGCTGTCTAGTCATCTGTAATATCAACACAAGACTACTGTAAGACTACGTGACCGGCAAGGTCACCACTACTGTCAAACTAAGGCCTCACACGGCCAACATAAACCGAAATACTAAACAGCTACAGCAAACTGCACGGCCTCACACGACCGGCTCAACTGACCACAGGGAAATATATACAGACTGTAAGCCTCTAGGAATAACAACAGAAATGATCGGGACAGGGCCCCGACCTACCCGTACTGTACAAAAAGGAAAAGAGCTACACCTCTGGAAACAGACTCCGGATGATAGGAGCTGAATACTCAATAGCTGACTGGAATCACGAGGGATCGCCTCCTCGTCTATGAGTACCTGCAGGCAAGTAATGCAGCGCCCCACTGGGCGTCAGTATCACTGATACTAAGTATGCAAAGCAACTGAAATAATACAACTGAAAACAACTGAATAAAGATAGCATAACTGGCATTTCTGTATAGCAGGAGATAACTGAATCTGAAGAAGCTGACATAAACTGGATTGGGCTTTCTGTACCGATAAGGCAGAGGCGTGCCTGTAGACGCAACGGCCTGCTGTCTAGTAGCTAGTATACAATATATATAGCACATAAATAGATATACAAGTAGCAAGCAAGAGCCAATACCAACCCCCATAAGCCGGATGGCGCCAAGCAAGCAAATAATCTATATACCCCTACCCGGGTCAAAACCAACCAAAAATAAGTCACTCCACTCATCTACTCACTTCGGAGCTCCTCTACCGGCCCCCTGGGTCTCCGGCTCGGGCCATAGCCTCCGATATAAGCAACCGTGTCTGGGTTCGAAGGACTCCTGTGTAGACAGTAACAGATAGGGTCTGGATCCCCGGACACACTCAACGGGGCTACCTGAAACCGGAGCTACACCTGTAATAACTGAATGTACAGACAGTAACAGATAGGGTCTGATTCCCTGGACACACTCAACAGGGCTATCTGATACCGGAGCTGCACCTGTAATGCTGATCAGACTGCTGTGGGGAAAGCTACATCCCACCTTCGTCCAAGCTGGGGACGACATGCCACTCCTTGGAGTGACGTAAAACCCACCCGCTCAGTGGGCGACACGATTACCAACCCAGGGGCGGCGAGGACACTCAATAAGGTGCCCTCACACCACAACAAGTCTCAACAAACAAATAGCACATATAAATAGCAAGCATGTATAGCTGAAAAGACTATCTGAAATTTAGCTTCTTGTTCTGATCTGTTTCTATACTGAACTGATTCTTTTACTGATTATACTGATTCTGAAATCTCTGTTAACTGTATGGCTAATCTGTAGCCAAGATACTATCTGTCTAGATGGCTAATCTGTAGCCATAACTGTCTTTCTATCTGATCTTTCTTTACTGACTTTTATTATGAAAATCTATTTCTTTTTATTCTTACAACATGCTTGCTAATCACATAATAGACTATACTGGATCTGAACTACTAACTTGCCCTTGGGCGCATGCTTTTCTAACTTTCAGACTAGATACGATATAACAACGCAAACTAGGTTTACTGAACTTGCACAATACTTAACATTCGACTCCGGGAATTCTATTACGGAGTCTATTGTACTATACAGGGCTAAAACTACTAACTTGCTGAAGGAACTAGCTTTACATACCTTAACCTCGGGTTATCCGACTGTCGGACGAGGCTCGGTCAGTACTCCCGCTATTTCTCCCAACTGCATTCATATATACGTCAATTAATACTAAATATAGCTTTATTCTAAAGAACAACGTCACTTTCGATATAATTATAGCCTAAACTTAGGCTTATCGAAAGACGGTCAAAAACTCACTATTTTTCAGAAGTCCAGAAGGGAGAAGTATTCACTTCACAGCTAGGAGCACATAGACACTAATTTGGAGTAATTTTACTTACTTTGGTTCGGTAGCTCGATGATTCGCCGGCCGTATTTCGCGAAACAAAAACCGTAGAAATGCTCTCTGTTGCTAAATACCTCGGTACCTGAGGTTAATTTGAGTTTAGACTTCGTTTGGCGGCGTAATCAAATGGATATATATTACTTTCCTTCGTCTCTCCCTGTTTCACGTTCTCTGGAAATTGTTTAATGAAGATGATGATTAATTTAAAGGAACCTATTCACTACTTAAAGGGAACAATTATTAATTAAAGGAAATTATTGTTAATTAAAAGAAATTATTATTAATTAAAGGAAATTATCTTATGGGAATTATTATTAATTAAAGGAAATTACATTACAAACTGAGCTCCATATACTTGGACACTATAAATCGCATTTTGCCTTGCGACGCGCCGACTTGGCGCTTGTCCGATCTTTCCCCGGGCCTTTTTCTAGCATGCATGGCTTTCAAATATTCTTAACCAACACGTGAATAGGCCATCTATGTGCCGGAAATTTACGGGGTATAACAAAAATAATGGAAGCTTTTTAAATTTTCTATGTGAAGATATTATTATTTTTTCTTTTTGTAGCAATTCAATCAAAATAACTGTAGGAATAACCACTTAACATTTTTTAGTGAGAAATTTTAATGAGAAAAATAGTGATTTTTAGTAGTGCTTCGACCCCTGTTCCTTGTTCTCACACAACCCTTGCCCTCTCCCTCCCCTGCCCACAACACCCATCATCTTATCTCTACCCTCATCTCATCTTCATAGTTTTGTCTTAGATAAATACAAATATTTTTAAAATAATATTTTTTATTTGCAAATCAAACGCAAAAAAATAAATAAGAAATCACTTATTTTTCTGAAAAATATTTTCCTTCATACTGAACACACCCTATATTATTTTCTATCTCGCTATTATTCATACTAAGAAAACTTTAACGACTTGTTTATTTGTCATAATATAATTAAAATATAATTACAAATAAACTGTTTAGTTGCACAAAAGTGAAATTACATAATTAGATTAAATTTTTAAAATAAAATTTAATCATTAAAAATTAATATTTAATAAATATGTGTCTATATAGATGATATTAAATTAGATATTTAAGATACATATCATATCTTGAAAATATATTGATTAATAAACATATAATAATAATAATAATAATAATAATAATAATAATAATAATAATAATAATAATAATAATAATAAAAGATACTGCCTCATTTCAATTTGTTTGTTTGATTTTAATTTAGCATAAAATTTAAGAAAGTAAATACGACTTTTGAATTTTGTAGTCTTAAACTAAAGATATGTAGAATGTACTATAATGCCCTTTAAATTATGATCTTAAACATGCTACATGGAAAGCTAATATAATACACTTATGTCAAATTTCAACATAACATAAAATAAGTTCCAACATAAATTAAGTAAATATAATTCAAAGAAAAAAAAACATAAGTTTATAATATCAATCAACAATGAAATTTTATTTTAATTTAAAAACTAGAACAATAACATGGTTATGCTAAATGAAGATAAAATTTTGAAATAGAAAATACAAGTAATTACATAATCACAAGAAGTAAAGGTGAAAAAATGAGAAGAAGCGAAATGAAAGATAAATAACACGTAAATTAATTTTTTTTAAAAATAGAATGATAAAAATAAAAAAAGAAATTAAAAAAATACATTAAAACAAAATAAAAAAAAAGAAATTAAAAAGTAACTTTATAATTACTTCATGTAATTACCAGCTGTTCCCACCTCTACCATGAAAATTGAAGAGTGTAATTATCATTTCCCAATTACACTCAATCTTCTACGAATCAAATAATTACTCGGCCAAATAATCCGGTCATAAAAATTTAGTTAAATCTAGATCAATAATATTTATAAGATAAGCTCTTTCTTATCTTTATACTAAATAATCTTTATTTTTAGTATTATTTTTAAACGTTTGTTTGGTAGGATGCATTAGAAAAATTAATGCATATATTAATTTTTTGTATTACTAATATAATTATTTATTACACATTTTATTTGGTATTATTGCTAGGTATGATTAATATATGGCAAACCATGATATAATAATGCAAAAATTTTTAATGCATGTATTAGCATTGTTAAAGACATAATTGCCCTTCAAAACCTTTTTTCATATTCTTTTCGACGTATAATTTTTTTTAGAAATTAAGCAATGCATGTTATTTTAAATAACCAAATCAAACAGAGCATAAGAAATAATCTCAGCATAACTAATACAACTATTATTAATGTCAATATTATTTTTACATCATATTCAATAATATTCTTATACACCCTATCAAACGACCCCTAAGAGCATCACTAGACATATATGTAGCTTTTTTTTTCTCACCAACTTATGATGTGAACTTTTTTTTGCACTCCCAACAATCTCCTCCTCTAACTAAAATCCACATGACCATCGCAAACTAAGTTCCATATGACTCATCATCTTATGGCTCATTTGGAGATTAACTATGTGTGCTAGAGATAATACATAATTAACTCTTTGAATTTATACTTTATTTTTAAAAAAGACACTTTAATTTTATGGGGGTCCTATTACCTCCCTAAGCCAATTCGAAGTAGAATTACTATAATATTTCAAGCTCAATATTAATTTTAAAGAAGAGTACGTACATCACACACCAATCCAATTTTAATATATCATATTTTTACATCTTTTATATTTTTTATTTTTCTTATTTCTTTATTTATTTTTAATTTCGAGAGTAGCAAAAATAAAAAAAAGTAACTCTTGTACCAGAGAGTTTTCCCCTTAAGGCATCCTTTTTTATTTTTTTTTCCTTTTCTCTTTATCTCTATCTCTTCAGAAGTCCCTTCGACTTCATTTTCCCACTTCTTCCCCATCATCCTTACTTTTCTTTTTTCCTTCTTCTTTTTCTTTATTGTCAATATAATTATTGAGTTTGATAAATAAAGAAGAGAAAAAGTATAGGACGGAAAAAATTTCTTATTTGTCAGAAAGTTTATTTGCTGACATCAATCATTTTTTTGGTAATAAACTGTGAATATATTACCTGAACCAACAATTGAAGAATACAAAGCAAATATCCAAATTTCAAAACATACAAAATTTACTATTCTATCACCTATTTACTATAGTTTGTATCAAATCTTTACTTCTTGCTTTCCTTGTATCCTCTATCTTTTCTAACCTTGTCTTGATTTCCTTTTTAATCTGTGTTAATACATATCTTGTGCTCAATTCATTTTGTCTGAAAATTCTCCAATTTCTTGCTTTCCATGTATGGTAAATAGTTGCTCCCCAAACTGCTGCTACTACTTTTTTTTGCCTTGCCTCCAGTGCCTTCTCCTCAGCCATTCCAAGCAATTTCTGGTATTAATTTTAGGCAGAGAAATACCAATCCGACCAGCTAGACATCCCAGCACTTCATTAATCCACAAACAATCAACAAATAATTGTTGGTGTGTCTCCTTCCCCTCTGAACAAGGTAGCATTTATCATTTTCCACTTCTGAATGCATTTTAATCAATCTATCTTTAGTAAGTAATCGATTCTGTTAAGCCAGCCAAAATATTACTCTATGTTTAGGCAGTAATATAGAGTTCCACATCAGTTCTGCCCCATGAAACTTGTGAAGGTTCCCCAGCAGAGCAATGTAACTGCTCGACATTGAGTAAATACCAGAAGAAGACAGAACATACCTGCTACTTCGATACCAATTTATCATCAGCTCTTTAATAGAATTCAACTTCCTCCAATACCAACTTGAATCTTGTGGTGGTGTATGCAATCAAATATTATCACCATGCTTCATATATAGTTCATTCACCCATTTCACCCAAAGCACATCCTTCTTCTCAGACACCTGCCAAATTAGTTTCCCCACTGCTGCTATATTCCACTTCCTGCAGCATTTGATATTCAACCCTCCATATTTCTTTGGCACACATACTGTTTCCCATGATACTAAGGCTACCCACCTCTTCCCTTCAAAACCTCCCCAAAAAAACTCCTTACAGTTTTTATCCACCTCCTTCAGAATGCTTTGTGGCAAGATGAAAATTGCTCCCCAGAAGTTGTATATAGAAAATAATACAACAGTAATTACCTGTAATCTTCCTGCATAAGGCAACTACTTTGAGTAAGCCTGTGTGATCCTTACTGTGATCCTTTCTACCAACTAATGACACTCCATTTTTCTCCATTTCTTTGAAGATAATGGAAGCCCCAAATATCTCATAGGCAGTTTACCAATTGAGAATCCTGTTCTGCTCATAATCTCTGTCTGTTCTGCTTCAGTAACTCCAGCTAAGAAGATATGTGATTTTTCCAGATTTGCACTCAGACCAGTGGCATCACTGAAGTGTTGTAAAACTTCCATAATTCTATTGATAAAAGACATCTTGCCTTTACAAAATATCATAAGATCATCTGCAAATATTAAATGAGTGAGTTTAGTTGTTTTGCACATAGGATGAAATTTAAAATCATTAACCTCACTCATCATCCTTAGGCTTCTGGTTAAGTACTCCATAACTAATACAAACAACAGGGGTGACATTGGATCTCCCTGTCTCAACCCTCTTTTTCCTGCAAAGTAACCATGCCCTTCACCATTAACTCTTACAGTAAACTTTGTAGATTTCACACAAGTCATAACTAGATCACTGAAAGATTTAGGAAACCCAAATCCAGTTAATACTTCTTCAAGAAAATCCCACCTTACCATATCATAAGCTTTCCTCAAATCAATCTTCATCATGCATCTTGGTGAAGTTTTCCTATTATAATGCCTCAACAAGTCATGGCATATAAGTATATTATGTAATAATGATCTTCCTTCCACAAAAACAACCTGATTCTCACTTACTAGCAGAGGCAACACCTGTTTCAGTCTCTGACAAATAACTTTGGATATGCATTTATATATAACATTGCAACAAGATATAGCTCTAAATTGACTGGCCTCCTGAGGCATGTCAACCTTTGGAATTAATGTTATAGCTGTTGCATTAATCTGCTGCAGGAGTTTCCCATTTCTGAAGAACTTTAATATTGCCTCAGTAATATCTGACCCAACAATCTTCCAAGCATCTCTAAAAAAATCACTACCATACCCATCTGGTCCTGGACTTTTGTTCTTTGCAATGCTGAACATAGTAGACTGTACTTCTTTCCCTGTATAAGAACATATAAGCTGCAGTTGATCACCAACAGATAATGTACAACCATTGTGTAAGATACTACTTGACACTGCACCCCTATACCTGCCTGTAGTACCCAATAACTCTGTGTATAATTTCACTAGAATATCAGCTATTCTGTCTTGAGATGTTTGTACTACACCATGCTTATCTTTTAACTGTGATATTGCATATTGTAACTTCCTGTGTTTGATAATTGAAAAGAAGTACCTGGTATTATCATCTCTCAATTTTATCTATGTAGCTTTACTTCTCTGCTGTAGAAACATTTATGCTAAATAAGATGATCTTCTAAACTTCATATACTTTATTTTTTCCTCATGTTATAACATCACATCACTAGGCCTCATATACAAAGCTTATTGAGCTAATATTAATGCTTCCCTATCCTCTTCTGCTTCTGTAATGATGTTCCTAAAAGGCTGCCCATTAAGTTGTCTTAGCCTTCTTTTCAAAAGCTTCAGTTTCTTCACCACCTGCCACATCTTACACCCATCTATTTGCCGACTCCATACAGATTCCACAGCCTCTAAGAATTGTGGATGTGTAGCCCAAACATTATAATACTTGAATGATCTTCTACAAATTATTTGAGCATTCACAGGAGCAACTTTTACTGGACAGTGATCACTTATCCCTTCCATCATAAAATTTGCACTAAACCCTGGCATCTACACCAACCAATCAGCATTAACAAATATCCAATCTATTTTTTAGAAGACTCTGTCCTCTCCTTGCCTATCACTCCATGTGTATCTGTTTTCATATTTTGGTAATTCAATTAAACCACTAGCTGTAATGCATTCCTGAAAATCCACAACTTCTGCCCTGCTAACACCGTTTCCTCCAATCCTATCATTAGTGTTTAACACAGAATTAAAGTCACCCATTATCACCCAAGGTTTATTTATAGATGAACTAACCCCTTCCAGATAATCCCACAATGGCTTCCTATCCATCCTTGTATTGAAAGCATATATCACAGTTAGAAAAAAAATTCTTCCTGATAGACATACCATACACTTCACATGTTATGGCTTGTGCAATACAACTAGCCATTCTTACCTGAAAACAATCAGGCCTCCAGAACAGAATAATTCTGCCACTTGGATGCTGATCCAGATTAGTACCAACACCCCATCCCCTAAACACATGTTGTGCTACCTTATCAATATTTGACTTCTTAATCTTAGTTTCTACCAACCCAACCAGTCCAATCTTCTCTCTTTGACAAAGGAGCATGACCTCCTTCTGTTTGTTAGGAGCATTCAAGCCCCTAATATTCCAGCGTAACATGTTATCCATTACCAGGTGGGGCAATATCCCCTCCTTTCCTAGGTGAATTCCTAGGCATTTGCACAACTGACTCTGCTTCCAATTCCTCTAACATTTGGAAAGAATTACCCTGTACCACATTTTTCCCCTGCTGCCTATTCTGACTTGATGGTGTCACCCACACTCCCCTACTAACAGCTGTATTATTGATCTTCTTACTCTGATCAACAAGCAGGTTTTCCTCCATTTACCTCCCCTGTAAAACCTTCTGATCACTAGCAGATTCAACTTTCCCCTGCTGTAACCCTGTCCCCTCCTCTGTCTGACTTCCTGTATGCTGAACAAATTGATTCTGCTTTTTAGAACTTGTATTCCTCTTCCTCCTACACTCCTCAACATCATGGCCATATCTCTTGCAATGTGAACACAAAATTGGTTTCCAGTCATACTGCACTTGCTGTTCCATTAAAATTCCTTTTTCATTCATGAATGTTACCACTTCTAGTAATATAGAATTCATGTCCACCTCCATCAGCATTCTTGCAAAGTTCAACCCCTGCTTCCTCTCAGTGTTTTGGTCCACCATAATAGGTTTTCCAATTAAGCTCCCTATCTTGCTTAACCCTTTCGGACTCCAACACTTAAAATCGAGCCCTGGCATTTTAATCCAAATTGGCACTGTATATAATTCTTCCCTTGTGAATTCTATGTCTGGTGTCCATGCCTTCACAATGAATGGCTTGTTATCAAAGTGGTATATTCCACCTTGAATTACCTCATTCTTCCCTGCAGCAGAGTCGAATCTAACCAACACTATTCCATTCTTCATCATAGAAATTTTGTTTATTCCATGTTTCCCCCACAATCTCTGTACATATCCCTTAATCACAGCAAATGGAGGATAAGCCCCCAGAACATAACATACTACTGCATTCTGGCAGAATTCAATCTCAATATTGATATCTTCTAATTCAATTGCACAAATAGAAGACTCACCATGCTTAGCAGGTTCCACAAATTCCAACTTGAAGCCAGCATTACTCATCTTAGATATATCGAATTTGTCCCACATCGATGACTTCATCTGATTCATCTGCTGCCTCTCAACTTCATCTGCCCATGATGACTTACGCCCGACATTCCCTTAAACTTCCCATCTGGACTTATCTCTCCATTAACAGAATCTTTCGGTGTCTTCCTCGAGCTATTCCCCTCTAGTGAGACCACATCTATAAGTTGCATGTGACGCGGTGAGTTATGGATACCCACCTTCCTCACACTACTACCTTCACGAACTTGTAGATCTGTAATTTGGACAGATTTTGGTGAGCCTTGGATGCCCTCCTCAGTGAGTACTTTCTGGAATTCCCCAACTTTGCTTGCTTGCAGCTGCTGGGTACTTGTGCTACCCCCGATTTTACCTCCAACTACATCCTTCCCCAAACTAGGGATTAGTACTTTAGCTACTCCTTTCTTCTTTAGCTGTCCCGCCATTGCTGCAGACTCCAGTGCCTTCTGAGTAGGTACTCGAGTTCTCCTCCCCATGGACGGCGCACGTTAGTATCATTTGTTTTGATGAAATGAATATATTTTTCTTTGAATACGCTAATCTAAACACTTTTTCGAATCTTTACTTATAAACTCAAATTCAATATCTAACAGAAAAAATTAAAAATATTTATCTGATTATGAAATTTAAAAATAATTTTTTTTAAAAAAAATATTTAAAATTCATAACCTAAAATAAACTATAGATATTTAAAACTTTATTTAATTAATGTAATAACTCTAAAGAATTCATTTTCCTTCTTGATTCCTTAGTTAATCCATACATCAAAGAATCAAAATTGTTGATATTTTACATATAGCTAGTTATATTTAGGACGGCTTTAAAAGGATATAGGCATTTAATTTGAACAAAATATCAATTTCGACCTAATTTCTTTGACTATATGTGGTTTTCCAAGAATATTAATGCTATTTATGTAATTCTAATTTTTAATATTATTTCATTAAAGAATAATTAAGGAAATAATCCAAATATGAACAACAAAAACAAGAAATCATCTATTGTTATATCTTTCTTCTTCAATTATACTTTTATTTTTTCAACTAGTATGTGTTTCTAAGTGAAACGTTCAAAAGAGAATAAACATGATGTATAGGCTCTTTCTTTTAAATTCTTAGCATTGAACTTATCGGACTTTTAAAATTTATGTTTCAGCATATATTATTCGTTAAAATTTTAGTGATTCTTTCACTCACACACACATATAAAAATCAATGGGGTGAGGATTATTTGCATTTATATTCTTATTTTGTATTGATTTTTAATTTATATCCTTCATAATAAGTAATATTTTTTGCTTAGTATAAATTTATATTTTCGTATCATAACAAGCTAAGTTATGCTCATGCATGACTTCAATTTCTAAAGAACTTTTACTTTACTAAGCATAAGTTCGATAGCTTAATTAAAAAACAATTCATTTGAAGGCCAAAATTAAAAACTAGCCCATTTGAATAGCAAAACATGCAATTTTATGATATCAATGTTTTTTGTCAAAATATATATTAGGTACGATTAAACTCGTAGCAACTAATTCGCTATATTTTCATTGGTTAAACAAATACGCGTATATATGATAAAGGCGATACCTGACTTTCTTAAGAACTGTGCAAAACCTTAAATGAATTGTTCGTTTTAAGTGGAAAAATCTTACGTATTTATCCCTAAGACTACGCACCACCATCAAACCCAACAACATATGTACTAATTTAATTTGTGAATAGCCTCTTAAACTTTTTTTCTTTCATTCCGACGTGATGAGATATTCCTCTAAAATATCATGTGGATCTTTTTCTTGAGATATTTATTAGTCTAAAAATCTGTCAAATACTCTTTTTTATATTACCTTGTGGACTTGCCTTTTGTCATGTGCGTCACCTTAAAGACTATTAAAGATGAGGGAATTAAAAAAGAAAAAAGAAAAAAGAATTGGTCAATATTATATTTGTAGTTAGAACAAGAAATAGTCTACTGTCAGTAGTAGTCAGTATTTCCTACTTCCAACCACCTTTTATAATTATAAATCAATTCATATACTATAAATGAATCCTTCAGCCATTCTACTTTGTCCCTCACACACACAATTCATATATCCAATTAGAATTGTGTTTTCAAAAAACTGAAAAAATTAAGAAGAAAAAAAATAATTTAATATGGGAGAAGATGAACAAAGGGAGGAAATGGCAATAGTTTCAAGTCCTTCAAATTCACATAAAAGGGATCTTCATCATCATGTTGTTGCTTTAGAAGTTGAAGTTCCTGAAACTCTTCATCAAGTTGGAACAGGTTTTTGATCTAATTTCTTTCTTAATGATGATTGTCATTGAATAATTTGAAGCAATTTACTTGTTATATAGGTATTTAATGAATTTATCGTGTTTCATGAATAAGGATTTGTATCGCTCGATTAATTACAGACAATCACTTAGTCACACATTTTATGTGAGGAATTACTTTAATTTGAACATGTGTGAAGTTGTTTTAATCTTCAACTTCTACCTAAGGATCTTTCTTTTATGTTCACATATAAAATTCAGAATTTGTTTACAATTTCTGAAGAAAAAAAAAATGTTTCAATTCGAATTTTGTTCAAACGCATAAATTGATTAGTCTAACACAGATATATACTTTGATGAAGAAGGAGTTTGCTTGTCAAGAGATCTATTGTTGTACCACAAGAATTTGAAAATGTAATATTCACTCCGTCCACTTTTATTTGTCCAGTTTAGAAAATCAAGAGATAATTTATCACTTAAATTTACGCTTATTATTAATTATAATTAATTTCCAATGCATTTTTTAAAGTATTGAATTTATTATATTTAAAGAGTGTGTCAAGTCAATACTAAATAAGTAAAAATAGACGAAAAAAATCTTTATTCCTTCTCAATTTATGGAATAAATTTTAATTTAACGCCAAATATAAGAATAAAAAGTGGGATATTTTTAAAAATTTGCATTTTTAAAGATGCCATGAGATTTTTATGATCATAAAAACATGTGATTAAAAGTTAAGTTAGTTTTTTTAAAATGACATACTTAAACGGAATAACTAGGAGCTAGTGCCACATTAAATGGGATTATGTTTTACTTTATTTTTCACTTATTTGTTTTCATGTTAATAGTCTGGTCAAATTTTTAAAAAATTTATTTTATTTTCAAAAAGTTTTTATTTTAGAAATTTCATGTTTTTTATAAAGCATTTATGAAAAAAAAAAGGTATTTTCTTTTACAATACTGACAACTAATAATTGGGGAAAGTTTCAATTTTGTCATATATTTTAATGATCATTTGCGCATTATTACTTTCTATATCAAGATGTTTGCGTTTGTCAGCTTATTTAGACGGATCGTATAAAAGTCAACAATTTGATTTTATAATTTTAAAATTTTTATTTTAAAATAAATATCGTTTTAATTTATTTTTATATACGGTATACATCTTTCAATCTTTTGCATGAATTCTATAATAACAACAATAATACATTCGAAGTAATTCCATATAGTAAGATCTAACGAGGATTTAGAGTGCATACGATACACAAAAATAAAAAAATAATAAATAATATCCTTATCATTAAATTGTACAACAACAACAAAATATTTAATGTAATTTCACATA
Organism: Datura wrightii; assembly: GCA_035772735.1. Taxonomy (NCBI): domain Eukaryota; kingdom Viridiplantae; phylum Streptophyta; class Magnoliopsida; order Solanales; family Solanaceae; genus Datura; species Datura wrightii. The sequence continues at coordinate 74,009,192 of JASDFA010000023.1, read as the reverse complement.
GTAAGTGTGAAGAGTATAGAGTGTAAGTCAACAATCGGACTTTACAGAGTGGGTATGGGTCTTTTTCCGCTGGAGACTCCTTTTTAGAGAGATAGTATATGTTCTCTCAATTTATTTTTATTTATTTCATTAAAAAATTTAAAATATAATTTATTATTTATTTTTATTATATATTACATTTTTAAAAATATTTAATTTAATATATTCAAAGAATAACAATAACAATAATAATAATAACATATCCGGTGAATCTCATAAGTGGAGTCTGGGAAGGACTGTATGCGGCCTTACCCTACCAACATAGAGAGACTGTTTCCGATAGATCCTCGATTTAAGTAAAACATATCAAACAAGTAGAAAAAGTAAATACAATAAAAAAAATATTTAAAAAGAATAGAGTGTATGCAGACCTTGTCTCTACTCAAAAGCAGAGAAATAATTTCTGATAAATCATCTACTCCAAAATAAATAAATTAAAGCAATATAAATAAAAGAAATAAAGTAACATATGTTAAATATTATTTAAAAATAAAAAAATTAAAAGAAAACATATAATATTTTTTCCATTGGATCCCTCATTCATTTCCGTATCAAATGGGAATGCGTGGGAACTTCCGGATCGTAGAAGTCAACTTTTTGATTCGAATAGGTATAGGTCTTTTTCCATTAAAGTCTCTTTTTAGGGAGATAATATATGTTATCTTCCTTCACTTTCATTTATTTTATGTAATATAAAATTTAACCAGATATTTATTTTATTTTAAAAATTAAAATACAATTTATTATTAATTAATTTTTTTAAAAAATATTTAATTTAATATATTTAAAGGATAACAATAACCTACTTAGTAAATTTCATAAATGTGATAGATCTGGGGAGGATGTGTATGCAATCTTAATCTTAACAACATAGAGAAGTTGTTTATGATAGATTTCTGACTCAAGTAAAATATATCAAATAAGTAGGAAAAGTAAATACAGTAAAATGGAGTTTGGGAAGGATGACAGTTATCCCTACCAGCATAGAGAGGTTGTTTCCGATAAATTTTTTATTCAACTAAAATACTTTTAAAAAAAAAAGGCATAAGTACCCCCCTCAACTATGACCATATTTTCAACTGCACACATTTTCTTTTAAGGGGTCCTATTACCCCCTGAACTTCTGTAAAATGAAATAAATACACCATTAGGTGTTGAGTTGGCAAAAAGAGTGTCTCACTCTTTTGTAGGCAGACACTCTTTTGTAGGCATGTGCAAGGAAAAAAAAAATTAAATCTAATTAATATGAATACATATCTTTTTTTTAATTTGACACTTTCTAATTAATTAATATTAAAAACTTTTTAGGCAAATATTTTCTAAATTAATTGTTTTCTTTCTTTGTGAAAAAACTCAATTTCTTTTTTCGTAATTGACGTTAATATTGACTTTGTCTTTTTTTAAACAAAAATTTAAAAAAATTTAATGTCAAATTTAGCTATTGAATTAGTTTTAACAAGCTAGTTTTTGAAAATTTTACTTTTTAGAAATGTTAGTGTTTCAATTTGTTTTTAGTGTTTAAATTATTTTTTTGATTTTCTAAAAAATAAATATATTTTTTAAATTTATACATATTTGATTTTCTAAAAATTCTTAACTAATGACATTATGTTATCATTGACTTCGTCATTAGTAGCACCAATTATTTTTAAAACAAAATTTTTTGACCGTGCGATGATAATAATATTAATAAAAAATTATAAATTTTATAAATTTGAATAATTTATTATAGGAAAATCAATACGTTTATGCGTTTATAATAATACTATAGGAATATCAGTATATCTCCAATTATAATTTTTATAATAATTAATATTTTTTTAGGCAATCTAAATTTAATTTAATTTCTGTTACTTTTTAGTAGAACCAATTAAGCAAAAAATAATAAAATAATAAAATTTAATTATATTTCACAAAGAAAGAAAGAAAGGAAAATAATTTAAAAGATATTACTCTAAGTTTTAATGTTAATTAATTATAATTACCCAATTAAACAATGACATGTGTCCACATTAATCAAATTTTGAGTTATTTTTTATCTCTCACATGCCTTTAAGAAAGTGAGCTTACTCTCTTTGTCAACTCATCACCCAAGAGTGTATTTATTTCATTTTAGAATAGTTCAGAAAGGTAATAAAACCCTTTAGAAAAAGATTTATATTGAAAATATAGTAATAACTAAAGGGAGCACTTATGCTTTTTCCCTAAAATATATCAAACGAGAAGAAAAAGTAATTAAATACAATTAAAAAAAATCAATAGCAATAACCAATCAATAAGAAATAAGACAACAAGTAATAATAAAATCAACGTCTAAAAAAATAAAAAAATAAAAAATAATATTACCATTAATACAAAAATTAGACAACACTGAATTACCGACGAAAATAAAACACGGACGGAGGATTTCTTGGGGACTAGTATGAAAAGATATAGAAAACCGGTCATGTTGAGCTGCTGGCCAAAATTGTACTCTTCATAGAAAGCATGAATCATAGTCAAAATTTTACTATATTTTCTCCTAATTATTAATTTACTATTTGTCGTTTCACAAAATTGGATTCTGCGTAAACTAATTGATGTTATAAAAATATAAGACATCATTTATTACAAGTAAGGAATGTTTATGGTTTGATTTGAGTGGATTCTTTTATGATTAAATTAATTTAATTAATTTTTTAATTATTAAAATTAAATTAAATATAATTTATATTCATGAATTTAATTCAATTTCAAAAAAAATGAATGGTGTTTTTCTTTTTTAATTTTTTTAATATATACTTAGAAAAGAATTTTTTAATTTCAAACACGACAAATAAAATCAAGAAAGTAATAAGAATGCACAATATTTAAAACAAAAAAATTAATCTACTTTTTTAAAATAGAAATAATTCAATAATTTATATATATATTTTAATAGACGCGAAAGTTAGGTTAAAATGGGCAGGGAAGACGGGAAGTAAAGCCTTAATGCCATCACATAATTAACAATTTTTAACCCAAACTACTAAAAATCAAATTGTGACTATGTTAACATTGCTTGTACAATTTTGCATACACTATCAGTATTTCTACATGTCGTCGAAAGTAAGTTTAATCTCACTTTTTATAAACGGTTGATTATTACTTTTAATTATTTTTCAAATCGCATGATAAAGTAGCTTTCGCAAGGTTAGAGTGTCAGTGTATTTTAACATATTGTAGAAAGTAAATTCAATCTCACCTTTTTTATAAATAATTGATTATAATTATCTGTAATTATCTTTTCGGTCATGTGATAGAGTAACTTTTGCATTATTAGAATGTTAGTGTACTTTAACATGTTGCAGAAAGTAAATCCAATCTTACTTTTTATCACTGCTAGAAATAGAGATTTTTTTCGCCGCAAATCAGTGGGAAATTTATGTTATAAAATATGATTTTTCTACCCATTTTCCACCGAACCAGTTACTGAGAAAACGCATGGTGGGAAACAGATTCTCACTGAAGTAGTAGAAAACTTCATGATTTTTTCATGTGAAAACCTATTATTTTTTCTTTTCCCATCGATATCAGTGAGAATAGCCACTTAATATTTTTCAGTGGAAAATTCGAATGGGAAAATAGTAATTTTTTTAGTAGTGTATGGACGGTTGATTACATGTAAATATCTTTCAAGTCATGTCATAGAGTAACTCTCGCGCACTGTTAGAGTGTCATCGATGTATTTTAACATATTGTAAAAAGTAAGTCTAATCTCATGTTTTTATAGATGGTTGATTACTATAATTGTCTTTCAGGTCACGTGATAGAGTAACTTCTATTCTATCAGAGCGTCAGTATATAGAAGTTAAACTTTGTCTGATTATCTCATAGTTACAATGTTTGTGTTTTGGAAAATGTAGATTCGTGGTTTCAAGTGGGAGTTGTTCTGAGCACTGGTATCAACAGTGCCTATGCTCTAGGATATGCTGGCACTATCATGGTTCCTCTTGGCTGGACTGGTGGTGTCATTGGTCTTGTTTTATCAACACTCATATCATTATATGCAAGTACTCTTATGGCCAAGATTCATGAATATGGTGGAAAGAGGCATATTAGATACAGAGATCTTGCTGGATTTATGTACGGTACGAGCCCCAATTCAAGAAAACAAACCTCGTGTGAAGTCAAAATCAGATAAACAAATTGAAACGGAGAGAGTAGTACACGGAGATTTGTTCATGGGTTTTTTACAGGATCTTAATTCCTTTGACTTGGTTAATGTTGCAGGTCGGACAGCTTATGTAATTGTGTGGGCATCTCAGTATGCTAATCTTTTCTTGATTAACATTGGATTCATCATTTTGGGTGGACAGGCCTTAAAGGTATGTTAGTGTTATAGTCCTGTTATCGTCTATATTGCTCGTACTCTCCAAAAATGTGGCACTCCAAAAATTCACTACTTTTTTGAGGAATTGACATGCACATATTTTTGAAGAGTTCGAGCAACATAGGTTATATAACATCCAAGATCATGGTATGTATTATCTAGACCTCACGGATTTGTCCCTTGGGCTATGTTACATTGAATCCAAAATTAGCACGCTTATCATGTGAACTTGTATTTAGTCTCATATAACACTTTCACTTTTCTCTTCCTAAGGTGTCATACACACATATTTCTTGGAAATGTCAGCCTATAAGCCTGTTAGTAGAAGCTGTCATATGCACCTCTTCTTTGGAAACTTGTCGGTCTATAAGCCTTTTAAGTCTTTCTACTTGACCTACGTTCATCAGCCTGTCCTTCATCACGTGCCTCACATATCCAGTACCTCCTCCCAAAGCTCCTAGGAATAATGAAATATGAAGATAAATATTAGGTTGTCAAGTTAATTTTATCAAATCTGTCAATTAGTAGATAATATTTCTTATTTCTGAAACATTTTTTTAAAAAAAAATGATTGACAGGCATTCTATCTTCTCTTTAAGGATGATGATCGGATGAAACTAGCATACTTCATCGCGATTGCTGGATTGGCTTGCATCTTATTCGCCATTGCTGTTCCCACCTTGTCATCCCTAAGGATTTGGCTGGCGATTTCGTCATTGTTCAGTCTAATTTACCTCACTATAGTCTTTGTGTTAGCTCTTAAAGATGGTATGCATATATCCTCAATGAACCAACAATGCAAATACTAATGATAACTCTGGTGCTTGTCAAGTAAATCTTTGTGTAATGTGAATAAACAGAGTTTGTTTTGTTGTTATGGTGGCTAAATTGCAGGTATTAATGCTCCTCCTAGGGACTATAGCATTCCAGGATCCAAAATAAACAGACTTTTTACAACTGTTGGTGCAGCTGCAAGCCTTGTTTTTGTATTCAACACAGGAATGATTCCGGAGATCCAGGTAACTTAAAAGTTGTGAACTTTGTGAAGAATAGAACATTTTTAGCAATCAACTCGTGTCCATTGATAAATATTTGCAAGTGTCTAACTGCGACGAATCAGTTTTGTGCTCTTTTTTGTTGATTTTGTTTGGTTCTGACAGATTTCTTCAAATTAACAGGCTACTGTGAGAGCTCCTGTTGTGGACAACATGTTGAAAGCTCTGTACTTCCAGTTTAGTTTAGGATCTGTGCCTGTGCATGCTGTTACTTACATCGGGTACTGGGCATACGGATCAAGTTCATCGTCTTATTTGCTCAACAATGTCAGTGGTCCAGTTTGGGTTAAGGCACTGGCCAACATTACAGCATTCTTGCAAGCCATCATAGCTTTACATGTAAAATAATCTTTCTGCTTTGATTTTATAGTTGTTGAGTTTAACTTCTATACGCTGACAATACTCATATTGTGTTTGCCTTTGTTGTTATTAGATATTTGCGAGTCCAACATATGAGTACTTGGATACTAAATACGGGATCAAAGGAAGTGCAATTGCTGTTCGGAACCTGGCATTCAGAGGTTTAGTCAGAGGAGGCTATCTCGCGCTTACTGCTTTCCTATCTGCTCTGTTACCTTTCTTGGGAGATTTCATGAGCCTCACTGGTGCTATCAGCTCGATTCCACTTACGTTTATTCTTCCGAACCACATGTATATAATCGCCATGAAAAAGAATTTGTCTTCCTTACAAAGGAGTTGGCATTTGCTCAATGTTGTCTTTTTTAGTGTCATGGCTGTTGCTGCATTAGTAGCTGCTTTCAGACTTATAGCAGTGGACTCCAAAACTTACCACGCATTTGCTGATCTATAGTTTTCCTTTGTCATGATTTTGAGGGGAATGTCTCTCATCTTGTTTTTCACTTGCATTCAGATTAATCTCAACTTTCTTTAATTCCTCAGAGAGAGGTATATACTTGTACTGTATATTAGATGAAATCAATGAAATGTGAAAAGAAAACCACAATCATCGTTTCGTGTTAAACTTGAGGACCCAAACCTATGTTTGATAAACTAATACACTTTCAATTTTTGAAGGGGATACTACTAAGGTTGGAGAATTTCTATCTTCAAAAAAATGGACAATTAGACATTTAATCTGTAATCGCAATGATCCAATTGCAAGAGCGGAGCTCTGCCAATTGAGCTATATTCCCCTAAGTCAAGTGGAGCATGCATGAAGTAGTCAGATGCTTTTTCTATTCTTTTCCCTGGCGCTGAGCCAACTTTATAAGTTACGGTATGAGTAATAATATACAATCTATTAAATGTAAAGGCTAGTGGTATTTAGCAAATGTGCAAATTGTAAACAGATTTTTTTCTCTTGTTGACATAAGTGGTCGGTAAAAAACATATTAGTATTTCAATTTTTTGTGTTTTATATCTGAACTATCTAATGTATGAGTTTTCTATCTGAACTATCATCGAGTGTTTTACTGAAACACACGTTAATTATTAATTATTTCCTTTTTTTAACCTAAAATATCATTATGATTCACGTAGAAAAAAGAAAATAACTTATAGTTAAGATATGTTTTCCTAAATAGTTGATGATAGTTCACATATAAAAATGAACACTTTATAGTTTAAGTATAAAATTAAAAATATTTAATATTTTAACTTCTTAAGTTATTCACGTTAGGCTCTGTCTCGTCTTAATTCAGATTCACCTCGCGTAAGGCTCATTTCCCAATAATATAACTGAAATCGAAACTGTCTTATCATGCCAAAGGTGTCAGTAACCGAACACCGTCCTCTTCTTCTAGATTCTTTTTTTTAAATTTCCCGATATTGGATCAACTGTGGAGGAATCTTACAAACCTAAGCAACAACTGAAAAAAAAGTGGAAGATAAAGACATCCATAGCCAACTTGCAAGCAAGTGGGTCTACCAGTGGCACTCCAAATAATATCTGCAATTGCAAATAGGAACACCCATTTCTATAATTGAATACACAGAGGGAGGAGGAGGAAGAGGAGGGGTAGAGTTGAGCTTTTCTTGCTTTGCTCTTTAGCTCTTTTGATTTCTGTGAAGCGATGTCAACGACGTCGTTTGATCATCCCCTTCTCCCAAAAGTGCACAACGATGACCGACGGGCTATTGATATTCCTAAATCTGCACACCAAGTTAGTAATGGTCTCTTTCTCTTTTAAATTCTCTATTGGGATCTCTCTCTTTTTCTGAATTTATGCTAGATTATGTTCAGAATTGAAAATCTTATAGAATATCATTGCGTCAACAGAAGCGAATTGTCATGGCTATTGTAGAAAAAATTAAGAGTTTTGAAGGAGGTAGATCCCCAAAGATGTAAACGAGCAAGTAAGATTAGTGTCTGTGAGGTTAATATCTAATGCACCTTTTTGTATGAGAAGTCCTGTGATCAGAGGCGGAGCCAGGATTTTTGGTTGATGGGTTTTGAATCATAATGTTTTTTGCTTACTTGGTTATGTAGAGTATTAATTATGGATGAACTCAATAGCTTTGTCTCGGACCCTGTGTATGTGTTAAAAGTTTACTAAGTAAGTATAGATAATTGATTTCGAACCCAGTAAGTTAAATGAATTGTGGTGGAATCCTGAACTCGAACCCATAAAGTTTAAATCCTAAATCCACCTCTGCCTCTTTGGATAACATTTCCATTTCACCTGTATCCAGTTAGAACAGCAAACCAAGTGAATACACTTCTATAATTGATAGATATGGTGTATTACCTACTAGTTGCATAGAAGTAATGTTATCATGCCCCATGTGATTAATGTACTAGAATTGAGTTACCAAGTATGAGGTAAGATAAGATTTGTGATTTTGTTGGCAAAACTTTGAAAATGTCTTACTATTGTTATCTTCAATCTTATTAAGATGTATATCAGAATAAAAAGGTGCAAAGAACTGTACGATATGATATCTGCAAACTGTGATTCTTGCCATAAATCATCTGCTGATTTTTAGTAAATTGTGCTTATTTCACCTGTTGTGCAAGCTGCAGATTCATGGTTTCAGGTGGGAATTGTTTTGGGCACTGGTGTCAACAGTGCCTTTGCTCTTGGATATGCTGGCATAATTATGGTTCCTCTAGGTTGGGTTGGTGGTGTGGTTGGTTTGATTTTATCATCAGCTATATCACTATATGCTAGTACTCTTATTGCTAAGCTCCATGAATATGGGGGAAGGAGGCATATCAGATATAGAGACCTTGCAGGATTCATATATGGTATGTGTTGCTGAAAACTTATCAAATGCATAGTGAATCTTCTTGCATTGACACACTTGATTTGCTTCTTCTGTGATTTATCTGGTTTTGATTCCATTGGTTTTGCTGAATGGGATTTTGGCTGCTACAGGACAGACAGCCTATTCACTTGTCTGGGCATTGCAGTATGCAAATCTTTTCTTGATAAATACTGGATTTGTCATTTTGGGTGGACAGGCATTAAAGGTAATTTGCCTCTGTAACTTTCAAGGTTCACTGAGAAGGTGCAATTGAAAAAACAAGGACTAATAAAGGAAAGGAAAGGAAAATATGATGAGAAATAAAATGTGGTTTGTCGAGTGCAGATGCACGCTTCTTTGATTGATTCGTCTTCTCTTTTTTCCCTGCACCAAATAAATTCTTAAGTATTGACAGTCAATTAATTTTGGCAAATTCATTAATATCTTTTAGTTCATGGATTTGATGTCAAAGCAAAATTATACATATGATTCCATTAAGATTTTTGTGTTTTCTGATGGGATGATTCCAAACTTGATTGTAGGCTTTCTATGTTCTCTTTAGGGATGACCATCAGATGAAATTGCCACACTTCATTGCACTGGCTGGGTTCGCTTGTGTCCTTTTTGCCATTGTTATACCCCATTTGTCAGCTTTAAGGGTTTGGCTGGGGTTTTCAACATTCTTCATTCTAGTGTATGTTTGTATAGCAATTGCTTTATCTCTTAAAGACGGTATGCCTCTCCTACCTTAATTTCCTGAGTCAAACGCAAATTAAAATTTTTAATGTATGCATACTGTTAATTTAATTGATGGCTCTTTAGGGTAATTTTTCCATTCTGCTTTACGTTATTGTTGAAAGTAAAATTTATCGCATCTTAGTGTATGAATGTGTGGTTTGCCTCTAGGTTCTCCCAGTCCTCCTGTTTGGAGTTTGATGAAAAGCTTATTCTTGCTCCTTATTTTGGGTGTTGAGGGGTGGCGGTATCTTGGCACCACAGAGATTACTTGTCTTATAAAGAAATTTAAGTCCTAAAAATGCTCAATGCACAATTAAACCATCAATTTTTGGGTATTCAGAGAGTTCATCACAAGCTGACTCTGAATAGAATTCATACCTATTTAAGTATATGGAATAGGCATCTAGGTTGTTATTGGCATATATAGTAGCCTCTCAAGCTGTTTGACTTCCAATTAGTTATTGTTTTGGAAAGCAAAATATTACTTTTAAAATACTTTGTGGAATTGACAAAAATTGATTGTGATACGAAAAGTAAAATCAACAACCCTACCCCCTCTTCTTCATGATTGCTAGCTCTATTAGTTTCTACAGGCATGCACATCGGATTCTCTCTCCGTAAGACCATTTCTGTGGGGTATTTTTGTTGCAGTCATGCAGATCATTCCCATGATATGGAGCTTCTATAGAGATTGAAGGCGCACCATGTGTCGCACAATATTATGTCGTCTGATTAATGCTTCTTTTAACATTTTGTCTGAAATGTTAGTCTTACACATTGTATCAGGGCCTTTTTTATAAAGTAAAAACCCCTGCATGAAATGTGGTTCATTTAGATTTGTCTGGAACGGAAAGCATAGCCTTGCTCACGCTGATTTTGCTTCCTTATCAAATATCATATTTTCCTTTTCAACTTTATAGCTCTATTTTTTTAAGAGGAATGCTGTCTTAGATCATCCTTTCTGAGTATCCTGAATTGTAGGTCTTGAGTCACCTCCTAGAGACTACAGCATTCCAGGAACCAAAAACAGTAGGATTTGGACAACTATTGGTGCTGCCGCTAACCTTGTTTTTGCATATAACACAGGAATGCTTCCCGAGATACAGGTAACTGACCTAGAAATTGATAACTTTATTTATGCACATAATCTTTTGCTCAGCAAGCCCGACTTATAATGAAGTCAAAGTAGTGAATTACTTGACATGAGTTGATAACTGAAATTTGGTATGATATGTGTTGACTTTCTATAATCAGCTGCAAGTTTCAGATGCTTAAACTAATTTTGCACGTAATACCCGCCATACCGTCAAGAACTTTTAATCCATTTTAGTTCTCATGTTTCTTTTTGCTCAAATTGATATGCTCTTTATGATTGTATATAGTTGGAAAGTCTCGGCAATTTCATAAATGATGTAATTTTGTCTTTCCAATAAAAGTGATGAACAAAGCTGGATTATACTTGGTTATAGTGGCGTCATTTTAGGTGATCTTTTGTTACCATTGTACCTTTCTTTTGAACTTTTAGATCTTTTCCTATTCATTATGTCCTCTGGAGTGAAAGAAAATTACTTAATGAGCTATCATGGTTGATGTAATTTCATTGAGAAAGTAATGATAATACTTCTAATCTTACTGATCGGCTCTAAAGGTCTAATCCATAACTTACTGATTGGCTTCGAATTTGATGTAAAGACTTGATCGACAATACATTGACAGATGTCTGCTAAAAGAAATGGACAATAGACATATTTACTGGAGAGAAGTGTCGATCCATATTCCGATTAATTAGGATTGCAGTCTTACTGATTTTCTTCGATTCTTGAATCTAAACTTTAGTGAAATATTCTACTAGAGACTCCTCTAGTTATGAATTACGGATGGCAATTATATTTTCTGTAGAGCACTTTAAAATTCTTATCACCATTTCCTTACATTCAGATACTTCTATTCGTCTTCTGAATTTGTTTTCTCCGTTATTTTTAACTCTCGCAATCTCGTGTCTTTCATGTAGGCTACTGTGAGAGAACCAGTTGTCAATAACATGATAAAAGCCCTCAACTTTCAGTTCACTTTAGGAGTTGTTCCAATGCATGCTGTTACTTACATTGGATATTGGGCTTATGGATCAAGTGCATCTTCCTATTTGCTGAACAATGTTAGTGGTCCAATTTGGTTGAAGGGGATGGCCAACATTGCTGCTTTCTTGCAAGCTATCATCGCGTTGCATGTAATTATCACTCTGCTCCGATCTTACAGTCTTTATACAGCCATTTTCATGTTACATAATTCAAACAAGAAAAAGACTTACCCATACCGGGTATTTACACCAACTCAATAGATTCATAACATCTGTCTTCATATATAAACTGTTACCAGTTAACCATAGTTATCTAATACCGATTCTCACCTCATCTTCTATTACTACTAATCATGGTATAAGAAATGTAGTTTGGTGCAAACACCAGGTGTCAATAAGTCTTTCCTTCAAACAGTTCCATATAAGAAGGGTGAGCCTTTGAGGGTTCAAACTGTGGGATCAAGGTAGGTGCCTACATCATACCCCAGATCCTGCATGAACATGGGGTGCTTCATGCACCGGATTGCCCCAAACAATTCCCGTTAACACTCGTTTCGTCCCTCATATACCTATAGTGTCTCTAATTATTTTTAGCATGCTGAGAGTTGCTTCTATTTATGATCCTAGATATTTGCAAGTCCGACGTACGAGTACTTGGATACAAAGTATGGAGTTAAAGGGAATGCACTGGCTTGTAAAAACTTGGCCTTCAGAATTGTTGTTAGAGGTGGTTATATAGCCATTACAGCTTTCCTCTCTGCTCTGTTGCCTTTTCTGGGAGACTTCATGAGCCTTACTGGAGCTATCAGTACACTTCCACTCACATTTATACTTCCAAATCACATGTACATTGTTGCTAGGAGAAACAAGCTGTCATTATTGCAGAAGAGTTGGCATTGGCTCAATATTATTTGCTTTAGTTGCATATCAGTTGCTGCATTAGTAGCTGCCTTGAAGCTTATCACAGTAGACTCCAAAACATACCATGTCTTTGCTGACTTATAATTTTCTCTTATTTGTCAGTATTTAGAGGGGATAATGTTCTCCCTTCTTTCTGGGGTCATTTTGTATGTAAATGTTAAATTATTCAGTTACAATAAATGTCTTCCTGATTTTGTACTCAGAGAATGGTAAATATATATTTATATATATCCAATTGATAGGTGAACTAACATTTGACTACTATTAGGTATTGTAATTTCTCCTTTTTTGGACCGATTTTTTTTTTTTTTAAGATTTTGAAAAACAGTTTCTGCTACTTTCCAAAGTCACTTATTTTCTATAAAAAAAAAAAATTCGGCCAAGCGGACTATTAGTAGCAATTCAGAATAAAAAGATTCATTTTTCTGTGTTCAAGATTATAAGCCCCATATCTCTTCCATAATGGCCTTTCAAAGAATATAAATTCCTCATCTCAATCATTAGGATAATATATGTGATTAAATTATACTTGACTCTTGTGAATTTAAAGGATTTGATGGAACTTGCTATATTATGGCCCAAAAAAATTATTGAATCTTCTAAAGTTTTACTAATCTCTTTCAATTCGCGCTTGATTATACCTAATTTGGAAATTTTAGATTTAAAGATGTGACACCCATTTTCATGAGAAAATCAAGTAAAAAGTAATAAAATTTTTGGATAATCATCGTCTTTATCTCTATGAACTGATAAGTTTAAAGAATTGTCCATGTATTTCGTCTTTAAGTTACATTCCACAAACATGCATAAAAGTTTAATGCACTAATTATACAGAGATTTACTATTTTGTTTTACTTAACCGATGAATAAATCATGCACTAATTATACAGAGATTATTCACTATTTAGTTTAACGGGTTGGATGGACGGGTATTCAAGTTAATCCTTCTTCTTAACAAAGGACCTGACCTCCTCCTTCTCAATCCGGCCCAAATCAGTCAAGCCCAATGAATTATACAACTGGGCCTCCAGCCTATCCTTTGCACACCCAATACTATAAATTCCTCTCTTCTCCCTCAGCAGTCTAGGGTTTTAGGCTTCTCCCTTAGAAGAAAGGCATCTTCGTCGGTTTGCAGCTCCAGAGTCGAAAATGGTGAAGGGACGTCAAGGAGAGCGTGTAAGGTATTGGATCATCTTCATTTACAACCCCATATTCATAAAACTCGTTTATAAGATAACATTTTCACTTCCTCTTTGCTTCTTTCTTCATCCAGACTCTATACCAGAGGAACCGTTCTTGGATACAAGAGGTAACGTAACCCATTTTAGTCTCTTTTTTTGTGGGTTTACTTAATTTATTGTTATTATCCAAGTTTAAACTGGAATGGGTCTGAATAGAGTTGAATGATTGGATTTTTAATTTGTGAATTAGGTCGAAGTCGAATCAGTATCCGAACACTTCGTTGGTTCAGATCGAGGGAGTGAACACTAAGGAGGAAGTAGATTGGTACCTGGGGAAGCGTATGGCGTATATATACAAGGCGAAAACAAAGAAGAACAACTCCCATTACCGCTGCATTTGGGGTAAAGTTTGTAGGCCTCATGGAAACAGCGGCGTTGTTAGAGCTAAGTTCAAGTCCAATTTGCCACCAAAATCCATGGTACATTTCGACTACCATACACTCATGACTAATTTAATTGTGTTGTAATTGATTTTTCTTTTGCTTGGGGGAGAGTATGCAGTGCATATATAGAGAAAAGTTTGTGAATTTATTGTCTTCCATTCTTGCAGGGAGCTAAGGTTAGAGTTTTCATGTACCCCAGCAACATTTAAGGTAATGCATTTTAGTTAAATTGTTTATATGTTATGGTCTGTAGTTATTAGTGTGTTACATGTTTTTTCTACATTTGCTTGAACTGCCCTGCTATAGGACATACATTAATGAATGAATAAAGAATGTTTCGTTTGTCGGGATGGTGAAAGAATGGTTTTATAATTGGACTAGGACTAAGTATTTATAAAAGTTGCATTTATTTTTGATTGACTCTTACCTTTAAGATCCTTGGACAATTAGGGTATTGAAACAATGTGTTTGTTACCTGATAAATGAAACTAAATTCATTGACATACCTAGCTGGTGTGAGCAATTTGCTGAAAGTCCCAGAGGTACTCAGCCACCGTTAACACTCATGCTATGCCTATTATATCTACTATGCAGCCCTTATTCTCCTCACACCCAAAAAATGCATTAAAGATATGATTGTTTTATACCTCTTTTGTTCCTATGGGATAATTGCCTATTCTTTCGTTCCAAATTAAACCAATAAATAGAACGAGGTTTATCATGTAGTGTCTTTTTGTAGGATTTCGAAGAGACATTGATTAACTCTGTTTACCTGTGTCAGTTCAAAAGTTATGAAAAACTAAGACCCTCAGCACATCAAAAGTTGGTTACTAGCTATGGGGTCTTTATTGGCGTTAGTTCCAACAAAACTTTGTGCCTATTTCTATCCCTTCAGCACATAGACGAATGTGATCCTCTTCTTGGACAGTGTTGAAAGGGGAAGGTGTTCTAGAAGAGCTAATTTGACTTGTTATCATAATATGATGTTGAAATTGCTTTTGCCATCATCTTGATACCAAATGTGGTGTTTAACCTGATCACTGGAAAATTAGTTTCTTAAGATGGATTTTTATGTACTTTGTTGTGATATGATTCTATCAGTATCAGATGATCTAACCGGCTCAAAATGTCTGTGTATTGCCATATCACCATTCCGTAGAATCAGCCTGTTTCCTTGATGTTGTGATGTTGTACCTGCTGGCATTATTTGAAGGTAGTAACTGATTGTGCATATTTTCTCTTGCAGCAGCTTGTTGGAGCCGGGACACGTTTGTCTGTCGAGGTCATTAGTGTTGAAGGCTTTGAATCTTTAAAATTAGTTGGACATAAATTGTATTGGGCTATATGGAGTTACATTTTTAGTCTTTCTGTTTAACATTTGCTCTGAAATACCAAGGAGTGAACATCCGTTAGATGTCTATTTTACTTGTTGCTGGATTTCTATGTACGATCGTTTGATTCTCTTTGCTCTTAAATCTTGATATGTCCAGGCTTCAGCAAGTCTCATAATTGGCTTTTTACTGCAAATGAATGGTGTCGCGGGTTTGAATGTGATGCTGAGATGAGTTTGAATGTGAAAGAACTATCTTGCAAATCTACGCCTTCTGTTCTATTATATTGTACTTCACCTTAGTTCCTGAATCGTTGAAACATCTTAATTGTTCAAAAACATTTGAAGTATCTCAGATGTTCAGTTGGAACAATATATCTCAGATGTTCAGTTGGAACACATTATTGCAGCATACATGAATTGCTATAACCATGCTCTTTGTCTGTAGATATTGGAAGGGAGACTAATTGCCTAGTGCTCATTGTTTATATACCTTACAAATAATAATAGGATAACATCTTCATGTAGTGCTGAAATTTGTGAGATGACATTTACAGTGTTCAGTTCATTTTGTTTGCGTAGAGTTCATTACTGAGTAATCTTTGACCCGTTCAAAGGTTACTTTAGCTAGTTCGAGATTGAAAGAAGTGACTTATAAATGTCATTCGGTAATAGTTGTATTTCTGCTGTTACATATTTGGTCTTTTTATGCCATTATTCACTTGGGCTTCGACACTCAATTTTATAAGTCAATTTCTTGATTTTAAAATATCAAATGTGTCACGTATTATTCAATTAAATCACCTAACCCATTTCATTTATTTTAACTCATTTCCTTTATTTTTAAACCCGCCTCACATTATACCTCGACCAATTAGAACAATTTGAGTCGGGTTATAGCGTAGGACAAGTTAAAAATAAAGAGAATGAGTTGCAATAAACAAAAGAAAAAAATTACATAATTAAGCAAATGTTAATATATATTTATAATATGTAACCACACTTTTAAAAAATTTTAAAAAATAGTAAAATAATTACACAAATAGTTTTTTATAGTTAGTTACATGTATTAAACTCTTAACATTTTCTCTCCAATCTCATTAGTCGTATTTTACTCCAATTCAAATATATTTTCTTCATCTTTCAAAATCTCCCAATATTTCCTTCGTGTTTCACACTCATAATTTCATTTGATTTTTCTCTCCATTATTCCGTCATCTTTGTGTAAGTTTTTACGATATTTACTCATATTTTATATACTATCAATTTTTCCAATATCTTTAAATTTTAGGGTTTTATCAAGGTATAATATTGCTTAAAAATGGTGGATGAATCATTCCCTAGAAAGCTAATCCGATGTATATCATCTAATGAACAATCTATACAAGAGTGTCAATCGTTTGATCTGTGTGCAAGAACAACCACTTGTTGTTGTGATACATTCTGAGAGGAGGTCCAAGGAAGAAGAAAGGTACAAGAATTGATACACTGTAATTTTTTCAAGCTTTTTCTTGTCTTTGTGTATTAATAACAAAATTAATGTATGTATCAGTATCAGATTTTTGATAATCCAGAATTGTTATGTATCAATGTATTGCTTTGTGTGTATCAATATATTGTACCAATTTGTTATTAGTATATCAATTATTTCATTGATACATGAATATAAAATACTCATATTGTTTATCAATACATAACTTTAAAAAAATACACATACTGATAAAATATTGCTCAATTCCTTAATTTCGGTGTATTACTACATATTATGATATATACAATTATGAGAATTTCTTTTTTTTTTTGAAAAAAAAATTAATTGTATACATATAAATGAGATTTTTGATACACATTAATATTTTAAGAAAAGATACGTTCATGTTGTTATAAACATATTTCTGTTGTAGTGAATGTCTATAAAGGTATTTGTATTGTACTGGATACATGTGTTTATATCATTGTGAAAGTCTATCTTTTGGAGAAAAGTTAGGAGAAATTATCCCTATAAATAGAGGGGTTTTCCTTCATTGTATTTCATCCCATCAAGAGAAATAAAAACTTCTCTCCTTCTCTATTTCTCTACGATATTCTTGTTCTTTCTTTATTATTTCATAACACGTTATCAACACGAGTCTCTGCCTTGAGCACTCACTTGAAAGATCTGAGGTAAAAAAAATTTAAAAAAAAAATTCGAAAGATATATTACTTAACCACAGAAGTGATATTTCTTTGGTGATACCGTTGCTCTACGACTCTACTGTCTCAAAATTTGAAGGCCAAGGTATTATTATTTTTTTCTTTTAATATGGCTAACCTTAAGAAACTTGATTTTGTTGCCCTTCAAAGTTCGGGCAAGAACTACTTTTCATGGGTGTTGGATGCTGAAATCCATATGGATGGAATGGGTCTTGGAGACACTATTAAAAGTGAAAACAAAGCATCAAAAATCCATATGGATGCAATGGGTCTTGGAGACACCATTAAAAGTGAAAGAAAAACATCAAAAATCCATATGGATGCAATGGGTCTTGGAGACACCATTAAAAGTGAAAACAAAGCATCAAAATCCATATGGATGCAATGGGTCTTGGAGACACCATTAAAAGTGAAAACAAAGCATCAAAACGAGATCGTGTTAAGGCTATGATATTCTTGTGTCATCATCGTGATGAAATTCTTAAAATTGAATATCTCACGATCAAGGATCCACTTGTTTTGTGGAATACCCTAAAAGAAAGGTATGACCACCTGAAGATGGTCATCCACCCAAAGGCACGATATGATTGGATTCATCTAGACTATAAGTATGTTCATGAGTATAGCTCATCAACTTTCAAAATTGTTTCAAAGTTGAAACTATGTGGAGAAACTATTTTGATATGATTGAATATGTGGTAGTATACAAAATTAATTGAGAGCTCCGGAAGAGCTAATATATTACTACCTGAAGGAATGAAATTGTTGTAGTAAGTCTCAAAAGAAAACTTATAAGTTTCAAGGACATTGAAAAAAAAATTTGAGATTATAAATTATGGGAAGATCTAATATCTTCATGCTACTACAATTGAAACGGGTTATAAATATTTATGTAAAAGATTACCCGCCGGTTTTTTTTTATTTGTAGTACATAAATATGGGTATAATGATGAAATCATATACGAAAGTAAACTAGAAGTTTACTGAAATAAGTTGGCATAACCGGTTGGCCATCCCGGTTCAAATGTGATGCAAAAAATAATTAGAATTCACGTGGCTATATGTTGAAGAAATAAAAGATTCTTCAAGAATTCTCTTATGTTGCTTGTTCTCATGATAGAATGATCTTGATCAGCTAAAATTGGAATTATATTCCCTGAAATTTTGAAACTTATAAAAGGGTGAATATGAGCCCATTCACCTACCATGTGAACCGTTTGCTAATAGATGCATCTATGAAATGGTCACATGTGTTTTGATATCAACTTGCAATTGATTTTTGTAAGGTTGTTGCTCGAATTATTAAATTAAGAGCATAGTTCCAAATTATAAAATCATGTTGATAATGTTGATTCATATCTATGTTGGTTTAGCAAAAAATGTATGCCTCCAATTATAACTAGATCATTGGTTATGGGAATAAAACTCCCAAATAAAATTTGGTATGAGATATGTTTATTTAACATATAGCAACACTTGAATGCATCAAGCCAACAAGATTCCCCTATCATAATTGGTTCAGGGTGAGGAACCAAATAATTTCATCTAAAAATTTGAATGTGCGATATATGATTCAATTGCTCCACCGCAACGCACAAAGATGGGTCCCCAAATGAGCTTGAGGGGTAAATGTTAGTTTTTCTAACATTAGGGGAGAAGTGATTAGCAACTGAAAATTGAGTGTGGGATGAATTATCTAGATCCTCGAAGAAAAAAAAGTGAACTCAAAGTTCAATAGATAATTCACTTGCAAAATATTGCAAATCAATTGTCAGATATATTTGCTAACTCTATTTTTCAGTTGCAAATGCTCCAATGAGAGGTCTTTGAAGGACAGGGTCTTGAGACGCCTGAAGCGTGATAGACCAAACGGTTCCAAATATAGAACTCCTTGAAGAAGGAGAGGAGCAAATGATTAAGATGGTCATAATGATAAGGCAAGTGCTTTAAGAAAGCACCACGCCATAACACTTCATAAAACCTTGGCAAAGGTTCAGGTACCTGAAAATAACGAAAAATGAAGAGATCTTAATATGTCGCATTGGAACTGATCATCGACGATATTTTTGATACAATATAATGCACAATATTGTAAAAAATTGTGAGGATCTATATTCTACGTCTATTAAAGCATGTTGATGTAGAAATAATTATCAAGTGAAATGATGTGTATTGATAAGCATAAAGCTTATTGGACCTGTAGTCCAGACACTAGAAGATGTCACGCATTTAAATATTAATGAATGTTATCACTTGATAAAATTTATATGAAAATCATGAAGGATTCAAAATGCCTGAAGCATTTACAAGTTTCTTTAAACTTGTTCATAATTCTTATATGAGGAAATCCTTGGTCCTGAAGTACCATATCTTAGTGTGATTGATGCACTAATATAACTTGCTAATACTACAAGGCATAACATTCGGTTAATTTGTTAGCAAGTCCCGATCTTGTTGGTTATGCTGATGTTGGGTATTTATCCGACCCACACATAAAGCTCGATCTCAAACTGGCTACGTGTTCATATGTGGAGGTACTGCCATATCTTGGAGATCTATAAAGCAGTCTCTGGTAGCTACTTTATCAAATCATGCTGAGATAATATATTTTCATGAAGCAAGCCGAGAATATGTGTGGTTAAGGTCCATGATACATCTCATTAGAGAAAAATGTGGTTTGAACTGTGACAAAGTACCCACAATTTTGTATGAAGATAATGATGCATGCATAACACAACTAAATGGAGGATTCATAAAAGGAGATAGAACAAAGCACATCTCGCCAAAGTTTTTCTACACACATGAGCTCCAAAAGAATGGTGATATCAATGTGCAACAGATTCGTTCAAGTGATAATGTGGATGATTTATTCACCAAATCTCTACCAACTGCAACTTTCAAGAAGATGGTGCACAAGATCGGCATGCAAAGATTCAAGGATGTTCTCATTAGGGGGAGTTAATACGCGCTGTACTCTTTTTCCCTTGCGAGGTTTTGTCCCACTGGGTTTTTCTTGTATTTTTAATGAGGCAGCCAAAATGCGTATTATTAGATATGTGTACTCTTTTTCCTTCACTAGATTTTTTTTCCACTGGGTTTTTTCTGGTAAGGTTTTAACGAGGCACATTATCTATCAAATAGACATTCAAGGGGGAGTGTTATAAACATATTTATGTTGTAGTGAATGTCTATAAAGGTATTTGTATTGTACTGGATACATGTGTTTATATCATTGTGAAAGTCTAACTTTTGGAGAAAAGTTAGGAGAAATTATCTCTATAAATAGAAGGGTTCTCCTTCATTGTATTTCATCTCATCAAGAGAAATAAAAACTTCTGTCCTTCTCTATTTCTCGACGATATTCTTGTTCTTTCTTTATTATTTCATAACACATGTATCATATTTCCACTGCTAATGTATCCATTTTTTATAAGAATAACAAATATTTCAGATATAATTTTTTTGTATACATTGAGTTCAGAATCATCACTACTATTAAAATTCATGATAGTACAATTTTTCTCAATATTATATAAAATATTGATACATAATGCATACAATACAAACTCTGTTAAATTTCTTTAGTTCAACATACATTCTCACTCCTATATCATTGCTTATCTCCATTGGTGTGAAATTACCTTCAACAATGTATCTTATCTCAATTTTTTTATCTGTATCATCAATCCTCAATTACTTCATAATCGCTTCAACAAGTTCATCATACAAAACGTAATCCTTGATGATGATTCCATCTATGTCATAATCTTTATATTCATTATCCGGAGTCTACTCACCTGAGTGATGAAGCAATACCATTACGTTGGACATATTTTCCTAAAGGTTTGCACGTTGATACACACATTTGGTGTGATAATTTGAGCAAAACCCAAACAATAATATACCATAAAAAAGGAGAAAATCGACAAAATCAAAGATTCCAGAAAATCTAATTTTTAGGAACTTCCTTTCTTTTATTCGAAGTCTTCGATATTTTGAAAAAAAAAATTCTCAATATCAGTAAAATAGGGAATTAGTTGCACTAATTACACATATTTCCGTTATTATGTAACAGTGAGCTTATAATAAAGAGTTATTTTAAGGGTTTGATCTTTGATACAAACCCAGTCCTTATAGGAAAATAGTATCAAAGCAGTAAAAAAATTGCTAATAAATATAAATTTGATAAATACCACTATTTTTTATAATTATTTTATTACATAGTGCTATTTATAAAAATTTCTTTAAACGAAATGGGTTAAGTGATCTAGGTGATTTAATTGAATGGCACCTGACATATATAACATTTTAAAATCAAGAAATTGATAAATTTAAAGTATTATCGATGTATTTCATTTTTAAATTACATCCCACAATCATGCATAAAAATTTGAATCTTTACAAAAATAATCTATAGGATTTACTATTTATTTTTCATAATCGACAGAAAGATCATGCACTGATTATACAGAGATTATTCACTATTTAGTTTAACCGGTTGGATAGACGGGCATTCAAGTTAATCCTTCTTCTTAACAAAGGACCTGACCTCCTTCTTCTCAATCTGGCCCAAATCAGTCAAGCCCAATGAATTATAAACTGGGCCTCCAGTCCATCCTTTGCCCACCCAATAATATAAATTCCTCTCTTCTCCCTCAGAGCCCTAGGGTTTTATGCTTCTTCCTTAGTCGTCGGTTTGCAGCTCCAGAGTTGAAAATGGTGAAGGGACGTCAAGGAGAGCGTGTAAGGTATTGGATCATCTTCATTTTACAATCCCATTTTCATAAATTTCGCTTATAAAATCACTTTTTCACTTCCTCTTTACTTCTTTCTTCATCCAGACTCTATACCAGAGGAACCGTTCTTGGATACAAGAGGTAACGTTACCTATTTTAATTTTTTTTTGTTTGTGTGTGTGGGTATACTTAATTTATTGTTATTATCCAAGTTTAAACTGAAATGGGTCCGAATAGAGTTTGAATGAATGGATTTTTAATTTGTGAATTAGGTCGAAGTCGAATCAGTATCCGAACACTTCGTTGGTTCAGATCGAGGGAGTGAACACTAAGGAGGAAGTAGATTGGTACTTGGGGAAGCGTATGGCTTATATATACAAGGCGAAAACAAAGAAGAACAACTCCCATTACCGCTGCATTTGGGGTAAAGTTTGTAGGCCTCATGGAAACAGCGGCGTTGTTAGAGCTAAGTTCAAGTCCAATTTGCCACCAAAATCCATGGTACATTTCGACTACGATGCACTCTTGACTGATTTAATTGTATTTTTGGGGAGTATATGGTCAATTGGTATAGAAAAGTTCGTGAATTTATTATCTTCCATTCTTGCAGGGAGCTAAGGTTAGAGTTTTCATGTACCCAAGCAGCATATAAGGTATTTTAGTTTAGTTAATTGTTTTATATGTTATGGTCTATAGTTATTAATGTGTTACATGTTATTCTACATTTGCTTGAATTACCTTGCTATAAGACATAGATTAATGAATGAGTAAAGGATGTTTTGTTTGTCGGGATGGTGAAAGAATGGTTTTATAATTGGTCTAAGTATTTGTAAAAGTTGCATATTTTTGGATTCGACTCTTACCATAGATCCTTGGACAATTAGGTTATTAAAACAATGTGTTTTGTTACCTCATACATTGAAAGTTCATTCATTGACGTACCTAGCTGGTGTGAGCAATTTGCTCAAAGTCCGAGAGGTACTCAACCACCGTTGACACTCATGCTATGCCAATTGTATCTACTATAATTGCCCCTTTTTTCCTTACACCCAAAAATCCTTATACGTCTTTTGTTCCTATGGAATAATTGTCTATTTTCAAATTAAACTAGTAAATAGAAAGAGGCTTATCGCTGTAGTGTCTTTCTGTAGGCTTTTAAAGAAACATTGATCAACTCTGTTTACCAGTTTCTGTTCAAAAGTTATGAAAAACTAAGACCCGCAGCACATCAGAAGTTGGTTATTAGCTATAGGGTCTTTATTGGCATTAGTAACCAACAAAAATTAGTTCCTACTTTCCATCCCTTCAAGTAGCACATTTTTTGAAGGTCTGCACGGAAGCATTAAGCAGATAGCCAATTGTGATCCTCTGCTTGCAGTGTGGAAAGGGAAAGTTGTCCTAGCAGAGCTATTTTTGACTTGTTATCATAATATGATCTTGAAATTGCTTTTGCCATCATCTTGATACCACATGTGGTGTTTGACCTGAGCACTGGAAAATTAGTTTCTTAATATGGATTTTCCCTTGGTACTTGGTTGTGATATGATTCTATCATTATCAGATGATCTAACCGGTTCAAAATGTCAGGCTATTGCCATGTCACCATTCCTTAAAATCGGCTTGTTGTTACCTTGATGTTGTACCTGCTGTCATTATTTGAAGGTAGTAACAGATTGTGCATATTTACTCTTGCAGCAAGGTATTTAGTTGATGCTTGCTTGGAGGCCCTACGCATTTGTCTATCAAGGTCATTAGAGATGAAGGATTTGAATCTTTAAAATTAGTTGGACATAAATTGTGTTGGCTTATATGGAGTTACATTTGTAGTCTTTTTGTTTATCTTCTGCTCTGAAACACCAAGGAGTGATCATCCGTTAGATGTCTATTTTATTTGTTGTTGGATTTCTATGTACGATCGTTTGGTTCTCTTTGCTCTTAAATCTTGATATGTCCAAGCTTTCAGCACGTAACATAATTGGCTTTTTGCAAATGAATGGTGTCGCGGGTTTGATTATTATGCTGAGATGAGCTTGATATGAAAGAAGTATCTCGCAAATCTATGCCTTCTGTTCTATTCAATTGTACTTCACCTTGGTTCCAAACGTTGAGAAGAAGTTTTCAGCGTCGTAATTGTATCTCAGATGTTCACTGGGAACTTGTTTTTGCAACATACGTGATTACATGTTACACAAGTAGTTATTTTGGCTATAATCTAGGTATCTTACCTAGAATTTCTTGTCCACCTTTCTCTAGAAATGCTATTTTTGTCTACAACCATGCTTGTCTGAAGAAAATGGGAAGGCAGGCTATAGTGCCTGGTACTCATTGTTTTATGTACCTTACAAATAATATTAGGATGCCCTATGGTTTTGTTCTAGTTATCAGGCTAAGGGGTCATTTGGTAGGTGCTATAAGAGTAGGATTGAATAGCTATAAGTGGTCCGAAGAAAAGCTATTTTGTCTACAACCATGCTTGTCGGAAGAAAATGGGAAGGCTGGCTGTAATTGCCTAGTAGTTGTATAGTTTTGTTTGTTAGTAGGTGTTATAAGAATAGTGTTAAATAAAGTGTATTGGTAATGCTGGTTAAGCTCAAACGTGTCATTAAATTATGAGACGTGGTCTATTCATGTCACTCCTTAATAATTGAACATATAAATGTCATTATACATTTGGCTCATCTGTCATTCCGTCTTGATCATTCAGAAATTTCTGGTTCTCTTGGTCGGTTAATGTATATCAGTGGATTGTCTTCCACGGAGGTGTCTAGTGAGAGATTCTCACTTGACTCGGTCTCCGCTTCTTCAGTTTCATCAGTAGGATCGCTATCTGTTATCTCTTCAGTACTGGATCCTGTGCTATCATTTTTTTCTAAGTCATAGAGGTTCGAAACAACTTGATATGAGATCAATCAAGTTTTCTGGATATGGCTCTTTGAAACTTTCTCCAACCTCTTTCATAGGTGGAGACGCCAGTTTGAATTAAACCTTCGTTTCATCCTTGCCTAAGATGTTAGCAGGATGAACCATGACGATTATCAAGGAAAAGTTTCAGTCAATCACAATTCTCCAAGTTGGCTATATAAGGCAAGCAATTTTCATGGCGTTAGAAACCTGCATCCTCTCTATTTCAAAAAGCCATGATCAAAATCTTTCAGCCTATCCTTCACACTTCACTAGTATACATTGACGATATCCTATTATTCAGTGATACTTTGGAGGAACACCTTGTCATTTTCATGATATAATAAGAGCAAATGAAATCATGCTCTCTGCAAAGAAATGGTTCAGTGGTTGGTAATTTATGTCATTAACCACTATGCTTTCGCACCCAGCTTTATAAGTTAATTTCTTTAACTTTAAAATATCAAATATGTCAAATGTCATACAATGAAATCACTCAGATTATCTAATCCATTCCATTTATTTTAACCTATTTCCTTTTTTTTTAAAGAAAAACCCTTCTCACATTTTAATCCGATCCAAATTTTTTTTATTACACTTTTAATTTGATTCCTTGATTCGATGATTTCTCCATATTTAAATGTAGAAGTGACAAAATCAGCTCATGAGATTATAAGTAATCCAATTTGCTCAAGTTTGGGTTGATAATTGACCCACTTATTTACTAGCTTAAGTTATTTTATTGCAACTTATTTCAATTCATTAAAGTTGGTTAATCTAAATTGATTCATGAGAAATTTTGTCAAAATATTTTCAAATAAATATTTTATTTTTGTAAATATGTTATATTTAGTCATAATAAAGAAAAATATTAATTTTATAAGTTATCAAAAGATTATAAAAAAAATAAATAAAGCAATTAAAACTTGAGTTGGGCTGATTGGGTTATGACCCGCATTTCAGTCTAAGTAACTTTTGGGCGGGTCAATAATCTGGTCATTTATTAATTTAGCCCATTCTGATCCGCCACATTTAGCCCAATCCACCCATGTGATACCTATATTTAATTGGATGATACTGATATTCTAAAATCGAAAAGATTAACTTATAAAATCAGGTATAGAAGTCGTTAGTGATTAATGGCATAAAAGGGTCAAATGCATAATGACAATGTATTTTATGCCCAATTATAAACGATCATATGTCATAGTTCGTATTCATATTTCAGCGTTTTACGTTAAGAAAATAATGCGTCATAGGTTCATAATTCAATTTAAAGGTCTTCACATTTCATATCAGATAGGATTGGTCTTTACGTTCCTAGTCAGATAGGGTCAGACGACTTTCTTGCCCTCGGCTTGTGAATCTCAAACTCTTATTAAGTTATAATTTTTTCTGTTTGATTTCTTATAATTTATTTAATTATTAAATAAAATTTATACTATATAATTTATTATAATTATAACTAACATATTAAATTATAAAAAAATATTTTTAATAATATTTTTCATTATATAGATCTATATTTTTAGTTTAAATTATTTTAATTTTTAATGAATTAAAATAAATCGAATTAATAAATAGCGATGAGACGAAAGAATGTGTTTCCTAGTAATTCTCCACTCTTCTACCTGCCTAAAGAGAAAGTGAAAAACAAATACCCTTAACTACTTTCACACCATGTATGGACCACTTTTTCTTGTTTATTTGGGAGCCACGTTTTTCTCCATTTGACTAGGAAAATACATGGAAATGTATCAAATTTTGATGATATTATAATAATAATAATAATAACAGAAAAGAGTTGCACGAAGAAAAAGAAATGGCAATAAGATATATAGTCGCAGAGTAAAATGAAACAATAGATAGTTAAAGAATTAAGCGATTATTAAATACTACTACTAAATAAAGACGAGACGATATGAGGATAACCCCTTGCCTCTCCCACTTAACGGGCGACCACACTTAGGTATCTAACCTTCTATCTTAATTCTCGATCTCTATATCCTCTTATTTAAGATTATGTCCTTAATAAGTAAAAGTTGTGTAATGTCCTTTCTATTCACTTATTTATTACCTCCTAAATTATAAAATTATTTATTTTTTACGACGATTAAAAAGAAAAAAATTAATAATTTCAATTTAAAATTATGACCTCAATATCCTATTAATCATGCGTTTTACGATAGTACTGTCTGAATTTCTTTTAAATCTCTAAATTCAACATGTAGCAAACAAACAAAAAAAAAATCTAACATTTTGCGTTTCTTCTAAACTTTATCAATGTATGGATCGGAGTATACCTAATTTGATGGTATTCTAATTTATCGATCTTTCACATATTCTTTAATTCATTAAAATGGAAATGATCATCCTATTTATCATATCGTTATAAAAATATTTATTTTCCATGATAACTATAATAATATATTCAGTATAATTTTATAAGAAGGATTTGAACTCTGAAGAGAATGGTGTGTACGCAGTGTTATCTCTATTTTGTGAAGGTAGAGAGGATCTTTCTTATATACAATAACAACATACCGAGTACACTTTCATAGAGTAGGATTTGAGAAGGGTAGCGCGTACGCAAACCTTACCTCCACCTTAAAGATAGAAAGGTTGTTTTCTATAGACGCTTGACTCAATTGATTGTCCAAATAAAATATATCGAAATCAATAATTTGCTCCTTAAAATTAGGACCTCAACAACCTATTGATCCTGAGTTTTACGATCCCTATCGTATGAAAAGATTTTTATCTCTAATTTCAACATGTACAAAACAAAACAAAAATTCAATATTTTGCTTCTTTAAACTCTTTATCAAACAAATTCAAAGTTTAATAGAAGAGTCGAAGGTCGATAAGAAACAACCTCTTTTTCTATACTTCAATTATAAAATTATATTAGATATGTTATTATTAATGCTATTATTAAAAGAATATTATAAAACAACTCGAAATTTCATTTCACTAATCACATTCCAAGTTTGATTTGATATTTTGGGGGGTTTGAAATCTAGCTAATCTACCAATATCTTGTACTATTTTTATGTACTTTTGCAAACATGATACAATAGAAAGATGAAAAGGAAGTTGGTCGCGAATGATGAGGTTTGAAAGTTAAATTTCAATAGAGATTAAAATTAATAAGTGATATCTTTTTATTTATTCTGTCTTTGATTAGTATAATTATCTGATATTTATTTCTAATTTTTGAAAAATAACAAATATCTCATAAAATTAATTAAAATATATGCAAACTGATTCCAATGTCATGATGATCCATAAAAGAAAAAGAAAAAAAAAGATATCCTAGAAAAATGCGAGAATGCCAACTAAAAGTGAATTACTACCACAAAAGCCAGCAAAGGATGTTACTTATTTATCACATAAAAAACTCAAAATATTTATAAATAATTTATCTACTTTCCTTTTTGTATTATTTACGCATATATATTTTTTATTCCCCTTTTAACAGTAAAATTCTCCTTGACACGTGTAAGTTGGCCGGCTTTGCACGAAAAATGCTAAAATAAATAAATAAATAAATAAATAAAAACTGAATTTAATATTAACATAGAATAATAAAAGATTCCTAATAAAAGTCAAACAAAGATGTCCCTTTTACATTCATAATAATACAACTATACAAGTCTACCAATTCATCTCACCTCCAATGACCAATATATTATAAATAATTAAAATTTCAAAAAATAAAATGAAATTTTATTGACCTTTTATCAATTTCCTTTAATTGGATATTTCTTACTTTATGTTAATTTTGTGAGGAAAAAAAACAGGACTTATCCTATGTTATATGTACACGATATTTGATTGTAAATTCAATTATTATTATTATATATTAATTTAACATAACTATAAAAATTCATAAGTTTTAAATTTCTGAATTCGTTTTGTGATCGAGTCAAAGCTCTAATTTTATTAGAAGTCGTCCTATCTTCTTAACTTTTCATTCTTGCTATCATTTGACCTATTCCAAACGAAAAAAACTTAAAAAAGCATATGAAGAATCCACATATATATGTATATATTGAAAAAGATTCGAAACTACTTCTGAATTATAAGATTAGGACTAACTGTATCTTCTGTCCATCCTATTATTTTCTTTTCGGCTTTAATTTACCCTTATAACTAACACCTCATTTCAAAAGAATATACATATTTATTTAATTACGACATGATAATTTTTTTATTAATTAAAATTAGAAATTTTAACCTATTAAACTTGTCCATATGGATTAATCCAAAGATAGGTAAATATAGTGAATCTTCTTAATGGGGTCTACGTATTTTAATTTCAACCCATAAGAAATTATCATGTCATAATTAAAATACACATTTTTTCTTTAAAAATGATTGTTAGTCATAAGGGTAAATTTAAATAGAAAATAAAAATATTGAAGATAATTTTAGCTAAATAGCTAAACTTAGCTAGCGTTTGATTATAGTAAATTTTAAAATTTTATTTTCAAATTATTTGTTTGGCTGAAAAATTAAAATATTATCTCTAAATTTTTTTAAATTTTCAAAAATTGATTTTAGATTAGTTTTGAGCCACTTTTTGAAACTTTCTTATTTTTAAAACTTTAATTTTTCTTCAAGTAAAATGTACAATTTTATATATAATTTCAAAAATTTGAATTTTTTTAATTATAATTATAAAATTTATGACCAAACTAGACCTTACAATTTCATACTACTCTCACACTTCGTTTCTCCCACGCGTTTACCTTTCTCTCTCTCTGCAGATTCGTCGGTCGTCTTTTTCAAACTCCATTTTCAATTCTCAAAACCTCTCTCTTTAATCTTTCTATATTTGCTGCCGAATTTTACTTTTTTTTTGGCTTCATTTCTTCAATATAACTAGAGTTCTCTGTATTGTTGCTCTTCCTTTTCCACAGTGTATTTACTTTTTTTTTGTGTGTGTGTGTCTCATCAATTTGTTTTTTCTTTTTTCTGTTTTTGCTAATGAAATTGAATCAGATCCAATTGTGATGGTAATGATGTTCTCAAAATCACTTCTTGTTTCTTCTTTCTCTAACCCTGGCAGATCCATTCTCCTTTCAACATAATATCTCCACTTTTTTTTTTTTGTTGTTGTAATTTTTCTTGATTTTTTTTTCTTCTTGTGTGTATTTAATTCTAGAGGATTTTCTCTTTGTGGGTTTTGTTCTTGGTGAGATTTTGGGTTCTGGGTATTGAATAGATCAGTGTATAATGTCGGCAATGAAGAATTCAGGTCAATTCTTTACAATTGGGCTAGTGACAGCTTGGTATTCGTCAAATATTGGGGTTTTGCTACTAAACAAGTATTTGCTAAGCAATTATGGGTTCAAATATCCAATTTTTCTTACTATGTGTCATATGACTGCTTGCTCTTTGCTGAGCTATATAGCCATTGCGTGGATGAAAATGGTCCCAATGCAGACTATAAGATCTAGGGTTCAGTTTATGAAGATCTCTGCTTTGAGTCTTATTTTTTGCACTTCTGTTGTTAGTGGCAATATCTCGCTTAGGTACTTGCCAGTATCTTTCAATCAGGCTATTGGTGCTACTACACCTTTCTTCACTGCAGTATTTGCTTACCTGATGACACTGAAGAGGGAGGCATGGTTGACTTATGTCACTCTAATTCCTGTTGTCACCGGGGTTATCATCGCCAGTGGGGTATGCCCTTTGTATATTTCATCAAATTTTGTAGTTGAATTGTGGTACTGTCTAATGATATTTCATCAAAATTGTAGTTGAATTGTGGGGTACTATGTCTATTGATCTTTGGTCTGAACTTTGGGAATCATAGTAGTGATTCAGCTGCACACTAGCTTCTTAGCTCAATCAAGTCAGGTTGTTTATTAAGTGGCCGCACAATATTTAGAGTGTGCCAAAATATATATCGTCTGCAAGGACTGCATTAATATTCTATATGACCAAGTTTTAGCAGCATTTTAGTTTTAGTAGTCTAATACTGTGGAAGAAAATCTATTGTACATACTTAAGAAATTGACATCCTATTGCAATTTGTTTTCTCTTTCATTGTTTGTTTTTCCTTCTTTCTTTTAGGGAGTGGAGGGATATTGGGGTAATATATAAGAGGGGGAATTTATGTGTTAGCTGTGAAGATATTGTCAATGAAGCCTCCTTGATATTTCACGATGAAGGGTGTAATATTGTTTGTAGAGCTGGTCCTTATATATCGTATTAATAATATGGTCAGATAAATTGTTCTGATGAATGAATTTGTTAAAACAGAAGTATTTTAGTGTTTATTTCCTTGTTAGTGGCATAGTTCTGGTCAATCTACGATTAAGAACAAGTTCTTTCTTCAGTGGCACAATGTTTAGGGTGTCAAAGAAGTGTCTTCTGAGCTACGATGATGAAAGTGATTGCATTGATATTCTATATTAACTAAATTGTATTAGCAGTTTCCTTCAAAAAAAATTGTATTAGCAGTTTCATGTTATTTGTGTAATGTTGTTGGACATATTTATTTGTGTCTGATTCATTTCAATATTTCTTCTCAGGGTGAACCAAGTTTTCATCTATTTGGCTTCATAATATGTGTCGGTGCAACAGCTGCAAGAGCACTCAAGTCAGTGCTTCAGGGGATTTTGCTGTCTTCTGAAGGGTAATTACTGCATATATTTTTGTGTTTTATATACAAGTGAATCTGTAGCCAATTTTGTGCTTTTTAATGTCACCATTTTGGGTATAAGATATGAATGCTGAAATGTTTCCTTTTGAATCAAGGGAGAAGCTGAATTCCATGAACCTTCTACTCTATATGGCTCCTATAGCAGTTGTATTTCTATTGCCGGCTACACTTCTGATGGAAGAAAATGTAGTTGGCATCACATTGGCACTTGCAAGAGATGATAGTAGGATCATCTGGCTTTTGCTATTCAATTCTGCCCTTGCATATTTGGTTAATCTGACCAACTTTCTGGTGACAAAACACACCAGTGCCCTGACACTTCAGGTACACTTCCTCATTCGCTAGTCAGATTTCTTTTCATATGAATTAGTTTCTAATATTTTCCGGAAAGGTTGAGTGTTTCTGGCTGAGTTCATAGATCATTGCTGCAATCTGATGAAGAAATTATGATGTGATCTTTTCTCTTGATGTGAAAATTGCTCGTCTTTGAATTTCATGATAACCCCACTAATTATGCATGGGACCTAATTATTTGAAAGTCTGCTCTCTTTCTTTGCTTCATCAAATATAGCTCTCGTCTTACTTTTTGATGAAGTAAGGTGTTATCATTAAAAGGGGATCAGGAATATGCATAAGGTGCAAATATTACAAAAGTGACGAAGCTCTCATCTTACTTAGTATGATTTTTTGATTTTCTGGGAGACACTTTTCCTGTCTTCCTTGCTCTTCATATTCTAACTTTTCATTAGAACTTTAAGTTTAAGTATGCTTGGGTAGAGGTATGATCATCTGTCTTTCTGATGTTTAGTTTTGTCATCAATTTGTTATTTCAAACATTTTGGGTTCCTTTTGTATGCTGTTTGTTAATTGCTTGTTCCAGACTTCCAGTGATAGAAATTTTATTTGCAAATGAATGGACTTGCACTTTCCCCCTTATTCTTCGTAGAAACCACGAAGGGAGGTATCCGTCAGGTGAATCAAACTTGGAAAAACTATACAGAAATGCAAGTAGAGGATAAAGATTATGGGGGTGGTGCGGGTCACCCACTTGAATTTTGGAGAGGATTAGGATTTAGGAGAACTCAAGCATAGCCCCCTTATAGGGAATATTTTTTAGATAAAGTAATAAATTTTATAGCAACAATTTTGGGCATAAAAACCAGTATAAGAAGTTTATGAAAAAAGTAGAGACCGCTACCAAAATATGGTTCTCTGCGAAAATCACACAATCTTCTATACAAAAGGGGAATTTAATATTCCATTTCTTAATTAACAGGTTTGTCACTGGAATCGATGTTTCTCTTCCATTGACAAATCCGTTAAGAAATGGAGATGACTTTTCAGTTCACAATATTCCTACGTTTACAGTGTACTTACTAAAGAAAGAAAAGGAAAAAAAGCATATCATTTCAAGACTCATCTTCTTAGTGTTCGGTGGGG
Source organism: Datura wrightii (assembly GCA_035772735.1). NCBI lineage: Eukaryota > Viridiplantae > Streptophyta > Magnoliopsida > Solanales > Solanaceae > Datura > Datura wrightii. Next base: position 73,975,904 of record JASDFA010000023.1, on the reverse strand, counting down.
ATTGTCATATAATGAAACCATGAAGAAGAGTTGTAAGGTTTCTGCCTCCATACCTAAGAAGAGGATCCCCTGTAATTAGCACATACATTAAGCAAAGAAGTGAAATGATTCATTTTCATAGAGCTTGGAAATATGTTGTAAACGATAATCCAATTGTTTATGAGAAGTCACAACTTGACAAAAATATTGTAAACTATACACAATTTGTCCCAAACTAACTTTTTGCGCAAAGGGAAAAGTGAAAATGTTGTTTCATGGTTTCTGGAACATAACTAATACTGTTTGATGAATTAGGATACCTTATTTTGGTCAGGAGAAGTTGAGCCATGTAATTTTTTTTTTGGTTATACAATAAGTGCTAGAACTTTGTGTTTAAAGAAAGTGAAAAAAAGAAAAATGAAATCTAATTTGAAGTACATCATTTACAACTTGTAGCAAATCCAGAACTAAAACAAATTTCATTTGAATAAGGTGTCAGGTACTTTGATGGACTAGATATAATTGAATAAAAGAAAATTGAATAGGAGAGAGGCTAAATTCTTGAATTGTATACATTAGTTATAGTTGTTCCGTACAATTACATAATTCTCTGCGTTTACCTTGTTCGTTTTTGTTAAGGAGGAATATGCCTTCATTTGATCTCTTCGATAGATTCTTTATCCTTACGAACAAAAATTGCTTGCTTTTACAGGTCCTGGGAAACGCGAAAGGAGCTGTAGCTGTTGTCATCTCAATCTTAATATTCAGAAACCCAGTGTCAGTTACAGGGATGCTTGGCTACGCACTTACAGTTTTTGGAGTCATACTCTATAGTGAAGCGAAGAAACGTAGTAAATGAGAACATCCAAAACCATCCACTTGCGACTTCTGAAATTAATTGTTTGTTCAAGAACTGATTCAACCTTCACGAGGCAAGTCGGATCATTGCTCTTGCATTTGGTGTCACGAATTTTCTCCTCAAATTTGTATCTTTTGCCCGGAAACCTGTGAAACAGGCTTCCATCTGTAACAGCCAAGAGACAGGAACCAGGCTGAATGAATAGCAAGTCTTGAGAAGTGACTTGATTTGTCTATCTATTCTTCCCTGACTTGGTTGGGTAGTATAGATATCTTTTGTCTTTATTCTTTCAGAAATATTGTAAAATTGGGACAAACACAATATTTTACTATAGTTGTCAAATTGACTTATCAATGAAAAGGATCTCAAAATTAGAAATTTATAAATGGCTTGTTTTGTGTGAGAAAATAGATGAAAGGTTTCTAACATTTGTGTAGCTATGCAAACTTATCATTTTGGGGTTGTTGTTGGTGGGATAAGGGATACCAATTTTGGGATAAAATGTGGAATTATTTTAGTTCACGCTGAATTATGATTATTAATTGGTTCCGAGAATATTTTATACTAAAATGATGGGACTAGTTATTTCATATAGAAGCTATGATAGCCAATCTAATGGAATATTCTTATCTATCTCATTCTTGTAAGTTGTCACCAAACGACTTTTCAGAGTACAATGAGAAGTTTAAGCTATATGGGACACAAAATATCTTGCGTTCGAGTCATCTTCAAGGCATAATATTGAAAATGCTCGTTGTAATAAGAGAGCTTAGATCGAATCAGTATTGATATACCAATTCAATCCGAGCTCTTAGAATTGGAATAGATTCAATAGAGAATCACAAAATCTTGTTGATCTTCTCTATCAAATAGTGGAGAGTCCACTTTTAGAATTTTTAGCTCTGTAGCCACTCTCCGAGTATATGCTTCAATAAGAACCACACGAGGATAGATTGGAGACTTTTTTGTAAAATATCTGTTCACAATCCAGCAACTAAAGTACATTAGATAGACTAGGAATTGGCAGCTTACCCCTTCAGTGCATTCCCAAAATTGGGAGTAAATTCTTTTCAAATTTAAAAAGTTATTATTTTTTTGAACGGACTAAAAAAAAAAAAAAATTTCATAAACAAAATAAATACCTGTCTACATATCCCTTTTTGTCATTGCAAGTATGACTTATCTTTAGACTTACCGTCCAATTAACTCTAGATTATCTTTATGCACCATCAAAGTGATAGCCACTGAGACTTGAAAAGTCTTTTTACTTTTTAAAACTCCGTGACAAATCAAAATCAAACAAACAAATTAAAACAACGGGAGTACTAGGTACTAGATGTGTATAACTTCTATCAACCATTGTGATCTTGTTGTTTTTCTCCTTTTCTTCTGGGTTTGTTTCCTTGAACTTGGAGAGGAGAATGTCAAACCTGTTTTGATGATTATATCGAGATAAATGTCTTATGGGATCAGAGAGGAGAGGAGTTTTGGATTGGCCGCGACACCCTTTTTTACACCAGCGGGAGGATGTGTACTTACCACCAAGGGCATGGTGGAATAGTAGAAATCCTTCTACCTTTAACTAGAAGTCTTGACAACCTCTTGGTAGACAGCATCCATTGGGCCTGCCTACCCGGTACAAATCCGAATTAGTTGAGCCAGTTGGTTTTGGTTTCACATACAGGATACCTAAAGCATTTTAAAAAAAGAATCTAATAGTAATGCAACACAATTTTATTAGTAATCATAGCCATACACAAGCAGAAAAACTGCACAAACAGATGACCATTTTTTAGTAAAATGATTTGACTCATACAAATTCACTTGGAAGTTCAACACATCATTGATTTTCTTTCACATGTCTATGTAGGTCTACATAAGCCACACTGAGATATTCTAGTTACCTAGCTTTACCATTATAAATATATTTTCAATAACTGAACTTCATATCAACAACTCAACCGAAACAAAGATAAAGAACACCATGAGAGGACTATCATGTAACAACACTCGTATGAACAGTCACAACTGGGAGCCAAAGGTCATGAGAAAAACAGCAGGAACATTTGACATCAAAAAGTTAAAAGGAACAACGACAGGATAAGTTTTCACAATTGTGGAAATCAGATCACACCAGTAAACCAAAATGGCACACCAATTGGGGATAAAGAAAAGAAGAAGAAGAAAACAAATATAAAACGATCAAGCCCCTGGATAAAATAGTTGGACGGAGATATAGTTTAAGAATCTGGAACAGTTGCTGCTGGACGCTTCATTGAAGCAGACTTGATTAAATGATTGTAGCTGCCTTTCTCCTTGAAAAGCTGTGAAAAATGAGGTTTGCAGTATAAAATCCCATCTAGGGCAGCATAATTCGAAGGATTTAAAGAGCATCCACCATGAGAACACTTGAAACACGACTTGTGATAACTTTGGTTCTCCACTGTCACCTGAAAAAATGTGCAATCAACTTAGATATAAATCCAGAAATAGAAGTGTTGCAAAAGTGTGGCCTATGGTTGGAAGTTAGTCCAGTTTTGAGTGCTGGAAAAGAAATAGAAGTGTGGCCTATGGTTGGAAACTTGTCCAAGTTTGTGCTGGAAAAGAAATAGTCCAAAGGTACTTCTTTTATGATCTTACACTCTCAAGAAGATAAGAGCATTAACAATCTATATTCAACATCTGGATATAAACAAGTTGAAAAGTACATTGTTCACTCTGAAAACTTCCAGTATCACAGATGGCTACACATTTAGACATCTTCAAGAAAAGTGAATATGTCAACCATAACAAGATCAAACTAGCTTCCTGCTGCTGGATAAAATAAGCATATGGAAGGTTCAAAGACAGCTGTTTCTTTTGTGGAATTATTACATACCACACAGCGACTTTACCTTACTCCCTCTGTTTCAAAATAAGTGGTACTTTTAGCTCATGCACACCTCTTAAGAAAACTACTCATTCCTAAGAAGAAAAATGTGTTTTTACCCACTTACCCCTAATAAATATCTTGAAAAAGATGTAACTCTTTAATATTTTCTTGATCATGTAAAACTCTTTCCATTTAAATAAGGGTAAAATTGGAAGAACATCATTAATGTCTTCTTGATTATGTAAAACACCACTTATTTTGAAACAAAATCAAAAGGCTAAAACACCACTTATTTTGAAATGAAGGGAGTAATAAAATTCAAGTTCTTTACTACCTTATAACTCAAAAGTGGAATTCACTGGTGTGATGTTGCTGAGAAGATGGGGTAGCAGACACAACTTGCCTAGTAACTTCGGAGTTAATATTCAGTCAGATGTGTAATGAGAAAGTAGAACACAGTGGTGGAGCACTAGATGATATCTTTACTTCAAAGAACTACAAATGATCATTCTGTGAGCAAATAAGCTCGAACTTTAGGGAATTCAATTCATATATGCTTAAGTTAGGTTTCTGTTAGCGTTAAGAGGATGAACTGCACATTTGCTGTCCCTACCACAAACTGATGATACTGGAATTTCTTACATTGCTCTATTCGGTATTTAATTTATAGTAAGCATACATACACATTACAACAATTTCAACCATGCAAAGCTCAACCATTGTAACTATGTTTTAGCTACCATCCACTCCTTTAGGTTCATTATATTGTTATCTATCCTCCTGCAGGAACATAGCATTTTCCTATCGAAAGAGAGATAGTCCAAAACAGAATCCTGGCTTGTATATTTACGCTGTGAAGCCACTTAAAAGCTAAACCTGCTTTCATGAACCACTAAAGAATGAGTGAAGTTACACGAGGGTATTCCATGGTGCACAATATCACAGCAGAAATCAATTTCGAGGCCATCGCTTATAGAGGACAGAGACAAAATTATTTGACACACAAGACTAACTCCAGAAACAAAAAAGTTATTAAAGAAATCAGCACTTCCCAACAAAGACGTCATAAGAGGGTGAAATTTTGAATTCGATAATTGTACCTTCTCAAGTGGATAAGCCGTTTTACCACAGGTGGCACATTTTTCCTGAGTCCCAGAAAACATGCTGGCAGCTTTGCTAGGAGATCTTGTCTGTGTGGCGAAAGCAAGAGAAGAGAGAATAAGAGGCACGACATTGCATCAGATTTATACTATCCTTCTCTTTCACTAAGGTACAAAAAGTTGCAAAGGAAGTTACCAGCTCTGGAGTTAACTTCTCAGCTGACTTCACGGCTGTACGAGTTAAAAACATTTTTGTATTAAGTATAGACTTTAATGTTGAATAAGGAATTAACCAAGAGATAAATCACACTTACGGGATTGAAAGTTCTTGTTGAAGTTGCCAGACTCCTTGTAGAGCTGCTCAAAATGAGGCTTGCAATACAGAACACCTTCCATTGAGGAATAATTGCTCAGCTAAACATATAAACATATAACATCAGTTGGTATGCATCAAAACACCATAATCTTTTCATATTGGAACTATACATATACTACACATACCAAGACAATTATTTTAAATGATTGAGCCAGTAGTGATGTTGACGCTCAAAGTACAACTCCTATTGCATCATATTCCAACATCAGGATAATGAAAGTTAACCCTTTATCAATTTTCTAACTCAAATCACGGAAAAACTAGGATGAAAAAATTGTAATCTATCAGTTAGGGGTTTGCTCCACATTAAAAGTCAAGATTTTGGATCTCTGCTTCTGCCTCAATAGATTCTTAAAAATTCCTGGAAATCTATGCTGCTATCAACAAAAATCAGGTAATCCCCATGTCAGAAATCAAGGTTAAAATTAAGAAGTTTGACTCTCGAAGTTCCAACGACGACACAAATTAAGACACTGGGAGTATTAATCAATCAACCACTACTCAACCCCAAACAAGTTGGGCTAGCCAGTATCCATACTCTACATCCATTCTACTTTATTTTAGCAAGAAATACATAGTACTAATAAAAACTCTTTCTTTAAGTAGGTACCTTGAGAGTTCCTTTACAATGGGTGCATTTGAAGCAAGATTTGTGATAACTTATCCCATCAGCTGACAAAAGCTCAACTGGATAAACTGTCTTTTCACAAGCCTTGCATTTCTGTTGGGTGCCTGTGAACGACATGACTTCAACACAAAAAATATTCTAGATCTGATCCTCCGAGCTCCCTTTCCTACAAACCCAGATTTGACTCTACAGAAACCCAAAAAAAAAATAATCAGTCTTTGATACTATTTGCAGCTTATTTCCAAACAGAATCGAGAATTTGAAGGTTATGAGCTCGTACAACAATTTCAAGTTAACATTAAACAAGGGTACAGTACACAATCAAATATTTAGTGAATTTCTAAAACTATATATACAGAGTCTGAACGAACAAAATTACTGGATTCACATGAACCCCACAACCAAAAACTGTGGATCTGCCCCTGCGTATTTTCAACGCAGACACTGATCTGATGCGAAAAGAATTATAAACGGCTCAGTTACATACAAAGGGAGTTCGAATCCAATCAGCACAAACAATTTTATTGGGTCAAAGATGCATACATTGGAAGATTTCTTCTTTTTTTATTTCAAAAGAAAAAAATGCTGCAGTTCTTGATCTACTTGGGGTGATGAAAAATTATCAGTGGATCAAATGACGCGGCGGGGAGAAGAATGTTTTTGGGAGTATGCGCCAGAGAGAGAATGATTGAAGTAGGAGAGAGAGAGATAGAGAGAGAAGGGACCAGAAATATCTTAGTTTAGAAGAAGTAATTTGGCTCCTCGTTTTGACTCTAATCATAAATTGTAGTAATGGACAACATGTGTAGACTACTATTAGACTTGGACACAATAAATTCTTGTTTTGTCAACTAAATAATTATTCCCTCCGTTACTTTTTATTCGTCACATTTCGCTTTTTAAGAATTATACTGTATCATATTTTGCTTTTTAAAAATCAGATTGTATCACATTTTACTTTTTAAGAATTAAAATTATAAAAATTTTGGTTGATATTTAAATTATATTTTTATTTAATCATATTAATATGAGAAGAATTGCGATAGTAATATTTTTCATTTAGTTTTTGAATATATAAATCTCAATTTTAAATATAATTGAATTAATTTAATTTAATTTACCTTTAAATATTAATTAAATTGGCTCTCATGAATCGAAATGTGATAAATAAAAGAGAAGGGAGGAAGTAACTTTTTTTTTCCAGTATATGAAAAAAGACTTAAAAAAGATTACGATCTTTTATAAGCAATACCGTTTAAGGCCTCATTTTTTGCATTTAATGGAGGTTTGAATCTGAAGGGTTCAAACCTTAGCCATTAAGTGTTTTTAATTTCATTAAAATTTAAACACTTATTTGGTCTGAATAGGTTTTAACCATCAAGATCTGAAATAAAATCTTAATATCATTAAAATGTATGTCACCATTACTCTGTCCACAACCACCAGCTACCACCATTAATCACTTCTATCCTCACAACCACCACCCCGTTACCATCACCAACCACCAACCACCACCATCACCAACAACAACCACCTCTGCCACGATTGTCAACCATCACTATCGTTGTTAACCACCCCTGACATCACAACAACTACTGACAACCACCACTGCTACTAATTACTATTGTTAGTTGTTACTATACATACCACTTCCATCATTATAATTATATGCACTACTATCGCCACCACTACCACCACCGTTGTCACCGCCGCCACCACCTCTAACTCTACTATAACTCACTACCACTACTGCTACTAATCCCTACTATCAACCATCTTCACTATCACAAATAGCACTGGACCAACTATTACCAATACATCGTCAACCACCATACATTCTTCAGCCACCACCACCAACACCGTCAACTACTTACATCAATCAACTTCACCATCACAACCACCACTACCAACTGTCACCATCACGCCAGTCACTACAACACCTACCACCCCCATCATCATAACTATCACTACGACCAATACTTAACTATTACCACCCTAATTACTAGCCACTAACACTAATTATTATCACGACTACCACTACAAACCATCTCTACCATAACTAGCAATAAATATTTTATTTTTTATCAGTTAATAAATTTATTTTATTAAATTAATATTTTTTTAATATTTAATTACTTTTTTATTTGAATTGTATATTTAATATATTTATGAATAAATAAAGTATGCACATTCAGAAGTTGAAAGACAAATAGTCTTAATCATTCAGTGTTCAGATCTAGAGATAACATCTTAATCATTCAGATGTGCATTCAGATCAAATGTCTTAATCTTAATGAAAACAAATGAGGCCTAAGTCTGTCATGAGAAAAAAAATTTTATATTCAAAAGCGCATTTCTCCGGATTATTAGATTTTCATCATGTTTGTGTCCTTTGATTCTTAGAAAGTCGACCTCTCTTCAAGTGTGTTTTATAGAGGCTTTGCTGGTATTCGACAAAGGGTAAAAGGGGCAAATATATCTCTACCTTCATTTAACAAATAGTGTGTATATATCTTTGTCATTTAATAAATAATGTATATTTATCCTTTCCGTTAACAGATCGAATTAAAAAAAAATAGTTTTTTTAAATTTTAAAAATGTCATGTGACTTTAAAAGAAATCATATCGCCTATTTTCTTTACTCCCCCACCCCCACCCCCCTCCCTCCCTCTCCCCGACCTGATCTAACTGGATTTTTTTTTATTCAGATCTAATTTAAACTTATTTTATGATTGAGTAGAAGAGAGATTGAGTTTTTTTTTCATAGATTGGGTCTGGAGAGATTAAAAAAAATGAGTGAGGTAATCTTTTTAAAGTCACCTAATATTTTTAAAATTAAAAAATAAATTTTAATTATTTTAATTCAGTAAATATAAATTCGTTAACTAAAAAGATAAATATACATCATTTGTTAGATAACGAATATATATAAATCACTTTTTAAATAAAAACATATATCCGCTCTGTATCACAAAATTAAGGACAAAATTAAGGAGCCTTCTCTTTAATAAATGTTTGCGGTCTACAACAATAACCCGAAAAGAATAATACTGCATATTTTCATCATTAATCAACTTAGACAACAAATAAGCAATCAATTTTTCACTTCTACTTCTTGATATCTCATTAATTTGACTAGGATTAGCCCCCTTTTGTATGCTAAATAACTAAAATTTTCAGATCATTCTCCTTGAATAGGAAGGACTTCCAATAGTTAGGAAAACAATAAAAATACAATAATTAACATGATTTGGGATTTCATTAAAAGAAAAAAGACATTTAATCCAAAAACTAATACTAAGAGCATTAACTTATAATATTCATAACTTATATACTCTTTATATACATACATAGCACAGTATAAAAAGTTGAGATGAAAAAATAGTCTGCTTTTTTTGCTTTTATTGGGAAATCATTTGACGAATATATCAATTAAAAAAAAATATTTTTTTTATTGATTAGGTGACACTCGAATTCACTTTACCAAAAACTATGAACCAATAATGCTTCATTATAAATAAAAATAATTAAAAAAAAAGATTACTTTAAATTTAAATTCAAAAATAGTGAATTATTTTGATCCTTTTTCTTTAATAAACAAATCAGCCTTTAAAGTGAATAATAATTAGATGGCAATGAGGACTGGCACCGCGTGCAATATGCCTAGCACGTTATCAATGTTTCGGCTGACACAATGAGGACTAAAATATGAAGCTTTACGTAGGACAACGGTTGTGAATGAATTCGGTTCAATTACATATGAATTAATAAAAAAGGTATTACGTATTTAATTGAAAAAGTTATATATTTTATATTAAATTTTATTAAAATGAGGGGTAATTTTAGAATTTAATTTAATTTTAAGAATATTTTTAATCTAAATAAGTGAAAAGAAGAATAAATTTAATTTAATAGGTGAAAAAAGGATATTTTTAAAAATATTTCTAATACGTTACTAGGCTTCATTCTTTTTAAATCCGGGTCATTTATTTCACTATTATTAATGGGAAATAATGAAGTAATTTCTTTATATTTATTGAGATAAGGGACATAATTCACCTTGGGTTTATATCAACTAGGATTTGGTTAATATTTGATTAAAGTAGATAGAAAGCTTGATCTTCAAGTTGAAAAATAGTATAGTATAATGTAATATTTTAAAGTTAAAAATGTGATTGGACATGAATTATATTTGAATAAAAAATTACTAGTTAAAAAGATATATAACTTAAAATTGTTTCATCTTATAATACTTTTTCTGTGCCTAATTTATGTGAAGAATTTTGTTGTACCAGAGTCAAAATGCTTACTCAATTTTAATCATAAATTTAGGTATACAATAATAATATATTAAGTATAATTTCACAAATAAGAAAAAATTTAAATGATGTGTCGTTGATATGATGATCGTGCGAATTCAGGTATTCTTTAATTTTTTTTAGATAAGCTTTATATTGTTATGAGACGGTAAAGTAAGAACAAGAATATTACAGAAAAAGGAAGAAAAAAAAAAGAAAACTTTTTTATTTCTCGTGAGGGATGGACTGGGGAAAATTAATTTGCTCTCAAAGTTAATGATCCTAACTTTTCTCCAAAAAAGTAAATATTCACAATAATGCAAAATATATTTATAACACTCCTACTTGGATGTCTATTTGATAAATAATCTGTCTCATTAAAATCTTACTAGAAAAAGGAGTACACATATCTGATAATATGCATTTTGGCTGTCTCATTAAAAAACTACAAGAGAAAAAGAGTACAATGCGTATTAACTCCATATGATGAGAACATTAATCCAAAAACTTGAATCTTCGCATTCCAATCTTGTGCATCATCTTCTCAAAAGTTGCAGTTGATAGAGATTTGGTGAATAAATCAATCATATTAACAGTGGAAGTCATACTTCTTTTGGAGCAATGTTCGAAGTTCTATTACTTCGGGAGTAGAGTCTTATTTCTTCGGGAATGGATTTCAGAGTCTTACTAATTCGGGAGTGGATTTCAAATTTATCTCTTCTCAATTATTCTACCTTTTCTAGAGGTGAGTCGTGATATCTTTATAACTAAGAGCACACTCATATTTAGAAATTGTTATTACATATTGTCACATTCACTTCAAGGAATGAATATGTATTTATAACATTAAAGTTTTCATTCTCCGGGAATGAAACATAATCATCTAAACTTGCATCAATCATATTAAATTATGATAGTTTAAAACTTCTTTTAAGATATTGCTACTTCTGCAGCAAATCAAGATATGCATATAACGTAGGAAATTTCTCTAATATATTTCCAATTGTAATAATAACAAGCTTATAAAAATAGTATCACTTCTAGTAATCATATATTTCTTGCAAATTCTCATTCTTAGTCGTTAATGTATATAAAATTAATATTATTATATATTTTCACAATGTTATTTTGGAACAAATATAAGACATGAACTATCAAGTAAATCAACTAAGTGGTTCTTCAAATCCATAAACAAAATCGATATTATTATTAATTATCAAAGACACAAATATCAAGAAATACTAGCTTTTTATCTCATAAAATCATATTTACTTCATTCTTATTTTGCGAATATTAAAAAAAATAATATCACCAAAAAAATATCATTCATCCGACTAAATACTACATCTTTCAAAAAACAACTTTAATTTTTCTTAATATATTTTTTAAAAATAAATACTCAAAACAGAAACTCGAGCTAATAAATCAGAAATTAAATATGTAAATTTCGGTGGCAAACTTTTCAAGAAACGAAAAGAATATGGAATAATATATCAATATATACATGGATCCTATGTTTGTAACATAACAGAATTTTCTAAGGCATCAAATATTATTATTCTCAATACCACTATTATTATCTTTTATAAATATTAACAGTAATGATTATTACCTCCGGTAAGTGGGTGACGATATTTTTGAATCTTTTTATATACCGTGTTCTTCATTCAAAATAAGTGATATTTTAATTTTTTAATTTTATTTTAAAATAAATTATATTTTATATAATTAAGAAAACGTTCTTTCAATTTTATCCTTATTTAAATAAAAAATATAGAGTTATCTTTTTTCTTAAAGATACTTATTATGTGGTAAAAATATATATTTTATTTTTTAAAAATAAGTAATTTTCTTAAGAGGTATGCCCAAACTAAAAATATCACTTATTTTGAAATAAATGGAGTATCATTTATAGCCTGTTTGGCCAAACTTCTCAAATCAACTTATTTTGAGAAATGCTTTTTTTCAAAAGTGCTTATAAAAAAAGTACTTTTAGTGAGAAGCAGTTTGTGTTTGACCAATAAATTTAAAAAGCACTTTTGAGCAACAATTAGTGTTTGGTTAAACTTTTGAAAAGTGCTTCTAAGTGTATTTTTCACAAAAGTGCTTTAGGAAGAAGCTACTTTTTATAGCTTTTGAAAAACAACTGCTCCCTATAAACACTTATTTTCTCTCAAAAGCTTAGCCAAACACCTCACTTTTTTAAAATAAACACTTTTGGCCTTTCAGAAACTTGGTCAAACGGCATACTAGTTTAAAGCATGATAAGTAATTAATGAATCAAGTCATACTTTTAGAAAAATAAAGTAAGAAGAAAAAATATTATAGAAAAAGAGAGAAATTTTTTATTTTCTTGAGGAATGAACTACTATGAGCGAAAACTCATTTATTCATAAGGGATAAATAACTTGATTCCAAAATTACTAATCTTAACTTTTCTTCAAAAGAATAAATATTTACTATAATACAAAATATATTTATAATATATATTTATTTAAAAATAATACAAAAAATATTATTAAATCAATATTAACTGATGATTCAAATATTTTTAAAAACTTACAGAAAATACGGTAAAGAAAAAAATTTATTTAACTCCTCAAATAATACTCCCTTCCTCTTAAATTATATGATATTTTACCTTTCTCTAGTTAGTTCTAAAAAAATAATTCAATAAACCATGTCATTATATTACTCCATAATATATTTATTCTGGCATATGACACTCATACAATATACAGATAATAGCATATTTTAATGCTATCTTTCTCAAAGTTACTATCGAATATAATCTTATTTTTGAAAAAAATTCATTAAATAAATTAATAAAATATTATCATATCAATAACCTTTGATCCGAGATCTCTATTTTGATGTTCATAACACACCTTTACATCATTTACAAATCAAATTTAAAAATTAAAATTCCAAAAACTTCTATATAAACTTTTTTAAAAAAAACTATATTTTTTTAAAATTTAATAACACTTTAATTTTAAATTTCTCAATTTTATTATAACCATACAAAATATTTACAAACTTAATTTTAAACCAGACGTCTTAAAAGTTCTCCAGAAATTTCAGGTCCGTTTCTCTCCACTTTGCTCCAGCGAAATGCATGTATTCTTCCACCACAGCCGCCAAACACCACTTCTGCAATTTTCTCAGGCAGCCAACAAGGCAACCGGTCCGGTGTTTCCCTTGCTTGCAGTGTATTAAAACCGGGTGATTTCTTTCATCGATTATTACTCTCAAAGCTTCTGTTATGATTTCACTGTTACTGGACATAGTCGATGGGTCCTTCGTTCCTTCAATTCCGAATTGGTAAAGCTTGATGTTATTGATTCGTAGGAACTCCGTGTTTTCTTCTGGGTAGGGTTCTGGGCATAAGTATATGATAGAACGAAGATTCAGCGATCGGAGGAATGGGAAATTGGAGGGATGAGGGAATCCAGATCTGTAAATGTAGTTATTTTCCACAGCGCAAAAGTTTGTTGGTGGTAGCGGTATCGACAGATCTTCATCACCTTCTTCCTTCAAATCCAGAATCAAACTCATATTTCTCTGTTTTTGCGAATGAGCAATCGGCATTATTGCCGTCGTCATAATGGTTCTACCAGGGCGGCATGGAAGTTGCAGAGAGGGGCTACGGTAAGGGGGTGTTTGGATGATTGTGTAAAAAACAAAGAGAAAATTAAGAAAAAGGGTATGATATGTGACAGTTTTCTTAACTTCTTTCAATCAGGAAGGCGTGAAAGTTGCAAGGCTGTGTTTGGATGACGGGAAAAAAGATGATTTGGTGAAGACTGATTTGAGAAAGCAAGTATATTATATAATTTGATTTTGGAAAATTGAATATGAGTTAGTTAAGGATTTTATGAATTGATAAATTTATAATTACCAAATCCTAAACAATTTAGGATTTACTAATCTTGATTTAAATTCAACCTATTTTGAGTTGTGAGAAATTAACGTGATAAAAGTTAGTTAGGGTAAAAGAGAACAAAATATAACTGAAATTAATAAAGCCTTAATATATAATCAGCTCTTTAAATTTGTCAGAATATTCTATTTAGACATTTGAACTCCTTCTCGTGCCATTCAACCTGCCAATCAAATTCGTCTATGACTCATAATGATCACCTTAATTAAGGTCGTACCAGTAATTCTGATAAATCTAGTTTCAATTGATCATCTCAACTCCTAATAAAAATTTTCAACTAATACGCACTTCCAATTTAAATTTTGAAAAAGAATAAATTCGTGTATTCACATTAACTATATAAAACATGTATTTTTTCTTTAATTATACGCATTCATCTCAAGAAGCTGCAAAAAAGCCCAGAAATTTTTTATGATATGTATAATTAAAGAAAATGACATATTTTATGTAGTTAACTTTCCTATACTTTTCTTTCAAAATTTAAATCAAAAGTGTCTAATTAGAATACTTTATTAAATGTTCCATCAGAACAAAACTTAGTTCGAGAGCCTAAATGAAATATCATGATAAGTTTAAGGGGTTGGGCGATGTATTAAGCCATTAACAAATGCACATCCACAATGGAAATGGGAGTAGTTCTCCAAACACACATATATATTTACATCTCAGCATATACATTGACAAAGTCACAGTATTTACCACAAATTACAAAGAAAAGAACGATTTAACAAAAAATATCTGCACACATTTTTACCACAAAAACTTATTTACATCTCAGTATTAACAAAGATACATAATGTACCTCAAAATACACAGAAGCAAACCCTGCAAAGCATGCAAAAATCCTTATTTCCACAAACAGAACAGAACAAAAAACAAAACAAACTCACAGTTAGATAAATTCGAAACGCATAAGTAGCTTCACAGAGTTGTATTTCTCTCCCTTGCGGTTGTGGAGTGGCACTGCTCGGATACCTTGTTTTAGTTCTGCAACAGGCAAACAAGTTTGGCCAGCAAAATCATCTTTTTCAGACATATCATACTCATGAACTTCGACTCGGAGTAGAGCCAATTCAGGAACTGTTAATGGGAACTCAAATTGTTCATCCCAAGTTGGTATCCAATTGTCCTCAAGAGTCTTTGTTTTCTTCATTACAATATCAGCAGGAACTCCAGCAATTCCTATCTGCATAGAGTTTATACACCTAAACCATTCAGATTCTCCTTTTCAACCTAACTCAACAGTTAATTCATTAGAAACGCGGAAGGACACAGTTTCCCTGTAATCTTTTAGGCCTAACTTCCAACCCCAGAGAGTATGACGGATAATTATAGCATGCGGAATTTAGACAAGTACGTTAACCAAATAACAACAATAATAATGGAGGTTAAGTATATCCATCTACCTTTGCATAGAAATCTGGAGGAGAGTATGCATCAAAGTGTGTGTGTTCAAAGTCATAAAACCATCCTTCACCCATAAATACGGTGACCTGTTTAATTCAGGAAACCTTGGATTATTTGCATCAACATGATCAAACCGTACATAAGCCAATAATGGCAGCTATAAAACTAGATCCCCTCGAGTACCTTCAATGTAGTTTTGACTGGCAAATTTGCTTGTGGATCGAAGACCTCATTGTTGGGACCTGCTTTCAATAGTATATCTGGTTTCTTAACATATCCACAACCACCATTGGCTCTGAACATACCGTGCATTAACCAAAGTGATCTTCCATAGCCCTGCCACAAAACTTTTGTTTATGCATTTTCCTTGGGAAGATTATGACAAGCAAATTGATAAAGAAACCGATATTGGGAACGGGGTGGGTTACTCCTCCAAGTTCATTTCCAGACAAATAATTTAAAATATAACAGATCTGAGGCTTCAATTCAAGCTGCTATATTATCAGGTTTCAAATATTGGAGTCACGGCACATATGCAAGTGTGAAGAAAGCTTCAAACAAATTCTGTGTCCTTCACCTTGAGAAAACAGAACAAAGATTAACAGTTCACTCATTTCCTCTAAATCAATTGTTACTTCATGAAGGGAAAGCCACATGTGAATCTTGTAATCATGCATATAATATCATCAGTGGTGTAGCCAAGAAAAGGGTCAGTAAGATCAAACACTAAGCTCTATTTTGTTTATCTGACATTGTGATTTATGCGAATTTAGTTTTTCCTACAGAATGATTTTTCTCAAATTTAACTAAGGCACGGCAGAAAAGATTAACCTTACATTTATGATTTTCTCTTATGAACGATACACTCTTTTGCTTTCCTTTTTTTTTGGGGGGGAGGGGGGGGGGGGTTATTTACGGGGATGAAGAAAGAAGATTAACCTGCATATTGAATGCCACCATTTGAGCTCCATGTGTCCATGCAACAAAAGGATTGTAATTGGATGAGTCAAAACGTATGCCCTTTGGGTATATTCTCAGCAAGTTCCTCTGAGTGAACCTGTAAACAAATCATAATTATGCACATACAGACAGTCTATTACATGTACATGGTATGAATAAATTGATAAAAGCTGAGCAGGCATACACATGGGTGCTGTAGATCAATTAAATGGCACATTATGACAAGCAAATCTGCTACAATATTCCAGAATTTTGAAGTATCAAATGTGTTGGATTGTGTCATCTGAAACTCCTTCAATCACACATGACAAACAAGAATACAAACAACAATGACGATGACACCTGAATCCCAAGTTAGTTGTGGTTGAAAAATTCATGTCCATTTTGCTCCATTTGCACTTGTTTCACTCCAACAATCAATATTATTAGGTTCTCTAATAATAGAGGTTCTCACGTTTACCACCAGAGGTGGACCAATGTGGAAGGATGGAGATGCACGTGCACCGGTTAACTTCGAAAAAAATTATGTATATATACCTAACGCAGGTTCATATATTACGTTTGGCACCCTCAAACCTAAAAGCCAATTTGATGCACTGGTCTGGCAGGCGTAATTGACCTTTTGCGCGAGCGTTACAACCTGTGTTCGAATCTTCATGGTTGTATTTTTCTTGTTAATTTTTTCGGAAAAAAATGCATCCAAAATACATGTATCTAGTTCCAAATTAGGAACCTCGATGTGCCAAGTGAAGTTCAAGACCATTAGCCCACACAGTGAGTTGTGTTCATTTGTTTCGTTTAATTTAAATTTATCCCGTACATTGGATTTTACGTGTGTTTAACAATATTTTCCGACAAAGCAATGCCAGTGTCATGTGACACTGCTTCGACCAACATGCATTCCCGCTGGTGGTGGTGCATCCGTCATCTTCAAATCCTAGGTCCACCTTTGTTTACTACGGGCATACAAATCTCTAAAATGAACCCAGGGAAAAATGCCAGAGGAAAACACAGAAAGTTAATGCATACAGGGGAAGCAATTGAAGTTATCCACCTTGCATATCCACCAGTCTAGGACATCGACAAAGAACAGGGTTATACTGTACATAGTTAATTTGATGGAGGGAGCAAAATAATACCTGATAATTTCCTTTCCATGAGTAACTACAGCCTTTCCAAGTTCTTGCTCACTCAAGCTAAGTCGCCTTACTTTATCAGGATCAGCCCTCAGCCAATCTGACAGTCCACCTTTCCCCCTTCCAGCATGAATGGCAATTATACGCTTGTATTCTGGTGCTGTATTTTGCTGCGAGGTTGGATCTCCTTCATCATCTTCATCAGCTTCTGTGTCATCAGAATTATCCTGCTTGGAACAGTGTCAGAATGTGGTAGAAAAAGAGTTTGATTGAAGAAACTGACATACTCAAATGGGTAAAACTAATTGGTAATGCATTTATTACACCTTATCATTGTATCTGGCTTTAATGTCTGAAACTTCCCTTCCCCAAGCTTCTGTATCATCTTGATCCGCTCCTTTCGATGTGTGTTTTTCCTCAACTTCCTTCGCCTGAAGGTATTCTTTGGGTGGCTTAGTTGATATCAGAACACGTCTTTTCAGTGCTTCTGGGGATGGGAACTCATTCAAACATGAATCAGGAGAAAACAGCATGTCTCCAAATGTTTGAGTGATCATCTAGTATTTTTCCACAAAAGCATTATTAGGATCAATAAAGGTGGTGTCTATTCAGAATATGAACACACGCACCTCTGCCACTTTTGCCTGAAGATCTGTAGTTAGATGATCTTCAAGTGTTATTACCACAGGATACTCAGATACAGAAAAAGCATGTTCCTTGATAGAACTCAAACATTTGATGAGCGCAACTGGAGTGGTCAACGTTCTGTATGAAAATAAGTACACTTACAGACTCTACAAGAAGAATGAAAAGTACAAGCACAATAGAGGGAGCTCAATAATGGAGACACGTGTTTTGGTGACCCAAAAGTTCATGAGTATAGTCCAAGAAGTATGAAATGAAATTCAAATTCCAATGCTAGTCCGGCAGAAACGTACACAGCAAAGCTTAAGAGTGTTTTCCTTTACTTCTTGTCCTTTAAAATCTTAAAAGATTGGGTGCTTTACCCAAGGGAACTGTCTGGCTTGTTAAAAGTATGTTACTAATCATTGACAACTTTCAATGAATTCCAAAGGAGAAAACTGTTGTAATTTGATTATTGTGACCCTACACAATAAATGTAAGAGTTTTCTGATCCATGTATTAATCCTCGAATTAAACATGAGTTCTCAAGAAAAAATATAAAGTTTGGCAACTTTTTACTCAACTGTCAGTTTGCAAATCTCTGAATCAAAGCTCAATAAAGAAACTAGGATATTCCAGCATCAATGACATACCCTCCATGCAGAACTTCCACATCATCTTTAGCAGAATTTGGCCATATATCCAATTCGATTACTCTTACACCTCTATGCAGGGCTTGTATTATAGGGACATCACTGCAATCACTACTCAGCTGATTCCCAGTTAAATAAGAATTATGGCCTGTGTATATGAAGTAATGAGACAAAGGCGCATTCATATCATGGTGAATCTGGAAAAAATAAAGGAGAATTTATTACTGCAGGGAATACATAAAATATGCTAATTTATTGAATGAAATAAAAAAGAATACTCCAATTGGATTAGCTGTCATTTGCATTCTGTGACTAAGAACATGTCCATACAAATGGATTCCTTCCCTAGTAACCTAAGAATGATTATAAGGGAGACTCACTTTTAGTAACAACATATACAAGCAAATTTAGAAGCATTCCATATAGGTCAGATCAATAGAAGAAGCATCTGATATTGACAATCAAATCTCTAGTACCACCTGTTTGTTTCTTACATTTCGTTTATCTTATTATATTGTTGTTGTTACTGCTTGGTGATCACTGCTTCCTTTTCATCTCTTCTT
Organism: Datura wrightii; assembly: GCA_035772735.1. Taxonomy (NCBI): domain Eukaryota; kingdom Viridiplantae; phylum Streptophyta; class Magnoliopsida; order Solanales; family Solanaceae; genus Datura; species Datura wrightii. The sequence continues at coordinate 73,956,506 of JASDFA010000023.1, read as the reverse complement.
GAGCCAAGGGTCTATCGAGAACAGCCTTCCTGTCCGTACAAGGTAGGAGTAAGGATACACTCTAACCTCCCCAGACCCCACCTTGTGGGATTCTACTGGATATTGTTGTTGTTGTACTTCCCATCCAGAATTACAGTAAACTTGTATGCAACAATCCTCTTTAGGACCCTTATAACTTGCATGTTCTAAACAGGTGTTGATAAGGGGAATTAAAAGACATAAGGGGGAAACACAAAGCATTTGACATTTGGGAGCATTTGGAATGAAAGAAATTGTTCCCTTATCAAATATATTTTACATCAATTTCCAGTGTTTGGTCATATATATGAAAGTAATGTACACAGGGGAGGATAGGGTATAAAAATAATATTGTATTAGCATTTCTTAAACATTGACAGCTTCATCAAAATCAATCACAGGAAAGTGTTTCTTCAGAACAATGATTTCTACCATATCAGACACATTATTACGGACAAAATCTCAATCACATACAATTGAAAAATCAGAAAAAAAAAATTGAGCAGCAGTATCTAATTCTTACCCCAAGTTTAGTATTAAGAGGAGGATTAATATCAGCAAAAAGATACTTGAAAAATGCATCTAGATGAAGACCTTTCCTGTGGAAAATATTGAGGATCTTAAGGTCATGAAGATTATCCATAATACCCTGAGCATCCTCCAACGTTGCGTTTTCCTCCTTCTGTACCTCAATCAAAAACCGTTGAAGGTTCTCCGCATTCATCACTCCGTTATCGGAGTACTGATTGAACAAATTCTTCACATCCGACGGAGCCTCGGCGGCGACCACCCGGAACCGCCGCCGGAAACAAAAACAGACTCTGTACGTCTGTTTCGACATTGTTGAAAAAGGAGGAGGAAAACGGAAAATGGAAAATGGAAACCGGAGTTGAGAATTTGTATAGATACGAAATGAAATTTATTATTTATGTGAATTTGAAGTGTAATGTTTTTTTTTCTCAAAAGATAAAAATAAAAAAATTAATGCGTAGGAAGAAGGGAAGGTATAAAAGTTTTTTGGTGGTTAATTACGCGTATCAAAAGAGTTTTCATGATAGAAGCCAAGTTTGTGGATTAGGGCGTGTTTGGTTGGATGAAAAATAATTTTATTTTAAATTTTTCTGTATTCAGTATGTGCGTAAAAAATAATAATATAATTTTAAAATTATTTATATATAATTTAGATAGATATTATGAGAGGTAGGGGTATACGGCGGTGGTGATGAGGCTATAGATATGGAGGGTAAGATGAGGTGTATTGGAGTATATGAAGGATGTCTGGAACTTGTTTTTCCGACTTATAATAAGGAAATTATTTTTTTTATTTTTAATGTTTTTTAACTAATTGAACAAGAAAAATAAATGTTTTCCTCGACGCCAAACGCACCCTTAGTTAGATTTTTTTTTGAAATCCAGAAGTATGTTTGGGGCCTACAACTCCAATTGTCTTTATTGGATTGGGCCACATTGATAAATGCTAGAACAAGACTTCCCTTTAAAGGATAATATTTAAGGGGAAAATATGATGCATGTATCTCCATGTAGCAAATGTGCACCCTCCAAGTGGATGGTGATTTATGGTATGTTCACTACAGGGATATTGTTTTTAAAAGTATTTGTATATAATTTAAAATAAATATAACGAAAAGGTGAGGTGGAATAGATGTGCGGGTTATTGGGGATAGGGGTTTGTTGGGATGGGGTGAAGATGAGGTGTGTTGGAGTATAAGAAAGAAATAAATTAATTAAAATATTATTCGTGAAACTAAATTTTCATATTTTCACTTAGAAAAGTCATTTTACTGATTTTTTAAGAAACTTATTTTTTACTAAAATAAATATTTTAAAAAAATTTTAACCAGTCAAATATAAAAAATTTAAAATTCCAAACACAACCCTAATACACAAAAAAGTAAAGAAAAGAGAAGCAAATCATCCAAATTCTATCTTCTCACTAATTATAGGAACTCCTTCATTTGCCATTTCCAAATTAATTTTAAAAAATCCGACATTATACCTTTGAATTAATTAAAAGTTATTACTAATTACATTCATTATTTTCCTTCTATATTACTAATTACAATATGCCAAATAAGTTACTATAGTATTTAGGATTTAATGTGCTGTCTTTGATTGTTTTGTTTGATTAATTTGGTTACAACCATAAGACCAACAGGTTTTAAAGTGTCAATTTAATAGGTAATAGCTATTTAATTAGATCTGACGATTTACCAATAATGTAGATTAAAGAGGTTTGGTACAAATTAACCACACCTAATATATAGCCCACTTTTTTTTCTTGACAATGGATCTATAATCGCTGTTATTCGGGTGATATAAGGTATAAATTTCGCTTCAAAATCACATAAGAGAGATAAATCACACTAAGCAAGCTCCATGCAACGAGCTCGATCAAAAAAGCATGTAGAAAGTTACGAACCTAAAACCTCCAAATTTAATCACCTGCTTAATCAAATAATCACCTTTACAGGTTTTAGATGTAACTTTTAAAAAATTACCCTTACACATAATGCTAGACTCGAATTTAATTAATATTTATTCATATATTGTTTAACCTTATTGATAAAATATTAAATTATTATTTAATATTTGTAATAATATATTTAGTCAATAAATTTAAAAAATAATTCTAAACAGTAATTAGTATCTGATCAAGTTTTCTAAATAACAAAAACATTTATTTTCCTCTAAAATTCTAATCAAACACATCTTTTTAAAAATAAATATTGTTTATAATTTTTTTTTTAAAAACATATTTGGCCGAACAGGCTAGAAATCATTACTGAGGAAGGAATTATTTCTTGGAATTTTCTCCAAACGGGGAAAACAAAGAAGGGAGAAGAGAAGATTTGATGAATTGAAAAAAATGAAATACTTTTTAAAGGGTCTTTTCTTAGGAATATGGGAAGACATAATAGGTTTGGCTGTTAATTTACTACACTTCAAAGGAGAATTCAGATTTAAAACCTCTAAATCTGTGAATTCGAATCATTAAAAAAGTGAAAAGGTAAAAATTTTTTATGAAGGAGTAAAAAAAAAAAAACTATTTTGTAGATTTGTAGCTTGTTCGGTTATGTCTTTTGGGAGTTCAAAAGTACTTATTTTGAAAAAATAAGATGATTTAGTTAAGTTTTTGGGAGAAAATAAGTGTTTCTTAAGAGTAGCACAAACAGTTTTTTAAGAAGCTTAAAAGATTAACTATTCTCCAAAAATACTATCTTGAAAAAGCAATTTTGAGAAGAATACACTTGGAAACACTTGTAAAATATTTGGTCAAACAATAATTGTTCTTCAAAGGTGCTTTTTATGTTTATTGGTCAAATATAAGTTGTTTCTCACCAAAAATACTTTTTGAAGGGCAGATGCTTCAACTGTTTTAGAAGTACTTGAATCCTTTCTTGGCCTTCCCCTGGTTCTAGTACGTGCTTCAGAAGTACTTGTTGTTTTTCTTGGTCTTTCTTTGCCTCTTACATGTGCTTTAAAGGTACTTGTTAGCTTTCTTGGCCTTTTCCTGACTCTTGAAGGTGCAACAACAATATTACTTGTTTCAGCAATATTATTTGGTCCAACCGCATTATTTGTTTTAGTAGAATTCTAGAAAATTAAAAAGATAGTCACATATCCATTTCTTGACTACTGTAATGTGATAAAGGGTAATGTAAAAGTACATACTTTTGAAGGATAAACCTCTTTTGTTATGATTTTTAGCATGACAATTGCTATAAGAGATGTAAACTTCTTTTCTTGACAACTTACTACATTTTTTTGTTGTCAATGGTCTCTCTTCTCCTAACTTTGTTCGGTCTGCCTGACATAGATTTAATAACTAGTGGTGCAACATGAGGGTTATTAGACTATAAGCTACATTTTCATATTGATGACTGGTTGAAGGAAATGGCAGTAAGTACTCAAATAAATTTTCTTACTGTAACAACTACCAATAAAGTCAATTGGTTCCAACTTCCTATAAAATATAACAATAATGGTATGTGGACAAGGTATTTTCTTGAGCATCCAGGACCTACAACTATATGTGTTATTTCTCAATTCGACAATATGTTGATATGGCCCATCATTAATTTCAAATTCTCTCTCTCTATTAAACTCAATATTACATCTCGTTGACTTCTCTATGCTGTTTTCTAGTACCCTCAATGTACCATTGGAGATATATTAATTAATTAAGTATATGCAAACTGACTCAATTTACCTATTTTAGTCATTACCTTCATTCTCATCTTGTCAAGCATGATGATAATGGTTTTATGTCTTTCTTCTAAAATTCAAGCATTGAAGCTCTCCGACATATTATTGTCTATAATATCAAACTTAACGTTAGTCTAAAGTACATTTTACACCAACATTCTATCTTGTAGTGGAGTAAATCTTCAACAATGTCCTTACCAAACAACTTCATTTGTGCTAGATATGCCTTTGTTTCTCCCTCAAAAGTGCTTCTTGCACATTTCCAAAATTGTTTCCTTCTTTGAAAACCTCTCCATGGTTTTGCCCAATTGGCTAGGATGTGTCTTGCACACATCCTATGCTTTACCTCTGGTAAAAGCTCTTCTAATGCTGCAAGAAGCCCCCGTAAATGATAAAACATAGTTACACATAATATTCAATAGAAAAAAAATCAAATGAAGAAAAATAAAGTAAAAAATCATACTTTTTGCATGTCTGATATTGTTGTGTAATCTCTATCATCTCCTAATTTCAAATCCTCTATCAACAATATCAAAAATCATGTTCATGTGTTCTTACTCTACTACAGCCCAAGCAATAGGCAATATTTGGTCATTTCCATCTTTAGCCGCAACAACCAACAATTGTTCTTTAGTTATTCCCTTCAATAAACAACCATCTAAACCAATACACCTTCTACAGCCACCCAAAAAAGATTTTTTTAGAGCATCAAAGCAAATATAAAAATTTTGAAATACCAGCATACCACTTCCATCAAAGCCATCAATCTTAACAGTACAAGTGCTCCTAGGATTGGTCCTCAAAATTTTATTTCTACAGCCAAGTAGTCTTACAACCTCTAACATGTGATCACGCATAATTTCTTGAAATACTTTATATCTAACTCTGCTAGCAGTGGTTTTTTCAATATGTATTTTCAATTCTTTTTTAATCAACTACTGAAATTTGAATATCTTAATATTTGGTTGTTCAATAATTCTATTCTAGTAATGCTCAATCAATAATTTAGCATTGCACATGTAATTTCTAGTGGTCTTGACATACTTTGTCTAGGATTATAGATTTTAATTATAAAATTATTACTAGGCTTGTCAAGACTTGCATATAACAATCATGGGTAGCCATCCCTACACCTCACCCTAACTTTTTGGGGCTTATTGACAAACTTCTCTAACTGGACACCCTTTTGAAATGAATATTTGGTAACAGCTGTTTTGAACTCATTCACATTCTCAAGAATCATCACCAACTGTCATACTACTTTTTCAGCAAATTTATCAAAAATGACCTTCTTACTAATCTTCCTTGAACCTAACTCATCATTTTTATCTAATTCAACACTAACTGCATCAGAACTACAATACACTAGCTCATCAAAATTCAGATATGGACCAACTTCATTAATAGAAATTTCTTCAAGGTCATTCGGTATTCTTTCTCTTCTTTTCCTTCTCTGGTATGACCTCTTTTCAGACCTCAAGTTTATGTACTCTTTACGTACATTACTTTCATATTCAGCCTCATCTTCATTAAATAAATCTAGATGGTCTGATTTAGAACTATTCTTAGTGGAGTGGTCAGATTCGAGTTCAGGAAAGTCACTGTTTGATGGTTCAACCACTGCTGATTGAATAGCAATGGTTTTAGTAGTTGCACCAATTTCAAGTTCATTACAATAAACACCCTCATCCCATTTTTGAACACCACCATCTTCGTTTTTTATTAAAAAAAGCAAAAGATTTCTTATTAGGAATAAAGTATTCCAAAAAAGCAATTGGATCATCTAGTTTATCAACCATATGACAGACATAAACTTCAATAATATCTCCATTTTTAAAATTTTGAGAAAGTTCAAAAATATCTTTGTCAGTTTAGATATCTACAAGAATGTTACTATTAGGTGACCTAACACAAAATGAGCAGCTTATAGTGTACCCTAGTTCTTTAATATTATTTCTTAGTTCAAAATCTATCCACATCGGCATCCATATATTCAGTGGTTTTTCTACCCATCTATGTCGGTTAATTCTCCACTACTAACATCTAAAATTCAACCATGATATCATCTCAATGTTATCAACATAAATTCACTACTTATACCTGAAATATACAATATTAATAGTAAAAAATATTTAGAATAACACAACAGAATATCTGAATAGATGAGTATGCATGGCCAAACATGGTAGAAACTCAATTTGTTTTGTTAAAAAATAAACTAGACAAACATGAAACAACAATAATACAAAAAATAACCAGCCTCACCTATAACCCCCAATTTAAACTAGGATTTTTTTAAAAAAATTTAGCGATAAATCTTGGACTTTTTAGACAACAAGATCATAATGAATCTAACAAATCAAATGTGCTGAAAAACTTAATTTTTCTTTAGATTAATGATGAAGAAAATGACTAACCTGATAATTTTTAGAACACTAATAATTTTGAGACACCACGAAGATAAATAATCAACAAGATGGAAATTGACTTAATTTCACCATCAAGTTGCAAGCCACAACTTCATTAGTCGATTCAGAGTGAAAACTACAGGCAAATTGAAAGATTTGCGTGATTTTAGTAGAACTCGTGAGGAGAGGTGCGAGAATGTTTTGGTAACCTTTGGACTGCCTGTTTTGAAAAGGTTGAGTCACCTGCTGTGACCCCTATAAATTTTTTTCTATTGTAAAAGTGTGTGCAAACACTCGTTTTAGTTTGAGTGACTTTCTTGTCCAGGTCATTCAATAATATGCTTAATAAAAAATAGTCCCCCGCAAAAGCTGGAGTGTGTAACAACAATTTTGAGAAAAGTTGAAGTGTGTTTTGAATCATTCTTTTAATTTTTTTTATAATATTCATGTTTTATAAGACAAAAGAAACAATAATACAGATTCTATAAGATAAATTCAAATAACTTAATATTATAATATTAAATCTACAAAATAATTTTTTATAATATTCATGTTGTGGTAAAAAAAAACCACAATAATAAATAGATAAATGTGGTAAAAAATTAATACTCAGATTAAAAAAAATAAAAGCAGAAAAAAAAGAAGCACAAGTCATCTTTTAAAGATGTGTTTTTTATTTGAATGGTTGGTAATGAATAAATTTTCACCTTTCCAATAATATTGTGAATTTTCTTTTAATATATCAAATAATTTTGTAGGGTCTATTTAGGAGAAAGTTCTGGACAAGAATGGGGGAGGAAGAGGGGGACTTGTGAAAGTGGGTGAAGAAAGAAAGATAAAAATCATTTATAGAGGAAATTCATCAATGCTACAGCGTCTTGGTAATTTGATTGAAAGTGTCTTACTAGGCATGAACCTTTAAAATATGAAAAAGTTGTCCTGAATAGTCATATTAGCACAAAAAAAGATAATTTTTTCAGATTCCCAAAGAATTAAAATAATATTGAAGGTGCTTTAAAATGTATGAGTCTTTCTTGAAACTTTAAAATATTCACTGAAGACTTATAGATAGTAGAATATCTTCAATGTAAATATATTTAATGATCCATTACTTTTAGACAAGAAAGTTACACACAAAAAAGGTGCTCCACCACCTATGTGTTTTCACCATTTTGATTATGAAAAATCTAACAAAACTCAGTGTCATCCGTCGATATGTGAAAACAGTGAAAAATTGGGTTGAAGAAGATGAAATCGTGTGTTATCTTTGATGAAATCGTGGTTCATCACTCTTGTCTCTGGACAAGTCATTGGAAGTCTTACTTTTTGTAGATCTTTGATCGTGTTTGGCCCATAATGAGACTTTTTTGTGATTTGATCGTGTTATCTTTTGTATGGAGTACTATATCCATAATGAGACTTTTCTATGTGAATCCTTTTTGACGTCATAGTCACATGAACCTAATCAACCCAAAAAAATACAATCAGGTCCAAGGTGAATACGATCGTCAGTTTATTTTTTTCTCGTGTGAATCTGAATTATTAATTGGGCCCCAAATCCAATATGGAACATTGGATAGTTCGAGAAAGAGAAAATTACATAGAATATTAACATTAGGCTTTTAATTACAAGTTCTACCGATTATCATTGTTATTCAACTAATACTTAATTATCCCTTATTTGTAGCAAAGATAATTAAGGAAAAAAGAAGATTTCCCTTACAACTATTATCCATTGAATTCTTAATCATATCTTATTTGTAACACATATAATTATGATATTGATTTTTTTTCTTTTCTAAGTAAAGATTTCTACAAATTATGAGTAATAATTTTTCATATCCATTTTTTTAAAATTGAACAATGTGATTTCTCTCTCTCCTAGATAATTTCTATTATTATCTTGCTACAAATAAGGGATAATTAAGAATTACATGGATAATAGTGATAACTACCATATGCCCATATATATACAGATTAGGAGTAATAATTTGTCATATGTATTTTTAAAATTTAACCGCATGATTCTTCTCTCTCCTAAACTAATTAGTTTCATTCTACAATACTCATCTTAATATAACTGAAACTTGATATAGATTATGGTTAAAATTTTACGTTTTAAGTTCACTGCCATTTTGGTTAAAAATCTAAAATGTTTTCATTTTTTTTCTCAAATATCATTTGTTTTATTGCATATTTATCCATTCGTATTTTCTTGTTGGTTTAATGGTTGATAATTTGTTTACATATTGGTATATCTTATTTGTTAAAAAGTTATTTTTGAGTTGCTTATTGTCATATGTGATAAATTTTTATCGTTTGAATTTATAATTTATTTAGAAGTTGGTATTAAATATTTTTAGAAACTGGTATTTTCATTTAACCACTAACATCTTTCAAATATCTGCAAAATGATTAGAAATTGGTAAATACATTATTTTTTTTGGAAATAAGTTCTATTTTTATGAACGCATATTTTGTTTGTTGATTTATTAGTTGACAAGTTGTTTACATATTGGTGGTATAGATTATGGTTAATTTTTTTTCTTTAAGTTGTTAACTGCCATTTTTATTTATTTGATTTACAACTGGATTTATATATGTTTAGAAATAGGTTTTAAGTGTTTTTATATATGTTCTTTTAATTGTTTTTGTCTTATGTTGATATGTTGGTATATTTTTTGGGTTTATATAATGTTGATTTATGTTGATAAGTTGTTTATTTTTTGATTTGTTGATTTATTGATAGCTAGATTGTATACATATTTGTTATAAATAAATATTTATAAAAGAGGACAAAAAAAATTAATTAGCTCATTTTAAATAAACTGTACGATCGCGCAGAATAAATTGAAAACGCGCAGTTATGACAGTAAGTATCAAGTATCAACAGTAAAGAAACCATTTCGCGACCGCATAGAGCAAATTAACTCAGTCTAATTGAATAAGTAAACAATTGAATTGGTTCAATTGCATGGTGTCAACGAAATCGAGTGCTAATTCCCATCGTGCATTATAAAAAATATAATTTTTCATTTTCTTGTTGAGAAAGAAAAAAATTTGTCAAGTTTGGTTAGGAATCAATTATGGTGTAGATTAGATATACATATGTTTTTAAAAAATAATAAATAGATATAATGGTTATTTTTTACTTTTTCTTAGCATAGATATCTACAAATTAGGAGTAATAATTTTCCATAACCATACTTTATTTTTTTTAAACCAAATCTTGGTAGTTCCTTCTTCCCTAAAACTCCTTAAAAACTCTAAATCTCTACTAATTTTTAAGCTTTATTAATACTTCTAAATCTCTACCAACTTTTAAACACTTACGTTATAACATTAAAAATTATCATATTATAAACTAAATATATATCACGTAAAATTTGGAAGCATATATTCGACCATAAATATAATTCGTATAATTATTGGTTGGAAAAGTAATTTACATATATATAGATGGAACCAATTTATATACACAATACATACATATTATTTCATAAATTGATTTATATTCTTTAGGTAAAAAAAAATTTTAAAATGCAAATATATATAAATTGGCAACCTAAATCTCTATCAAATTTAAACACTTTCGTTTTGCCGATGAAATATTTATTTTTTAAAAAAGAATAACATAGAAAATAACATCATATTTTCATAAGAGAATACTATATTATATACAAACATGTTTTAGTAAATACATTGTGTATAAAATATGATATATCTAATTAGTCTAAGTGTTTTTTCCTTCGAGAAAACCGAAACTTAAAACAACAAGTTCTTAGTGAATCCGATCTAAAACAAAATCCACTTTCACCTTCTGTTTCCTCATAGTGTTGTCTACTAGCCCAAATTATCAGTGAACTGGCCCAACATAACAGTCCATGTCAAAATAGTTTACCAGAATCCAGAAAAATCCAAGTCTTAAAAGGAGGTCTGCAAGCTCATACAAAGTATAATCAGTCCTATGGGCCTATTCATATATATTGAATTCAAATTTGGTTGGAAAAAATCCAATTCATATATAGTGAGTACAAAATTCTCACATCTTCACTGTCCTCCTCTTCCTCCTCCGTTATTTCCAGACCCCAATTACTCAAAAGGAGTATTCAGGATTTAACTTTATGTGTTCAATTGAACTTACAACATAAGCCTCTGCAATAATTGCTCAGAGGCTCAGTCAGAAATTTCAATAAAAGTATTCAAACTTTGAAGAAGTAGATTGAGTAGTATATGTTTAGCTAAATTATAAAAATACTCGTGATAATAGAACTAACAATTGTACAACTTAAAATTTAATTTTACTAAAAGATGTAATGACAACCATTATTGTATTAGCAAAAAACGACGCTAGGCTTTTATTTACATTCACGCTTTTTTAAAAGACCGCTCTTCCTTATTATAGCAATGAATGAAATATTATCAAGCACTATTCACTATTTCAAATAGTATTTATGATTCTATCTTCTTCTTAGTAATCGATCTTGGCCGGAGTATAACCAACACTTAGTAAGCGACGGTCTAACGACCCGTTGGACACATCCCACAGCATTCAAGCCTAAAAGATATGACAAGTCATTCACCAAGATTATTACCAACAATAAAATTATGTTCGAGTGCAGGAAATAAATAAAATAGAAGAATTAATTAACTCATAATTTAAGATTTAAATCTTTCAATTATACCTCCCTAGTTCTTTTCCTCTTCCTCTGATCTTGACTTTAATTTATCCAATTCTTTTTTTTTTTTAAGAAAATCTTGATTTTGCAAGTGAGGGTCACTCCTTGGGCGACGTGTCTGATAGTAACACATTGAGATTTCCCTGACATTTGGGATTCCTCTAGACTTTGACAGCTCATGACACTCTAGGATTAACGAGAGTCCGCTGAAATTGTTTAAAATCGAACCATATATCAATATTTTTAAAATAAAAAAGTGTAATTAATTTATTGATATCGAATTATTAAATGATGGTAACATAATAATTTGATAATTAAAATGAATCGTAAAAATTTCTAAAATTAATAGATTCAGAATGAATATAATCTTTACTCATAATTTAAATTGACAATTATAAGTTGATATGAACTTATAGAATCTGCTCTAGCTTTACCGATTCATTGATTAATTATGTCTTGGCAAAAATTATAACTGATCGCGGGGTGCAATTTCATTCCTTGACTAAATCTACCAAGCAAGCGTGTTATGCTCGATCATGGCTCCAACCCGAACCTCCCAGCCCTCTCGTGGGCCTTGCCATAGGCAGGATGTTGGCCTTACCCAACAATCCCCCTTCCAACACCTGGTCTCATGCGCATGTTGCTCTCGGGAATCAAACCCATGACCTTGACTATAATACCATTTGTTAGGATCAAGTGTTTACCATCATGCCAAAAGCTATAGCGATAGCAAGGACGCAACCTTATTTCTTAACTAAGTCAACCAAACAAGCGGCATGTTCGATTATGAATTTGATCCGAGCCCACAGCCCCCTCATGAGTCTTATCATAGAAAGGATGTTGACCTTACCCAACATATTTTAATTTTTAAATTCAAATACGTAAAAAAAATTTAACTTCAATTTTTTTATATATTTTTTTTAATTATTATGATTTATAAATTTTTTTTTACGTAATTTTCAAATATGATCCGTCTACATGCATTTATTTAATTCTAGAAGGTGCGATGATGGGGCTCACAATTCTTCCGCGTAAGTAAAACTAAAACTTGTGCGTGTGTAGTTCGTGTACGTACGTCGATTTCATTATTCCTTGTTTAATCAAATCAAACTTTTGAGTAATGTCTCTTTTATTTCTTTCAATTTGACAAAGAAAAAGATATTCCAACAAAAAGACAATTTAAAAGTGACTGATTAATTAACATGAGGTTAGCACTATCACCATTTGGATTTTGGATTATATTGTTTTTTTTTTTAAATTTATATATATATAAGTGTTAAGTTTATAAGATTCTTCTTGTATTACGTGGCTGAATTCCCCAACAGTCTTTAGTTAATAAAACTCAAAAATATCAGTTGGGCCAGAGTGTTTTAACTTTTAATCAAATACTTTTATTGATAGAAGGTTTGTTTTAATTATTGGTATCGGTTATTTTTCCTACTTCTCTCCTATTTTTGCACTATTACTGGTGGTTATTTTCGATTTGAAGGTCTCGTCTAATTATTAAAAATAGAGATTTTTTTTCTACTCATTTCTCGCCGAACCAATTCAATAAAAAAAATATATAGTAAAAAACAGATTCTCACTGAATTAGTGGAAAACTTCATGACTGTTTCATGTAAAAATATTATTATTTTTTTTCCTATCTGAAAATTATCACTTAATATTTTTTTTTAATTTTTTTAATAAAAAAATAATATATTTTTAATAATATCTAAAAGTTATGACAGTAAAGCAGAAGAAGAGGGAGAATGGGCACAACCCCACCAGCAGCCCGCGTTTCCGTGCTTTAAGGTTTGCTCAGAAAGAATTGCCCCAACTCATATGATTGACGTCGAATATCTAACGACGAATGTAGCCTATGATGTATGGATTCACTTGAATCGATATATATAAAAGAATTAACTAAATATTTATAAATAAAAAAAAGTGCTAATGGAGATAAGAGACACAAAGCTTAAAAGAGAGCCAACATAAAAGTAAGGATTAAAATTCGGAGAGTGAAGAAAAACAGAAACCCTCTCCTTTCTTCTCTAAAAATATTCTCTTTGTCTTTATGTTTAAAGAATAACTCTCATCATAAAAACAACTTTTACATAAAGTAATCATATATATATATATATATATATATGATTTTGGATATATACAAAGAGAATAATAATTAAAAGAATTAAACCAAACACTAACTAATAACGTCACATGCATGCTAAAGCCCAATACTCTCTTTATCCTTAAAAAATAATTTTTAAAAAAAAAAGAGATTTAAAAAGGGCGTCATTGCTTTTGTCATTAACACAAAAAATCACATTAAAAAGGCTGATGGATTAGTTGACAAAAGAAGGGGAGAAGTCTCATTTTTCATGGGGTTGGATTACATAATAATAATAGCAGCCTTTGGTATGGACAGAGCCAGGTAGATTTGCGAGGATTTATTTAAATTTTTAACGATAAATATTTATTTTTTATAAATATATATATATTTAAAAAAATTCTATTTCTTCATATGTTTATTTTTTTATAGTTTAAACAGTGAAAATTCTGACCAATCACGATATCAAATTATTCATTTTCAATAAATGATTTTGCAAGAGAGATTTATATGGAATTATGATATTGTCATATATTAACGGTGTAAAAACATTTATATACTCATAAATACTTATTAAGTAATTACAAATAAAATATCTTGATTTTATATGGGTATATAACTTAAATTCAGTTATATAATATATATATATATAGCTGGCCATGTAATGTAAAAATTCATTTAAACAGCATGATCAACGTCGAATTGTCCAAAAGGGAGGTCGGTATACGTAAGTAAACCAACACATGCCAATTATTTCATGCCTTTCGTTTATTTATTTTTGATTTTTTAGTGAGCTCTGTATCTGTATTAGAGTTTGATTAATTTAAATTCGTTCCGGATAAGATTCATTCAGGGGTAGCACTTCTTATTAAGAATTTTTTCATATCCAAAGATTAAAATTAAGACTTCTAATTAAGAAAGAAATTACTTCGTCCACTGCATCATATCATTCGGTGATTTTCATGCCTTCAATTAGAGAACCTTAACTAGGAGTTTTTTGGGGGGTTTTGTTTGGTACTCTTTATGTTTTAACTTAGGTAGCATTGTATTGGATTCTAAGTTAAATTTTATAGTTTTGATCGGATATAAAATTTTTAAAAATAAAATTTATATATTTAAAATCTACATATAAGTACTATAGTCACAATAGTGATAATTTTTAAAAATATTTTAAAAATATATTTAAAAATTACGATAAAAATTAAACTTATTTCATTCTTAAAATCTAACGTATCTCATAAATTAAGAGAGAGAAAATATTAGAAAAGCAGGACTTCTGCATATGGCGTTTGTTTTTATTAGAAAATTTTAAATGCGACAATTTATCAATTTTACCTTAATTTTAAGAAAATGTTTGTTTGAGTTATTTTTTTAAAAAAAAATTGCAAAAATATCTTACCTTTTTAAATTTTTTATTTTTGGTTTTGAAGATTTCTATATACGTAGCAGCCTTTCACTTTCTCAGTCAACGTAAAAATCAGAAACGTCATTCTGGGAAGCCAACATGTAACACGTGGCAATTCATGCTTGGAGCCGCCGTGGGAAGGACTATATATATGTCAATATTTTTTAATAATAATACTCGATCATTCTATTTTAATTATTAGGTATATTAAAAATAATTATTTTAAAATATTTGCTAGTTTTAAAATTTAAAAGATAATTAATCATATTTTTTTAATTTTATCTTTAGTACTTAAAAATCATTTTAAAATGTCAAAAGAATTACTATTATATATTTTCAAAAAATTAATAATATTATATTAGTTAAATTATTATTCCTATTAATTTTTTTTACTGAATATGCAAATCTTAGGTTAACAATTAAAATGGAACAGAGGGAGTATAAAGATGTATTGATTAGTAAGTGTGAAATTATTAAGAATAAATAAAAATATTTTGAAAAAAAAATGAAATAGATTTAAAGGACATGAAAAATATTATTTCGAAATTTTTTTTATAATCTTTTGAAATTAAATGCAGCTTTGGTGAAAAATATGACACGAATGAAACAAAGTAATTTATATGATGCAACACCGATTGTTTGAGAATATATAATTGGGAGAATTATGTTGTATATTTATGAAAAGTAATATTTATATGTTTAGTTTATATTTTGATTTGTTATCTGGTTAGATTTATATTTGTGTATAAATATTTTTTATATATTAGTATATATTACAAGGTTAGATACATTATATATAATACTTTTGTCTCAAATATAATGTTGTATAAATTAAATATGGCTATATGATGTAATATTTTATGCAGCGTTATATATATTTGAAAATTTCCTTATGAATTTTAGTTATTGTTTATCTGATTTTGATTTGATATCGAGTTTAAGAAAGTAAAGAAGATTTTTGAATATTGTGATCTTAAACTAAAGATACTTATAAAGTACCAACAATGACGGAGATAGAATTTTCACTAAGAGGTTCGAAATAGATTCTCAAATTGTCTCAAGAAGGTTCAATATGCAACATATACATACACATAAATATCATATTTGACCTTACACGTACAATGTATTTTTTCGACGAGAGTGAATTCGGATGAACCCCCTTTCGCCACCCTAACTCTGCCCCTCTGTACCAAAATACTCTTTAATTTTATAATTTTAAATATATCCTCTGAAAAATTTAAATTAAGAAATTGTCGGAGAAAGAGAAACATATTTTTTTAAAAATAAGATATACATTTTAGGAGTATTGTAATTCTATAGATAATTTTATATCAGCAGAAACTATAGAAAATTATAATATATTTTTTATTATGTATAATGCAAAATGAATTTAAATGAAGAAATATGATAGAAAAGTTTGACTTCCAACTTTATAAACTGAAGATGGTCAAAACAGTCCAAAACGAACACATTTTTATTGGTTTGAAATTCTTTCCAACCACCTTCTGGAAAAGTCAATTTTAGTTTATTTTTTCCTCTGTAAAACCTTCTCTGGCAGGTAGAAAAAAATTCATTTTATTTTATTTTTTATTTATTTCTCTCCATTTACTTGGGAGCTTTAATTTGCTAAAAAAATGAACATCCTTCATGTGCACTCTGAGGCGGCAACAGCAGACACTCTGAGACTCTCCAGGACATAGAGTTCCTCCAACCTAAGGCCAATCCCAATCACCTTCTGAGTGTGTTGGTTTTGTACAACACAATCGGAGTCAGAAAAGAATACTCAATGACCAGTTCTACACAACTGACTGACCGAAGTAAGATTGAAAGCAAGTTTAGGAATATAATAGACATTAGACAGAACATTGTGAGAGGTAGTAATAGAACCGACACCCTCGACTGGCATAGATGTAGCACTGACAGACATAACAGAGAGTGGTGAAATGGGTGACAAGGAACCAAAAGATGACAGACAATGTGACATATGATGGGCCGCACCAAAATCCAAAATCCACAAGGATGGGGGAATACCTGATGTATTGGAGGAAGCTGGGCCTAAGCTGGACGCTGACATGGCAGTAGGATTGGATGCCAAAAATTGTCTGAACTGTTCGAACACCCGAGGATCCAATGCCAAAGGAGGCACAATGCTAGACTCAACATCTACTGATGGTGCAGCAACATCGAACTGTGGAGGAGTACCAAAGGAGTGTGGCTGTCCATTATTCTGTTGCTTCACCGGATCAGTCCAGACCACAACGTTCTCAGCCTTAGACTTCCAATCAATCGCGACGATCTCCTAAAGTTGTGTTTGATGAGTGTGCATTTTGCAAGCAGAAAAATCATTGGAAGGCTCAGTGTCCCTTGTTACTCAACAAGGCTAAGTCATGCTTGTCGCTGCCGCTGCCGCTGCTGTTATTACAATCATTCTCATTGATTTTAAGTTCAATGCTTACCGTCCTTGTGATCTGGGAGATCTTGCCTTTGATGTGGGAGCGCCTATTGATGCCTGGTGGAGTGATGGTTGGTGGGAAGGAATAATTGTTGACGCAGACAAATCAGAAAAGGAATATCGAGTTTATGTTCCTGGTGAGAGGATGTTCTTTAATATAGATAAAAAGAATCTCAGAATCTCATGGGATTGGGTGTGAGATCGATGGGTAGATATTGAGACAAACAGGGATATTCTTTCAATAATATCTTTGATCCAAGAAACCAAGGTTTCTTGTTAGCAAATTCGTTGTTGGTTTGGTTTGCTTTGGACGGCGTTGTATGATTGTCATTGTTGGTTTGGTTTGATTTGGACGCCGTTGTTGGTTTGTTTTGTGACTAGGGTGTTTTGTTCTTATCGTTATTTTGGGGTTGCTTATCTTGTTGTAATCACTTTGCTTTTGTCAAGATTGGATTTGTTGTTGAAGGCTGAGATTTGTATTTAATTCGTCGACAAGACAGGAAATATTCTGGGTTTAAGTTTATGTTGATCGATTTTTTGTGTGAGTATTGAAGAATGGCTGCTGAAGAAGACAAAAGCAATGATTTTTATGCAGTTTTGGGGTTGAAAAAGGAATGCACAGAAACAGATCTTAGGAATGCTTACAAGAAACTTGCACTGAAATGGCATCCAGATCGCTGCTCAGCATCGGGGAATTCAAAGTTCGTGGAGGAGGCGAAGAAGAAATTTCAGGCAATTCAAGAAGCATATTTTGTGCTATCGGATCCCAATAAAAGGTTTCTGTACGATGTAGGAGTTTATGACTCTTGTGATGATGATGACGAAAATGGCATGGGTGATTTCCTGAATGAAATGGCAGCTATGATGAGCCAAAATAAGTCCAATGAAAATCAGGGAGAAACCTTTGAGGAATTGCAGGATATGTTTGATGAAATGTTCCACAGTGATATTGGGACGTTTCCTTCTTCTTCTCGGACTGGAACTCCTTCAATGTGTTCTACTTCGTCTTCATCTCCAGCTCGGGACTATATCGCTTCCTTTTGTTCTATCAGCCTTGCAGATTGCTGACCTTTTTACGAAGGCTCAGTCGACGTCTCGGTTTCGTTTCTTGTGTGACAAACTCTCAATGCTTATTACTGTCGCATTATGAGTTTGAGGGGGAATGTTAGCCCATATAATTGTTAGCAAATGGGCCTTAGGATTTTAGGTAGTCCTGTGGGCATTAGGATTTTAGGTAGTCCTATGGACATTAGGATTTTAGGTAGTCCTATTCCTATGGGCATTAGGATTTTAGTTTATGCCTATATATAGGCACCCCCTTCCCCATTCTAGATCATTGTATTCAATTCTCAGTTAGCCTTTTTTTATTCTTTCTTTTCTTGTTCTTCAATAAAACCCTTGTTATATATCAACATGGTATCAGAGCCAAGTCCATTCCCGTTTGGGCTCCCAGTCCACACTCCAGTCGGGCCTGGGTGTGAAGGGGGGTGTTAGTAGGTTAAAGTCCCACATTGGTTGGGGAATGGACTGATGGTTTGTTTATATGGACTTGGGCAATCCTCCCCTCATGAGCTAGCTTTTGAGGTTGAGTTAGGCCCAGGTGTCATATCTTTACACTTAGTATAAATTCACGAGTGAATCGTGAGAGATTAATATATATGTAAATTTTATTATTATTTTTGTAGAATAGAAAGTTATTTTTGATAGACCTGTAACTTTTCAGAAGATGGTTTAAAAAAACTGTACGAGTAAATAGTTATGATGAAAATATTAAAGAAAGAAAAGTACTAAAATATTAAAAATATTAGAGATAATCAAATTAAAAAAAGACAACAATAGTAATAAAAACGAAAAATTAAGATAATGCTAGTATAATAATTATAATATTTGGTAAAGGAACAAATAAGTATTTCAGATTAGAACCCTGCTCTACCATTAGGAAGAGAGAAATGCTCGACTACTACTCATTGTCTACCCTAATCTCCTCCAAGGTCTACTTCTACCGACCTCTCCTCAAACCTATCACCACCAACCTCCCACGCCTCCTCACTAAGGTATCTGTGTATTCCTCACATGTCCGGACCGTAACATTCTCGCTTCCAATATCTTGTCCACCACGAAGGCTACTCCCACCTTGCCCCATATATTTTCACCCCTAATCTTGTCTCTTCTAGAGTTCTAGTATGTCCACGCATCCATCTAAGCATCCTTATTTCTATCATTTTGCATTAGCTGATATTTCATCCCATCTAATATAATTGATCTAACAATCACTCTATAAAGTTTATCTTTAAATTTCAATAACACATTTTTATTATATGAGATATCAAATACGAGCCTCCACGTCATATTGATATATAGAATATAAAAAAATGTCTTCTCTGATTTCTTTTATTTAATTATTTAAGCTTTTGCACACCCTTCGAGAAAAAGTTATTTTAAAACACTAACTAAGAATATTATTGACTATATTATCTTTTATCTCTTTTTAAATTTACTCATAGAAAGTTATATAAACTTTATAGAAAGGGGCAAAGCTATTTTAAAACACTAACTAAGAATATTATTGACTATATTAGCTTTTATCTCTTTTTAAATTTACTCATAGAAAGTTATATAAACTTTATAGAAATTTATTTACTTCATTTATTAGTAAGGGTAACTTTGAATAAAAATCATTACCTTCTTGACTTCCTTTAAACTAATCAATCATTTTGAACTAAAAAAAGAGAGGCAAAAATGTCAAATAATAAAGACTAGAGGGAATAGTATTTAGAAAATTTTCCTTTGTCCAGAAGTATTGCCTTCAGCCAATAAGCTTATCTTTTATTCTTAAATTAAAGTTTCGAATTTTTGAATCCTATTGAATGTAAAATTGTCTTTTTCTTAAAGAATAAAAACTTAAATATGTCATTAAACTTTAGAAAAAGGTTTATTCATGTCATCCGTTAAAAGTTGAGGTCATTTATGTCACTGTTGTTACTCAAATGACTCATTTTGTTACTCAAATGACTCATTTATGCCATTATTTTTTAACAGATCTAATATCTGGTTGCAAAACTGGGTTGGACATATGTCCTATTTTTATTCGGCCATATTAATTAAAAAAACAACCTAATTAAATACCTATTCAACCTACCCTTGACCCACTTCCTCATTAACCCGACCCATGACACATTTCTTAATATCAATTAATACCCAATTCTCATCTCCACTGTCCGTGTATTCTCCAAAACCTAAAGCCCGTATTTTGCCACCCAATATAAATTTTAATTTAAATGAACCTCTATACAAATATAAGACGTCGAAGGAAAAACTTAACAAAAAAAACAAATGTATTGCATGCCTTCTAGAAGGCGAAGCCCATTCTCTAACTTATGTTTCAAAAAAAGTCAGGCTGTAATGAAATTTCTTTGCTGTTTATCTTTTCGTAATGCGTAAAAGTCTTATTTTGCCTTTGTTATCTTATTTACATGTGGCAATATTCCATTATCCTTTTAAAATACATTTTTTTTGATCGTTTAATTCTCAACTACTCCAAAAAGATAACAATAATAAAGAAAATGAAAAAGAAAGAGAAGAAAATGCAATTCATTTTGAAATTAATATTAGATAAAAGATGTAATCTAAAGCTCTGCAATAATATATTTAATATAATATCATAATAAGTGGATTTTAAGCTTTAATCTAGAGCTCTTTTAAAAGATATTGAAGGATATGTGTTTACCTTGGCACAGTAAAGTTAAATTTATATAGGGTGAAAAACACGTGTTACGATTTAACTTTATTTTAGATTTAATTAAGTTACTAACAGTTTGGTTAGCAATACGTGATAAGAACAAGTAAATGTAATGTAAACTAAGTAAAACGAAGCAAAGGAATGCAAATTTGAGCGTCCCCGACAAGAGTATTGATGAGTCTAGAACCGTGGTCCTTGACTCGAGAACAAATTTTTGCAATAACTAATTTCAGATAAAACAGAAAAAATGCTTGAATCCTAAGAGAATAATGTATTGAGAATAATATGTACCCTTATTAACAACATGAAAGCTCAGATAGTCAATCAGGAGTTACTAAAATTCCCCACAAAGGTTAAATGTTAGCTATTGTATGAGTGTATATTTAATTTTGCACACTCTTAATAAAACTGAAAAGAGAATTTACATATCTTTCGTCAAATTTCTAGCTCCACCACTAGATATATTGTTTGCGCTGAAATCGGTATATATTTGTTAGCCCATATAATTGGTAGTCCTATGGGCATTAGGATTTTAGGTAGTCCTATGGGCATTAGGATTTTAGGTAGTTTCCTATTGGCATTAGGATTTTAGTTTATGCCTATATATAGGCACCCCCTTCCCCATTCTAGATTATTGTATTCAATTCTCAGTTAGCCTTTTTTGATTCTTTCTTTTCTTGTTCTTCAATAAAACCCTTGTTATATATCAACAATATTAATTTATAGGAGATCAAGAATATGCATTATGATTCAACTCTGTTTTAGATTCGATTTACTAGTAATTCGGTTAGTTGTATGCGATGAAAACAAGTAAAGTTGAAACTAGTAAGACATGGTAAAGAGAAGCAAATCTAAGCGTTTTTGGTGCAAATGCGAGCGGGCCCGAGACCTTAGCCCTTGGTTCGAAAACAGCTACTTAAAATAACTTAAGCTAAATTAAGACAAAGTAAAGAAAAATATTTGGAGCCCAGAAAATAGTGTATTGCCAATATACTTGCTTGATAGAGAATAGAGTCTGGATCTCTTTACAAAAGAAGAGGGTCGACTACTTATAGGCTATAGAATTTAGGCCTAAACCAAAAGGTGAAAGCCATGGGAGCCCTAAAGTATTATACCCTGTGTTCTAGCACCACACGTCTAATCCGTTTGGAAGGTGGCAACCAATATCCCTGGCTGGCTCAGATTCACACAAGCTCGTCTGCGCACCTGAGAACTCTGACATTCTTGTCCCTTACTTGTCTTTTACACCACGTTACCTGTGGCGGTAATTCACCAATCTTTATCTTAGCCTGAGATGGCTTCCCTTCCATTATTGTCCCACAAAGAGACTCCCGAGATCCTTTGTCCTTGCTGTAACAGTATACTACCTCGAACTTCTCAATGATGTCGCGTGTCTTACTATGATTAAGGTGATTTTACGATAGGGGCAAAATAATGACAAGAAAAATAGTAAAAATTAATGGTTTAAAAGAAGTTGTTTGAATGTAATACTTTTTGTGTGAATTTTTTGTATGTTCTTTTTGTGAGTGTCATTAGGGTGTAGTTATAGTGGAGTGTTTTTAGAGGGGAGTGATTTAATTGTTAGGGTGGTGATTAATTTAAAGTAATGATGCATGATAACCTACAAAAATAAAACCTATACAATATTATAAGTTTCACAAATAAATTTGAACCATTTTGTATAATTCAAAAACAAATTAAACTCTTTTTTCTAGTTGAAAAAAATGTCAAACATGTTGCAGTTAGCAAATAAGGACAAATTTAAACTGATATTAACAATATGAATATCTTTAATCCCAATTATTAATAAATAATAAATTTGAACCATTTCACAAAATTTATAGACATAGTTGGACCTTTTCCCAAATACATATATTGATCAAAATAAGTCTCCAAATAGTCTGACAGCAAGCATCTCAATACTGATTGCAAAATCCAAATGTAGGTAAGATTAAACAATGAAACATATATTTTGTTTATCAAAGTAAACAAAAATAAAGATTTGGCAGAACCAAATTTTTGCATGTGACCACATGGAGTCATTCAAATTCCAAGACAAAAATCATTATTGTATTCTTTCCATCTTAAATTATCAGTAATAAATTTTAAAAATAGTTATTTAAAATTATTTTTTATTTTTAAAATTTAAAATAAAATTTATTATTTTTTTCTCATTTTGAAAATTATAAATATCTCAGTAGAATAAATATTTAATGAAGAGAGGTTATACGTTAAGATGTTTCCTTCGTTCACTTTTACCTGTCACATTTATGTTCATGAGAATTAATTTGACTTATCTTCGGAGCTAAATTGAGTTAGATTAATTCAACATTTTAAGATTTAAATTTAAATATTTGAAAACTATACAAAGAATACTATATATTGCAATCCTTCTCATATTAATATGATGAAAGTTTACATCTTAAAATGTTGATCAATATTCATATAATTTGACTCTCGAGAAGCAAAACATGACAATTATAAAAGTGAATAGAAGAAGTCACTACTAAAAAGTTATTATTTTTCTACTGATTTCCCTCTGAAAAATGTTAAGTGATTATTCCCACCGAAAAAGAACAAAATGATAGTGTTTCACATGGAAAAATCATGGAATTTTTCACTATTTCAATGGGAAATAATGTCTTATAACCCAAATTTCTCATTAATTTGAAGTAGGAAAAATCTCTTTCTAGTAGTGAATATAAATAAAGGAAAAATAGTATTATAAAAAAAAGAGCTACTGAAATTAATATTTTTTTCTTAATGAATATATAAAAAAGAAACACGATAAATAATTTAATCAGATAGAAGGAAGTAATTTGTAATCAATCTAGTTAGTTAAGAATAAACTACTCACCATTCATCATAAGGTTTGAATGAAGACAATATAATTTTCAGATATTGGCAGCTGGCCATTCCTGCAAGATTCATAGAACTAAATTAATGTACACTGCCTCCTTGTGATGATAAAACACTAAAATTTCCCCAATCAAAGGCACATACTATGTTAATTTTACATTTTATATTATAGAAATTTCATGTGTTTTGAGTTTGTTTCATAAAATGGCAAAGTAAACCGACCAATTCTTTGTCTTTTCTTTAATTTCTTTCTAGAATCATGGAACATAATATGTTAATTATATTTATAGGAGCCTTTTAAGATCGTGAAATTCATCATTCTAATTGTTGCGACCTTTTTTGAGTTAAATTGTATAATAAAATAAAATTGCGAGGTTTAAATATCTTGAGGTGACTTAAAAGATCTAGTTTAAAAAAATATATATTTTAACTGTTGAGTTTAATCTATAGGGAATATTTTTTTATTAAGGAATATTCAATGAATCCTCAAGATTTATGTCAAGAGTATTATAAAATAATTTATGATTGAGATTTATTTAAATTTACATACTCATTAAAAAAATAAAATATTGATAAAATAAATTAATCGAATATTTTCATAATATTTTTTTCCTTCTATTGTCCTTTTGCGAGTATTGTTAAAAATAAAAGCACCGTTGTTTATATGTCTAATTAAATTGAGTAAAAATGGTACTAAATTTAATTACATAAATAAAGTATTCGGTATGTCGAGTTCCAAAAAAGGTCAACTCAAACTAAACTCAATATAGATCATTATGTACTGTTATCTTGAAACTTTTATGATCCTTGACTCTCGAAAAGATTTGCCTGCAAATTGTAAATAATTTTAAAATGTTAATAGTTAAATGTGTATAGTAAAACATAAGAATTAAAAAATTCATCCGATATGAACCTGATAACTCGAAAAGACAATGGTACTTTTATTTTCACCAATATTTGCAAAAGGGTTTAATAGAAAGGGAAGAATATTGTGAAAATATTCCGTTAGTTTATCTTTCTCAATCCTTACTCTTTTGATATGTATGATTTAAATGGATCACAACCATAAATTATTTTATGCATAAATCTAGAGGACCATTGAATATTACTTGACTGAATATTATTTGATCGAATCTTTTTTCAATCTATAACACTTGATTTGAACTTAATAATTCACAATTATATATAGGAGTCTTCTATCGTCGTGAAATTTATGAGATAATATCTCAGATGGTCACTCAACTAAGGGTACATCTCTCAGAAAGTCACTCAACTTTGTTTTATAATTTAAAAGTCATTCAACTAAGAGTATTTTTCTCAGAAAGTCACTCAACTAAGGGTATTTCTTTCAGAAAGTCACTCAACCATGGGTAGTTCTTTCAGAAAGTCACTCAATTATTGATTTTTACTTAGAAAATCATTCAATCAATTTAAATAATTTTTTCATTAAATTTTGTTGACATGAAATTTTTATTTAAAACTAAATTTTTAAATGTGAATAGTGTCCAAAAAGATCAGGAATTAGTTTATCTTTAATTCTTATTAATTATATCTCCTTATCTCTCCATAAATAATGAATTAATTTTAGTAGTTAATATTTTATATCTCGTTCTTTTATTAAATTAGGAATTAAATACTAAAATATCTTTTTCGAATTTTGTCAAAGAGTATATTCTGATTTTGTTTTAATGATATAAATAAAGTATAATAATATTTTCTTAGAATATGCATGATTGTGATTTATTATATTTAAAATATTATCAAAATCAATGGTATGTTTAAAATATAAAACATTTATATTGAAAAATATACTATAATTATGAAATATTAAAAACAAATTATGGGAATCAATATATATTAATGTTGCTATGATTTAAATATTTAAATATTAAAAAAATTCATAAATAAAAAATTACAAATGATTAAATTTGTGCATGTTAAATAATGTGTATTATACAAAATAAAAAAGGAAAGAAAATAGATAGTGGCATCTTTTATTTAATTTTTTTTTATCTTAGGAGTCAAAAATAATAATTAAGTTAATAAGGAGTGAGGTTTCAGGCTAATGATGGGGGTTTCGTTTAGGCGAGATATGCTATAGAAGGGTATTTTTTCGTGCTAAATTGATATACTAATTTTTGTGCTAAAAATATGTAATGTGTTTTTCAATATTGTATAATTAAGTAAAGATGATCCATATAATGATAGGGGGTCGTATCAAGTGAGGCGAATCAATAAAATAATTAAAATGGGTATTATTTTGTTTCTTAAAAGATTAGCTTAAAATAAAAATTTTATTTAGCATATTAATTCAGTTAAAAAAATCATTTAAATTAGTTAGATGACTTTCTAGATGAAATATCAATAATTGAATGACTTTTAAGTTATAAAACAAAGTTGAGTGACTTTATGAGAGAATTACTCTCAGTTGAGTGACTTTATGAGAGAATTACTCTTAGTTGAGTGACTTTTAGGTTATAAAATAAAATTGAGTGACTTTTTAAGATAAATATCCTTAATTGAGTGATCATCTGCGATATTACCTCTAAAATTTATGATTCAAACTGTTGAAACACCTTTTGAATTAAATCCTATAAGTAAATAAAATCGTGAGATCCAAAAATCTTAGGGTGACTCAGAAGAATCGGATAAAAAAACAATATCTTGATTGTTAAGTTTGAACTGAAACAATTGGTTCATGATTAATAATTCATAATTTGTATTTATTTTATTAATCTCATAGATAAATACAAAAATAGCTAGGTATAGTTTTTTTTCATAGAGTTAAAATTTGAATTCAAAACCTTTCTGTCACAAATAAACTAAATACTTAGCAGTTAAGATCTCATTGACATAATTAGTCAACAAGCATTCAATTTAATTTTGACCCAAAAAAAAGTTAAAATTGGTGCTAATTATTAACTAATGACTAATCTACTTACTGAAGGTCTAGCATCTATGCAAATATTGAATGTTAAAAAAAAGTGGGATTTTTTTTTTATGTTTACGATTAATAATCGAGTCGAGATTTTTATTGAGTAAATTTAAAATTAAAAGAAAATTAAATATATAAATAAATTAAGTAAATTTAATATTAACTATATATATTTAAAAAATAATTTAATTTTATTATATATAATATAATTTTTTAACGAAATCACGAGACTTTTATCTCCTCCACGTAAGTACAAGATCAACTAATTTCCTTCCTTTAATGATTTCTCTTTGAATAATTTCAGATTCACCAAGGGTGGGTAATTAGACCTAATATTCTGAGGGTAATTATTACTTTCTTTCCATTATTTTACTTGTCATATTTTTATTGTAAGCATTTAAAAAAATTTATATGTTTTAACTATTATATTTTTATTTATTATATTTAGTTATTTAAAATATTAACTTCTATTTAATTACTTTCAATAAATAAAAATAAAGTTAATTTAAATAACAATCACAATATTAAAGTATGCGTATTTGCTCTTCATTTAGGTTTTTTAAGCTAATTAGTTAATTGTTATTACATTCAAGAATCATATTATATCTAAAGAAAAAATGGGAAGAACGTGACAATTTTCCTCCTTATCTATCTTTAGATGTTCGGTATTGATTTTACACATCTCTTAAGGAGCATTAAATAGAATGACAATTTACAATATCACAATTTGAGTATAATAAATCTAATACTTTGAGAAATATATTGACAAATAAATATAATTAATAATAAAATAAATTAAAAATTAAATAATAAATTATATTTTAATTGCGGAAGGAGAAAATTTTTTGAATCAATTATTTTTAATAAGGATGATAAGTAAAGTACTCTGAAGAAAATAATTGTTAGAGAATTTTTAAAAATAGGAAATAATGAAAGTTATTGTAAACAAATAGGATTCAAACTTGTGATGCTACAACTAAAATTATTGATTTTTCTTCTAATAGCGTTTTCCCCAAAAGTCAGAATGAAAAGTTTCCAGAAAGAATTGTGGCAAATTTTGTTTTGAATTTTAAAACATAAATTATGCAAAAAATAAAAAATAAAATCACACGTTTAAAATGTCAAAGTCGTCTTGGTAAAGCGATTTGCACATATTTTTATTTCCAGGAAACTTAGATATAATAGGAAAAAGTTTGAATATTTAATTAAGATTTTGTGATTCTATTTTTCTCCAATCTTGTAATTCTAAATTCATTTGACAAAACCAATAGCAGAAGTTCCCATCTCAATTTCACCTGACCACTCATGAATTAAGAAAAAATAAAATAAGGATGAAAATTTTAAATTTTTCGTGTTGAATCTATTATATTTTTAATAGAAATAATGATCAACAACACACCATAATTATATATGTGCGCGCGCGCGCGTGTGCATATATGTATGTATGTATTAAAATACACCTAATTGAATATATGGTGATAATTCGAATGAGAAAAGGGAACAACTAATAATTGACTTAGACAATTTCGAAGCATGTTTTGATACATAGATGATAATTGTTCAGGTAGAAAAAAAGAAACAACGGGTAGTTGAAATATAAAATTCGCAAAAAAATAATAATTTAAATATATTCTTGACCATATATATATATATATATATATATATATATATATATATATATATTTAAAAAAATGAATTTAAACCTACTATTATAGTTGTAATTTGAGTGAATTTTAAATATTAATTAGTTGACGGAGCACTAACTTTGCAACAGTAAAACGCCACCTCCAACATTGACTAATATGATTATTTAAAATTTGTGAAAATAAATAATTCATCAAATCTATTCATGTGAAATTCTTTTCAAAATATTTGCTCCATCTATTTTAATTTATATTTTACTCCTTTTTTAAACTGTATTAAAAAAGAACAATTCTTATCTGATTAATTTATTTCGTTTTAATCATTTATCTGATTTTAATTTGATGTTGAGTTTTAAAAAATAAAGAAAAATTTTAAATTATGTGATCTTAAATTAAAAATAGACAGTATGTATTAAACTATTGTATACTTTAATTTTGTGTACTTAAACATATCATGTGAAAGTTAAAATTAAAAAATTATCAAAAAATAAAAATACATTCTTTTTGAAACCGATTCTAGAAAAAGTGAGGCAAACAAATTAAAATAGAGGAAATAATAAATATTTAATTTCAATATTCTCATTTTATTCCTTATAATACTTTCTTATAGGAGTGATATGATATATTTAATTCTGCAAAATTCTAAAATATTGAAGATTATATTAAAATTGGAATAGAAAATCAAAATTATTTAGAATTATGATATTTGTTAATTTATTTATTAATGTTCAAATAGAATTTGTAGTTAAAATAATAATATAAATAAAGGTTTTTAATTTTCTTGTCGAAGTAGATTTCACATTATTATAAAATAAGAGTGCTACTACCTATCCTTCATGTAGAGTATATTTAAATCTTTTAAATAATAATCATCATTTATAATAATATTCAATATATAATTATTCACTTAGTTCAATTTTATATATTAATTATATTAAAAATATATTTTTATTTTTATTTGCCACTTTTATCCTATCAAGAGAATATATATATATATATATATATAATTTAACTTCATTATTAATTACTTATTCCTCAAATTATTTTTCAAGACCTAAAATCAGTAGAGGCATTTCCCCAAGAAGGTTCGAAATAGATTTTTAAGTTATGTTAAGGAGGTTCAATATGCAACACATTCAAATAAATATCTGATTTGCCCTTATATATACAATGTACTTTCCGACAAAAGAGATTCGGATGAACTCTTTTCGCCACCCTGACTCCGCTCCTGCCTAAAACTATACACATCATATAATATGATATTGCGGTAAAATATTCATATTATCATTATTTTTAAGTGATGTATAATATTCAAAATGAACAAGTAAAGCGAAGGGAGAAAATAAGCTTTTTTTCTGAGTCAATTTTTCCTGTTTTGTTACTTGATCCGTTCGCTATAACATCATTTCTTTATAGCAATATTCATATAAATGATATTATTAGAAATTTTTTTGTGAGATTTTATTAAAATTTTTGAGACTGGTCATTACGACTACAACGATAACACGTTCAGTATAATCATATAAGCGGGGCGACAGGTGATTGTTGGTAAGAAAGTTAATTCGGTAATTTGCCGTTAGTCCACATGAGAAGCCCAAACTTTATTTATTTATTTATTTTTTTGGGGTTTGGGCGCAGACAATGACACAATAAGAAGCTGAGTGCAGCTTCCTATATTTGACCGGTATCTCGTGCGTGTAAATTTCCAAGTCATCTTCCCCAAATTTCTCTCTCAGAGTCAAATCATCAAACAGTTGGCCTTCGTTTCCACAATTCTCCTCTTTTAAGCCCTTTTCCCACCATTTCTCTGCACCAAAACTCAACAATCTCCCTTTAGAGAAGAAAAAATAGAGATGGGGTTTCTGAAAGAAGATAGAAGAACCAAGGTTTTGAGATGGGTCAAAACTCTTTTCTTCTTGATCTCTATGTTGATATCGCTTCTCCTTTTTTCTGCCCCTATTCTTCTTGTGATTGCAGATACACTTCTCCCTTCACTCTTATTGTCTGCTTCTATTTCTCCATCTTCTCTCTCTGTTCAAACTCTTTCTTCTCATCTAAGCAACTATGATTTTAGGTATTCAATCGTTGACATCCCTCTTATCTCCATCGTTAGGTCCGTCATCATTTTATGTAAGTAAAGCAACATTTTGATATCCCGATCATTTGTATTTCTGTGCAATTAATACATATTTCAGTTGATGTGACGGAAAATAGATTAACCCTTTCACCTATCGCCTTATATATTTTGAATTGGTTCAAACATTTTGTCGAACGGGTTATGATCAATTGGTTGGGTGGACGGCTATCTAAGTTGTTTCTTCTATTTTTGAATTGGTTAGCTCAGATTTGAATTTCGATAATTCAAGTATTTTGTCAAAAGTGTTATTACCAATTGGTATGTTGAACACTGAAAAGATTGAATTTTTGTGATTTTGATTACAGGTGTTTATAGCTTATGTGATGGACCAAGGCTATCAAGAGGGCCATACTTAGGGATTGCTACAATTTGTTCAGTGTCATCTTTGGTGTTTGTGTCGTTGAAGGCTTCATATGTATTTGCGCACAGTTCGAGTATGGATCGAGGAGGGTACGTTCGAGCTATGGAGATGGCGCTGTTCGTATGCTCGTTAGTGCTGGCCGTTGCTCATGTAGTGGTGGCGTATAGAATTAGCTGCAGGGAAAGAAGAAAGCTTCTTGTTTACAAGATTGATATTGAAGCTGTAAGTTAATCTATCTCCATCCCTTCAATTTCTCCTTGATCTTAGCAATTATCACATCTGGTACACTTGAAGAGTCACATGGCCAGTTCAGCAAGTTCTTTAACAAGTTCACCAATTTTGATTATTTTTTTTTACTAGAAATAGTACAACCAATTTGAAAAGTAGGGACTTAGGAAGATTATATTTAGAGAGATTATGAACATGGAATTGCAAGTTGCTTGGGTCCACAGGGCTGACAAAGGAAGACAACACTTATTCCAAGTTGGCATGCTACAAAATCACACTTTAACTTAAAATAACCAGCAACTGTTTATAATAAGTGGAATTACTAAATACAGGAGTTACTTGGTACCTATTTGCTGGTAGGAGGCGGCGGCGGGTATCTTGTAGAATTAGTCGAGCTGTTCGTAAGCTGGCACAGACGCCACGATTATCAAAAAATTATTAATCTAGAAAAAAAAGAAGAAGAACTACTTGCTACAGCGAGTTAAATTACAGTGAAAGTGTTGGTATTCTTTACATTGTCAATGTATATAAATTAGATCCCTGGCTTAAAAATTTCTGCTTTTGTATAACATGCTTTCTTGATCAGGACAGTTAATGGGAAATTTGAGCAGTTAGATTTGAAAATATAAATGAAATAGGACTCTGAATTTTGCATCTCGAGAGGCTTGAGGGAAACCGTAAAGGAGGAGCCCAATAACCCAGTAAAGGCAAAAACACTAGGTGATTCTTCTCATTTGTTCAAATATTGCTGGATAGAGTTACCCTATGTCTGTATTGGTGGGAGTTAGTAGGTACTCGTGGAATTAGGTGAGTTGCGCATAAACTAACTCGAACAATGCGGTTATCTCAAAAAAAGGAGGAGCCCAGCAATACACGGTTTTGTCCTCTTGCCAATTGCAACTTGCATGTGCCTTTTGACTTGGTCACATGTGGTTTGAACAATACTTAATAAGATATAGATAATTGAAATAGAAATACATATTCATTAATGATAATTAAGTAGTAAAACTTTATATGAAAACTCATGTCACTCATTTATTAGGCCTTCTTATTCTATTTTGTGTTTTTCAACTGACATATTAGCACATGAATGCAGGTCTTAGCGTTGAAGACCGGATCATTTTATAGATATCTTAAACTTACTCCCAGCAGAAAGAGTGAAGTAAAACTCAAATCTACAGAGCCCATATGCACATGAAGTTTTTATTCTAGTTTCTTTGGACCAAATCCAGTTTCTACAGAGCAGGTTTCAGGTAATTTAACTAGTCATATCATTGTCTTTGTTTTTGAAAATATTCTATTTTATCTGCTGGTGCACTACATTTTCTACCGTAAACCATGTGCTGCCACCACATTCATACTCAGCTTGTTTGACCAAATTTCCAAAGCCCGCTTATTTTGAAAAGTGCGTCTTATCAAAAGTATTGAAAAGTAGTTGTTTTTGTTTGGCTAATTAATTTCAAAAATTCTTTTGTCAATATTAAAACAATAATTTGTACTCGGGAAAACACTTCTTTTTTCCCTGAACCATCTCTATTCTAAAAAATCTGTGTTTTTTGAAAAAGTACTTTTTAAAAGTAGCCGTTTGTATTTTAGCTAATCAATTTGGAAAACACTTTTATCAAAATTAGAGCAGAAATTTGTGCTCGACAAAGATCCCAAAAGTGTTTCTAGGAAAAAAATTACCTTTTTCATATTATGAAAAACAATTTTGCTGCAACTCAAAGTACTTATTTTTTTCAGAAAATTTAGCTAAATCCCCCAAATCTCTAAAACAAACTTTTCTTAAACCTAATATATAATATTGGGGTCTTACATATTACTATCAATTACCACTAATCTTTTTAGTGAATGGATTAGTTTCTTTTAATCTTTTGAGTCATGGTACATAACTGACTGTTTTTTTACAACTGTTTGCTTTTGCAGTTATATCCAAAGGAGATCTGAAGCCTGATTGGTCAAGAGAAATAGTCTTATCTATATACTAAATATTTTTTTTTAATAAAAAAATTACAATATATTACAAGATTTATGTATATGTGTGCAAATGTGGTGTGTTCTGTATCAGCAAATTAGTTTATTATAGAGATAGTGATACAGGACAAGAGCATTATGATTCAGCACCCATTGCTCAACTTGTACAGATATTTGTTCTATTTTATGCCAATTGTGTTTCACAGATTAGCAGACAGCATTCTTATTTTGTCATGTAACCAAATGTCCTGAACTTCAGATTTTTTTAAAAATATTAGGTATTTGGCTAAAATGGATAGATATCTTTTATTGACCTAATGTATATCTCGAAAGTTAGTTACTAAAGCTACGTGGCTAAAATGGATAGATATCTTTTATTGACCTAAAGTATACCTCAAAAGTTAGTTACTAATACTACATGAAAGCAACTACTAATATTTGTATCAGGATAGTCTCTCTACATCACATTTTTTAGGATGCAATCTCGAGTCCATGTACTCTGCTGAAGCGGGATACATTGTATCCAAAAGAACAAGATCTATGTTTGACAGAAAAAATCGCTCGAAAGCTTGGAGTGAGTGTTTTCTTCCTTTTACATAATCCATCACCCTATCTTATCCGCCCTCTTCAAATCTTTACCCATAATTTAAAGTAGAAAATAAGAAAAAATATTTATTGCATAACACAAGCATGACTCAGAGAAAGATATTGCTATCTCAAATGTCAAAGGGTGGAAATAAGCTATTATAAAAATCCAGAAGCATGATTGTGGTCCTCGTGATGCAAAATAATTAAATAATTAATAACAGTAACATAAATAAGAGATATTTTGTTAATAACGGTGAAGTAGATAGTGACGATGATGAAATTTCAGAGGAATGACTTATAGTATATCTCGGGATCTTCCAAATTAAAAGCAAAAGACCCATAATATAACTCACACGGAGGCTCTTGCTTTGTGGGGCGAACCCCTCTAGTTGCAAATTAGCTGCCATAGCTTATGACTAATGCATTTGGAGGTGCCCAACAGAAGGAAAAATTAAGATAATGAACGCTTTACCTACCAAGATGATGACAGGAGCAGCGAACAAGTGCTTGGTTACATTAATTTGACCTCAAAAGAAATTAGTACTCAATTCAGACACTTGTGGGAAAAATTTAATTTTTGAACATTCTTTTGGATGTATTACAAGAAGGGAACCATCTATAAGGTTATGGGTTCGAGTCGTGGAAATAACCACTAATGCTTGTATTAAGGTAGGTACGTTGTCGACGTCATATTCCTTGTGGTGCGCCTTTCTTCGAACTCTACTAACATGAAATATTTTATGCACTGAATATTTTTTTTTTGGGACCTCTCTTAGTTGTCCAACTTGATAAAACTTGGTGTATCAAATACACCACCAAGGTACAGTTGCATGACTTAAATATGTTTAGCCAAACTTCAAATATTAGAAATAAAAACTACTTTAACAATCAACAATAAGTCCAATAATTTGCTGTATAATAATTTCCTTAAGAAACCAATAATTAGTACTACATTATTCAATTGGAAGAATCTATTAACTACCTATCTTGTTGTATAATTCCTTATATTGAGAACCTTCTTTTTTTTTTTTTTTTTTTTTTTTTGCATGACAATTCAAAAGTTAAGAAGAGGCTAGGCTGTATTAGCTTCATTGTTTTTTGTAGTACTTTTTAAAGAATGAATAATTAATGACCCACAATTCATAAAGGATTACAACTTGCACATCTAAAAAGGAGATTGGAAAAAAGAAGAAAAATAATTAAAACAGGATATGCCCATTTTTATGAAAATTACAGATCACAAAGATTATAAAAATAAAATAGAATTTTACAGATCATACTAAGTCTTCTATAAAGACAATAATAATGAACAACTAACTTATTCACTCAACCACATAATTTAAATAGTCGATAAATATATATACTATATGTATAATTACATATATTAGTATATATTTCATATGCTGTCTAGAAAAAATAAATAACTATTTATGTAAAAATCTCAAAAATGATGACCCTCTAAGTTAAAAAAAAAAATACTAGGAGAGTCAAAATATCAAGTTGGGCCAAATCTAGTCGGTCAAAATGAATTTTGCTAGGATATTGGTGAAGATGGATCACAACCCAAGTATAAGTTGTCAACAAATAACTAAACAGAGGAATACAACCTAATTGTTACCAAATTTTAATTGTTTCTTGGTTTTTCTTATAATCTATTTAATTATCTAATAATATATATATATATTTTTTTAATTATTATATATATATAAATATTTTGATAAGTGTTTTCATGAATTATTTTGAGCTACATATCAATCTAACTTTAAGATGGACTTAGACAGTTCAAATTGAACAAATCAAAAATTCAAAATGAGTGAAGTTAATAACTTGAAGGGTCAATACTTGAGCAGGTTGAATTGGGTCATGTTTTCATGAGCTAATTTTATCACCGCAAAATAATAGAGGTAGTTACACATCTGATTGTTTTGACCAAAAATATTTCCATACACTAGCCAATATACATATATTATGTGCATATTATACATTAGTATCAGGTGGAGTAGTAATTACTCTTTTACCAGAGGTCTTGAATTCTAGTCATGCTAGGTACGCAGTCACCTTTGTTAAGAAGAGTTTTACCCCAATGATGGAATTTATCGGTGTAAATTCAAATTTAGTCAATCTCCAATATAAATATCATACATTGGATGAAAAATAAAAGAGAAGGACATTTATACGTCTATCAAATATTTTCTTGAATAAACGATTATTTATGTCAATTTTCCTAAATAATACACATACCCCCAACCCCCCTAATCCACCCCCATACCCCCACCATGAGGTAGTTAGTTGAAACATTATGCAACTACTACCTACAAGATGTCCAAGGCCCATCTCAAAGTTTAATTATCCTATCCCCACCCCTAAAATAACAAACTGTCATTGCACATGAAGAAATTTGGACCACTTTGAAGATCAAATCCATTAGGGTTCTAGGAAGATTTTGCCTACTACTTTAGTAGCTGAGTACATTAATCTTCTGTGTGGTTTGTATTGCCCTAAACATGTGGTTTAGGAGGCATATATATTAAATGTTTACATATTCATCTACTAATGTTTCTTTTTTTAGTTGCCTTATTGACAAACCCCATCATCTCATCCACTAATCAAATTCAAACCTTTAATTTTTAAAATAGTGTTGTTTGTTCAGATATTTTTTAACAGTTATAAAAAAGATTATTATATAAAATATATAATATAAAAAATTAGTTTCGAATAAAATTTGATTGTTATACTAGAGTAATTTGCCCAAATAAAGATAATTCAAGTATATAGGCCTAGTCTTCTAGATATATAGAGGAGATGTGATTAGACAGGACATGATGCATTTTCAGCTTATCAAGAATATGGTTTTAGATAAAAGGATATGAAGGTCACATACTAGGTAAGAAGGTTACTAGATAATTGAGTGTTGTCTCGTTTTTCTGCGAGATAGGCTTGGTGGTGTTGCGGTGCACCGTATCTGTTCCTCTTTTCTCTTTTCTGTTACTGCCTGTTGTTCTTGTGCTTAGGTTATCACTTTTTTTTGTTGTTACTTTTTTTTTTCTCTCGAATGCTTTGTATTGCTTTCCATATTAATTTTCACGTCTTCTTTGCTTTCATATTTTCTTCTTCAAACTATTTTTGAAATGCTTTACTTGAGCCGAGTATCTATTAAAAACCTAATCTCTACCTCTATAAAATTGGGGTAAAGTTTCATATGTTCTACCCTCCCTAAACCCCATCCATGAAATTTCACTTATTATATACGATCTATCAAAATTATTAAAAATATAGCACAATTGAATAATAACATATCTACATTATAGCTTTTCCTTGTTGATAACCTTAAATTGAGATTATAGCTTTGCTTGTTGATAACCTTAAATTGAGATTATAGCTTGGCCTTGTTGATAACCTTACCTTAAATTCGATATTTTCCTAAAATTTGTTATTTTTTTTAGAAAATATTTATGTCGATAAAAAATATTTTAAAACTTTTTAAAGTCATATTTAATCTATCTTATAAGAAATGGGTCCAAATGAAGGAAAGTGTGGACAAGTTTTTGAGTGGATTGTCCCTATTTTATGGTGGTTTTTAATTTTTGTCATTTAGTATTTTAAGTAATAAAAACGGAACAAAACTATCCCCAATATTTTTAAAATTTTTTTTAAAAAAAAATGCAATGCATAAGTTAGCCCTAGAAGGCACAAGTTCATGATAGTGAACTTCTGCCCAAAGCATAAGTTCAGTAACAAAAGTTCAATTGCATGAACTTTTGCTTATAGGCACAAGTTAGTTCCCTAATGAACTTGTCCCAAGGCATAATGTCATGTTATTGAGCTTGTGCCTATGAGTCATGCCTTGTAGGCACAATTTCAATTGCATGAAGTTCTGCCCTTTAGGCACAAGTTCATGTTACTTAATTTATGCCTGGTAGGAATAATTTCATGTTATTGAACTTGTGTCTATGGGACATAATTTCATGCAATTGAACTTCTGCTCATTAGGCAAAATTTCAATTGCATGAACTTCTGCCCTTTAATGAACTTATGTCTGGTATGCATAATTTCATGTTATTGAACTTGTGCCTATGGGTAGAAGTAGGCACAAGTTCAATAACATGAATTTATGTCTATCAAACATAAGTCATGTTACTTAACTTATGCCTCCAGGCATAAGGCACAATCTATGCAAATTTATGTTTTAAGGCATAACTTTGGGGAAAAACTTATGCCTTGCGAATCTTTTTTAATTTTGTTGTTAAGGACATATTTGACCACTTCTTTGTCACTTAAAGCATTGAAGGAGAAAAATTTAAAATTATAAATTTAAAAAATAAAAATTAAAGACCAATTTAAAATTAGGGCATTCGTGCGAATGACACGTGTGGATGAACAAAAAGGAACCGGCCCAAAAGCAAAGGAAGGTTGGACTGGATTGTGTCAAGGTGAGCCTGGCCCAACAATCTCAAAGTTTTCGCCCCTTTGGAAAAATCCGATGAAATGGATGAAATATAATTCTTTATAATTTGAATAATAAAAAAAATAATCTTGTAAAATCTCTTGTGCTTTAACTTTATAATATCTAGGTTTTGTTTTGTCATGATTTGAAATCACATTAATTTTAATTTGAAATTTTATTTGGACATGCAATTTTGATCTTTTAAGTTATATTTTTCTCGTAAACATGAAAACTCCTTAAGTAGTGAAAAATATCCAAATTACAATATAATCTTACCTCTAAGAAAATCATAGTTCATAAACAAGATATCAGAAGATCCTAAGGCGTAATATTGATATATCACATATCTCCATGTTCTTTTTATTAATAAATATTTCTATTACAAACTTTTAATATAATTTTATAAAGATCCACTAGTCAACAATAGTTATTCTATAATATAATCATTTCAGGTGGTACAAACAAGGGAAATGGTCATATTTGCCCTTACACTTTTACAAATAAGTTATATTTGCATTCGTTATACTTTTTCAATATAATTGTCCTTTTCATCCAACTTTAGGGTCATATTTTCCCTTGTACTCTAAAAAAAAAGTTATATTTACCCTTATAACGTTAAATCACTATGTTTTCAATATATTTACCCTTTTCATCCAACTTTAGGATCATATTTGCCCTTGTACTCTCAAAAAAGGTCATATTTACCCCTATAACGTTAAGTCACTATGTTTTCAACATATTTATCCTTTTCATCAAACATTAGGGTCATATTTGCCCTTGTACTATAAAAAAAAATTATAATTACCTTTATTGCATTAAATCTCCATGTCCAACCTTAATTTTTTTATGTGGTGCTTACATATGACTTAACTTAAGGTCGTTTACAGAAGCGATCACATAGTCTTTTGCTTTGGAGTTCGGCACCAAAGCAGTAAATTAATTGAGCCAATGTACCAAAAGGAAATATGAAAAAATGTAATGCACCAAAAGAGCTAATTCGCCCAACTTAAGGCGAACTGTACATTGCTACTTCACGTTGTCAACTCCTTCGTCATTACTTTATGATTAATAAAAAAAAAATATTGTCATCTCACGCAGTTTGCCTAATTTCTGGCGAACTATTATAATATTTCATTTTTATTAAGGGAAGGTTACATAAATACAACCTTTTAAAATTATAATTACAAAAGTTACAACTATTTTATTAATTACATAATATACAATATATAAATTATATATGATTAAATGGATAAAAATTGTAAATATGGTAGTTTTTTTTTTTAATAAATGACATAACTATTAATTTCTTCCATAATTTAAGTAGATTAAATATAGTAAAAATTTAATATATATTATTATTATATATAGTTTTTAAAAATATTATATTATCCTCATATTCATTATCCATAAATTTTCTTTTTCCTTTAGTCTTTCACATATAAGGATTATGAATATAATATATATTAGACACCACATATTATATTATGCATATGTGTATTAATATATTATTATATGATTGAACATATATGTAAATCTTTAACTTTTTAAAAAAAA
The DNA here is from genome assembly GCA_035772735.1 of Datura wrightii. Classification (NCBI taxonomy): domain Eukaryota; kingdom Viridiplantae; phylum Streptophyta; class Magnoliopsida; order Solanales; family Solanaceae; genus Datura; species Datura wrightii. The sequence goes on along the minus strand of JASDFA010000023.1, from coordinate 73,916,766 downwards.
TAAAGTTTATGTATTTAGAAACTACATATAAGGTATTATAAGTCACAATAGTTAACAATTTAAATTATTTTAAAAACTTTAATTATCTAAACAATAATTAAGACAAATAAATTAAAATGACGAGATTATTGTTATACTTTCCCCCTTCCCTTGTATTCGTTATTTTATGAAACTTTTCTTAATTTGAAATGGTAATGGGAGGACCTTAATTAATTCAACCGCAAAGTGAACATAAAGAAGTTTAAAGTTACACTATTCACGTTAGTGGTATTTTATCTAAAGTTTAATGAAATTAACTCAGTCAAAACTCCTAAAAAGTAATTTAATTATAGTGGCAGAGTTAAAATTTTTATTAAAGATATTTATAATATGAAAAAAATAAATATATAGAAAATTAAAAAAAATAAACACACACACATATATATGTCTTTATTTATAGATATGCGTATATTATAGATATGCGAAAAAAATTAATTTTAACTTTAAATATATAATGTAATTTTTCACTGATGAAAGTTCGAATAAACTCTCTTGTTCTCACCTGACTCCTCCCCCTGCTTGATCAGTTTTATGGATTGTACTATTGAGTTAAAATTTTAAACATAGATAGAGCGAAGCGAGTCCAAAAAGAAGAGTAAAGTTCAACAACATTAAGCTCAAAATAGAATTTCTATTCAAATCATATTAGAGTGTGCGCACACATATATATAAGCCTAGACCTTTGAATTTATGTACAAGACATTTTATTTTACTTGTATAATGTATTCATAGATGGAGTTAGAATTTTCACTAACGACTTTCAAATTATGAAAAGATAAAAACATAAAGAAGCTAAGGCACAAGTAAATGTATATTAAATTTATATATGTAAAAAAATGATTTTACTTTACACATGATCTTTTTTTTAAGTTAACAGAGTGAACGTCTCGAGTGGCCAAAAAAAGACCGAATGAGAAAAGTAGAATGTACCGAAATGCTCTTTAATTTCATAGCCTTAAACATGTCATGTAAAAAATTTAAATTAAAGAGATGTCAAAAATAAAATAAAACTTTCTTTTTAAAACAGATTAAAAAGAAAAATAAGACAAATAAATTAAAATATAAAAGGTACTTTTCAAAATAAAATTAGCATTCTTGATTATATCCGAAAGTTTTTAATTATCATTATGACTAATTGAGCTAATAATAATAATAATTCAATTGCAGGAAACGGCCTTTGAAGAGAGTCAAAGATTCAGAGAAGGAAAATGGGTGCTTGATTTGTGAGTTCATAATTCAGTATATTCTTTTATTATTGGGGTGGTAAATGAGCGATTTATGTTAAATTTGGGCTGATAAAAATAACATGAGTTAATAAAAAATGAATTGGCCTAAATATAAGTTAAAGTTCAGTTCATTCAATTTTTATTAAATTTTAATTGCTTCATGTTACAGACTGAACAGGAGAACCCAATTCAAAAGACTAGTCTGATAGGTGGGAGAGCTCATTTAGCCCATGAACCCATTAGCATTTCTCTTTTTATCCGATGAGGGACAATTGACACATAACAAACCACCTCGCTCCGCAATCGCCATCCTCAACGACTGTGTGCTAGATATTACTAGCCTCGGGCGAACACTGTCATACCGACACGAAGGGTAGTGGCTGGCTCTGATACCATTGTTATAGACCAAATAGGAGAACTCAACCTAAAAGACTAGTCTGATAAGTGGGAGAGCCCATTTAGCCTATACACCGATTAACATTTCTCTTTTTATCCGATGAGCGATTGACACATAACACTTATTTGTTATTTTATAAATTTTTAGTACCAAATAATAATAATAATAATAATAATAATAATAATAATAATAATAATAATAATAATAATAATAATAATAATAAAAATAATAATAATAATATCCATATATGACATATTAATAAAACATATTTTTAAAAAATTATTTTAATAAAATTTCTCAAAAATTATTTTGGACTAGAAACTAGTCCAAATTTTAATAGGTCAAATGAGTTGGGTTTAATAAATAAATGAGTCGATAATCAGCTATAACTTACACGAGTTAAGCCAATTATAATTTTATGGACTAATTTTAGGGGAGATTACATAAATACAACTTTTTAAAATGATAATTACAAAAGTTACAATGATTTTCTAAATTGCATAATATACAACATATACTTTATAAATGAGTAAAGGAATAAATAATTATAAATATGATATTTTTCCTATAAATGAGATAACTCATTATTTCTTTCATATTTTAAGTAGATTAAATATGAAAAATATTTATATTTAATAAAATTATTTCCTATTAATTCTTTATTCTTACCTTTTAATAAGCAAACATTAATATCAAATCTTGCAAATATTTCATTAATATACAATATATACCTTAAACAATATTATTTGTTATATATTAACTAATATATATTATATATAATATTATTCTTATTTATATTATACACAAGTATTATTTGTTATTTATATATATTTATATCCATAATGTATAATATATACCTTATATAATATTATGTGTTATATACTAACTATTATATACTATATATAATATTATTCTTATGTATATTATATATTATATAGTATTATCTGTTATTTCTATATATTTATAATTGAGCATACATTACTGTATCCATATATTAGACATATTGAAGAAACAAATACATTATACCTATATTATTTATATATTGTATACTATATATCAAATTTAAATTTATATTGAGTTTCTAAAAATATGTAATAGTGATGACAGAGAGATTTTTGGGAAAATAAAAATGGAGAAGAGGAGGAATTTTTGAGAAAAAATAAATAAAAATAGAGAAGAGGGAGGAATTCTAAAATTTTTTGAAAAAATAAATGAGAAGAGAGAAGAACTTTTGGGAAAACAAAAATGGAGAAGAGGGAGGGATTCTTGGGATTTTCGAAAAAACATATGTGGATAAGAAAGAGAGATTTTTGGTATTTTTGAAAGATCAAATATAGAGAAGATAGGATTTTTAAAATTTCTAGAAAAAAAATGAAGAAGATAGAGTGTTTTATGTATTTAAATTCTTATATCAGGTATAAAATCTTTTCCTTATGTATTTAATTAAAATAGATATTTTAAAAAAATAAAAATTGTATAAAATATAATTTAAAAAAAAATTAAATAATTTATATTTATATAATTTTTTTAGAATATTATAACTTTTATAATTATCATTTTTAGAAGTTGTATTTACATTAGAATCTCCTAATTTTACCCTTTTACGAATAATTTGTCTCTGAGGTGCTTCTTTTTAAATAGACAGGCATATGAAATCTAGTCCTGATGAAGCCCATGTTGGAGGAAATGATATTGAAAACATACACTCTTAATGCCTATGTTCTTGTTATCTTTTAAATAGCCCTTTGATAAGCGTGTCTAATATTTGTCAAGGATGGACCACAATGTAATAATCAACAGAGACGAAGTTAGAATTTTGAGATTATAAAATTTTAATTGTAGAAAGTGCAATTTATTAGATGTTTAATAAATTATTTATACGTGATAAGTAATTTTTAAATATAAATATATAATTTGAGTTAAAATTATTGAGCTCTGCAGAATCCGTAACCAAAGCTATACCACATGTGTAGAGTGGATCCTGTGAACGATGATGAGTTTATATGAATTTAGTAATTTTAGTTTTGATCATGTATGCATACATTAAAATTATTATTGAATAAGTAGAAATAATAAATATCAAAATGAGTTTTGTTGGTATATCGAAAAATTATATATCTATATTTATAAAATTTAAATTTTAAATTCGCATCTTGATCGATCACCAAATGTCATTTGATGAAACATTAGGTAGTGATAGAGTGGATACCAAGTGATTCACATGCAAAGAACTTGATAGTGTGAATCTTATTGTGATGATATCTACATTCATACTACACTCCACATTAAAGTTAGATTCATGTTATCAGTTTTTAAGCTAGGTTTGTCCAATGATTGCTCTATTGGATGCAATGAAATGAATCAAGGATTTTGTCTGTTTTGGGCTTTTTTCTTAAAATTGACTTTGAGTTATTTTTTTAAATAATAAACTGTGAAATATTAGAATACTTATAAAATCGCAAATTTACACCAAAATGAGCCCTTAATATCAAGACCATTTTCTAGGAAGAGTATCTTGAACACTAAGTCTCAAAAGCAAATAACAAACTAAAGTACATGAACTAAACAACCTTGGTTTGTTATTTGCTTTTGGGACTTGGTGTTTAGGATTCAATGTCATTGTTTAAATCTTACTATTGTTTTAGATATGTTTTATAAAAACAAATAACTTGCGAGACAAATTATTTAGAGCTTGCGGGTCAGAGCTTGACTGCCACTCCTGAAAAATGGCTAAAAATTCCGATAGATAAGTCAAAACTTGTCTTACTGTAAGTCATGATGATTATATCGTCAAAATTTTAGTACAACTTATGTGTCGTACTTATAATATTAAGAATCAAGGGTGATTTAAAGTATTTCAATTTTTTGAGTTTGATACCTGAATTATTAGGAGTGCGAGTTTCCTACTTGAACTATCACCAATTATTTATCAAACACATTTCAACTATCAATTGTTCTCTTTTCCTTCCTGAATGATAGTGATATTTCAGGTAGTAAAAGAGAATAACTGATAGTTGAGGTGTATTTTGATAAATAGTTGGTGATAGTCCATGTATAAAACTCGCACACTTGATAGTTCATATACGAAACATGGAAAAATCAGGATATTTTAGATGTGATTTCGACTATTAACTCTAAATATTAATTGTTGAGTGAAGGGTCAAAAACACACCCTAAGCATTCAAGCTTTTTGAGTTTCCAACCCGAACTATCAAATATTTACTTTTTCTACCTGAATTATCACCAAATGTTTATCAATATACACCCTCAACTATCAATTGCTCAATTTTTCTACCTGAAATATCACCATCGTTCAGGTAGGAAAATTGAGAAATTGATAGTTTAGGTATGTTTCTATAAACATTTGGTGATAGTTCAAGCAAGAAACTCACACACCTGATAGTTCAGGTATGAAACTCAGAAAACTGTGATACTTTGAATGCATTTTTCACTCTTCGCTCTTAATTATTCACAAGTTTTGGCGAATAAAATTAGTTACTCACAAGACTTGTTATTCTTATATATAGCCCGTTACTTCTCTGCTTCAATGAGCATCGGAAAATTTGTGCATAGAAATAATAAAACTAGCTCATAAAAATATCACTCCTCTGATTCATTCCAGATAACTCGTTTGTTTGATAACTTAACTCATTTTAATTTATTCAAATTAAATTTAACTCGCTCATTTAACATTTTTGAACTTAAAAATTTATATGTTGATGAACAACCGTTACTTTATTTAGTGACGTGGCTCGCAAATAATAAAAGTCATCTTTCAATTGTAGATTTTCCGACTGAATTATACAATAAATTTTATTTTTATTTTTTGGATCAAAAGGATTGGATATTAATATTAGTCAAATATATGGACCACCAAAGGGGTTTTAAATACAATCCAAGTTCCTCACTAATTCCTACAACTCGTGATCGTTTCATTTGAAAAAAAAAAAAAAAAAGGCGGCGACGCCACCCATCTTTGAACGAGTCTAACTTTTCGGGCACCATGACTAAAAAATTTATTCCACACAAATTTAAATTAATTAAATTAATAATTTTAAATTTTAAATGATTAAATTAAATAATTAAATATACTAACATATACACAATAATAAATGTAAAGTTTTTCTACTATCAATTAGACAACTAATATCACTACTTAGCGATAGTAATAAAAAAAGAAAATTCAAAATGATCAAGTATATAAGATTAGTAAAAAAAAAAAAAAAATTCAAATAGTATAACAAACTAATAATAATACAATTTAATTTCAATACACCGTTCACGAAAATATCATCATCTATAAAGTATAATTATATGTAGCTTTTTTATTTTTTAAAAAATAAACTTTGTATTATTAGTATAATAAAAATGGTAATAACCTGCTATAAAGCACTATACAATAAAAATGTCTAAATAGCGGCGGTTAATTTCCGGAGATCACCTCTAATCGCCACAAATTATATATAGATCGATGATCTATCTATATATATTAGATAAATCGATACGTTAAATTATATTGATAGTATAAAAAATAATTAAAATGATCTATGTACTAATTAGATTCATCACCAAAACTTATAGTTTAATAATACATATGAAAATTATTTTTCATATAATAGGTGTGATTTCAATTCTATCGATTCATATTTCTCCTCTGCATTCGATCCTAATTTTCGAATCTAATATATGTATAATTTTTTTTCAAAAAATATCCACCATAATTGTAGTGATTAGACGATGTCTAATTTATTCATTACTTCAATAAAATATAGTTATGGCATTCAGTATATTTGTCTAATGTAATATATGTCTATATATAAAACTTACATATACAATAATAACAAATAATATTAGTGGGGTTTCGGAAGGTTAGATATAATTTTTCTCCTACTTTTATGAAGTAATATAATGAGAGATAAGTTATATATTAAAGGTAATACTATATCTTAAAATAAAAAAAATAAAAAACCTAACATAAGGGAGACTACTTCAATCTTAGCCAAAACTTTTTTATATTTTTGAATTTATAGGTCTAATCAATAGATCAATAAAACAAGCCAGGCCACTACATTTGGTGAACATCAAAATCATTCAATAATATTCACTATCAAACAAAAGTGATAAAGCTAAGATCAATCAAACATTTAAAATATGCATTCATTTTAATCGATTTAATTTGTACTATAGCAGCATAAGCAGCACGGGTTTGATCGTTATACTCATCTCGTTAAATTATTAATTAAATTAAAATAATTTAAAGATACATTAATTTTAAAGTGATGTGCTATTTTTCATTTTAAGTCAAATTCATAAACTTTTTTTTAAAGAAAACCTCATATTAGTAAGAGGATTCAACACGTTATGAATAATTTATTTTTCTTTTCCGCTACTAATACATAATTCTATTCGCACATCCTAATAGCATATTTAGTGCAATTTCAATGAAAATTTTTGGATAAACCCTTCTGCCCCAAGTCCACTTGTCTATTTCAATCATAACCTATCTATTTAATTTGTCTTAACAAATATATATTTTTATAATTAAAAATAATTTAACAAATTTATATTAAATAAATTTTATAAAACCTTTTATATCAAAATAAATAATATCACATAAAATAATACGAAATAATAAGCTAAGATCATCAATATTACGATTGCTATTTTTTGTTTCTGTTTTTTTCAGAAAAAATGGACTGCGGTTTCATATCCGGGCCCACATCTTAATCATTCCAACCAAGCTGACAAAATTCCAAACCCACTTACAGACAACACAAATTCCAAAAAGACCGCCCAATTCCACGTGTAGAAAAGAGCAAAAGATCTTATTTTCCAGACATTTGGACATAAAACATAGTATGAAATTTGAAAAAACAATAACACTCCGTGCAATTCCATCGAATGAGATTAACAAAAATAAAATATATATAGATTTTATTAATTCAAAGATAAAAAAATTATTTTTTAAATTTTAAATTTTTTTTAATAATTTTATGTTTAAACATAATTTTATAATATAATTTCAGAAAAAAAAGTGAAAATTATTCATGGGCAATTGGGCCTATATATTCCAAGAGAAAATCCAAGAAAAGACCATGTACTAGTAATAATTTTCTCCACCAAATTAAAGTCCAAAATAATGGCTACTACTCTTCAAGAAGCCTACAAAGAAAACCCTCTTAGCCTTCAACACATTCTCCCTATAGATTTTCACTCAATCCAAAAAGTTCCAGACTCTCATCTATGGCCTAAAATCAATAATTTCCCAATTAGTCCTGATGAAAAAAACCCTAATAGTAATGTTCCAATAATTGATTTTTTGGCCCCTAATGTTGTGGAACTTATAGGCCATGCATGCAAAACATGGGGAGTATTTCAAGTTGTTAACCATGGAGTTTGTTCAAAACTCCTTGATGAAGTTGAATCTCAGGCAAGGCGTCTTTTCGCCTTGCCTGCAGAACAGAAGGCAAGGGTCTTGAGATCCCCGGGTGGCGCCACTGGTTATGGTGCTGCCCGGATTACGCCGTTTTTCTCCAAGTTTATGTGGCATGAAGGTTTCACCATTATGGGTTCACCACTTGATCATGCTAAGGAACTTTGGCCCCATGACTATCAACATTTTTGGTGAGTTCATGAATTGATTTCATGTGAATAAAGAGAAGCTTTTATAGTCAAATAAATACTCTCTCCCTCGTGTATTTTTACTTGTTCACCGTATTAAAACTAAGGTTTCACTCTTACTAATCCACTTTAACACATATAGAGAGAAATGATTTTTTTTTATTTTTCTCTTAGCATTAACTACTCATTCGATATCTTTTCCCAAGTCTATTAAAACTATGCACTTCATTTATTATTTCTTAAAGGGTGGGCAAAGTTCATTTTCGACAAGTAAAAATGAACAGAGGGAGTATTCATGAATGTTTAAGAAAGTTTCAAAAGTCTTATAACCACACAAATATCATAACATGTTTATGAGTTATTATTGTACAACAAATTTCAAAAAATCTTTCTTTCTTTTTAAAACTCCATATCTATTCAAACTTTATCACTTAGTTCTAACACTTTGGTTCTTTTTTATTTATTTTGGTTCTATTAGTGATGTGATGGAAAATTACCAAAAGAAGATGAAAGCGCTAGCATGCCAACTTTGGCTACACATCCTCAAATACTTAGAAGCACCTCATCATCATGAGTACTTGGCCTTAATAGGAGCCTTACAATTAAATTCATATCCATGTTGCCCTAACCCTAACCATGCAATAGGGTTAGCTCCTCATACAGACTCACTATTCCTCACTATACTCCATCAAACTAGTAACACAAAGGGTCTCCAATTCTTGAGAAAAGGCCATGGATGGACTTCAATTTCTCCCATCTCCGAGAATGCCCTTGTTGTCAACGTTGGTGATCTTCTTCATATACTCTCTAATGGTGAATTCCCAACGGTTTATCATCGAGTTCTTGTGGATCAAACTAAGCATAGGGTCTCTTTGGCTTATTTTTTTGGACCTCAAGTTGATTCTCTTATTGTTCCATTAATTTCTTCAAAGGATAATAATATTGGTCATGTTGTTGCTCCAAGATATAGATCATTGACTGTGAAAGAGTATATTAAGCTTAAGGCTAAACATCTTGAGAAGGCCTTCTCTTTTATTAGAATTTGATGATAAATTTTTTAAATTGTATGTTATATATAATATATATTGATTTTGAGAATAATGTGATCTTGGTGTAATTACATATCATACCCTAAAAATCATTTAACTGTGCCAATATATGTAGATAGATAGATATACTGAAATATTCATCATAAATTGACAAGTTTTATACCGTGTCAGTCGATCTATATCGCAGATCAGTACTTCTTTATCCTGACGGTCTAATAATATAAGCAAGCCCATACAACAGAAGCTACACAGATATACTAGATAGAAACGAGTTTAAGTTATATATATTTATTGACGATATACGAATTTAATATCTGCATAACTCATATCTAAATCAGCTAGCAAACAACTCCTGAATATGTTTTGACCTATAAAAGATTGTTTTTTATTTTTTAAAAGTTATTGATTAAGAAATTCAACTCACCTTAGAATGTAACTATGTAAGAAGTATTTTCACTAAATCACCGTAATCAAAATTTTCTTCATTCCTAGTTTGACATAATGAGTATTGGATGATTTAAGTTACTTTCAATTTAATATGATTTTTTGGTTTTGTAAAATTTTCACTTATTTAAATAAGAATAAATTAAAAAAAAATATTTAATATCTTTTTAAGTAGGTAAAACATCTTTTATTTCAAATTAAATGTAAAAGCTAAAACTATCATACAATATAAATTGAAGTAGTTTATTGGTTGAAGTGCGTGACCACTCAGCTAAAAGCTTATACTTTGCAAAAACACATTCTTACTTAATCAACTATGTACTTGATACGCCTCTCACATGGAGATATTTTTTTTATGGGCCAAATTAAACATATGAATCTTTTCTTTTTTTATATATAAAGTATGACAGGACCTCTACCTATACTTTTACTTTATTACCATCTCGTTTAAAAGATTAAATTATAATAATATATTTTATTTATATAATTATATTATCGACGTATATACATCATATATTATACACGATAGGAATCATGAAAACGACAAAAATAAACTTAATAATAAATACATGAGTCACCTAGGAATTTACTCATTTCCAGCTTGGCATACTTTTAGAGCAATATTCGAGAAAGACAAAAAAGAAAGGAAAAGAAAAAAAGGAATTGCGTAATTAAATTGAATTATCTCTTGTCTAATAAGTCCAAAATAAATCACTTCTAGCCTTGTCGTAGGTAGCTAATTTTATATCATATTAGGAATAAATTGAATTTTTTGTTAACTACACAAATAACAAAGAAATTTAAAAGTCGATGGATGAGACAAAAAAGATCTACTATTAGACAATAACTCCAAAAATGATAAAGCTTCCAAATTACCCCCCCCCCCTCCCCCCCGGGACAAAGCCCAACCACCAACTCCAAAAAAAAAAAAAAAGTAAGTAGAAAAATAACATTTTAAATAAGTGTTTGGTTGATAGATTTTAAATAATTTTTATTTTAATTAAAATTTATGAAATTAAAATTAAAGATAAAATTATTTGATTATATTTTTTTGTGAAAGAGAGGAGTATATTTTATTTGAAATTTATGAAGATAGAGTTAAAAAATATATTTGGAATACTTTTTCAAATTTGGAATTCAACTCCAAGTTGGATTTAAAAATTTTATAGTAAAAAAACTATATCAATAACAACATACATCAACTAGTGGAGTCTAAGGAGGGTATGATGTACGCAAACCTTACCTCTATCTTTGTAGAGTACATAAGTTACTTTCGATAGATTTTCGACTGAAAAGAAATTTAAGTGATGCAAGAAAGTATGAAAGAAAAAAATATAATAAAATGACAATATGCAAAACAAGTGTAGCAACAAACACTAATACAATTGGAGAAAAAGAACTTAAATCATATCAATAGAAGTACGACAACACTCAATTACCTATTAACCTTCTACCTTAATCCTCGACCTCCATACTTTGGAATGTCCCTTTCACGAACCCGAACCTGATGATATCCGGACCTTAAGTCAATTTTGGAGAAATATCTGACTCCCTGTAACTGATCAAATAAATCATCTATTCTGGAAAGCGGATACTTATTCTTGACTTTGACTTTATTCAGTTACCGATAGTCTATACACATGCGTAGGGAACCATCCTTCTTTCTCACAAGCAAAATTGGCACACCCCAAGGTGAAGTACTCGGCCTGATAAAGCCCTTGTCTAACAAATCCTTCAACGGCTCCTTTAGTTCTCGGAGTTCAGCAGAAGTCATGCGATAAGGGGGAATTGATATGGGCTGAGTGCTCAGCAATAAATCAATTGCAAAGTCTATTTCCCTTTCTGTAGGAATACCAGGTAACTCATCTGAAAATACATCGGGGAATTCATTCACCACTGGAACAGACTGGAGAGTCGGAGGCTCTACCCGAACATCCTGAATTCTGACAATGTGGTAAATGCACCCCTTGGCTATCAACTTTCTCGCCCGAAGATAGAAAATAAACCTACCTTTTGGCGTAGCTGTACTGCCTTTCCACTCTCGTACTGCCTCCCCTGGAAAGTGGAATCGGACCATCTTAGTCCAGCACTCTACATTGGTATAGCATGGAGCTAACCAATCCATAGCCATAATGGCGTCAAAATCAACCATTTCTAACTCTACCAAATCTGCTGTGGTCTGACGGCTAGCAACCTCTACTGTATACCCTCGATAAACCCTCCTGGCTATGATAGAGTCACCGATGGGTGTAGATACTGAAAATGGTTGCCGAAGAAATTGTGGTACAATACTGAACTTTCGAGCCACTAATAGGGTAACATAGGACAAGGTAGATCTCGGATCGATTAATACATAAGCAGCAAGAGAGCAAATAGTCATCATACCTGTCACAACATCTGAAGACGCCTCTGAATCCTGTCTCCCTGGTACTGCATAGGTACGACTTGGGCTCGTACCTGAACAAGAGGCCTCTGATCTGCCTCGGCCTCTGCCTGCTGAAACTGAGGGCCTGCGCTCTGTCGGGGCTGCTAGAGCTCGCGACCCTGCTGATGCCCTGTCCTGTCTATCCCGGTCACCCTGACCCCTGGCTGGACAATCTCTCATCACATGACCCTCCTGTCCACATATATAACACCCTATGGAGCCATATCTGCAAGCTCCAGAGTGGCGTCGGCTGCAAATAGGGCAAAGTGGTGGTGTATACCTGCTCTGCTCTGCTCTCCTCTGCTGGGGTAAATCTACTGTTCGACAACTTCCACCGGACTCTGACTGTCCTCGGTGACTGAATCTACTCCTCTGCTGCTGTGATGGAGGCGGGGGTCTAGGTGGCCTATTTGACAATCGTGGCCTAGGCCCTCTCCGAATATCCCCCTGTAACTCATCTGACCTGTCCTTGCGGCGCTGTTCTTGACTTGTTCGTCTGCTATCCTGTTGCCACTGTCTGAGGCCCTCAATAGTCTGAGCAAAAGCCTGCACTCGAGCAATATCCATATCTTTCCACAAAATAGCTGTCATACAGGCCTCAATATACTCTAGGTTCAGCCCTATAATAAACCGGTGGACTCTGGATGGCATGGTGTCTACAAAGGCCGAAGCATAGTGGGCCAAAGAATCGAACTGCAGGGCGTATTCTCGAACACTCATCGCCCCCTGCTCTAGGTGTAAAAACCGGTCCATGCAGGCCTGTCGGATCTCTCATGGTAGGTAACGGTCCAAGAAAGCCTTTGAAAAGCTGGACCAGGTCGGAGGGGCAACATCTCTCCCTCGATACCTTCCCTAACTCTCATACCACAACACAGCAATATCCCGCAGTCGTATACCGCCAATTCAACCGACTCTATAGATGTAACATGCATTACCCGAAAAATCCTCTGCATCTAATCCAGGAAGTCCTGGGGGTCCTTTGTCTGATCCGACCCTGTGAACTGTGGGGGACCTAGTGCTAGGAATTCTCGGGCCCTCGAACTACCAGGCCCACCTTATAACTCTGCAGCTGTAGGTGGCATTGACTGGAGCTGAGTAGCCATCATTCGCGCTAACATAACTACGACACTCCTGACCTCCTGGTCAGATGATGTAGGTATAGGAACTATCGGAGGTGGTGCCGTCTCGAATGACTGACTCCTGATGGGGTGGAGACTGCTGAGAAGGTCGGGACGATGCCTCTGTATCGCCCTCAGATTGGGCTGATTCTAATCGAGACTGAGGCATCCTGCTGGTGCCCTCTCCTGCTGCTGTATCCAATCTTCGGCCTGTGATAAGATGTCGCTAATCTGACATTTTATCTGTAAATAAAGAGTATAGTAAGCTTTAGGGACTCAACCCTATAATGTACTGCTCTATGACACGACTGAATGTGAAGAAAGAGTAACCATCCTATCATGCCTTGCAGCCTCCTGCCTATTGTATGTGGTGCACAACACATCCATAGACAAGACTCTACTTAGCACGGCTTGCAGACTCCCTAGGATACGACCTGCTCTGATACCAAGTTTGTCAAGCCCCGCCTTGGGAGGCATGACTGGCACCTGGTGCCCTACTAGGACCTGGACTGCTAGACTACTGAGCCTAAGCACTTCCGGTGCCAGGCCGGGTCTAATTCTGGATTTATGAAAACAACAGGCTATATAACGACTGTAAATACAGCCTCCGGCCGATAAGGTCTATAGCCACCTGTAGGAATATAACAGCTACCCAAAGTTAGTTCGAGTTTGGACTGCGTTTGACGGTGTAAACGGAAGGAAATTTAATCAAACCCTTCATTCCCCTCTGTTCTTTTCGTTTACTGGAAATTATATGAAGGGAAAATGATTTAAACGAAGTGGGAGCCTTATATACTTGGAGCCTTTAAGTCGCATTTGTCGAATGCGATTTATAAGTCGCATTTGTCGAATGCGATTTATAAGTCGCATTTGCCTTGCGACGCTTCGACTTGGCACTTGTCCGGTCTCTCCCCCGGCCCTTTACTCGCACGTATGACATTCTAAAATTCTTAACCAACATGCGAATAGGCCAACTAAGTGTCAAGAACTTACGGGGTGTAACACTCCACTTGCATATATTGTGTCTATTCGTCGACCATTATTAAGGAAAAAGGAATGGGCTAAAGGTTGATTGTGGTATAACCCTATCACGATTGGAGAGTATTTCGAATCATCGTTCACTATCCTAATCTGAATTTTGATTCCATCCTACGTGTTCTTAATAGGCTTAATATAAATCATAAATGCATCTCTAAACTCCAAATATCTCTAGACTCCAAACATTTCCAAGAATCTACCTAATAAAATATTCCCAAAAAGTGACTTCCAAACGGCTTAATTTCTTGGTGTTTTTCTCTTCTTTCGTTTAAGATATGAGTTGTTTTTTCTTTACATGCTTTTGAGAAAAATTTCAATTTATAATGAATTTTAGGAGTAGGTTTAACGTTAATTTCTTTGGCTTCGATTTTATATTGTATACGCTTTAATTAATATCCAACTCTCAAAATTAAAGAAGGTGTTAGAGTCTCACTTTTATTAATACGCTTAATTAGCTTAGTTGTCATTTGATTTAAGGGATATGAGATTATAATCTTAAAATTAAATTCTCAATTAGTTTCACATTTGTAAGATTTTTATTTTGGGATTATTGTCAGTTCGTTGCGACCTACTATATCAAAGAATCAAATTCTTTCAATAACTATGCAAGAAGGTAAAGTATGAAAAAGTAAATCAACATAATAACTTTTACGTGAAAAACTCCCTGTTCAAGAAAAATAAAATTCACGACCTATCTCTCTATAAAAGTTTCCTCAACTCTTCATTATCATATGAGCAATTTAAAGTTACAAAACTCTCTTGCACACCCTAGGAACTATCTCCCTATAGTCCCTGCCTCTACCCTCAATAATTTTTTCCTAATTGTTGGTTACTCTCCAACTTTTCAATGACTATCCAGTCAATGAAGTCTCTTTACAATACAAATAACACCTACTACTATCAGCTAAGAATGTAATCAAGATCCTAATTTGGAACCACAAGAATCTAACTATTACAACTCAAAAACAATAAAGATAAAACTTGATAGGAACATATTCTTTTATTGTATCATTTGACTCTTTCTCCTCGAGACTCTCTCTTGTAGACTTTGCTCTAAATCTATAGTCTCTATTTGTGGATGGTCAATTTTCATTGTATTCAATCAATGTCATATATCGTACACAGAATAGCCGTTCGCAGTCATCCCAATCTAACCAACACTTGGTTTAATTAATTCTCAAAATCGATCCTTGATTGATTTAGATTTGACTCATGCGTCCATTATCTTCTTCTCTTCTAATCTCATGTTAATTTCATGTGTTCATTTATGGTAACTTTTATATATTTTAAATTTCTATAGTTCCTCGTAGAATTGGATTACCCCTATCTAGATTCTTAAGGTTTCTTCTCATGTCGATGAAATAACTTCTTCTTGCATTGACCAAACAGTCTTAAGTAAAGGTGTCAAATGGGACGAGATGAGATGAGATGTGCTCATTTTTGCTGGGATAGATCCCAAACTGAGACAGCCGGGTCGGGACGAACCAGGACGAATTGTTGGTCCCAACTCTTCCCACCTTATATCATAAAGGGACAGGTCGAGGAGGGACAGGATGGGATGAGTTGTGGACTTTTTTTTAAAAAGAAGATTACGTTAAAGTTTTAGATATAAGTTTTATATTAAATGAATAAATAAAGAATAATATTAAAAATTTAAAATATATTAAATATAATTTTTAGTATTTATAAAAACAAAATAAATATTTTCAAGTAAGACTAATTTAGCTAAGTAAGAAATGATAAAGTAAGGTATTAAATTTTAAAATTAGCAAAAATTTTAGAGAGGTGTTTGGGGGGTTGGGAGACAAAAATAGCCGTTGGGGACCCCATTAGCCATTGCCCGTGGTTCTTTTTAAAAAAATAAATTAATTTAGACGGGACAAACTGATTCAATTGGCTCGGGACACCTGAGACAAAGACCCCATCCCATCTCGTGTCATCCCACCTAATTCTATTGGGAGGATCTGGGACGGAACAGGGTTGGAATCTGGCCAGGCTGGACTGTACCATCTCGTTTGACACCCATAATCTTCAATTATGTGAATAGGTTCTCTGAGCAGTTCTCCTGCAATGTTGTTAACTTCACCTGTTATTTTTGGAGATCTGTGAAGGTCTTGATTGTACTTTTTTGTTCATTCTTCCTCGTATATTGATTGTCACTTATATAATATTTGTCCATCATCAAAATATTTTATGATTTTGAATACAGATTCAGATCAAGATAGCTCCTGACGACCTAATAATTATCAATTCCAAAATTATATATACAATAATAATGATATTATTTTTATCCGATGATAGATGTTATACCCGGAATTTTGTTTTGCCGATTGGGTGATTAAAATATATGTATGTATATGTTAAAGAATTTAAGCAATGCGGAATGTGTAGTGTGAATGTGTCTGGGGATCGGAAACGTAAACGAGTTGACGAACGAGCAAATGAAACGAGCATGAGACAGTCCGCAATGGACCACGTCGCGGCCCTCTTTCCTCCGTTACTGGCTGCACATCGCACACCCCTTGACGTGGTGTGTGATATACATATATATATATATCTGTGTGTGTGTGTTGTGCTATGTATTGTTAAGTCATTCTAATATTTCCCCCAGACCATAACTTGCCCTAAACTCAAGTTTTCCCCAGGTTTCCTATGATCTTGAAGGAGATCAAGTCTTCCAAACATCTTTTAACTATCAAACCATCTTGGATGAGGAATCTTGAAGCTACGGAGAACATATCTATTATAACTATATCATCGAATTGATTCGAATCAAAGAAGTTCCAGTTGGTAGAAATTGGGGAAGAGTTCTTCTATCTTTGTTAAGATTATTTATAAGTTATGGTAAGTAAGTTCATCCTTTTTAATTCGTTTAAATTGTGAGGAAAAGGCCGGGTGAAGCTCGTAGTAACTTGTTGACTGCGGTGCATGTGTCGCTCGATATTGTTGGCTGGAATTCAGGCATGAAACAACCAAGTTCTCATGATTATATTCTAAAGGCTTGAGGAGTTACAATATTTCATTTGAGGTTGCCAAGTCAAATTTAGGATAACTAGGTATGTAAAGGCGCCTCTCCTCTCTTGTTTTCAAGCACGAATCCATGCAATTAATGGTGATTGATATACATATATATTTGGCTCGAAGTAAAGCATATAGAGCTTTTATAAAATGTGAAAGTAAAGTTATAATTGTTGAAGTGAATAAGAACTTATAAGTGTGGAATGAACAACGTGAAAATGCTATTTGTTGCAACTATATATTGAGTGTGGAGACCCTTTAACGTGGGCTCTGTGAGTTGGTCCCTTCCTAATTATAGAGGTGTTACGATGTCATATGTACGTACTAGGTTCCTAGACGACTTGTTCATGTACTTCTATGTGTTCAAATGAAGTTATCAATGTCCTAAGAATAAGCTTACTAGCGAAAGGCTAACGTGAAAGGGTGAATACTAGACCTTTTTAAGTAACACGCTAAGTTATGCACTACTTGTCCGAGATTGATTTTAAAGACTTTTGAAAGTTGTTTAGCATGAACATGGTATAGTTTAAGAAATAAAGCTTCTGGTGAAGTAATTTGGTAAAGGTTAAGACGTAAAGATGAAGTATTATCGTATGTGAAGAATGTTAAGACAGCTAAGGCAAACTGAGCTAAAAATGATCAAGTTAAGACGACTAAGTTTGTGATTAAGAACAGGTTAAGTAGATTGGATGATTAACGAGATAGACTATATGCCCTCGAGGTGCCTAGCAAGGAAGTCACGAATAAGATTGCTTAGACGAATTATGTGATAAGATATTGTATTACAATTAAAGTATTGATCTTCCATAATATGATTTAAGTTAAAACGGCTATGAGGCAACTGCTTAAAGTTTAAAGAGGAGTTCCCTACCTCATTTTCTAAATGATAAATACTAAGTTCTTTAGTCTTGAGTCATGAAGCTATCTCCTAAGTTCTCCAAACTTTGTACCCAAGCTTTTAAGCTATTATAAGGATTTTAAGCTTTCTTAATGTTCCTAAGCTAACTGTAAAGTTTCATATAAGTTAAAAGGAGTTGTAAACCTTCGGGTTTCAAGTAACTCTAAGTCCTAAGTTATAAGTCCAAGTTTCTAAGTCAAGAAAAGAACGAGTACATCATGGCTAAGCCTAATAATTATGAGATAAGTCTATTGAAATGTTTGTAAAGTATCGGTTTAGCAATTGAGCGTAAAAGAGACCGATGTGATAATTTTTATGAATTAACTGCTCGCTCTCCTAAGTATATGAGATAATGTGTTTGAGGTTTAAAAGAGAAATTTTGTGATACCTTCCCTGACATTGAACGTTAAGCTATTTAGTTTCCGAGTCTCAAAATTAAGCTAAAGTTGATCCCAGTATCCCAAGTTGAATCTGAGCATTTTAAGTTGAACCTGAGTAATCTAGATTGCATCCAAGTACTCTAAGACGAGTTTAAGTATTCAAAGTGAGTCTAGGCATTCATAAGTACTCTAAAGCAAATTCAAGTATTCTAAGTGAGTCCGAGAACTCTAAGTGAGTCCGAGAACTCTAAAGTCAAGTACAAGTACTTTGAGTCATGTACAAGTACTCCAAAGTTGAATCTAGGTAATTTGAGTTGAGCTTGAGTATTCCGAGTTGGGTCTGGGTATTCAGAGTTGACTCTAAGAGTCTATAGACAAAGTCAAGTTTCAAGTTCATATTTAAGCTTCTGAGTCAAGTTAAATTATAAGTCCCCTCCAGCCAGTTGTAAGGGGTATTGCATCCAGTTGGTCCCCAAAGTTGGATTCATTCTCTGAATCAGTCATATCATGATATATAGTTATCATTCCAAGTATCGGTTTGCATATTATTCGATCTAAGTATCGAAGCATGCCTTCTCTAAATATCAGCTAGTTTAGTGGTTCTTGTATTGAGTCAAAAGCTGTTTTAGTTGAGTCATGTTCATGTGAAGAGTAAATATCCAGTTACTTCGGTAGATTAACCGAGAAAGGTTATAATTGAGTCACCATGGTAAAGATTATGTTTATGTGCCACAGTATCACGAGCATGCACGATTGCATTATGATACTCATGATTATGTACTCGATGAGCCTACAGGTATATGATACATACATACATACATACATATATATATATATATATATATATATATATATATATATATATATATAGATATATATATACACACACACACACATATATATATACACACACACACACACACACCCCTCTGATTGACTATATCAAATATGTAGAGGCCCCACCATCGGAGCATATGTCGGTTGGATAGACAGAGCATTGGCGCATATTCATAATTATATTGATGCATATATTTATTGTTATATGACATTTATGTGATTTCACATATTGCATTGGCACATATGAGACTCTAGTCAGATTACAATTTCCAGAGTTAGGTTGTGTCTATCTGTACTGCCGGCTCAATTAGCTTGAGTTTATTATCATGGTAGTGAGTTGTTATCAGTTACAGGTTTGCCGATTTCCAACTTATGTATGTTCCTTATATGATTATGCCTCTTGACTTAGTTTTTACATTATTGTGGTCTCACATTTACAGTTTTAGCCTTATACACTAGTACATATCATTCGTACTAACGTCCCTTCGCTCGGGGACCTGCATTCATGCCGAAGGTAATGATAGAGGTCGGGTTTGCCAGCTGCTATAGGAGTTCGTGAGCTCAGTGGTTATGACGGTATGCTCCTCTCTTTCTGGAACCTAGGTCTAGTTTGTTTCAGTTTGAGTTCTGAGATACAGTTACGGCCTTATGGGTAGATCTGAGCCCTATTCCAGCCATCAGTTCTATTTACTCTTTAGAGGTTTTGTGGACTTATTATATATAGATTAATCAGTTATTTGTCTTTGTCGGTTTTCGTTGCTCAGTTTAGCTGTGAGTGTGGCCTTGTCGGCATCAATTTTCTGTATTCCATATTGGTGTGACCTTACGGGTCCAGTTGTGTGCCTAAGTTGATTGTGATAGGTGGCCTGTTCGGCCTAAATATTACAGTTACAAACGTTATGCAACAAGCTTCTTGATCAGTTTGGTATCGAGTGCTAATCGCGCCCTCCCCCAATTTGAGGTGTGACAACTCCATGTGGTATGATAATCTCAAATTAATAATCAGGAATTAAACACCAGAATGACATATTTACCTTTCTTTAAAACTCTTTTCACAGAATGCTTAAACAACCCAGGTTAAAATTAGAAATAAAAATTTATCTCACTTTATCTACTTTAAATCAAATATATATCTTGTATTACAACTGTATGTTCTATTTTTAATTTGAACAAAATATCTACTAATAAAAGTATATCTATTAAATAACTTCGTTATTAATTGGAGTATTATAATTTCATCAAATAAATTATTCACCAATCAAATAAACTCTTGAGAGTTGAGAGTATAAAATATTACTCCCTCCGTCCTTTTTTTTAATCAGTTTCAAAAAGAATATTTTTTATCTTTTTGACAATTCTTTAATTCAAACTTTTCACACGACATACTTAAGATCACAAGATTAAAGAACATTTCGGTACATTTCACATATCTTTAGCTTAAAATCACAAGATTCAAAAGTTTTCTTTATATTCTTAAATTCCATCCCAAATTAAAATCAAACAAACAAAGCTAAATAAAAAAAACATATCCTTATATTGTCTTTAGACACATTCCTTTCAACGTAAGCTAACATTTGAAGCTAAATTAGACTCAATATTTACTTATTCTTAACAACTACCAACTTCTTGTTCTTTTGTTCTTCTTCTTATTTCTTTGTAGTAGAGGTTATTTACTATCTTAAGCTTTGCCGACACTCACTTTTTGTTAATTTTTGTTTTGTTCATTCTCCAAGTGTATTATTTTTGTTAGGATAATTAATTACAAAGGAATCATTAGATCAAGGAATAATCTGGCATACCATTAAACAAAACAACAAAGATACCTTTTCCCATGATTGAAAACAATATATATAGGGAAAAGGTGTAAATATATCTCAAATTAATATATTTTTTATTAAAAAATTCTCACTTATATTTCCGATGAAAAAATATTTTTTTCAGTTGAAGAAAATGAAAAATCAAAAGATATATTTGATTTTTCTCGTAAAGTTCAAGAGTATATAAGTATATTTAATCCTTTTCATATATGAACTTCTTTTACTTTTATTCTTTAATGTAAAAATATGAGAATAAAAAGAAAAAAGTGAATAAAAAAAGAGAAAAAAAATCAAAATTTTAAAAATATAAAATAAATTTCAAATTGTAACCATTAGAGTGGCGAAACAAATGCTATGTGGTGTCCCCTTCACCCAAAAGGCAAAACGAGAGTTTAGTAGTTGAGTCATAAAAGATTAAATATAAGTTATTTTCAAAAGTAAAAATGTTAAATGAAAGAACGCAAAAAAATCATGTGCAAAAATGATCAAATATACCCATAAACTTTGCGAGAAGGATAAGATATACTCTTATAACTTTTATTTTTAATAAAAAATAAAAATAAAATTTTAAAATTGAGTGTGAAAAGGCCTATATTTGCGTCATTTGTGTTACGACAGAGGTATAAATTAGCTATTTTTTTAACTAGAAGGTATCGTCTCATAATCACAAAGTTGAGGAGTATATTTACACCTTCTTCCAATAATAAATGTATGTGATGATGATCAGAAGCGGAGCTAGAAGTGTAGATATGAATTCATTCGAAAATCAGTAGCTTTTGCTTAAATAATATGTTTGTGTTAAAAAATTTACTAAAAATATATACTAATTAAGTTTAGAACTTAATTGTTAACACTTAAAAATAGTTATAGTCATTTTAAAATTTAAAATTCATAAACTAAAAATTCTAATTCTATCTCTATCGATAATAATTAAGAGATGAGGGAAGATGACAAAACTAAAGTACCCAACTCATCAAAAGACATATTTAAAGAGAGTTCAATCAAATTTATAATATTTGATGATTCAAAATTAATAACAAGAATTTTTCAAAGAGTGAATATGTGACTACATTTATTCTGCATTTAGTGCGGCACCCATTTGTCTAAATATCCTAGTATAGGAGAAGTGTAGTACTGTGTGCTCTTTTTATTTTTTAGTTGCGTTTGAATGGTCGTGTTTTTCCATTGAAATTCATCTCAAGCAAGTAATGAGAAACACAAGCTCAGGGTATATTTTAATTTATATTTTTCAATTACTTTAAATTAATATTGATTGATCTTATAATTTTATAATTTTTTTTTATTATGTTAATACATATAAAAAGTTGAAGAATTATCAGAAACAACCCCGTGTCTTACAAAGATAAAAACAAAATATGTGTACATCTCATGCTCTTCTGAGACCACTTTTGAAATAATGTTGTATCGTTGTCTATTAGTAGATATAACAATGTTAAATTCATGAGGTAGACATGAAGGCATATCTTTCACCAAATTCTTCTTGAGCTTTTCTTGATTACTTTAATTGTTTGATTTGATGATTTAGTGGTGGAGTCGAAAATTTGTAAAGAATGTGCGATTTTTTTTCTCAGCTATGTTAATTGTTAAGGGTGTACAAAATTAAATATACACTTATAATAGCTAACATTTAAACTCTATGCATTACATAATTTTTCGATAAAAGGTGTACACCAAACCATCCTTTACTTAAGTTGGCTCCGCCTACCACGAGTTAATTATAGATAACTATATTAATATTATCCAACTAATTAGGTAACTTATATTCTACAACAACACTAGAAAATCAAATAAAGGCATGAATGGTGTAATGGCTAAAGAATTTTAAAAATGATTAGGTTTTTTAGCCAACTACTTTAACATGGTACTATATGTATGCGATATGTTTAGTCAAAATAAGCAATTTAACCATATATGTTGCTATATGTTGCATATATATAATAAACAATAACAATAATACTATAATTAGTGTGATTTCACAAGTTAGGTCTGGAAAAGGTGAGGTGTATGCAAACTTTACTCTATCTTTGTGGAATAGAGAGGTTTCCGATAACTCTCAACTCAAGAAAAACGTTTTACAAAACATGTTTGGAAAAAGCAAGAATAGAGAAGCTATTACAATTGAAGAGTAAGATAATGATCATAAAATAAATAATAATAATAATGAGAAAAGGGAATAAATACGGCACTAAGCTAGAACCATGTCTCCCCACCAAAAAGAGAAAAATAACTTGATTACCTACTAATCTTCTACCCTAATCCCTGACCTTCATGCTCTCCTATTTAGGTCATGTCTTAAGTAAACTAAATGTGTGCCATGTCCTGTCCAATTAATCACTCCTCTCCAATTTTTTTGGGGTCT
Organism: Datura wrightii; assembly: GCA_035772735.1. Lineage (NCBI taxonomy): Eukaryota > Viridiplantae > Streptophyta > Magnoliopsida > Solanales > Solanaceae > Datura > Datura wrightii. Next base: position 73,893,079 of record JASDFA010000023.1, on the reverse strand, counting down.
ACCTCTACCTCTCCTTAGGCCTATTGTTGGTTACCTCTTGCACCTCCTACTTAGACATATGTGCTCCTCCCTCTTCACATGTTCGAATCATCCCAATCTCGTTTCTTGCATTTTGTTCACTATGGAGTCCATTCCCTCCTTGCCCCATTTATTCTCGTTCTTAATCTTATCTCTCTTAGTATGCTACACATCCATCTAAGCATCCTTATTTTCACTATTTTTATTTTTTAAACATGTGAATTCTGGACTGGTTAACACTCTGTCCGTACAACAAGTTGGGCCTTTTCTTCTCACTTGAATGCGATTTAAAAGAAAAGAACAGGTCCGTCTATCAATTAATCACCATTCCTTCCTCCAATGATATTTTCTATTGATATGTTTGGTGTTAGAATAAATGGAGTGCTTGATGAGACAGATAGTACTCTGATTCTCATAAAATAAAATGTACCTTGACTATTCAAATCCAAGATCTCGAATAAATTCCAATAATGCTATTTAACACTTGGGTATGCCCAATATAAAAATTACAACCTAACTTAGCTTAAAGCTAAAATAGTGAATTATATTCCCGTGATAGCCCCTCTATTTAACTAACATACTCTCTTATCTCTCATACCTTCTTATTAGAGCTGAAAATGATTCACTTTCAAATTAAAATAATGACACATAATGACAATACTCTTTCCATTTGTTTTTTTTTATGGTTTTATCTACTTAAAATACTTATTGTGAAAAAAGATACACAGGGGACCAAACCAAAAGAAATGTATGTTTGTATGAAATATCTAATTTTGAATAAGATAAAAATAGTACTCCCTATCATATACATCTTTATATAGCTTATACATTTGTAAGTATTAGATGTGATTAAGTTATTGTCGCATTAGTACATTTAGGTTAGGTCCAATATTTGATATGAGTACTCTTTAGACTTATTAGATATTTTTATGTTAGGAAAAAAATGTAAACAATTTTTGAAGTTAGAAAAACTAACTTATTATAATACCCTTTTTGATTTAATTTTAATGGGTAAAAGAATAATTTTTTTAAAAAAAAATTATAATTTTTAAACATGTCATAATATTTATATGAATATATAAAAATTACAAACCTGACATTAAAGTTAAAATGAGAAGCTTAACTTAAATTATTTTTAAATTTGATAATATATTATTTTCTTAAACTAAATTAACATAAAAATGGTACTATCTTGTAAAATAAAATAGAAAAATATTAAATTAGAACGGACTTAAATAAAATAATATGTATAATAAAAAATATTTATATAACCAATATTTTTCTTTTTTAGGAAATGAATAATTTTTTTAAAAATATTATCAAATTAAAAATATCACTTATTTTAAAACGACGGTAGTAACATGCAATGATATACTCATATAAACTTTTTGAAGACAACTAACCACCATAACTTCTTTTTCCCCTCACAAGTCACAACAAGGCAAAAAGTGAAATTTCAGAAATATATTTTTGGTTGAATAAATCAATATTTATGAAGTGGGGCTATTTTCGTAATTATACATAAGTGGATGAGCAAAACTATCTGAATTCTGATAACGTACCCTTCAAGTGAAGAAAACATCAAAGGCGGAAGCTGTGTTAGTTGCATTAAATATGCCCCACATCACTATTTTTTTTATTCAATCCGATATTTAATATTTATATTAAATTTTAATTTATTTAAATTTATATTAAATAAAATATATATATTTTTAAAAATACCATATTAAATAATTTATTTTATATCTATAACTTAATTTCAAAACTCAAATTAAAATATAGAGATATCTTATTCATCTCACCGCTATTTTTTCGGAGTGCCCCCACACTGGTGAGTGGTGACTTGCCCTCTCAATTATCTAATTCTGAAAAAACAAAATGAACAACCGAACCCCGAAAGTCTTTGTAATATTCCTTTTTACCCCCATTCTTCCCATAAGTAACATTTTTAGCTTCCTATTTCCCCTCTCTCTCTGACGATCTTCATATCATATCCTTTTCGACTTCTCTCTCTAATTTTTACCTCGATTTTTTTTCCGGATCTGTGGAGCTGTCAGTGTAAACCATAACTTTTTTTTTTCTGTGAATTTTTCGAGTGATTTTTATATCTGGGTTTTAGCATTAGTGTGCTTGTTGAAGTTCATGAGGTTGAGTTGAATGTGTATATGAAGAGTGTGAAATGCTGTTTTCGTTTGCTGGAGAGGCTTCCCTTTTTGAAAATTTGTAGAAAAAGCTGGGGTTTTATAGAGGGATTTTTTGTGATTTTCCACTTGATGGATTAAGGGGTTTAGGTTTTTGAACTATGAATAGAAGTTTTAGGGCAGAGGAATCGGCGTTGAGGCAGCTACAGCAGCAAATGGGGAGCTTTAGGAATTCGGTAATGAAGGAGAAGGAGGAGGAGCTAGCTTTGTTTCTCGAAATGCAAAGAAGGGAGAAGGAAAGAAATGATCTTCTCCTTTTTCAGAACGGCGATGAATTTGATGCTCCGCTTGGTGAGAAATCCAATTTTTCCTTTCAATTGATGTTTTTCCGTTTCATATATTGTCTTCATCGTTGGTTTCTGGTTGTGATTATGGTGTGCTTTTGCCTTTTCTTTGATATAATAAGATGATTTGCGGTCATTAAAAGATGTTGATATATTTGGGTACTGTAGATGCACAAGTATACTACAGTATTTTCAACTTGTGGTGAATTTGGGTTTTCCATTGTACTCTGCTTCATAAGCTAAGCTCATTAAGTGTTACTTTTTTGCTAATTCTTTGTCCCGTGTAGAATCAAGAGCAGGTAGTTCGCCTATATTCAATATTGGATCAACCACTACTGTGAGGAAGAATGGTACTGATGATTTCCTCAATGCTGACAATGATAAAAATGATTATGAGTGGTAATTTTCTTAAATTTTCCTTTCTTCTCGAGCATGTACTGATTGCGATTCTTCTTCTTCCTCCATTAATTATGTTTTTAGCTGGTTTGGTTGAATTGTCATAAATTCCTCAATCAAGTGAAATGTCTGTATCATGTCACCTACATTATGTCTTCAGGTTCAATCTTCATCTTTTTATTGCTCTTTTGGGTAAAGCAATGATAGCTTTTACAGTTCTTTTTGGGTAAAGTAATGATACCTTTTACAATACTATCATACATATTTGCTCAAATTATCTTCCGCGGACGGGTTACTGATTTTTTGAACGGACATAATGTCTCAATATCAGAGGCGCACCCTAAGTAGTAGGTGTAGTACACACAAAACACAAAATTGTGAAGATTAGGGGACAAAAAAGATAAGTGATAAGCAATTATAGTTTTATTCTTATTGACAAGTGAGGGTTCTAGTGGCAGAGCCATTCCATCTCAAACAATTAGGTTGGTGATTCGAGTCCCTAAGGGGAAATGCAATAATCATTGTTTTCCCTCAGGGAGGGGGGTTAATTTATTATTTTGTATGTAGAATTTGTTTATATTAGCCTTAATATGGAAAGAAAGGTAACATTAAGAACTTACTCATCAAATATATGGAGCGTACTTAATGTGACAACGGTTGATTCCAAGTCATTAAATTTCATAACAAGATTGAAATACAATTAACAATATTTAGCAGCTAAGAAATGTAAAGCACCATGCTAAATGTCTAAATCCCGTACAACGTTTTGTCCTCTTTGTCTCTGATTTAGGACGTTCTTGGATAAAAGGGGTTTGAATTTTGTCTTCTCTCAGGTATTTTTTGTAGGAGAACCAAATTATGTATTTTACTCATTGTCCTTTACATTGAAGGAAAAGCAGAAACTTAGGTATATGTCGTGTTGGTGTCCAACAATTGACACGAGAGTCCAAATTTAGAAGTTACTAGAAATAAAACTGTGTTGGAGAATGTGTCTTTCAACACTTGACCACAATTCGTAAATTCAGTCTCCATGATTCCAGGAAACTCATATACAGGTAACCTTAAGATGAACTCTCAAATAAGAAGTTGAGGATAAACAAAACTTTTGGTGATGGACATTTAAATTTAGTATCAATAACAAGTAGTCCCTCCGTGGCAAAAAAATGGCTTGGTTTGGAATACATGAGTCTATACATTGAACTTTAATTGTTTAGAAATTAAATTACATCTTTGGAAACTATGTAAAGCTACTACAGATGACAAGTTTTTGTAGTTAAATTAATTAGAACTTATTTAACAAATCATAGTCAAAGGAAAAGCAGTTTGACTCCCAAAATGGTAATGGAAAATTCCAAAAATTGGTGACAATTACTGAAACTCCATTGAGAGTAAGGAAAACCCAGCTAGTGGGAGAGAAATGTAACCGCTTCAGATTAACAATTCTTACTGCTTTTACCACGTGTACTAATAACAAACATATGCAAATTAACACTTACCTAACAAGCTAGCTGACAATTAAACAAAGTTGTTATCTTAAGCATCACGTCGCAGTATTTACATCACAGCCTCCAGTCATGTTATGTCACAGCTCTGCAGTTTAATCTTTCCTCTACTTGCATTCCTTCAAAGGTAATCATGCCAAACTATTTGGGACAGAAGGGAATTTAAAAATGATATTCATTCATACAACATGAATAGCAAGAGAACATGTTCAGTATATAGAGCTCCCTTTTAGCTTATATTTAGAAGTTCAGCTAATAAAACTAATGAATTCCGAATATCAAAATGTTGATGCAAACAAGTAAAGTAGTAGGTGCTATAACGCCCATGCTAAAAAGCCCAAAATAGAAGAGAACGGGCTTCTTGAGACCTCTGATATTGGATGATCTTTTGCCACACTTATACAATCATTCAGTATCAAAATAATATCTGCTTATTTTATCTGTATGTTTAGGTCTCAGATATTTTTTGTATTTCAGGCTTCTAACACCTCCCAGTACTCCTCTTTTTCCTTCACTTGAGATGGAGTCGGAAAAATCAATGATGAGTCAGCTGGGAACTGCTAAAGCTCGTCCAACTGCATTGAGATCTAGAGTAAGTAAAAATATACTAAAACTTTTCTTGCTCCGTTAATAATTAGGTTGAGTATTATATATGATAATATGCTTAATACATGAAATGTTATCTTCATGAGTTCAAGTTATTTTCACTTCACGGCCAGCCAGTAGAAGGGATGTAGGAATGTGCAAGAAGCATAGATAAAGGAAAATTTCTATATTCAGGTAAAAGGACCTTGCAGATCTTTTAGTTCAAAACACACATGCACAGTTGCACGCTTGGTGGCTCCTTTGTTTAGTCAAATGCTATTAGCAACGGAATCATCTTTGTTGATATATCACAGTTATCTTGATGAGTTTCTTAAAGCAACGGAATCATCTTTGTTGATATATCACAGTTATCTTGATGAGTTTCTTAAAGCAAATAGTATGATTTACTCATGCACATTTCCTTTTTGAAGTTTCTCATGAGCATGTGGAATTACCATTGCTCAATCTTTCAAAGATTTCACCACCTTTTGCAGAAGTAAATTTCTAGGAGTGCAATCGTTGTTGGGTAGTAAGGTTTGTTTCACTCTTTAATCACAAAATACATGTTCTCCTAAAATGTGAACAGATACAGAATTTTGCCTACCACCTGTAGCCTGTAGGGGAGGGTATTTGATTCTCCAGTCTTCGGTTTTCAATAGCATATACCAATCCGTAGTTGGTTCGGTTCAGTTTCTGTTCCGTTCTTCTGTTTGAGCCTAGTATGCTAGCAACCCTGCCTAGAATTGACACATCCTGATTGTACTCGTTGATGTTCATATTGTATAGTTTTGTTCGCCGAGCTTCAAAAGTTAGATGATATTGGCTATTAGTGAAATGCATGACAAATGAAAACATAAGAAAATGATTCCTCCAGTTAGCACAGTTCTTTGTTATATATATTTACAACATAATCCAGAGACAACCTATTTTTATCAAAATCTGGAAATCAAAAGAAATGAGACTAGCTTCTTAAAAGGACAAATTTTCTCAGTAAAGGAGGATTCGTGCTGGTAATATATGATTTAACTCTATTTCCTTATTGGAGAACAGCAGCCCCTGTATTTTGCTATTGAACACGAATAAGCAGCAGCTGCAGTAGTCACACCGAAATACTGATATGGTAAAACCGAAAACTGAACTTTTAAAAAGTAAACTGAAAACTGAATGAAGAACCGAAACACAAGAACTGAATTAATTCGGCTCAGACCGTCTTTTTGGTTTTTATGCTCACTCCTAAACCATCTGCTCCAGATAAAAATTAGGAATTTCAGATGGAAGGTTGGAGCTTCCATCTAGGCTGTCTTAACTTAAATTTGTTGGGATCCATGGTGATTTTACTATGCAACTTGTTATTCTGGATGCAGTTAGCAAATCCCCAGCCTGAGCCCTCTGGTAGAAGCAATTTAGCATCTAGACAGCCTGCTTCTGCTGCCGGATTAAATACTTCAAATTCAGGTCTCCGAAGACCATCTTCATCAGGTGGATCAAGACCTTCAACTCCAACTGGACGACCCACATTAAGTGCAACATCCACCTTGACATCAGCATCTAGACGCACATCTACTGCAGCATCCAAAGCAATGACATCCACTGCAACTTCTAAATCTGCAACTTCTAAAACAATGTCAACCACAACCACGTCTCGGCCATCAAGGTCTTCTACACCAACTTCTCGTTCCACCTTGCCTTCCGCCAAGTCCACGGTTCCTACAAGATCTTCAACACCTACAGCCAGGTCTAGTGCAAGGTCCTCAACACCAACTGGAACCTCCTCAACACTCACAACCAGGGCATCTGCTCCTGGATCAAAGTCCACATCAAGGGCAGCAACTCCAACTCGTCGGCCTACTTCAGTGTCCAGTACAGCTAATGCCACTGCTCCTTCCATTAAATCTCCGTCTTCAGTTACCACAGCAACTACTGCGGCAAGAAATCCTGGAGCCTCACGTCCTAGTTCTCCAACTGTAAAACCCAGACCATGGAAGCCTTCAGATATCCCAGGGTTCTCCTATGATGCTCCACCCAATTTACGGACATCATTATCTGACAGGCCAACTTCAGTTACAAGGGGTAGACCTGGAGCACCAAGTGTTAGATCTTCATCCATTGAGCCAGTTACAAATGGAAGGATTAGACGACAATCTTGCTCTCCTGCGAGAGGACGTCCTCCTAATGGTGTTGTGCGTAGCAGTGGGAGCTCTGTTCCAATTCCAGCTATGAGTCGATTACATGCTAAAGCTAATGATAATGTAACCCCTGGTATGATTGGAACTAAGATGGTTGAAAGGGTGATAAATATGCGGAAGCTGGCTCCTCCTGCAAAGCAAGATAACAAACATTCTCCCCGTAATAACTTATATGCGCACTCTTCATCACCTGACAGCTCAGGTTTTGGAAGGACATTGTCGAAGAAATCCTTGGATATGGCTATGAGGCATATGGTATGTATATTTCATTTCATGCTCTTATTTAGGCAAAATAATACACAAACTTCATTTTTTACTTATTTACCAAAAAAAGAAATTGTCATTTTTGTGTTATGCAAATTGCAACATGGTGCTCTTTAGAATGAATACTTCCTTTTGGGATAAGTTTCTGTGGTTTGAAGGCATCTATATCCTTTTTATAACTTTTAAAAGTACAAACTATGTTCTCTTGGTTTTGTTGTAGCTCTAAGAAGCTCCTGCCTTGTCATCCTTCTTGCTCTCTTTATATTTCTAGGTTTTGCTTAATTGAGAACATTCCTCTCAAACAGGATATAAGGCGAAGCATCTCTGGTAATCTGCGTCCGTCAATGACTAATGTTCCAGCATCCTCCATGTACAGTGTAAGATCAGGACCTAACAGAAGCAGGACAGTGAGTGTATCTGACTCCCCGCTTGCTACGAGCAGCAATGCTAGTTCAGAAGTGAGTGTCAATAACAATGCGGTGTGTGTTGATGGGAGTGAAGTTGATGATGCTTTTAGCGGTGACAAAGGTGCGCGGTCTCCTGGCAATATGCTGCATGGAAGGTAATGATTGCCGCCCTTCGCTGGTGCAAGATTATAAAAGTTATAGTATTGATTCAGTGCCTGAATGAGCGTTTTTCGCGCTTGAATTATGATTGTTTCCTGGGAAGAACCAAGGCGTATGGTTCTCTCGTTATGTAAAGATTGATGCACAGTTAGCTATGAAATTTGAAGTCAGCTTTTCTCTTAAGTTATGTTGTGTGCTTAAAACCATTTTTCTGCAAGTAATGCTAGTTCTCAGACGAGTATATGACTCCCCAGTTGCTACAAACTACTGTAATGTGCCTCATTCTAGTTCCTATTTGCAGATTATGAATCAAAGTGCAGTGGTCTACAAGGTATATAAGGGTTTGTTTCGTCTGCTTGACAAGCCTAGCTAGTCCAGGGATGAAAGTTTAGTACTGTCTTATTACTTGTTTGGTTTCTAATCTTGAGATAAGTTATATTAGGATTAATAATTAGTATCGGGATAAGCTATCTCGGACAGAGGGAGAAAACAATGAAATGACAAAAATACCTTGAGGTCTCTCAAACCCTTTTTTACTAAACAAGTGGAGGGTATTTTTATAAACAAATAACTTTTCAGAAATTATGCAATGCATATTATTTTTAATATAACAAATCAAATTGTCAATAAAATATACGATAACTAATCCAAGTGTAGCTCGTCTTCAAATCAAACAACCCCTAATAATAACAATAACAACAAAAACAATAAACCTAGTGTATTTTCACAAGTGATGTTTGAAAAGGGTAAAGTTCTATGTAGATTTTATTCCAAATTATTTCTAAAAGATCTTCGATTGAGCAAATAATGAAAAAGAAACAATAGCAATAAATAAAAACAACAAAACAATAAGATACTGAAACGATCCTCCAAATGAGAATATATATTTGCAGGAATAAGGTGTGAGTAAATTTTTTTCCACATGGGAGGAAATGCTTGTGGTCCATTATCTTATTACGCTATGCTGAGTTGTACTTTGCTGCTTCTGGTGGAGTAAATGCAGCTGGTGAAAGTTCAAACCTACAAGAACAATAAAATATCATGACCTAACAGAATAATAAATACTTTAATGTTCAAGACAGTCTGATATATTTAGCATTATTCTACTTAATCCAAAAATATATAAATTTATTAAACTATTTAATCTAAACTTTTGGATAAAAGTTGACATTGGTCGAGAAAAAGTTGGAAATTTTATTGTCGAAATTAATATTTTACTTCAAAATACTCCATTACAGATTCTTATAATCTAGTACTACTGCTGCATATTTAATACTATACTCGACATGTTTTAATTCAATAATTTTTTTTAAGACTTACTAGTGTAGCCAAATTAGAGTGGTAATAAATACTCTTTCGCAAATTGAAGATTCACAAGTCTTCCGCATATAAAGAAATCTTTATATCCAAAATCAAGAAATATATAGAGAAGCTTTACTCTTCATTGATTATCTGCAAGTCTCGATATACAGAAAAGTCTTATCTCCAAAATCAAAAAATACATAGAGATACGTTGCTCTTTATTGGTGATCCGCAAGTCTTTCGCATATAAATGAGTCTTTATTTATAAGTGGTGAGCCGTTTGTGATCAAAATCGGCTCCGCTTTCGTAGTGAAATTTCTCCAATAAATTTTTCATCATTTCAGAAACAAGCAAAAGTCCTTAAATTAATGATTATAGAGAGAAAAATTAAAGAGTTAAATTTTATAAAGATCGTAACATTCACGTAAATTATTAAAAATAATATTATCCCCCTTAATTAATATGATATTTTCAATTTCACAAGAAACTAAAAGAAAAATAAAATAAATAATTTGAGACGGGGCGAATATTGTGTATAGTAAAGTATTTGTACTTGAAAATAATTAGAAAAAAATAACAGAAAATAAAAATAATAGTAAAACAAGCAACCTTTCCGGTGTTCACACCTCTCTCTCCTCTTTCTTTCTGCTCTCTCCTTCGATCCCATCACCCATGGCCAGTCTATGGCGAGCAGTGATGGGCGACACGGCTCAATCAAGCGACGACTACGACGGAGTCGAGTTCTGGTCGAACCCTGAGCGAACCGGCTGGCTCACCAAACAAGGAGAGTACATAAAGACTTGGCGTCGTCGGTGGTTCGTGTTGAAACAGGGGAAGCTGTTCTGGTTCAAGGAAGCGAATATCACCAGGGGATCGAAACCGCGTGGCGTGGTTCCGGTGGCCAATTGCCTCACAGTCAAGGGTGCCGAAGATGTTATCAACAAGCAGTTCGCTTTCGAGCTTTCTACTCGTTCCGACACTATGTACTTCATCGCTGATTCGGAGAAGGAGAAGGAGGATTGGATCAATTCGATCGGACGGTCCATAGTGCAGCACTCTAGGTCTGTTACTCATGATGAAATTCTCGACTATGATAGCCGGAAATAAATATTGCCTAACCTAATCATGGTATGTGTATCTTTGTTTTTGCTTTTTTGGGAAATTAACTATTTTCTATGTATTGTCTATGTGTAGTGTGAATGAGTATATAATTTCTGGCATTTAAAGCTGTAAGTGCTCTGTTTGAGTCATTGTTGAATTATGAATGTTGTAAATTTGCTGCCTTTTGTGAGTTGAAGTTTCCCTTTTGTAGTTTTGAGCTGTTAAGGTTTTTATCTTGCTTTTTACCCAATTCTGATGGCAGTTTAGATGTTTAAATAACAATTCAAATTCCATGAAGGCTTTGCTTTTTAACTTTGTTAGGTATGCTGATTAGTTGACTATTACAATATAAGAAATGCAATTAAGAATATTTAAAGGAAATGAGATGAGATCAGCAATTCTCTTTCAATCCTTGTGTTTCAAAGTTCAGTAATAGAGGAATGAAATCATTATGGAATGAACTCCTTGGAATTAAATTAGAACGAGGGTGGATACAAACAAATTAGATTCTCTAATTTATCTTGGAATAGAAAATTTGGGACTTGCTACCGTTCCATGAAGTTTCTGTTTTACTCTCCACTCTCCAGCTATATTTGTTTCTGCATTCCTTGAGCTACTCCACCATGTAGCTCTTTTTTTCCTCATTTGATGATCCTTCCAGCCTCCCAACATGTCTCAATATCTTTTATCTCTTAATAAGTTACATCATGATCTATAGCATTTGAGATGGCCTTCCCTTGTTAGCTTTTTATTATTTGATAACCGAAAAATCCCCAAGGACCAATGGTACACAGTTCAAAGTTCCGTGGATAATAGGCCCGCCCTTATAGCTTTCTGGACGTAAATACCATGCTTTCATCTGGATCAGGATTAGAATCCGTGACGTGTGCCTAACACACATCACGTTCTGCACTTACCACTAGACTAAAACCCTGAGGCCGCTTCCCTCATTAGTTAGTCCTTCGTTTTCTCTCTTGTGGATTCTAACTTGTATAAATGCATCTTTTTATTCTTAATCCACACAAATCAAATGGATTTCAACTTGTATAAATGAATCTTTTTAAAATGTATACTACCAAATTGTGGTGGTTTTGGTCAAGTCTAAGACTCCTTAACTTCCAAAGTTAGCACTTGCTAATTCAGCTCTGTGGTGATACATTTATTTGGGTCATTTTATAGAAGCTCATTTAGATTGGTCATGTAAATTTGGATCCACATTCTTTTATAGGTGAGGGTTAACCCTCATTGCCATGTGCCATAAGCATTTTCCTTTTGGCGGTCCTTTTCATTACAGTCATATTTCTGCTTCGTTTTTCCCGTCCTTAATGTTTCGGTTGTGCACTTGGGCAGGTTGGCTGGTTATGACTTTGGAATACCAAAATAAAGCTTTTCTTTTACATACATTCAAAGTTGCATATATTACTGATGATTTTCCGGTAGCTCTCCCTCTAGTTATTGTCATTAAAAACTCTGAAGTGTTGTATAATAGGAAAAGAAAAATCCTGAGTTTTCTTTAACAATAGTGTCTCATGATCCTACAAGATGTTGCATGACATGGCCATACAGATATCTATTTACTTTCTCTCGGAATTAAAGAACTGGTGCTTTTTGGAATGAAGTATGCTATAGATGAGAGCCTTTTAATACATAGAGATTTTGGGTTTTGTCTAGATTTCTCAGGTTCACATCTGCATACTTGCCAAGTCAGGCATTTCAGGATATTTAGTAGTTTTAGATGTTGCCTTTTAAAACTGAAACTGATCAAAGGAAATTAAGAGTGAATCTAGTACTACTATACTAATAAGCAAATAGCATTTCACTATGTTAATGCTCCTAGAGCTTGGAAGAAATTTGTTCTCTCCTTCAGAAAAATAGAATTTCTCTTCCACCTACTTTCTGCTGTCAATTTCGGCATTTTGTTTTGTTTCATTAGGAGTCTTTGCAATTATGTTTTCAAGAAGTTGGTTTTTAGCCTCTGGACTTGGTTCAAGAGGCGAAGGTTGAGCGTATTGTGACTTAGGTCAGAAGTTTAAACCCTCCACCATGCAAACTAAGCCTTATATTTAAGTTGAGAAAGGTAGAGGGATGGGCCTATTATTCCCTAGTTTCAAAGGCTGTGGTTGGTCTTAAAGGTTGGACCAGGACGGATTTCTCGGTCATTAAAGAAAAAGAGAAGTTGGTTTCAAATTTCTCCTTTAGCTTAACCTGTACATCAAATTCAGCATTTTCTTCAACCAATATCTATTTTATCTGATATTCTATACAACATAGGCATACTTCTGCTGCCAGCCTGCCACAGATGGACTCTCAAACTTGTACTCTATCAACATACTTGTTGTCTGCACCTTTACCATTTTAACACATCTGATGCGTAAAAATACAGGAAAGTGGCCTTGCTTAGGCAATAAAGAAAGGGGGAGGAGATGTCGGTTTACTGTACCTCATATTTTAGTGCTCCATACTGTGTGCAAGTAGCGGGTTTGTCTTCTAAGATTCTACCTTTCTGTGACCTAAATTTCATAGATAAACAAGTGTAGACTGGCTGTGATACCATTCTCTTCTTTCTGAGAGACACGACCATATAATGAATCTTTATACAACCAAGAAATGCTTGATGGCCATGTTTGGTTTGGCAAGTTCTTCAGAAGTTTTTTAAAACCCAAAAACTATAGTCTGAAATTTTGTTATGGCAAACCCCCCCCCCCCCCCCCCCCCCCCAAAAAAAAAAAATTCCCTGTGGAAAACCAAAATCTAGAAGCCAGCTTCTAATCCAGAACTGATTGAGATTGGATGGTTAAATGTTCAAAGATTGGATGATCTGAATGAACTCTAATCCAAAAGTGTTTGGATGGTGGGATATTTCTATTTTGCCTTTAAATGCGTTTGATGTCAGTTGTATTGACGATCTGCTGTTGGACGATGAGTGCTAGATTCGCTTTTTGAACTTTTTTGGGGGAAATTTTCATGTCTATGCAATTTTTTTGTTTATCCAACTTGTCTCCTGCTGAAAAGTTGTTTATGATTGTAGTGTTCTTTATAGCAATTTTCTATATATATGAACTTAAAAACCCGTATTTGAATACGTATACAAACTTCCGAATACTAATTCTATAACCCCTTTCATTATAGTTTTGATCCCTCGGTCCATTTCTTTTGTGATCGGGTTGGCTTGCTCGTACCTTCCACCAGCACAGGTATCGAGTAACTCTATTCATTGAGGTCTTAATAGGAACAAATCACCTAATGTTTTTACCTCCGTTTGAGATTTTATGTAGAACTTAGTCTAGTGTTGCTTTTAAGTAGGTGTTCGTTTTCATTAATTTCCAATTTTCCTATATTCCAAGTTAGGTTATATGTAACTTCATTCATAATGAAGAAGAGAAATGAATGAAGTTTGTGCCTTCTCTAAGCTTTTCACTTGTCTTTTAGGGCTGAAATAGTGATAATTTGTTGCGCATTACTTATCCAACATCAAAAAATAAGTATTCATATTTTCCTTAGTACCACACATACCCGAAGTGAGATTTGCGGGTGGTTCGTAAGCTTTCTACTTTACGTTGCTAGATTCCCAATGCAGAATTAAATAGGACAAAGAAACATTTTAGTGAAAGACCCTTCAATGCAAAACTTGAAATATCAGTCCAACAAGCAACTAATCGACATTTAAATGTTGGTAACTGGATGAATTAACAAGTAGTAGAAGATTAAAGCTACATAAAAATAGACATTGCTGATGATGAACTTTCTCCTCCTCCAAGAAAACTAGGGCTCATGAATCTCAATTTTAACAACCTGGCCATCATCAAATGGATCTCTCTTTGGAGCTGATGGAGGTGCTGCGACCCTAGGTGGTCCTCTTCCCTTCTTCTTGTCCCTTGGCCTTGCCTAAACCAAATTATTAGAGTCAATATATCAGTTGAAAATAGCAATCAAAATTATTGAAACAACTAACACTACAATGAAAACACTTCCATTGTGCCTCAATCTCAAACTAGTTTAGGTCACCTATATAATTTCTTTTTTAAAAAATAAAGTAAAAAATAAAGAGTTTGCACAAAGGCATTATACATTGAAATATCATTGATCTAGCTATATTATCCAGGCTCTCGCGAATGATTTTCAATGACGAGCTCGATCACGATGACGGTCATGGTGATGATCATGATAATAATGTCAAGAATTTCTATCGTATTTGGAAAAATAATTTTTTAAATTTCAAATCTCTTAAATATATAATGATGTAATCGTTATTTTTCTAACAATCTATAATAGAAATTCAATACAAATGAAACGTCATCTAGCTAAATAAATTTAGTATAAAATTTGAAGCGGGAAAGTAAATAAACAAATTAAAATAAAAATGATAATTTTCTACGTGATAAAATATTATAATTAAATAAAAGTACAAATATTTTATATATAAAAGGTGTAATAAAGTTATTACTAATAGTTGATATATTATATTAAGTAATTTGTGTTCATTTTTTATTTATCAGTTTCAGAAAATATTTTTATCCTCTTTTTTTAAAAAAATGATTAAGGTATGAATACACTAAACACCTTTGTAATATGATACAGTTTTAAATACATTCTCTGTAATTTAATCATTATAGTTTAATATACTTAAAGATGTGTTTGGTCCGTAGGAAAATGTTTTACATGAAAAATATTTTTTTTTAAAATAAGTGAATTTTTTATTTTTAGTATGCAATGAAAAAAATTAACCTCAAAGCATTTGTGTATTAAGCTAAATAAATGCCATGACTGATGATTGGGGGTAAAGGGTGTGGAAGTGATGGGGATGGGTGTGAAGATGAGTTGTGTTGGAGAATAAGAACACAATCATTGCATAACTTGTTTTTCTTACTTTAGTCTGAAAGTCATTTTTTTCATTTTTAAGTAATTTATTTTTCTAAGCAAAATATATTTTACAAATTTTGATCAAGATGAGAAAATAGAAAAATATTTTCTAAAATATAATTTCTTCCGTACAAAACACGCCACACCCTTAGTTTTCGATATACCTCCTAGAAATCCTAGAGGATGTAAAGGGTCATTTGGTACGAGGATGGGATAGACAATGTTATCCTATGAATTGAAATATTTTATGGGATTAGCTATCCCACCATATATATGAGACAACTTATACCATCTTTATATCATATTTGGTCAAGTTTCTAAAATAAGCTTATTTTGATAAGTATGTTTTTCAAAAGTGCTTATCAAAAAAGTATTTTTGGTAAGAAGAAGATTGTGTTTGACCAATAAATTTAAAAATCACTTTTTAGCAGTAACTAAAATGTTTGATCAAATTTTTGAAAAGTGTTCTAAATGTATATCTTTTAATCAAAAGTGCTTTTCAAATAAGTATTTTTGAGGAAAAATTACTTTTTTTAACTTATGAAAAACAGTTTATGCTACTTCTTACTCACAGAAGTTTGGCCAAACATACTATTATAATATAAATGCTAGAATAAATAATTTTAAAATAATTAATACCTCTGATCAAACATAAAATAAAATAACTCGATATTATATCCTGAAATTATTATTATTTAGCTGAACGTAGAATTTTTATAACAGAGGAATTAGGGGTAAGTGTTTGACTGTGCTTAGTGTAATTAACCTTACAACAAAGCAAAAGACGCTAAAGAACGAAAGCGGAACTCACATTGCCAAACGAGTGATTGAACCGCTTGCCTTTGGCCGTCTTCTTGTCGCCTCTGCCGCAGTAAACTGAAATCAAATCCACAAAAAATGTCATTCTAATTTCTCGAACTAAAATTGCAATCATCACAATTCACAAACACGATTCGAGTATTATTTGTTAAATAAATAGGGCTCGATAAATTTCCAGGTTAAAAAAAGATGGATTGTTAGGGATATGCGATTCATACTCAGTGGGAGGCTTGAAGAGGTGAGAGACAGAGGCGAAATTGATGCTGAAGGAGCTGCCGCCGCAATTGAGACGCCGCCGGCGACGGAGTGAGAACGAGAGAAGGATAAGTTAGGAGAAAGAGCCGCCATGGATTGAGCAGCCATAGGGACTGACCCAAGTAACAACGACGCCATTGAAGCTCTAGGGATAGAATGGAGTTTTTGTGGCCCGTTCGAAAGCATTTTATTGTTTCCGGATAATGTCTAGAAACGCCTTTTTTTTTTGGTCTTTTTTCTTCAAATGATAATATCATTAAGCCTGAATAAATTATATAAATAACTTAAATTTATGAGTAAATTTTATTTATATATTGAAATTATGACATATTATGATTGAAAACTAATATTAATACAGAGTAGAGAGTCAAAAACACTGATAAAATATTTAAGTTTTTAAAATTTTTTATTGAAATTATCGGGTGTTTACTTTTTCTAGTTGAACTATAACTAAATATTTATCGAAGCACATCTTAACTATCAATTCTTCACTTTTCCTACTTGAAATATCACCATTGTTCAGGTGTGTTTCGATAAACAATTAGTAATATTTCAGGTAGGGAAATTAATACACTTGATAGTTTAGGTATGAAACTCAAAAAATCGTGATACCTTAAGTGTATTTTTCACTTTTCACTCGATAAAGTATTTTTATTAGAAACTTCCGCAAATTTTTTTTAAATAACTTCTGCACGTGTTTTCAATCACCTAGTAACTGGTATCTAGTGTCATAAAAATATATCACTTTCTTTAATTATATGTATTAACGTCAGTTGAAATATACCTAATGTCACGGGCTCGGACTCCAGCACGCTCCGGAGGCCCGTGCGGCGCCTCGCCCCGCGAGGCCAGCCTCTCTCACCGGGACAATACACTGGTTTCGCCCTGCCAAGGGCTCATCAGGAGAACGGCTCCAGTTCCCGACCAGGTTTGTGCAGGGTTGGCCAAGTCCCCTCTTCACCGTCAATTCAGGAAGGGGACACAGTCGTCCCTACGCCACACCATTCTGAAGCCATTCTGTCAGCATCTCGATACATCCGCCAGCATATTGTCCGCCATAAGATACCCCAAAATCTAGGGCGTGACATCCTCCCCCACCCAACTCGGTGTACGCCCTCGTACACGGCCACTCGCCCGAGCTGCCCGACTTGCGGCCACCTGCCGCTCGGAGTGCCCTCTGCACCGGGTGCCTCAAACACCACAACACACTCGGAGGCCGAGGGGAAGGTTTCCCAAGGATTGTCCGACAATGCTCACCCCTTGACAAACTCGACACTTCGTGATGTGAGGATCCCTCAACTCAACACCACCTTTCTCCATGCGAGCGCAGGACGCTATGAAACAATGCCGGCACCGCTCTGATACCATCTGTCACGGGCTCGGACTCCAGCACGCTCCGGAGGCCCGTGCGGCGCCTCGCATGGAGAAAGGTGGTGTTGAGTTGAGGGATCCTCACATCACGAAGTGTCGAGTTTGTCAAGGGGTGAGCATTGTCGGACGATCCTTGGGAAACCTTCCCCTCGGCCTCCGAGTGTGTTGTGGTGTTTGAGGCACCCGGTGCAGAGGGCACTCCGAGCGGCAGGTGGCCGCAAGTCGGGCAGCTCGGGCGAGTGGCCGTGTACGAGGGCGTACACCGAGTTGGGTGGGGGAGGATGTCACGCCCTAGATATTGGGGTATCTTATGGCGGACAATATGCTGGCGGATGTATCGAGATGCTGACAGAATGGCTTCAGAAAGGTGTGGCGTAGGGACGACTGTGTCCCCTTCCTGAATTGACGGTGAAGAGGGGACTTGGCCAACCCTGCACAAACCTGGTCGGGAACTGGAGCCGTTCTCCTGATGAGCCCTTGGCAGGGCGAAACCAGTGTATTGTCCCGGTGAGAGAGGCTGGCCTCGCGGGGCGAGGCGCCGCACGGGCCTCTGGAGCGTGCTGGAGTCCGAGCCCGTGACAGATGGTATCAGAGCGGTGCCGGCATTGTTTCATAGCGTCCTGCGCTCGCATGGAGAAAGGTGGTGTTGAGTTGAGGGATCCTCACATCACGAAGTGTCGAGTTTGTCAAGGGGTGAGCATTGTCGGACGATCCTTGGGAAAACCTTGCCCTCGGCCCCCGAGTGTGTTGTGGTGTTTGAGGCACCCGGTGCAGAGGGCACTCCGAGCGGCAGGTGGCCGCATATCGGGCAGCTTGGGCGAGTGGCCGTGTACGAGGGCGTACACCGAGTTGGGTGGGGGAGGATGTCACGCCCTAAAGATTGGGGTATCTTATGGCGGACAATATGCTGGCGGATGTATCGAGATGCTGACAGAATGGCTTCAGAAAGGTGTGGCGTAGGGACGACTGTGTCCCCTTCCTGAATTGACGGTGAAGAGGGGACTTGGCCAACCCTGCACAAACCTGGTCGGGAACTGGAGCCGTTCTCCTGATGAGCCCTTGGCAGGGCGAAACCAGTGTATTGTCCCGGTGAGAGAGGCTGGCCTCGAGGGGCGAGGCGCCGCACGGGCCTCTGGAGCGTGCTGGAGTCCGAGCCCGTGACACTAAGGTATGCATCTAATTAAAGGAGGTGATATATTTATGTGACTATGACGCCTGAGGACAACATAAAAGTTTTTTCTGAGTTTTAATCCTAAATATCTTAGAAACATCTTATCATATATTTAAATGTTCAATCAAAATAAACTATAATTTAAATGTGTGAATGAAAATAAGTAAAAAACTCGCTTAATCAGGATTCCTACAAAACACACCCAAAATGCATACATTGATTAATCATACAAGACTCCTGGCCTAAGCCTCAAAAGACAGAGACATTCCCCCAACTGAAAAAACAAAATTACCAAACTCAGCTCAGAGATACCAAATTCACTATCAACAGGTTTGTAAAAAGATGAAAATACACTAGTATTGTAGACTTCACAAAATTGGTAAGAGTTACAATTTTTTTAAAATACACTACTCTTGTTAATTGTTATAGAATTCACAAAATTGATACAACATTATGATTATCTGCCTCCAAAGCGCTCAAGGGAGATCAGGAGACTCTATCCAATTCATGCGGCAAATATATTTGCTAACTTGAACTTTTGCTTTCTACCTTTCCCTGAATTGTGTTAGGTAAATTTAGAACCATTGATGAACAGCTCTAGGCAAATTACTCCATTCTATCTAGACACAGAAAATCAAACATATTTTATTGAACAATATTTTACTTTGATGACTAAACTTCTTCGCCCTTTTTGTTATTGAGGGAAGTACTACTTGGAGGAAAACAGGTCTCTTCACCACCAGTGCTCCACAAGAAATTGGCATATGTAGATGCATAATAAGAGTTCCTAGGCTCAGCTGCCAATGCCTGTTGGTATCTTTCTTCTGCTCCCCATAAGTCCTTCCTAACCGTCCACAAGAAGTTCGCATACTGACATAAGACCTCTGCATCCGGTGGTTCCACTTGGACTGCCCGCTTGAAGCATTCCTCCACCCTGTTACAACAAATGACTCATCTTCTAAAATTAAAGCAAACAAACTACTCTTAGATTAAACTAATTAGGGTTGACGTTGATTATATGAACTCTATGTAATTATTAGGCTCTCTTCGTGTCCATTTCATTTTGTTGTCCGAAACTACAAACAAACAAAAAAGGGACATGTCTTCCTTGTTTTAGTCTCCAAATCACATCTGAGGTATGTCTCAGTGACAGAACGAAGATTTAGAGGAACTAATTCTCCATTCTATTTTCTTTAACTCAATGTAGCGGTTTGTCTTTTCTGTGAACAGATCTTCAAAACGTTAGCAATGTACAAAATCTGCTCTTTGCACATATCAAAGAGGACCTAACACACAAATCACCCCGATGAATGCTTGTCTATTTTCGAGACTAGTATATCCTCCTCTCCAATTGATTAACTTACTAGAAAATTAATATCAAATGAAATAGGACAACAAAATCTGCAAGGCATAATATAAAGCAATATACATATTATGTATGACTAGGGAAGTTGAAGAAATTTACCTATTATAATCTTGGACGATAACTTTCAGAAACTGTGCATAATTGCATAGCAAAAGAGTGTTATAAGGCTCATGAGACAGAGCCATCTGATAAAGAAGATCAGTCTTAAAATAGCCAACATTGTTATCTGGTTCAATCACCACTGACAATGGTGACACAAACTTTAGCATGACTTCGTGATCAAGTCCAATATCTCTTAGGCCCCTCATATTTAAGGCTTCATCTTCTACTGAATTCCACAATTCTATCTCTTCATCACTCCTCAGTACTTTATCAGCAAACTTTGATAGTTCTTCAGGAACAATATGAGTATGTTGGATCAATTTTGAGAAGCTAACTTGCATATGTTGTTGATTATGTCTTCCACCAATTGATGTCTCTTCTATCGTAGTCTCATGATCACAGGCCATTTGGAGTAATGGCTTGGCAATAGCAACATTGTGAGATGCAGAGTATACACTATAATTAGCCAAAAGGATCATCACATACATCATTAATGTTGGTGTTCGCGAAAATACTTGTCGAAAAAGCCATACAAATGATGCATACATTTCTCCTTGCACTTTAGAGATAATCATCTCTAGATCTTGATTGCACATTGATTCCCTCATGTGCAATGCATAAGTTTGCAACTCCACAATAATGAATACCAAAGAGTTAAAGGCCTTTGAGGTGCAAGAATTGGTTCCTTTTAAGTCTCTAAAACAACCAGACTCCCACTGATGTTTCTTTTTTATCATTTTAAGTGACAGAGGAAGTCCAAAACTCTTGGCTTTTTGTTCAATATTTGCCCACAAAATTGCCTCCCTTTCTGGCCAATATGGAGGTTCTGGTTTAATACCAAGCATTCTTGGCTCAAGGGACTCAAATTTTGATGGCAAAAATGAATCTTTTCTTGCATATCTACTCCCAAGAATTGCACAACACCCTTCTTTCCTAAATCTTTCTTCAATCCCTTCTCCATCAAATAGTTCTCCTCCAAAATCTGCACATAATCTTGAACTACAGCATGGTTTTGTACTACAATGACCTCTAGAGAAATTTATGTCCAAGTATTGAGACCTAAGTGACTTTCTTGATTTTACAGGACCAAAAGGAACAACTTCACAAACGAAGTTTGCATTTTTATCACCCCATATTGCAGATTTAGAAGGTGAATAGAGAAAAGAAGTGGCTGAAGGAACAGAGGCTTGAAGAAGCACACAATTTTGAAGTTTCATAATTTAGTAGTACCTATTTCTGGTCATAACTTAAAAGAGTAAATAGGCAAAATGTAAGGAGAGAAATTAGAAGAAAATAGGCACAAGAAGTGGTCAAAGGAGAAATGTGAAGGAAAAAAATAAAACAGAAAACCCGTGGAAAAGGGGACTTTTTTTCTTTTTTTCAGATCTCTATAAAAGAAAATAGTGGAACTATTCTTTGAATCTCAAAGAAGATCTCCAATAACATACTCAATTGTAATTTTTCTACTTCAGAATAATAGTAAGGTCGGTGGTTTTATTGTGTGAGCAAACTTCTTCTGTTAGTATTTAGGGTTTATTTCGTGGGAATAAAAATATTTTTTAATTATTTCATGTTTGATTAGTTAAAAAGATGAAAATTATTTTTTTTTTTAAAATAAGTTGCTTAAAAATGAAAAAATAACTTCCTTGATGAAAGTAAAGAGATCAAGTTCTACAGTGACATTTCACATTAATTGTGTCTTCCCCATTTTTTAATACAATTCATCTTCATCCTTATCCTCCGTAGCCCCATTCCCACTGTCCCATCATCCAACCCCTACCTCCCATGGTCGTTGGGTAGTTTTGGGTGCAAGTATATTTTTACAAAATACAAGTATCGTACAGTAAAAAATTACAACGATATAGATATAATGTATTTCAATTGTGCATAGATATACTATATTTCACATGTGCTCAAATATAATATATTTTTGTTACTATATTTTTTATAAATTTATAAACTATCGTTATGTTTCATAATTCGAAACGGACCTATTGCTACATTTAAAAAATTCATATAATGGCTCCGCCGGAGAAACTTAAATGTTTGGGGGGTTCATACAAGGTAGTTGCCCTTCTTATTCAAATGAGTAAGTATTATTTCGTTCATTTTAATTAATCTTAATTTATTTTAGTTTATTTTTAAAAAATAATTCTTTTTTATAATATTTTTAATTTTTTACACGATCTATTTTAAAATTATTATATTTTACATAATTTAATTTAAAATTATAAATCTAAAATTATTTTTTATTTTTTATAATTTTATATTAAATTAAAATACTTTGAGAATAATAAAAAATGGACAGTGTTCAATTGGAACATGAAAACGTGACTAAATTGGTCCTAGTTATTCTTCGGGGCGGAGTGGAAGAAGGGGGGATTTTTGAACATAAAAAAGGATTCAATAAATTTGAAAAAATTAAACAAGAAGTCCTACGAGGTGAAAATCATTAAATAAATAAATTACCATGAATTAAATAACACCCAGATTTTTCTTTCTGCGTATAGCAAAAGTGGGTTCTTCGGCTGTCGAGATTGACTCGTACTAGTTATTTTGGTTTATGAAGTTGCTGGACTGCAATGTTTGAAATGAATAAACATTTTTATTTATAGTGGATGTTTATATTAAATTGATATAATTTATATATAGTTAAATAATTTAATAAAGCAAAGCAAATATATACTAATTAATAATAATTAAGTGATAATTATACATATTTATATAGGTGACAGCATTTATTGATTTGATATTAATATTTTATGAGATAAATTTGGGATAATTGAAATTGGAAAGTACTTGTTGTCCAAGTGATAAACATATAATAACACTATGACTATTTCTTTTTAGTTTGAAATAACGGCGATTCGACATCATTTATAAATAATTTAACATGTCAAGTAATTGGAATATAACATGAAAGTATATTGATTTATCATGAATTGCGTATCATAATTTTGAAATGTAATATTTTTATATTTTTTATTTATAATTTTAAAATTATGTGATTCAATATGACACGTGAGTAATTTAATAAAATAATTTTACTGAATATGACATAAAATCATAACGTCATAACTTGAATATGATACTTAGCAACATTGCATTGCCATCTATTGATTAATGGTATTTAATATTTTTCACACAAATATCAATGCTTTACACTGTTTTTGTTGTTCTATTTTAATTGTTAAAATAAAATTTATATATTTATTAAGAAATAATTAATAAAAATGATAATTTGATTAATATAATAATATTAATTTTTTTTAAAAATACAATAATAATTCTTTTCATATTTTAGAATTATTTTAAGTATTAAGATAGAATTGAAAAAAATATGATTAATTATCTCTTGAATTTTAAAACTAGCAAGTAATTTGAAATTACTATTTTTTGTATACATAATAATTATGCATTAATTTATGTTGCTTATAATAAATAATTATTTTATAAATTATAAGTTTATATTTTTATATTAATTTATTATAAATTACAGTCAGTTATGATTTTAAATTTTAAAAATTTATACTTTATTGGGCATAAACTCGATTGCTAAATGACAAAAATTAGAGATCAATATATGTGAAGGAGAAAACTGTAATTCTATGGAGACTTAGTTCAGAGAAAAAGAACCCGGCCCGAAATGAAGCTTCATCCAATCTTTGCACTCTCCAATCCGCAAAACCCTAGCAGCAACTTCACCCAACACAGTTCTTCGTCTTTTTGGCTCGCTCGGGGTACGAAGAACAGGGGATAAGCATGGCATCCAGCGATCAAACAGTGTTGCAATTTTCACCATCATCAACGAGCTTATCGGCCAAGGTTCACCCTTTGGTCATTTTCAACATCTGCGATTGCTACGTGAGACGACCTGACCAAGCCGAGCGTATCATAGGCACTCTTCTAGGCTCTATATTGCCTGATGGTTCTGTTGACATTCGTAATTCTTATGCCGTTCCACACAGCGAGTCTCAAGATCAGGTTTGCCTCTCTTAACTGCGGATTCTATTAAGTTTAGTCTGTTTCTATTGTTTTTACCGAAGTTTAGTCCTTTTTGATAGATTTTGATGAAAAGAGCCCGAAAAGATCTGTATTTTGATTATAAATCTCTCTCTGTTGGATGCTCTTTGTGCAAATTGTAGTAGTTTTATTTTAACAAAATGGAGGGAATGAGCAATTTTCAGTAAAAAATCGTACTTGGAGCACATTATATGTTACTTAGATCACATTATTGTTAAAATAGCGATGATCGTTGATTAGGGTGCATGTATCTGAACCCTGCAAATGCACGGGAAATACTGCGAAAGAAAGGAATCCATTTTGTAGAAACTAGATAATTCCATGTTTTGAGATGCAGTAAAAGAAGAAAACTTAAGGTGCATTAGTTTGAAACTAGATAAATCCATGTTTGATGTCATTGCAAAGGCAAACAAGTATGTAGGAAGGACATATTGGGTACCCCTGGAAGGGATGGGGTGGGTGGGTGGTAGGGGTGACAGAGGTTCAAGAGAAGATGAAGGATGCTACTGGCAGCAGTGTGTATTCTGTATACTGAATCCCTATTTCCAATTTGTAGCTTGAGCTAACCAGTAAATATCACTAGTGTTAATAATTTTGTACAATATAAAAGATATCCCTGGTCCTTGTTCTGTCTCAACCACATCTAAGAAGTGGTCAGATAATTTATCCTCCATTGAGCCAGTGCCTTTCACTGGAGTAATAACATAAACTCATGGAATGGTGGTCCAACGAATAAAAAACTTAATGTTTATCCAATTCTAATATTTGATCAGTTTCAGTTTTCTTTCTTTGCTTTTACAGTTGATACTTTTATTGATTGCAGCTAAGCTCCTTCCTCATTACATTTCGAAAAGAAACAGTTTAAGATAGAAAGTTTAGAGATGAAAATACAAAGAAAGAGACAATAAAAAATAGTTGAAGTTAATATAAGCGTACCAAACTAATACACTAAGATTTGTTTGGACAAAACTGTTAGCAAGGTTTTGGAATAGGTCTTTGGACCAGGCTTTTATCTGCCTGATTAGTTTTCTTCCCTTGTGATGCATCTCTTTTAATAATTGGATACTAGAATCTTTTGAAAGACATCTCTCATATGGACAAACCAAAGCTTAAAGTTTTTCTTGCATATGCCTCTTAACTCTTCTTCATGCGAGTTAATGTTAGTAGCAAATTACTCTCATTTTAAGAATTTTATAGGACTGGACTTTTGTAACATCTAATTGATGTTTTAGGCTTCAGCACATGGATTAAGGAATTCATTTAACCTTATATTTTGGAATTTGGAGAGGTGGTTGTTTTTTATTGCAAGATGGTGTGAAGAATGAATGTCATGTCAATGAAAGAGTCTGTAAGAACTACACTGACACACACATTTATGTAGAAAATTTCCGGGTGTTCTATATACTCCTAGAGCTGATACATTTTACAAAAATGTCTTCAATACATTTTGCTTTGCCAAATTGCTGTTTCATTTCTCGTGATGGTATTCGTAACTCCATGATTGTAAATGTGCAATTATTTTAATACTTTTGCTGAACTTTTGGGCATGCCTTCTTTTAAAGGTTGCACTGGATATTGATTACCATCATAACATGTTATCGTCTCATCAGAAGGTGAATCCAAAGGAAGTGATTGTTGGATGGTAATTCTCCATATATTTAACCCTTTTTATTTTTTCCTTTTATGTTTATGCCCCAACTTGCTTGGGACTGAGGCACAATTGTTGTTGTTTGTTTGTTTCATCTTTTATGTTTATGCTACTTGAATATTTGGTGAATAATCTGGAATGAAGGAAATAATATTTGTTTGGATAAGTGAGAGGAGTGGTTAAGAGGCTCATTTATTGGTACTTTGTTCAAGATTCTCTCTTGGAATTATACTGCAGAGCTACTTTTTCACTCTCCTCCCTCTCTTTTCACTCCTGCCAAAAGCTTGCCTTTATGAATTTCAAAGTGTCAGTCCACAGATTTTACCTAGGTGACATTGGGCTGCATCGTATTAATTTTTGAGGAAGGCATTGTATCTTATTAAAGAAACTGTAGTATTTAAAAAATTTCCAACTAATTAAATGTTACATGAAATGGGTCCAAATGGTGCAAAGTGGATAGAAAGAATTCATGCAGCTAGCTAGAGATTGAGGCATAGTTTTATATTGGCGTTGCTTCTTTTCAGATTAATTTGACGGCTGCAAACCCTGTTGTGGCTAATGTTTCATCCTGCTCTTTTGTAAGAATTTGTTCATAAACTTGCTAGTAAATTTTTTTTTTGGAAGAATATAAGTTTCTTTTAGGGGTAGGGGTAGGTGGGAAACATACTTGTATGTGAACCATAATTCAGAGCACAACTATGCACGAAACTGCATTCAATGCTTGCTTGATACAGTATCTGCATAGAGGGCTCAAGATTCTGGTACAAATTGGACTCGACTGCACTTGTTTATTAACATTGTCTACATTGGTCATGGTATCTTATTGGAGATACTTGCATTTTACTGTATAGAGGGCTTTGGAGATGTTGAAAGATGGATGAAATTGTAAGAGAATGCACAAAATGAATTGGGGAGATCATCTGATTTAACGTACAGCATTCTTTGTATAAAAATTTTCATTAATAGTATAAACTGATTTAGTAATTTTAGCCACTGTATTCGCATGTACAAAACATGAATTAATAATGACTGCATTTGTGAAGATACAATACTTTCCACCTTCTTTTATATATTATAAATCATTGGGCATCATTTCCTTGAACATCCCACTACATCCGCTCTAAGTTTTGGTTGGTGGACTTATGCACCTCTTATTCTGTGTAGTAGTTAACATATCAAATGCTTGGAATACTAGAGCTGATGAATTTGTCGATATCTCGTGCTTGAACTTTCCAGGTTTTCTACTGGTTTTGGAGTCTCTGGTGGTAGTGCTCTGATCCAGGAGTTCTATTCTAGAGAAACTTCAAATCCAATACATTTGATTGTAGATACTGGATTTCAAAATGGAGAAGCTTCAATAAAAGGCTTTGTTGCTGTGCATTTGTCTCTTGGAGATCAGCCACTTGCTGCCCAATTCCAGGAAATTCCATTGGACCTACGCATGGTTGAAGCTGAAAGGGTTGGATGTATGTCTCTACTTCCCTTCCCTTCCAGATAGAATAGGCCCTATTTTACTGCATATTGACTTAGCTATGTCCATGTGTATTGGTCAGATTGGATGGTAGAGGGAGTGGATGATATGTAATTGAGAACTGTTGGGTGGGTTTTGTCAATTAATGAGGGTTGATCAGGGTATTTTTCATATAAACAAATAGTTATTTGTCTCAAGTATATGGTGCAAAAAGTAGCCATATGTTAATGTGTGACTTTAAGTTGAAAAGTAGGTATAGCATATATACAATTTTTTGGTTGAAGCAATAGCTTTTATTTCCTGTTTGCAATTGAAATCTTTACTGGGACTTTCTTGTGCCCCTTGATGCAGTTGATATGCTCAAGACAACAACCGTGGACAAACTTCCCAATGATCTTGAAGGAATGGAAGCATCAATGGAGCGATTACTTGCTCTGATTGATGATGTCCACAAATATGTTGATGATGTTGTGGTAACATTAACTTCTCCATACTTGAATTTTGCAAGTTTCTGTGGTTTGTCATCTCTAACTCTTCACATTGGGTTTCCTTTGTAGGAAGGACGCCTACCCCAGGATAACAAAACAGGAAGATTCTTAGCTGATACCGTGGCTGCAATTCCTAAACTCTCACCCCAAGCCTTTCATAAACTTGTGAATGATGGTCTTCAGGTAGTTTTTTCCCCTTCCTATGTTTATGCTGTTGCTTACCTCCCCCTTTTCCCGAACCAGAAAGTAGGTAGGGAACTCTTTATTACTGAATCCAAGTTAGTCATTGTGGTTCAAATGTCAGTTCATAAATCCTGTCTCTCGTGACTTCATTTTGCTGATTTAAATAGAATGAACCCTGTAACTTTTTTACCCCTGGTCCAAAATATGCCCGTGGCCCGGTTATCATGACTTTAGTGTAGCTTCATTTGGTCTGGGTTATCTTACCCTGAACTAATCTTTTGTTTGTAGGACCAATTGCTTTTGCTATATTTCGCAAGCCTCACAAGAACACAACTCAGCTTTGCAGAAAAGTTAAACACTGCTGCTCAGATCCTGTGATTTCATTCTAAGGCCAGGTTTTTGCCCGGGTGGCTGTTGTTGGACCCAGCTCTTCACAACGCGTTGGATGGGGTCTTGGGTTTCAAAAAATTATACATTATGAATGGCTATGTGGTTTACATGTTGTCATTTTTTTTTTTCGGGGGGGGGGGGGGGGTGGGGGGGGGGTGGGCAGGGTTGGGGTTGGACTAGACGGACAATTTTGCAGCGCGAGAGAGACTTGGAGTACTTGATAGTTTAGAGATCATAGGCGTAAGGATACAGCAAGTTTCCATATTTTTGTAATTGGCTTTCATGGCATTAAGCTTAGTATTCTTAAATGACGTCTTCCAGTTATTGGCACGTGGAGCAAAGAAAAAAAATTTTAGGGAAGAGGGTCAAATTTGTCACTATACGAAAAAATGTGAATTTTATCTTTTTTTATACTATCGGTGCAAAAACACCCGTACTGTCACCTAAATGGTCTTAAATATATTAATCCTTCGCTAATAGTCAATTTGGTCAAACTTTTTAAATCAACTTATTTTGAGAAGTGTATTTTCAAAAATGCTTATCAATATTTTTGGCAAGGTGGACACCCAATTCTACGCGGAACTGACACTGGATTGAGGTAGATGTCACATAACATGTAGCCTTAGCATCCAATCCGTTTTACTCTTACCTTTCACTTGTTCTTTCATAACTAGTATTTCCTTTCCCTCCATCACCATTACCAACTTTAACATCACCATTGTTATAACGAGATTTGGGAAACCAATTATGTGTTAATTTTGTCAACATTTTTCATTTTTTCCTTTTTTTCAGCGTACTCATACATAAATGGAGTTCCTTTTAGATGACTGACGTATTTCAATAAGCTTTTAAATTAGGAGGCAGCCAGGGATATTGTGCTGGGGTTAGAGCATTCTAAAAATCGTAGGAATTTTTAGTATTGTAAGTGTGTAAAATTTGTGGAGGCTAAGAGGCCTATTTGAAGGATGAGGGAAAAAGCGATGGGGTTAAATGAGATTTTAGTGAAATTTTGAAAGATGTACGCTAAAAAGGTATAACGTAGCTGATTGGGTTATTTCATGTCATGTTTATGACTACTAAAATGTTAGCGGAGTGGAGATCGAGTTCAATGATTTTGTTGTATAAGAATAAAAACGACATTTAGAATTCCAACAATTATAGAGGTTTCAAGTTACTTAGTCACACTATGAAAGCTTAGGAGAGAGTGGTTGAGTTGAGGATGCAGAGGGGTCTATTGATCTCTAAGAACCAATTTAGATTCATTCAAGCAATTCACTGTAAAATCAGTCCATCTTGTAAGGAGATTGTTGAAGTATAGCGGTAGGAAGAGAGACTTAACACATGGTGTTCATCAACCTAAAGGAGGCATATGATAGAGTTCCTGGGAGGTTTTATGGATTTGTCTAGAATCTAGAGGTGTCCGTGTGACATACATTAGGGTAATTAAAGACATGTACGATGGAATCAAGACCTGGGTAAGAACAATGGGAGGTGACTTAGAAAACACTTTTCGGTCATGGTTGGGTTGCACCATGGATTAACCCTTAGCCCGTTTCTGTTTGCTTTAGTGATGGACGAATTGGCACGGTTAGGAGAGGGCATAGTATGGTGTATACTGAATATCATACTGAAATTAAAATTTTTAATATCGTGGTATGGATATTATGATATTCGGGACAATATTTGGTATAGATTTTAAATTTTTTTGATATTTGATACGGTATTCGGTATTTATTTTTACCGAATACTGCACCAAAGTTCTATAATAATATATATACAATTCATATTTATTAAATTTAATATTATCAAATATATAAACTAGTTTGGTAGTACAAAATTACATCACATTTAATTTAATGCTAGTTTATATTTAATAGAAAATTTTACCACCAAAACTAATCTTTTGTCCAAAAGTAACAAAATTTTCTTGAAGAGTGCAGTTTTGATCCTTTAGGCCTACTTCAAATAGAATTATATTTGAAGTCGGTTCAAGAAATTAACTACTCTACTATGATTAGAATATCCTTTTTGTGCAATTGATTAGCAAATGTAATTGTTAGTCTAACATAATTGAGACTCTTTTTAAAAAGTTAAAGTCATAGTTCTTTATTATATGATTGTGTATAAGTAGAAGTCAAATAAAGTATGCTTACCGATTTACTGTACCACAAAAATCGCTATATCGAAGTTAAAATTATCAAACCAACCGAACTAATTTAGTATGGTGATGGTATAAAATTTTTAGATACCAAAAATCGAAGTTACTGAACCGATGTTTCAATGTCGTACCATGCCCGCCCCTAGATACGGCATATTCAAGGAAAGGTGTTGTGGTATATGTTATTCGCAAATGACATAATATTGATCAATGAGATGCGATGTGGAGTTAATGACAGGTTGAAAATCTGGAGGCATACCCTTGAAACTAAAGGTCTCAAGTTAAGCAGGACTAAAATATAGTACCTGGAGTGTAAGCTCAATGGTGTGACGTATGAAGCGATGTCGAAGTGAAGATCGATACACAAGTCATTCACTAGAGAAGAAGTTTTAAGTATTTGGAGTTTATAATCCTAGAAATGGAAAAATTGACGATGATGTCGCATATTGTATTAGAGCGAGGTGGATGAAATGGAGACTCGCGTCTAGATACTATGATAAGAATATGTCACCAAGACTTAAAAGGTAAGTTTTACATAATGGGTAATTAGATTTATATTGTTATATGGAGCAAAATACTGACAAGTTAAACATGCACATATTCAGAAAATAATCTCTTTACCCAATAAAAATAAAAATAAAATATACGTATATTCTATTCTCTTTGGACCATATTAAATTATACTAATATATTATATAATTATTATTATTATTATTATTATTATAGATTTTGTTTGTTTGCATAATGGATCTTCCAGATTTTCGTTTGTTGCTGATAACACAATCAAAAGAGATATGCTTAAGGTTATTGATTGTTCTTAAATAGGCTTTTTTTCTTCCGTCTCTAAATTTGAAGACTCTGCATTTAGGATAAAATGGAAAAACATTTAATATGCTCATTGATTTTACAATAATAATAATAATAAATTTAGTAAATTTTTCATAAGTGAATTTGAGGAGGTAAAGTGTAAGTAGACGTTATCTTCACGTTTTTGAGAAGATAGAAAGGTTTTCTTTAAAAATTCTCAGCAAGCAAACACCCAAAAAGAGGTAATAGCAACAAATAAAAAAAATAATAAGATAAAAAGATATTGAAACAACATATAGTGATAGAAATCCAAAAATAAGAAAAAGGAAAATAAATAATTGTAAACTCCGGGAAAGGGAAAAAATATATATATATATAAACTATTAAAATAATAGTAAGACTATTTTTACTCTAAAAATATTACAACGAAAGATAAAATTGATCCTTCTAAAACAAATTATTTTTTTAGGCTGATTATTTTTCTCTCTCTCTGAGCTCTTCCTGCGCACGTCTGTTACCGCCGTGCGCCCCTCGCCGGCATGGCCAAGAAGACGAAGCCCAAAATCTAGCTATCGGTGGTAAAGGAAAACAAGTCAGTTCGAAGACCCTTAGTACAAGATATGGTGGAAACAAACGTTGTCCAGGTGGCCAAATCCGAGACACGAATTGCACCCTTGGAGCTGTTAGTATCCCTACATCTGGCCAAGTGTTGCTAAGTGGTATAACTCGTAGTGAGAAGACGAGCCCGTCAAAGAATAGTGACAATCAGGCAAGGATGTCAATGAATACTGAGGAGTTGGAGATAGCTGAAACAATAAAGCAGAGCCCACAAGCTAAGGGCAAAACGCCCATGCATCCTGTTATGAATAGGGACGACAAGGAAATTAGGGATCTACAAGGAATTGGGGGAGATACGTGGCTTAACAAGGAGCTGAAAGAATAAACACGTGTGCTTATCACTAACTCTAGATGGACGGTTCAAATTAGAGTTTCATTTAAATCAATGGAGGGTCAAGATAAGTTGATTAGTTGAGCAGATTAGTCGGTTAATTGAAGTAGTTAAATGGAGAAAGTGCAAGTGGAATCGACAGTTATGATCTGGTAAATTCCTAACCTCTTCTCTCTGTTTGTCTCTTCTCTTCTCCTTCCCTCTTCTTATTCACATAGATTCTGTATTTCTCCATTGTAGGAAAATTCGAGCTCAGTAATCATCAGAGATAGCTTAGCTAATCATTTGGTTCAAATTGTAAAAATCCTTTCAGTTGATCAATAAAAGTTTCATTGACCGATTTACTTCCAAGTTGCTAGTTTTATTACGAATTTACAAGTTCGTTACAATTAGTATCAGAGCATATTTTGGCCAGAATGACCATTACAGAGACAAGATCCAAATCCATGGAAGAAAATATCAAGAAGCTAGAGGCACAGTTACAAAATCATGTCGAACTCACATGGGACATTACGAGTTTAAAGTGATGCCCTTTGGATTGAGTAATGCCCTAGCCACCTTCCAAAGTCTTATGAATTATGTTTTTTCAGCTCAGCTACAAAAGTTTGTTCTAGTATTTTTTGATGACATTTTAGTGTACAACACTTCAGTTCATGAGCATTTGGTGCACCTCAAACAGGTTCTGGAAATACTCCGGCATAACAAACTCTATGCTAAACTTTCTAAGTGTTCCTTTGGGCAAGAAAAGGTGGAATATTTAGGCCATATCATAGCCAGAGAAGGAGTAGCTACTGATCCTACAAAAATTGAAGTCATGACTACTTGGCCAGTGCCTAAATCACTCAAGGCATTGAGGGGGTTCTTGTGTCTTACAGGGTATTACAGGAGGTATGTAAGATCCTATGGTATTATCTGCAGACCCTTGACTAAATTGTTGAAGAAAAATGCCTTTCACTGGATGAGGAAGCTACCGCAGCATTTGAGGCCCTAAAATTGGCTATGACAACTCCCCTGTGTTAGCCTTAGCAGATTTTACAAAGATCTTCATTGTAGAGACTGATGTTTGCTCTACTGGTATGGGAGCAGTACTCATGCAGGAAGGCAGACCACTAGCTTTTTTTAGCAAGGCGTTGGCTCCTAAACATTTGGGATTGTCCACATATGAGAAGGAGTATATGGTTGTCCTTTCAGCTATGGATAGGTGGAGGCATTACTTGCAAGGAGGCCACTTCATTATTAGGATTGACCATCAAAGTTTAAAATACCTATTGGAGCAGAGGGTAAACACGATGTTGCAGCAAAAAAGGCTAACCAAATTGTTAGGTTTGGACTATGAAGCTCAATATAAGCGAGGCGCAAAAAATAGAGTAGCCGAAGCTCTATCTAGAAGACAGGAGGAAGGGTCTTCACTGAATGCAATCTCTATGGTGGAGCCTACTTGGATGCAAGAAATCATATTGTCCTATGAACATGATCCCATTTCCCTACAATTGTTAATCGAACTCATTACAGATCCTGCTAGCAAACCAGCTTATACACTACATTAAGGCATCATTAGGTACAAGGGTAAGATTCTGGTGGGTAAGGCAACTGACTTCCGAGCCTGAATGTTTGCAACATTCCACCAATCTCCATTGGGGGTCCACTCTAGGTAGCAAGGCACATACAAGAGGTTGAGTATGATTTTTTATTGGTCCAATGTCAAGGTTGACATTTGCAAATGGGTGTCGGAGTGTGATGTTTGTCAGAGGGTTAAGAATGAGCAGGTTCATTACCCTGGCTTGCTACAGCCTTTGTTGGTACCTAATAATCCTTGGCAGGATATCGCCTTAAATTTCATAGAGGGTCTACCATACTAGTGATGGTGGATCGGCTAACCAAGTATGGATATTTTTAATCCCTAAAGCACCCTTACACCGCTAAGGAAGTGGCAGACTTGTTTTTACAAGAAATTTACAGATTACATGGCTTGCCTAGGTCAATAGTTACCGACAGAGATACTATATTCACCAGCCAGTTCTGGTAACAGTTGTTCAAGGCCATGGGGACTAAATTGAACATGAGCTCTTCCTATCATCCTCAATCGGATGGGCAAACAGGAAGACTTAACCGATGCCTGGAGTATTATTTGTATGCAATGGTTTTTGCTAATCCGAAGAGCTGGTTGAAGTGGCTACCCTTAGACGAGTGGTGGTACAACACTAACCACCATACAACCCTAAAATCTACGCCCTTTGAGGCCTTATATGGCATTCCCCCCTCCCCCCCCCCCCCCCCCCCCCCCCACACACACAAATTCCTCCGGGTTCTTTGCCTCATTCTACACACTCTCCAGTGGCGGCTTTTTTAGCCCAGCGACAGAGTTTATTGTAGCAGCTTAAGGAGAATTTACAAGTGGCTCAAGCCCATGAGAAATTCTATGCTGACAAACACAGAACTGATTGGGTGTTGTAGGAAGGTGACTGTTTATTTGAAATTACAGCCCTATAGACAGGCTTCTGTGGCTATTCGAAAAAGTTTAAAGCTTAGTGCCAAGTATTACGACCCTTTTCAGATTCTACAAAAGGTTGGAAGTGTGGCTTATCGGTTGGATTTGCCTGAGGGGTCTCAAATACATCTAGTTTTCCACATCTCACAGCTGAAGAAGCGGGTTGGACCCACCATTGTGGCCTCAATCTCAGCTATCGGTCTGCGGGGGAGATGGTCGAGTGCTTATCCAACCTCTAGCCATTCTGCAGCAACGTATCGAAAAGCGGAACAATGCAGCAGTTGTGTGTGTGCTGATTATTGGTCTAATTTGAGCGTGGCTGAGGCCACTTGGGAAGATTGGGGGTACATCGTCGGTCAATTTTCGGACTTTGTGGCTCAACTACAACCTTAAGGGCAAGGTCGATTTGAAGAGGTTGGCAGTGTTATGAATAGGGACGACAAGGAAATTAGAGATCTACAAGGAATTGGGGGAGATACGTGGCTTAACAAGGAGCTGAAAGAATAAACACGTGTGCTTATCACTAACTCGAGATGGACGGTTCAAATTAGAGTTTCATTTAGTCGAGCATATTAGTCGGTTAATTGAGATAGATGCCACAAAGCCACTACCACATATTGTGAAAGTACAGGATCCTTCTGGTAGAGCGTTTGATCAGAAGGTATGGTATGACTGGGTCCCCGACTATTGAACATATCTTGCAAGTAGGACATGACTGTAGACAACCTGAACCTATCCAAAGGCCCCGGAAGAATGAATACCCGGCCTTGAAGGAAACCAAAAGGCCTCAATCGGTCTAATAGAAAAAATTGGTGAAGTAGTGGTTGGCTAGAACAAACACTAATATCCCTGTCGGAGATACCAGCAGGTCCTAAGAAGATCTCCCAATAATAATAGATGCTAAAGAATTTCCACTTCTTTCAAAAGAGGATGTCTAGCAGAATGTATAAAGCACAAAATCAATAGCGAAAACCACTGCTAGCCCTCAACTTGCCACAGTTAATATAGGGAATGGTTAGCCCCCTTATGAATGATCAATTATCAACATTTGTAAAAGGGAATTGTAGTAAACAGAGGTCAGAGGCAGTCCCACATGATCTAACACCTATTCAATGAGAATTGCCAGACGGAATGTTATGGGTGTGAATAAAGTTTACAAGCATATAGAGTTTAAAGTTTTTCTTGTTGAAAATAAAATTAGTCTTGTAGCTATTTTGGAGAATAGAGTGAAGGATAAAAATGCTCAGTAAATCATCAACAAATTAACCACTCATTGGGATTGGTATGCCAATTATTCTCACAGCCCCAAAGGGAGGTTATGGATCCTATGGGATATAAATAAAGTTGACTATACACTACTATCAATGACTGATCAGATTATACATGGTCATATCAAAAGCTGTAGTTTGCCTGTGGAGTGCTGGTTTACTGCCGTCGATGGGTGGCATACAGCGAAAATAAGAAAAATCTTATGGTCCCAATTGCAAAATATTGCTACTAGCATCACTGGCTCTTGACTCATCATGGGTTATTTCAATGCCATTTTACATCAATGGAAATACTGTTCAAGAAAGTGAAACAAGAGATTTCAAGGATTTTTTGGAGAGCACTAGTCCATGTGAGCTGAAAATAATAGGGAGGGATTTCACATGGATAAATGGTTATGTGTTCAGTAGAATTGACAAAGCTCTTGCTAATCCCGTATGGATGACCACTACGAATCAACTAGAAGCGGAAGTACAAGATCCAGGATGCTTAGACCATTCACCTCTTATCATGACCTTTTTAGAACCATCCATACAAAGATCAATACCATTCAAGTTCATGAACCACCTTGTCAACCATCAGTTTTTTATGACTGGTGTGCAACGGGGATGGGACTATCATGTCTCCGGCAACTCCATGCAGCAAGTCTGGAACAAATTAAAAAAGGTCAAGGTTGAAATGAAATCAATACAAAAAAGGAAATTTTTCAATGTTGAATTAAGGATCCAAACTACTAGACAGAAGTTGGCTGTTCTTCAGGAGCAAATGAGGGATCTCAGGCAAG
This sequence comes from Datura wrightii, assembly GCA_035772735.1. Lineage (NCBI taxonomy): Eukaryota > Viridiplantae > Streptophyta > Magnoliopsida > Solanales > Solanaceae > Datura > Datura wrightii. Next base: position 73,856,075 of record JASDFA010000023.1, on the reverse strand, counting down.
ATAGCAATTTATTTGAACTGAAAAGGGAGATTAAATAAGATTTTGAAAAATGGACATTGATATAGGAAATTATATATCAACCAAAATCAAGGATCAAATGCCTTCAGCTGGGTGATTCAAATTCTTTCTATTTCTTTTTAACATGAAGAACAGGATAGCTACTGGCGAAATCAGGAAACTTCAACTCTCAAATGGGGAATGGACAAAAAATGGAGAGGAAGTGAATGCAGAAATAACTGAATTTTACAGAATGCTACTTAGATCTACAACCAGCCATTTGCCAGCAGTTAATCCTTAAATATGCTCCTTGGGCAATGTGTTGACAAGAAGCCAACAACTTCAACTATTGGAGCCTGTTTCACAAGATGATGTTCTCACTACTTTACAAGGAATAGATGATTCAAAAGTCCCTAGTATAGATGGGTTTAATTCTCCTTTTTTGGGAAAAAAAGGCTTGGATTCAAATTGGACAAAAAATCTCTAATGCAATCATTAAGTTCTTTGAAATAGGTATCCTCTATAAACCTATTAATCGCACCTTGGTTACATTGATATCCAAAGTAAAAAATCCCTCATCTATGAATAAGTTTCCTATATCTTGTTGCTCAGTGGTATATAAGATTATTTCAAAGATTATTATTGGTAGATTGCAAAAAGTAATAGACATTCTGATTTATAAAAGTCGGTCAGCGTACCGGGAAGATTAATCAGTGATGACATAATATTGAGTCATGAGCTAGTGAAGGGTTATGGTTGAAAAGGAATATCTCCGAGATGTATGCTTAAAATGGATATGCAAAAAGCATATGATTCGCTTAAATGGGTGTTTGTGGAGCAAATGATGAAATAGTTAAACTTCCCAGCTAGGTTCATTGGTTGGGTGATAGAATGCCTTAAAAATATTCTCTATTCCGTTTGTATTAATGGCTGTCCCACCGAACCTTTCGGAGCTAATAGAGGATTAAGACGGGGGATTATATGTCCCCGTTTCTTTTTGTTCTTGCTATAGATTACCTATCTAGATTGTTGAAACAACTAATAACTCAGCCTGATTTCAAATTTCATCCTGCGTGTGCTAAAATGAAAGTGGTTCAGCTTGGTTGTACGTATGACCTGCTACTGTTCTGCAAAGGAGAGATTAAATCTATCCAGTTACTTTGTAACTGTTTCTATCAATTTTCATAAGCTTCAGGGCTGATTGCTAATCTTGATATAGTTCTGTGTACTTTGGTGGGGTCAAAGATACTGTTCAAGTTGCTATACTGAACATCCTAGGCTTCTCCAAGGGTAAACTACCTTTCAAATACTTAGGAGTTCCCTTGAATACCAAAAGACTTTCAACTATGCTGTGCCAACCCCTGATTACTAAGATGCTGGGAGGAATAACATGCTGGACAACCAAGTTTTCTCCTATGTGGGAAGAGAAATCTTGATCAAAGCAATCATATTCTCCATACAAGTTCATTGGTCACAAATTTTTGTTCTACCAACCCAAGTGATCCAACTGATAGAGAAAACGTACAAGAGATTCTTATGAACTAGGGCTGCTGAACAGACAAAAAAAGCATTGATAGCATGGGACAAGGTTTGTTTACCTAGAACTGTAGGAGGGCTGAATATAATGGATATCAGTAGCTGGAATAGAGCTGTTGTTAGTAAGCTACTGTGGAACTTGTGTTGTAAAAAGAATAGCTTATGGTTCAAGTGGGTATATTGCTACTACATAAAGGACAACAGGCCTTCTAGGTGGTCCAGAAAATAGTGAAGTCCAAGATGTATTTTTGGACTGTTGGCATGGAGGAAAATGATGTTATTACTATGCAAAACTTCTCAATAAAGAAATTATATATTGCTCTGAGAGGTACATACCAGAAAGTTCAATGGAGCAGACTCATATGCAACAATCCTGGCTTATCGAAGTGGATATTCATCCTAAGATTAGCAGCTTTGAGAAGACTCCAAACCAGAGATAGACATACGAAATGGGCAGTTACTGATGATCAACAAAGTGCATTATGCTCCTTAGGAAATGAAACAACTAATCATTTATTTTTCTGTTGCCCCTATGCTAGCGAAATATGGTTCAAACTGCTATTGTGGTTGGGTGTAACAAAGGTAAATAATAGCGTGGCAAGAAGAACTAGAGTGGACTTGTGTAAATGCCAAGGAAAGAGGCAAAGGCTCACTGCCCAAGCTCGTTAATTCATTGGTTCATGATGAGGCTTTGCTCTATGTCTAATAGGTATTACTCCGTTTGTTTTAAAATAAATAATATTTTTATTTTATTTTAAAATAAAATATTATTTTTTAAATAATTTTAAAAATATTAATAATATTTATTTAAATTTAATTTTTATTTGAATAAATTTCTTTTACATATCTAAAAGCTATAATTTTTTTTAAATATTTATTAAATTTAAATTAATAAAATACTTTTTTACTTTTTTAAAAATAAATAATTTTCTTAACGATTGTTCAAATTAAAAATATCATTTTCTTTCAACCGAAGTACCTCAAATACTCCTTATACGTAGAAATTCATATTGTATGTAAAATACAAGGGCAATGTTGCTATGTTTTTAACATTGGAAATCCCGAATTTTCTAATTTATCCTTAATCAACTATTAAGAGCCTAAATTAGATAAATCCCACAAAATAAAATAATTGCCTAATAAGTACTATCATTACTACCTCAACATATGTTTCAATTTCATTTTCTCTTGATAGTTATATTTAAAATAGATATTTTTCATATTTTATTTATTTCAAAAAATTAATTTTTTTAATACTACTCTTGTTAAAAAATAACTATATATAATATTCGTAGTTAAATTTAAATTTTTAAAATTAAATAAAATATACCGTTTAATTAAAATTTTCTTAAAGAATATGTTAAATCAACCGGGTTAAATAATATGAAACCAGGAAAGTAAAACTTCGATGTATTAAATCCTAAAATCATTTATTTCTGCATAAATTGTTTTCAATTTTTCGAGGTCATAGGCATCCAGAGACAAGCACAGAGCTCACTGCCCAAACTCATTAATCCATTTATTACTGAATGGGTTTTGCTCATATTGATTGCAAGGGTTCCTCCTAAATATGATTTCATATCGAGGGTGGTTCGAGTCTGAAATTTCTTCTCTTTTTTTTCTTTTTTTAATTACTAAGATAAAATTTTATAGATATTTGGGTCAAGATGGAAGTGGATGGGGTGGAGGACAAGATGCGTGAGGCAAGACTGAAGTGGTTCGGGCATGTGAAGAGGAGGTGTCCGAGTGCCTCAGTGTGGAGGTGCGAACGATTGTTGATGGATGATTTTAGTAGGAGTAGGGGTAGACTGAAGAAGCAATGGAGTGAGGTGATTAGAAAGGACATGGCACAGCTGCAGCTTAACGAGAACTTGACTTTAGATAGGAAAATATGATGTACATGGATTAGAGTAGCACGGTAGTAGGGAGTTGTATATAATACGCCGTTATTGTTCTCAGAGCTAGGCCTAATTTTGCTCTTATAGTTCCTCTCTTTCGTTGTTTGTTGTTGTTGTGTGTTTTGGTGCGAGCACTAGTTGTTGTTGATATTATATGTTGTCTCATATGCTGTTATTTTGTTGCTGGGTCTGTTTCTCTTAAAGACAAGGGTCTACCAGAAACAACCTCTCTACCCATGAGGTAATGGTAAGGTCTGCGTACATTCTACCCTATCCAAACCTCACTTCATGGGATTATACTGGGTGGTTGTTGTTGTTGTTGCTAAGATAAAATTTATATAGTTATTTAAAAAATTAATAGAGATTACAATTTAACTAATATAACCCTATTAAGTGGTAGATATTTTTTGAAAATATATAATAATAATAATAATTTCTTCCACATTCTAAAGTAACTTAAACTAACAATAAAGTTGAAAAAGAGGTGGTCAATCATTTCTTGAATTTTAAAAATAGCAACTACTCCCTCTGTTCCATTTTAATTGCTAGGATAAGATTTTGCACAGCCATTAAGAAAAAATTTAATAGAGATGGTAATTTGACTAATATATCCCTATTGATCTTTTGGAAACATACAACAATAATTCTTTTCACATTTTAGAATGACTTTAAGTACTAATGGTAGAATTGGAAAAAAATTATAGTTAATTATCTTTTGAATTTTGAAACTAATTAATTTTGGGTTTAGTTATTCTGAGATTTCTATCTCACCTTCAATGAAAAATAAAGAATAAATATGAGGTTATTTCATTTTTTATTGAGAAAAAATCTAGAGATAACTTATCCTGAATTTATAGTGTTATATTTATCCCACCTCAATGTAAGTTAACTAATTTCAAAATTTTATCTCAATTAAATATGAGATAAACTCATACTTACTTCTTATTCTTTATTGAAAATGGGATAATAATTTTAAATTAATTAAACTCAAAATTAATTATCCCGAATAACTTATTTTCCAACAAAACGAATCCTAATTTTATGTTAGTTCCCGGGCAAAATAGATGACCGGACCCCATTGAACTTTGACAATCAAATTCAGCGTATATATGTTGCTACACATTAGTAGTATCGTTCCATTACTTGAATAATCCTAACAAAATAGTAATAAATAAAATAATAAATTATTATATTATTTTTAAAATAAATTAATTTTAATGCTTTGAAAAATATATATATTAGAAAATAATTAATTAATAATAAAAATAATTAAAAATTAAATAAAAATTATCTTTTAAAATTTTAAATTAAATAAATAAAAAATAAATATTTATTTTTAATATAAAGAATCAATAAAAATAAATAGAAAAAATACTATTACTTAATGAAAAGACAGCATACACCAAGTGAAACTACAGAGTCAAACAATTAAATAATACACAATAGAAGGTATAATGTACGTAATACGACTGTATACTTCCTCCGTCCATTAAGAAAGTAATAAAAATATAATTTTATTATGTTAATTTTAAATATTTTAAAAAATAAATAATACTTAATAATAAAAATAAAATAATAAAATTTTAAAGTTTTTAAAATTAAATAAATAAAAATAAATATTTATTTTAAATATAATAAATCATTAAAAATGGCTGGAGGGAGAACTGTTTTTGGTTTATATATATCCAAATATTCCTAATTTGATTAAAATAGTAATAGAATGCGCCGACCAATCAAGAAAGACGGTTTTGAGGATCATTTTGGGCATTAATATACTGAATCTTAAGTGTGATTAGTGGGATTATTTAAGAAACACAATTTTTAATTAGTAGTGGAATTAATTAATTAATTAATTAGCGGATGTATTTTGATTAATGATGAGGAGATTCCAAACTGATATTTGTAAGCTTAAACAGAATGACAGGTCACATACAGAAAGATAAAAGACGGCGCTCATGCATTAATTGTATTATTATATTACTCATTTCAATTATTTATCGTGATTTAAAAAATTAATTATTTTAAAAATTAGAAATAAAATTAATAATTCTTTTTATTCTTAATAGTACTTTTTGAAAGCTACAAAGAGTAAATAATTTGAATTTTGAGGTTCAAGTGGCCAATTTTAGAATGTAAACATGTAGAGTCACGTCTCTTTGTATTCAACTGAAAATAAATTATTATAGCATACATATAATTCAGTCACTAATATTATTTTTTCATCCATTTTAAAATAAACAGTATTTGTAGTTTATACATACCTCCTAAAACATATTAATTTTAAAAAATATATATATTTTTATTCAATTAATTTTAATAATTATTTTTAAAAAATATAATTTCTTAATATTTTTTTAATTATATAAAAAATTTATTTAAATAAAAATAAATTAAAAATATATTTATTAATATTTTTTTAATTATATTAAATATTACTTATTTTAAAATAAAATTAAAAAGTTAAATCAAAGGAATTGTATCATCCCAATGTGACTGTGATGAAAAATAAATATTTTTTTTAATTTTAATTATTAAAAGTCAAATCGAAAATAGAGGTAGTCTCATAAAGAAACATTTGACCACTAAAATGTGACTTTCCTATATGTTAGTCACCAATCTAGAGCACAAAGCTATAAGTTTTACGGAAATTCAATAATTATTACGTATTATTTATTGAATATTTATAAATATTTTATTGTAAATTCATTTTTATGATATATTAATAAAAAATAATAGAAAAACTATATGAATTTTAAATTTTAAATTTGATGACAGCAGTAACGTTATCGTTTAGAATTAGTTGGGCACGTGCCAGCCAGTCATATCTTTGAAGTATCAGTCCCCCATATCAAAATGAACACTGGGTCAACTCCACCCATGTTTCAAACTTGCCAACAAATAGAAAAGACAACTGCCACTTACACAAAATGCATGAATCAAATTATATAAATCAAATTCCACTAATCTCCCAAGTCCTATATAAAGCCCCCCTCTTCCTTACTCTCACTTCATCCTCAGCTTTCACTCCCTTATTGTAAGTACCAAGCTGCCACACTGCAAACTAACAATGCCTTCTGCAGCTGTAACTTTGGTCTCCAAATGCACCATTTTCCCCTCACAAAAATCATGTCTTCCTGATCTAAAACTCTCTGTTTCCGATCTCCCAATGCTCTCTGTTCACTATATTCAGAAAGGTTGTCTCTTTGCTCGTCCCCCTTTTCCTATCCCTCACCTCGTTTCCCTTCTTAAGCTCAGTCTTTCTCAGACCCTCACTCACTTCCCTCCACTCGCCGGTCGATTCGCCACCGACTCAGATGGCTACGTCTACATTTCTTGCAACGATGATGGAGTTGATTTTGTTCATGCAACTGCCACTCACATTTTCATTCGCGACGTCATAGGTTCCATTGATGTGCCTGATCACGTCAAGGAGTTCTTCCCGTTGGACCGCACTGTTAGCTATCGAGGGCATTTTATCCCTCTTCTCGCCGTTCAAGTGACGGAATTAGCTGACGGCGTCTTCATTGGCTGCGCCGTCAACCATTCCGTCACTGACGGGACATCGTTTTGGAACTTTTTCAATACATTCGCAGAGGTGAGCAGGGGTGTGAAAAGGATTATAAGGCAGCCGGATTTTACCCGTGATTCTATTTTGATTTCAAATTCTGTGCTAAAACTCCCGGCTGATGGCCCCAAAGTTACTTTCGCCGGAGACGCCCCTTTGAGGGAGAGGATTTTTAGTTTTAGCAGGGAATCAATTCAGAGACTCAAAGCGAAGACGAACAATCAGAAATTGAATTTTAACGGAGAAATTAACATTGTTGAATTGATGGCAAAGCAGAGAAACGATCCCCTCAAATTCAAAACAGAAATGACAAAAGCAGAAACGGAAACGATGAATCCAATGGCTGAAATTTCATCATTTCAATCGCTTTGCGCATTGCTCTGGCGTGCGGTGACACGTGCGCGAAAGTTTCCAGCTACCAAAATGACGACATTCAGAATGGCGGTAAATTGCCGTCACCGTCTCCAGCTGAAGCTAAATCCGTTGTATTTCGGCAATGCAATTCAGAGCATTCCTACTTACGTATCAGCAGGAGATGTTTTATCTCACGATATGCATTGGTGTGCGGAGCAATTGAACAAAAATGTAAAGGCACACGATGACATTATGGTGAGGAAGTTCGTTGAGGATTGGGAGAGGGACCCACGGTGCTTTCCGCTGGGAAACTTCGATGGAGCTATGCTCACAATGGGAAGCTCGCCGAGGTTTCCGATGTATGACAATGATTTCGGATGGGGAAGGCCCATTGCCGTCCGGAGCGGGCGGGCGAACAAGTTTGACGGGAAAATTTCAGCGTTTCCGGGGAGAGAAGGAGGAGGAAGCGTGGATTTGGAGGTGATTTTGTCGCCGGAAACAATGAAAGGCTTGGAGTCTGATCCCGAATTCATGCACTATGTTACTGGCTATTGAATATTGGAGTAATTTGGATGGGGTTTAATTGAATGTTGATCTATCAATTTGTATTAAAGGATGAATATAACAAATTATTCGCTGTTTTCTTGTGATTAACTTATGAATTTGGTGATGAAATCTTTTACATTAATGTTACATTATAGGAGCAGTGTTTGAATAAGTTCAAGGCGATACATTTTATTTGTTACGAGGAGTCATAAGACGGTGTACGGTGGATCTTTAATATTTTATAAATTAGTATAATAAAAACAAAAAATAAAATATTTAAAATTATATAGAAATTATAGAAGATTTTAAATATATATATAAAATAGAACTGTTTCATCTTAAAATACTAATCAAAATCAATAATTAACTAAACTCGCTCAATAACTAAGTGTACGTACTGACTGATGAAGCTTATGTCTTACAATACTTTCATCCACACATATTGCTCCAATGCAATTTTTGTTATGCCTCCCCACCCCAACAATGCCATTTAAAATACAGATAGAGAGTGTTTTATATATAACCTCTTTTCATTTTCGTTTTGCAGACAGTTAAACAGGTTAGTATTACTAATTGCTGCAAGCTGTAGGTAGATATTTCAATAAAAGTGACTGTACAAATACAGTGTTTTGTTTAAAATTTTTGGTTATATTGTAAGAGAGACATTGCAATCTAACTTTTGTAGGCGCAAGGAGAATGACAGCCACCAAACAGATTGTGGGATCAAGGATTTGTCTTATTTGTCTCCCTACATATTCTCATTCATTTGAGTCGTTTTACAATTGAGTATTAATAATATAAAAGTTAAAAAATTTATATATTATTTTATATAAGAATTAGTTATGTATTATTTAATTATTTATGTATTAATTATTTCATGAATAGCTTATCTTCTAATTAGTTATCAAACACGATATTATTCATGTAGAATTTAATACTTACATAACTCACATTTAAACCAGCTAACAAACGACCTCTAACTAGTAAGCCTGGACCCTATTGCTTGAATTTTTTTCCGCAAAATTTTTATCCTTCGTAATTAAATTAAATCATATCTTATTAAATGGAGTATGAAACATTCTTATTTACTAAGTACAACAAATTTAATATAATTTTATACTTTCATTATCAAAATCTATACATATTTTATCAGATTTTAACTAAGCTCATTAAGCAAGCGTCATGTTCCATCATGACTCCGACTAGGGCCCCTAACCCTCTCATGGATATTTTCATAGGTAGGACGTTGACGTTACCTAACACCTGCCTCATGCAACATTTTGTTCTTGGGAATCAAACCCATAACTTTGGCTCTGATACTATTTGTTAGGATTAAACGCTTACCACCATGCTTAAAGCTACAACTAGTAGCAAGGATGCAACTTTATTTCTTAACCAAGTCCACCAAGCAAGCTCCATGTTCGATTGTGACTCCGACCAGGACCTCCAGCTCCCTCGTGGGCCTTACAGTAGACAGGACGTTACCGTTATCTAGCACGCTTTTTTTAGACACATAACATAGAACAAAAAATTTAAAAGCAACTTTCCAGTGAGAATAGAAAATTAACATGATTATATGGATATATCATCTTAAATACTCATTAAAGAAGCCATCTGCTTAATTCTTATTTGTCGTTTTAGAAGTTCAAGATAAAATTAATTATTTTTAACTTTACCCTTATTATAATTTTTCTTGAAAACTACAAAATCCTTTATTAAGGTATGTTATTACTCCTTGAAGTTGTTAAGTTAGTATTCTACTAGGTGTGTGTTTAGCTTTTCTTCTCATTTATATTGATCTTTTTTCAAAAAAAAAAAAATCGTCTTGATATACGCAATTAGGTGATTTTGACAATTTCATATTCATTAAAAATTCAAGGTGATATACATTCAAAAATTTATTCTAATTAATATTGTTTAAAATGTGTAAAGAAAAAAAAAACAAATAATTTGAGACGATAAAAATGCATATAACTTAGATATATTAAAACCTAAATAATTTGTTTCTACATTATTTCTTTTTTTATTTTCGAGTAGGATGAAAAGGTGTCTTCCTACATTATTAAGGAAATTCACACAGCTCAGCTGATACAATGTACATTAAAAGGCTATACATTTTTCACATTTTAATCGTAAAATATATGTTGCTCAACATTAGTAGTATAGTTCCATTAATTGAATACTACTAACAAACTGTTGTGCACGTGGAGGCTGTAAAATCATTGAAGTCCAGGAGCTTTGACACCTTAATTTGTTGCTATTAATTAATTAATGAAAAGACAGCATATATATATATATATATATATATATATATATATATATAAAGAGGGAGATCGAGTCAATCATTAAATAATACATAATAGTACGAATAATATTATTTTTTTTTTCGTTTTAAAATAAATATTATTTATAATTTGAATACGCTTTTTAAAAAATTATTTATTTTTAAAAAATAAAATATATTTTTATCTATTCATCCTTAATAAATATCTACAAAAAGATGTTATTACTTTTTAATATTTTCTTGGTTATGTAAAATTCTCTTTATTTAAATAAAAATAAAATTGAAAGAATATTATTAATGATGTCTTCTTAATTATGTAAAACAACACTTATTTTGAAACAAAATTAAAAAGTTAAAACATTACTTATTTTGAATCGGGGAGAGCAGGAGATACTAGAATTATATGCTGTATTTGGTTTATATACTAATAATTGGATTAAAGTATTAATAGAATGCGCCGACCAATTGAAAAAGACGGTTTTTGGGATCAATCTGGTCATTAACATATTATTGAACTCTTAAGTGGGATTATTTAACGACACAATTGCTAAGTTCAGTTATTAAAACTATTTTAAATTAGTACTGGAATTAATTAATTAGCAGAAATATTTTGATTATTAGTGTTGAGAGATTCCAAACTGATCTTGTAAGCATAAGAAGAATGACAGATCACTTACAGAATGGAAAAAGACGGCGCTCATGCATATATAGTAAAATTACTAATCATTTCTGATTGAATTTTTAATATTTAAATGATTCAAAATATAGTAAAATTAATTAATTTATTTATTCCAGTATTTTTTGAAAATGTGCAGATCAAGAATAAGAACATGGACTGAGGGAGTAATTAGTTGGGCACGTGCCAACTAGTCATATCTAATAATAATTATTAAATAATAATAATAATAATAATAATAATAATGATAAAAATACTGGGTCAAATCCTGGCCATGTTTCAAACTTGCCAACAAATAGAAAAGACAACTGCTACTTTCACAAAATGCATGACTCAAATTCTATACACTGAAATTCAAAACAGAAATAACGAAAGCAGAAACAGAGATGATAAACTCAACGGCTGAGATTTCATCATTCCAATTTCTTTGTGCTTTGCTCTGGCATGAGGGCGATAAGTGTAAGAAAATTTTTAGCTTTCAAAATGACGAGAATAGCTGTAAATTTCGGTTATCAACTCCAGCCGAAGCTAAATTTGTTATATTTTGGCAACACAATTTAGAGCTTTCTAACTTACACATTAGTCGAGGAAGTTCTATCTCACGATCCACATTGGTGCGGAGCAATTGAACAAAAACGTGAAGGCCCACAATGATGTTATGTTGAGGAGATTTGTAGAGGATTGAGAGGGACCCATTGTCACATTTCAAATTACACAATAGACGTGAATGACACTTAGCACATAAATTCCTCAGGTGACTCAAAATTTTACACCTCAATCGTTAATTTTCAATATTAATAAATTAAATAAGTATTCAAATAATATGATAATTGAATGCGATCATTTAGTATCTCAAAAAATTAATTTAAAATTTTTGCCCAAATCCTATACTAAAGCATGGAGCATTTATGTGAACTACAAAAGAGTCTGATGTGTAAACCCAACAAGAAACATCAGATAAATAAATGATGGGACTCTTTTGAAAGCCTCCACGAACAATGCGGTGGCTCACCTTAACAACTAGATCAACTGCAATACATTCGTCGGCTACTAACTCTGTCGTCACCAATATAGTATTTGCATGTCCATGCAGGTAAGGAGTGCGTTATATGTAAATATAAATTAGTAAGATCATCGACCCACCACTTTAAATACCTCTAGAATAAGTGTCACAAAATACAAACACAAAAATATTATGCACAAGAATTATACTATAATATAATTTCGAACAAGGTTCACACAATTATTTATCAAGAATAATAAATATCTTAACACAATTTGCACTGAGGGTTTGTCATAAATGATATTTAAAGAAATTAATCAACACCATGAGTCCATGCTAGCATACACAATGCTTAGTATTATCAAGAAGCATACTCAATATTATATAGCCTTGTTGGCCAAAGCATTACACTTAATGCTTTAGTTATATAGTCGGCTTCTTGGTCCGTAAAGTATTGAGTGTCGGTCACGCCCTCCCCCAATTTGGGGTATGGCAATATTATTCCCTTTTAAACTAAATTAATGTTAGCATTTTGAGTAGTAACTAATTAGATATAAGGTATTTTAATAATCTTATATAGCAAGTTATAAAGTATTAGATATTTTTCCTCTTATATTATTTAAATTTCTCTTATTAAATACTTAATTTTAGTAGACGCAATTCTTATGTCCCGTTTTAAATTTTTTTTTCTTTTGGCTCTTGTGATATAAATATTTGATTTTTGTAAAACACTATTTTATTCTACTGTAAAATAGTTGGACAGATCTATATCTTTTTTCGTTTTTTATATTTATTAATTTTAAAATAATCATCTTTTAAACTTGACAATTTGATAGTCTCCGCTTCCTAAATATTGATGTAGAAATTTAAAAAACGTAAAAAACACTCTTTTTTAGGCGCTAATAAAATCTGCTAATTTTAAGTGAAACTATAGAATTTACAAGATTCTACCAATTGTTATCATTATTTAGTTATACGGACTTATCATCTCAAACAAATACTCATTTAAAAATCCATAATGTACGTATGTAATTAGGAAGACAAATGAGCAGGTCGAGTTACAATATACGAGGGGTCAAAAATGAGTTAAAGTAAAAATAGATAAATAATTTGATTCATTAATATTGAATACGGATAAAAAAATGAGTTATTCAATAAATAATATAAATATTTATATTATCTAGAGTTATTTTAAAGATGTTTACTTCATAAGCTATTTAGTAGTGTTTCAAGAAATAAATATTGTGTAGCTTGTAGATTTTATCTAAGGGTGTATGGAGCAAATTGATAAATCGCATTAACCCGATAATTCGAGTCAAATCGAGAAAAAAACTTGACTAGTGGTTTGGTTTGATTTATAAATTATATATTTATGTAATTTATAAATACTTCTTAAATTTTTTCATAGTTTTTGTCTTTTAACATATTATTTCAAGCTTGGAGTTAAAAGTTTGAATGATACAGTAAATTTTATAGCTCATAGATGTATTTTTTTTAACACAAATAGATTTTAAACCAAAATCAAATCAATGTTAATGCTAACAAAAGAAATGATTTTTACACTAGAAATGACAATAATATTAGATATCCATTATTTAATTTTGCATTGGTTAATTTACATAGTGAAAACAAACAACTTAGTTTTTTTAAAAAATATTTAGTTATGTCAGTAATACTTATTGGTCGTACTTAGTTTGACATGACTTAGTACTTTTAGAGTATGATCATTTTCATTATGATTTATTAATTAGTAATATTTATTTGATGCAATTTCATTATCTTTTCGAATATTTTAGTACAATATTAACACTCGTCTCATATTTTTTATTTTTTTCTTAATCAAGAAATACCTTAGATATATAATTGTGTGTTACTAGAATTAAAGAAATATCTCAAATATAAATTATATGTTTTGAGTGAAAACTTTATCAAAAAAAAATTTTAATTTTTATAAATTTAATTTAATTTATAGATTTAAAACTCCAATATGTTGCTCAAAATTAGTAATACAGTTCCATTAACTGAATAATCCTAACAAAATAGTGACTATTATAATATTGAAAAAAAATCTTCACAATTAATAAGAAGACAGCATATATCAAGTGGAAGTATAGAGTCAAATAATCAAATAATACATAGTAGCACGTATATTATTACCAGTAGATACTGTTTTTTGTTTATAATTGATATCTAATTGGATTAAATTAAATAGATTACGCCGACCAATCAAAAATGACGGTTTTGACGATCATTCTGGGAATTAATAAACAGAACTCTTAAGTGGGATCATTTACAGCACAAGCTAAGTTCAATTATTAAAATTATTTTAAATTAGTACTGGAATTAATTAATTAATTAGCACAAGTATTTTGATTAATGGTGAGGAGATTCCAAATAGAGTTTTGTAGTATCTCTTCAGCAGAATGACAGGTCACCTACAGAAAGTTAAAAGACGGCGGAGCTCATGCATTATTATTAAGGTCATTATAATAATAATAAAATAATAAATTTATTAAATCACTTTTTAATTAATAAATCATGTGTTGAGAAAATATATTAAAAAATTATTATATTTAATTGAAAAGTAAATTAAAAATTAAATGATGAATTATTTTTTAAATTTTTAAAAATAAATAAATACCTATTTATAATAAAATTGGACGGAGTATGATATAGTTTGACTTTTGAGTTCCAAGTAGACAAATTTGGAACGAATATAAACTTGCCAGCTAGTCAAATCTTTGAAGTAGCAGTCCCTCATGTTTCAAACTTGCCAACAAATAGAAAAGACAACTGCCGCTTCCCCAAATGCATGAATCAAATTGTATGAATCTTCCTATATAAAGGACCCCCTCTTCCTTACTCTCACATTATCATCCTCAGCTTTCACTGCAAATTAACTATAATGCCTTCTGCATCTGTGACTTTGGTCTCCAAATGCACCATTTTTCCCTCACAAAAATCATGTCTTCCTGATCTAAAACTCTCTGTTTCCGATCTCCCAATGCTCTCTGTTCACTATATTCAGAAAGGTTGTCTCTTTACTCGTCCCCCTTTTCCTATCCCTCACCTCGTTTCCCTTCTTAAGCTCAGTCTTTCTCAGACCCTCACTCACTTACCTCCACTCGCCGGTCGATTCGTCACCGACTCAGATGGCTACGTCTACATTTCTTGCAATGATGATGGAGTTGATTTTGTTCATGCTTCAGCCACTCACATTTTCATTCGTGATGTCATAGGCTCCATTGATGTTCCTGATCACGTCAAGGAGTTCTTCCCTTTGGACCGCACTGTTAGCTATCGAGGCCATTTTATCCCTCTTCTTGCCGTCCAAGTGACGGAATTAGCTGACGGCGTCTTCATTGGCTGCGCCGTCAACCATTCCGTCACTGACGGGACATCGTTTTGGAACTTTTTCAATACATTCGCAGAGGTGAGCAGGGGTGTGAAAAGGATTATAAGGCAGCCGGATTTTACCCGTGATTCTATTTTGATTTCAAATTCTGTGCTAAAACTCCCGGCTGATGGCCCCAAAGTTACTTTCGCCGGAGACGCCCCTTTGAGGGAGAGGATTTTTAGTTTTAGTAGGGAATCAATTCAGAGACTCAAAGCAAAGACGAACAATCAGAAATTGAATTTTGACGGAGAAATTAGCATTGTTGAATTGATGGCAAAACAGAGCAACGACCCCTTGACAATCAAAACAGAAACAGTGGCAGTAAATTCAACGGCTGAGATTTCATCATTTCAATCGCTTTGCGCTTTGCTATGGCGTGCGGTGACACGTGCGCGAAAGTTTCCAGCTTCAAAAATGACAACATTCAGAATGGCAGTAAATTGTCGTCACCGCCTCCAGCCAAACCTAAACATTGTCGTCACCGCCTCCAGCCAAACCTAAACCCGTTATATTTCGGTAACGCAATTCAGAGCATTCCTACTTACGTATCAGCAGGAGATGTTTTATGTCACGATCTGCATTGGTGTGCGGAGCAATTGAATAAAAACGTGAAGGCTCACGATGCCGTTATGGTGAGGAAGTTTGTAGAGGATTGGGAGAGGGAGCCACGATGTTTTCCGCTGGGAAATTTCGACGGAGCTATGCTCACAATGGGAAGCTCGCCGAGGTTTCCGATGTATGACAACGATTTCGGGTGGGGCAGACCCATTGCCATCCGGAGCGGGCAGGCAAACAAGTTTGACGGGAAAATTTCAGCGTTTCCGGGGAGAAAAGGAGGAGGAAGTGTGGATTTGGAAGTAATTTTGTCGCCAGAAACAATGGAAGGGTTGGAGTCTGATGTAGAATTCATGCACTATGTTACGGGTTATTGAATGCTGCAAGGCGGAGTTTTGTATTAAAGATAATTTTTTTTATCTTTTATTATAACAATAATAATAATAAAATTTGTTACTTTTTGAATAATTTTTATTCATATCAGTCAAATAAAATTTATATATCAAAATGCAGTTACAGATGTTACTATTATAAAAAGATTTAACTAATATATTTTGATAAAATATGGCTTATATTGCAATCAGAGGGATCGGAGAGACTTCACCCCAACATTTTAGGCGTTAAGGAGAAATGACAGCTACGTATAGATTCTGGGATCAGGGATTTGTCTCATTTGTCTTCTTGTCCATCCTCACATGCATGTCAATTACTTCTATCATTTTAATTTGTTTGAACTCTTTTTAATTTAATTTTATATGGTATTTGGAAAGTAAAAAATATCTTTAAAATTTAGGTGCGTATGAGTCAAGAAGCGGCGGCAACACATATATATACTCCAATGAAAGAGAGGAACTTTTGATCTAAATAAGTCATTATTTCAATTAATTTATAAAATATATTTTAGAATTAAAATAAATATATTTTATAGTAACATATTAGGTATTATTTTATTTAAAAAAATTAATAGAAGAAAAAGTTGATTGTTAACGGTGTTAAATAGAAATACATTACTATGAGTAACGTTTTATGTTTAATATATTACCCACAGGAACGACTCTCTCTCAAACTCTGCCCATATACGAAATCTGACTGAGCATTTTATAAAGTCATAACCCGAAATTACGACTTAAGACTAAAACGTTACTGACAGTAATGACTTTAATGAGCCCTTCACGGACAATATATATTTATAAATGTAAGTATTTTTAGCGGTCGTAAATGTTTTGCATAAAGTTTCAAGTTTAAACTATGGAAATCCGATCTTATCTAAGTTCTTTACAAATTTAAGTTTAAAAAGACATTCTAACAACTGAAAAGTATTGTAAAATACATTTTATAAAGTCATAACCCGAAATTACGACTTAAGACTAAAACGTTACTGACAGTAATGACTTTAATGAACCCCTTTACGGACGATATATATTTATAAATGTAAGTATTTTTAGCGGTCGTAAATGTTTTGCATAAAGTTTCAAGTTTAAACTATGGAAATCCAATCTTATCTAGTTCTTTACAAATTTAAGTTTAAAAAGTCATTCTAACAACTGAAAAGTATTGCAAAATAATTTGTATAGTTTGCTCTTTTAAATAATTAGATTATTTGCACATCGTCTAATTTTAATTTTTTTATTAATATTCACCATCTTTGAAGACTTGAAAAACAAATAAATTAGTAGTGGTTCTTTATGAGTTCAATGAGTTGTCATGTGGATATTAGTGATGTAATAAATAAAAATAGATACTTATCTTTAAAACATAAAAATGTGAAATACTAATCAATTTAATCAAGATAAAAATAATATTTTTAAAGTCACAATATGAGTATTTCAGTCAGATTCCATATGTGAGCAGAGTTTGACAGAGAATCGTTACTGTGAATAACGTATTAAGCATAAAACGTTACTCACATTAATGTATTTCTATTCAACACCGTCAACCACCAACTTTTTCTTCCATTGTTTTTTTTTTTGAATAAAATAATACCTAATACTTTACTGTGAAATACGTTTATTCTAGTTTTGAATTTTTTTTAAGAAAATGTATTATTCTTATAAATTGATTTAAATAATAACTTATTTTGGTCAAAAATTCCAAAGAGAAGAACACTCTTGATTATTGCAAGCAATAAAGAAGACTTTGTTCTTCAAGCAATTGTTATTGACAAGAAGCAAGACAGAGTTCAAAGTTGAAGGTTGTGTAGAAGATTTTGCTGAGTTTCTATTTGGGTTGTTGTTATAAGTCTAAGTAATTGGGTTGTAATTCTAGATTTATTACTGGAGTAAAAGAGAAGTTCTGACTTGAGTTATTAGAATTAGTTTCTTTGATTATAGAGTTTAATTTAAAACTGTTCTTTGAAGGTAGTGGATTTGAGGAAAAGTACTATTTAAAAGGTTATGATTTTTACTTCTTTGAATAAATAGATTTTCATGTAAAATTCTGGGTGTTATTACTTTCTCCTAATATTCGTATAGGCAAAACATACTGAATTCACTTTCTCCTAATATCCGTATAGGCAAACATACTGAATCAAATTCAGAGAGGAATAAAAATGGTGCAGGTGGGCGGTGACAGTTATTTCGCACAGTAAGTAAATAATGAATGCTTAGATATCGATTGATGAGTTCAACCTTTTTTAAGACTTTGTCTAAGTATGGCTTTAGAAAATCAATCATATCACAACTTTTTTCCTTCCATATGTACTGTAGATGAAGAGAATGAAAATACAAGTAATGCTCTCCCCTTGAATCCTCCATAGATTTTCTTCTCGTTTCTTGTAGACGTGTGCAACCAGAAAAAGATTTTGCTTCCATAACAAATATTGACTCTTGTATAGTTTGCTAGTTTATTGTTGATTCTCTTTCTCTTCTTTTATAGGCAAGTGTGATAGCTGCACTTTTCATGCTTGATCTTCTTCACTTCATGATCTTGTACAGATATGATTATATATATATAAAAAGTACATATAATTTGAGACCTTTCCAATTCCAACAATCAAGACTATCATTATTTTATTTTATTTTTTATTTTTTGCAAGCAGATGCTTTCCATGCAAGTCATCAAGTGGTATCTTAGCATGGACTCATTAATTATATATATATATATATATTCTTTCTTTTATTATTGGAGTACCAATCTCCTTCATATGATTTGCATTTGTCATGGATATCTTTCTTCCAGAATAACTAATATTCTTCCTATTAGTATTCTTGAACCCTTCATCCTTTTGAGTTTGGACTTTGATCAATTTGAATGTGTACTCTTTTTATGAACTTGATATTTCGGACGTATCTTGATATTCCATAACTATTGGACCTTCCTTAAGTAACAAATCGATCTTGATCTTTTCTTTTTGTAGAATATTAATTACCTTGATTTGGGCAGGTCTTTTTCTTTTATATCTTCTCCTATATAAAAAAAAATATTCTACACGTCCATTTTGTTTGTAAGGTTTGTATCTAAGAGTATCCCACTGGATCAAAATTGTTAGCTCTTAAATACAGAAGTCAAATTTTTGAGTGCCAATCAGGAATTTCAATAATCCTTTTTATGAAAAAAGTTAGGGTGATTTAAGAAGGGTATCTCACAAAATCTGGTGTAATAATTATTGAAATACAATAGAGAGTCAATCATACCTTGTCACTAAGTGATTATTATTTGAATATTAACATGGGAGTTAAATAAGATTCAATAGAAGAATTTCAAAATTGAATTGAGGAATGTAATTATGAAATTTTAGTTTAATAATTCGTAATTTATTATGGTATGATTATTTCAGATATTTCAAAATGATTTTATAATAAAAAGCCTCGTTAAATAAATTTTGTGATCTCTATTGTGCTTGAATAATTAGAAATTAAATAGGATCTGATTTCTTGGTGAAAAGGAAAGATCTAACGGATCTGGAAAAGATTTTAAACCCTAAAACATGTGGTTATATAAAGGTCTTATATCATAAGAAGGCTAATAGTTTTACACATGTTTCTATACTTTTTTCCATGAGAAATTCGCCAACACTAATTTCACATATTCCAATACTATTCCGGTGATATAGCAAAAGATTGTGGAACTGACGGTGATCGTGACTGGTTGATTCTGCTGATACGCAACAGCATTGTTGCAGTCTATTGATATTGGAGATCAATTTCATTGATGAGTTATTCACGCTTCGAGAGATAATCTATTTATATCTGTATATTTTAAATGTCTATATTACATGCAAGTTTGATTTAACTATTTGCTTTCGCTATTTACGCATTATGCTATTTCAACATAAATACATAAAAGGAAATTAGAAAATTTATACACCACATATTTGATTCTTTTGCTCCAAGAGAACATTGACAGCCAAGTCTTAAGTATTAAACCAATAGGATGGATATGAACCCCACAGAATGCATTCAGCTGATACAGAGCACATTAAAGACTATACATTTTCCACTCATTCATGTCCGACTCGATCCGCCCATTTACTACTCCTAGTAGTAGGTATAGTTTCATTAATTGAATAGTCCTAACAAAATAGTTTGACTTTTATAAAGAAATTCCTTCGCTCGCATTCCCTTTATTTTGATTTATGTGACACACTTTCCTTTTTAGTCGGTCTAAAAAAGAATATATATTTTTATATTTAGTAACAATATAATTTTAAATACTCATTTCACCCTGAATGAGATGATTTATAACACATAAATATTTATGACTTGTTTTAGATTATAAATTTTAAAAATCTTCTCTTATTTCTTAAATTTTGTATTCAAATAAAATATATCATATAAGTTGAGACGGAAGAGGAAGTATATAACTTTGTGAATTTAAGTGTGAATCGAATAACTTTTGCTCATACATTGATAGTTAGTTGGGCATGTGCCAGCCACTCATATATTTGAATGGGTCAACTCATAGAAACTTTGCCATCAAATAGAAAAGTCAGCAATTTTGCCACCTCCACAAATGCATGAATCAAATTCTCTGAGTCTTCCTATATAAAGCCCTCCTCTTCCTTACTTTCACTTCATCCTCAGCTTTCACTCCTTGTTTCAAGTAATAATACAATTGCTTTTGCAGCTGTTACTTTGGTCCCTAAATTGCACCATTTCCCCCTCATAAAATTCATCTCTTCCTGACATGAAACTGTCTATTTTCAATCTTACTATGATCTCTTTATTACTACATTCAGAAAGGTTTTTCATACTCCCAACAGCTGAGATTTCATCATTCCAATCACTTTGTGCTTTGCTCTAACATGCAGTGTGACACGTGCAAGGAAATTCTCAGCTTCCAAAATTACAACATTCAGAATGGTTGTACATTGTTGTCATAGTTTTCGGTCGAAGCTAAATCCATTATACTTTGACAATGCAATTCGGAGCATTCCAACGTATACATCATTAAGGGACATTTTGCCTCACGATCTACTGTGGTGCGGGGAGCAATTGAACAAAAATGTGAAGGTGCAGGATGATGTTGTGGTGAGGAAGTTCGTAGAGAATTGAGAGAAGGATCCACGATGTTTTTCCGTTGGGGATTTTGACGGAGCTATGCTAATTTAGCGTCACTGGCTCTCCAAACATATACAATGAATTACAGATCAAACAACAAGCCTTTCATTGTTTCCGTGACAAAACCACCTCTAAATCCACGCTTCCTCCTCTTTCTCTCCCCGGAAACATTGATATCTTCCCGTCAAATTTATTCGCCCACTCAGTCCGAACAGAAACGGGCATGCCCCATTCTCGTACATCGAAAACCTCGGCGAGTTCTAAATTATTAGCATAGCTCCGTGAAATTTTCGAGCAGAAAACACGTGGATCCTTCTCCCAATACTCATCACGACATCATCGTGCGCCTTCACGTTTTTATTCAATTGCTCTACTGCACCACTTTAGATTGTGAGAAAAAACGTCCCCTGATGCATAATTAGTTGAAATGCTCTGAATTGTGTTGCCGAATTATAACAGATTTAGCTTCTGGTGGAGACTATGGCGACGATTTACAGTCATTCAGAATGTCGTCATTTTGGAAGCTCATAACTTCCCTACATGTGTCACACCACACACCAATGCAATGCGCAAAGCAATTGAAATGATGAAATCTCAGCTGTTGACAGTATGAAAAATCTTTCTGAATATAGTGAACAGAGAGCATAGTAAGATCAGAAACAGAGCGTTTCAGGTCAGGATCAAGAGAAGATTTTTGGAAGGGGAAAATGGTGCATTTGGAGATCAAAGTTACAGCTCTGTAAGGCGTTGTTAATTAGCAGTAGCTTCTTCAAAGCTTTTGCTAAGTTCTAATTTGATAACATAAAGATTTATTATTTGATTTTTGTTGTTCTTCCGTAGCTTCTTTCCATAAGGTTTTCTGTCTTTGCTAATTTATTACTCCCTTTTGAAATCACTACCTGCTCACTAAGATATTGAACCTGGTTCAATTAAATTACAAGTGCAGAATAATAATAATAAAGAACACCGGATGTAACGTGAAAAAACCTCATTGCTCAAGGGAGTTCCAGAAAACACGACCTATCGAATAGGATTTTATTTAACTCACGAGTAGGTTTTAGACTACAATTTTGCAATCAAAGGGACTAACTCTAGTACCTCAATCTCTACAATTTCTCAAATTACAATCGCCTATTCACAGACTATAAACTCTAGTCTCTGAAGTACAACACAATCACACCAACGTAACTTGACTCAACTAACTTTAGAAGAGAAAGTTACAACTCAAAAATACAAATAACAAACTCAATCAAGATAGGATAATTCTTCTGCTCGAATTCTTCGCTTACAAGAACCTAGTCAGGTGAGAGTGTTTCTTGCTATGAACGACTATTGCTTCAGACTAATCTCCTTGATGGCCAATGCAATAGCTGAATGTTCTGTAGTTGTTTATGATCATTATATAGCACCAAAGAACATGGTCTTTGTCAAACCTACATTTGTTTCAAATAAGGACAAAAATCCTAAAAGGACTTTGTTTCGTCAAGTCTTTCCTTATCCTAAAGAAGGAAAAAAGAGTCCCAACAGGACTTAATTCCCTTAACTCAGATTTTCCATATCTGGTTCTTTCCTAGTCAAATACAACTTGCCTTTTGAAAAGAATCCTAAAAGGATTTGGTTCCCTTGTACGTATCTGGTTCTCTCCTAGTCAAATACAACTTGCCTTTTGTAACACCTCGGAAGTGTGTAAGAATAGACCCGGGAGGTTGAAAGTTTAAAACTGCAGAAATTGGGAAAAAGTTGCAGGACGAGCCATGGGACGACTCGTGATATCAAACCACGAGTAGTTGTATGCGATTATGGTTAGGATCAGGTTGGGTGGATGTGTGAACCACGGGAGACGTGACGACTCGTTAAGGAAAACAATGAGTCATCGTTAGCCGTCGTGGGAAGGGGTTAGGTTCTTCAGGAGGCATGCAACGAGCGACCCAACGACCTGTTAGGAGAAACCACGAGTCGTTGGTTGTGGTCATTGTTAGAGGTTAAGAATTTCCAGTGTAGGTAATGGGTTAAGACCACGACTCGTTGGAAGGAACCACGAGTCGTGGTGAGGCTCGTGGTAAGTGGGTTTAGATTTTATGATGAGCAAACAACGGACGGTGTAATGGATCGTGGTTTCAGAGGACGAGTCTTCTTGTCCGTCCGTTGGTTAGTTCTGAGAGAAGACTTTCAGCAGCCCATTCAACCAGGGACATGACGGGTCGTTGTTGGTTCCCACAACCCGTGGGTACCACTCGTGGGTTCCTTCCGGCCAGTTTTCATGGCGGGCTCATCAAGGGTATTTTTGACTTTTTCACGATATAAGGTCCTAAACTACGTTGTTTTGGCTTGGAAAAGCTGGGTTTTTAAGAGAATGACCTATTCTAAACTCTCATTCATGCATGCAAGAACTTTGAGAGGTAATTCAAGGGGATTTCAAGCTTTTCACCTCAATTCCTTCAATTTCATTCTTGGGCTTTCAAGGAGGGTTAGGAGTTGATAATCCCAGGTATGTAAGGTCTTCAATGGGTGGATCCTCCCACACCCATGCTCCTTCTCTATTAGTTACTCAAATTTTATTTAAAGACTCATGGGGTTTTATGTTCAGTTTGTTTAAAAATTTAATGATTTAACTATGGGTCTTGTGATTTTGAAACCCTATCATTATCTACTGACGTTGATCATCTTTTGAGTTCTAAATTGATCTTAATATGGCTGATTTCAAATTTCTAATCAATTAAGCTTGATTATACATGTTCTATGATAAATCGATTTATGCCCCATTGATCCATGGATGTTTTGATAAGCCCAGTATGTATTATGAATTAAATCATGAATATATTATGTTATCTATTATGATCTTATGTAAACTTAAACTATATGCATGATCTATAAGTATGTACGTATTTTATTAAGCATGAAATATGTTTTTGGCTGACTCACGGGCCTCAAGTTATGGCTAGTTCACGTATGTTCAAGCATGTTTATGATTATTATGATTTAACTAGCCCATGAACTCATGTATGTATTATTATGAACACTATATACGTTTTGGGAATAGTATTGAACACCGAGTAGGTTCGGGGCTTAGATTAAGCCCCAGATCTCATGAACTACATGCCACCGTAGGTATGTTGGGACCCATTCATGTTTTTCCCTGGCCAATGGCCCTTTTTCATGTGTGATCACGCCCTTCATGGTCCTACCCTTGGCAAGGTACGAACACCCTCCCGACTAGGGTTACAAGTCGAGATTCATGTGTGCTCATATGGGGTATGTCGGTTAAGAGAATCTCCCACTATTCCTCATGATTTATGCATGTTTATGACTATATATATGGGCTCAAGTTATGCTCAGTAAGAATTTTTCTCTTATGATTTTGATTACGATTGTATTATGAATGTATCGAAAACCTTGAGCCTTACGTTATATTACGATAATTATGTTATGAGCATGTTGTCCTACTCTTATGATCATTTATGAGTTTTATACATGTTTTAAATGTATGTTTTTCTTACCTTGCATACTCAGTACATTCCACGTACTGACCGCATACTTTCTATGTTGTATCGTCTCATGATATAGGTCCCAGTTCTCAGGCGCATCCTCACCTGTAGATAGATTCGGACTTGCTCTCTGCGTATTTGGTGAGTCCTCATGTTCCGAATGCTACATGTTCACACTCTATGTTATTCCTTCAGTTTCTAGATGTTGGATTAGTTGGAGAGTTGTCCCATTAATCCGCCTTTCATGTTTAGAGGCTTATCAGACTAAAAAGTTGTATTCCACCATATTGTATAAGTATTGTACTGTTTTCTCTCATGTTATGTTATGATTACGTTCTCTATGCTAAGTCTTCCACTCATGTGATTGAATTAGATGTATGTTCATGCCATGGGTCGACCTGCGTCTCTCAGGGCTCCTTGTCCTGTGTGTATGATCCGGGTGTACGTTTGGGTTGTGACACCTTTAGAAAAGAATCCTAAAAGGAATTGTTTCCTTGTACGCGTTGAACTTATTCAATCCCGCGTGTTGGCTGTCTCTTTCCTTATTTAATATTTTCAGATCCAAGTCAAATTCATACCTGTAAAACTTTCAGTTGTGTAGTGAACCTGGTTACCTATGTCAGTCATCAAAATCTTCACATAACATATTCCCCCTTTTTGATGATGACAAATATATATGCATATGAATCTGGTTGACACCCACATATGCATATGAACTTGGTTTTACTTTGTCAGTTGTAAAAACTTTATCAATTACAGTCAATCATCAAAACTCTTCTAATAACAAATTCCTCCTTTTTGATGATGACAAACAATATACTCACGTCTTTCCTCTTTTTATATCATTGAAAAGTTTTTAGACAAAGAACCTAGTAAGTATCACACATGTGCAAAAAATTACTAAACCATGACCACTGAGGCAACACTTAATAGAACAAGGCTGAAACAACATAAATTGTTAGAGAAAACTGATGTATGAGTCATCTAATGAGAAGATAGATTGGGTGCACAAGGAAAGAACCAAACAAGCCAGTGATGTACCAAATTCAGCACATAGTATCCAGCTTGTAAGCAAAGTACAACCACAGATAATAAGCAATGGAGAAGGGAAGACTCAAAAAGAACTTCAGGAGGAGGAATGGGTAGTTTTATCTATCAAAAAGAGAAGCTTGTCAAATCTATTGTTGTGGACACTTTATTCACTAAGCATTCTGTCTTTGAGAGTAGAAATCTCAGCACTAGTAGTGGGTCTAGGATTTCATATCAATGGCAATGGGTGGTTATTACAGATCGTTGAAGCTAGCAACGACCCGTGGAGTCGACCGTTGGAAGGGGACTTAAGGATGGTCCAGTGGGGGGTGATGGAAGGACTGATGAGTCGTTGGATCAAGAAACGACTCATCAAGTCGGTCTTTGGATAGGTGGCAGGTTGGGGAACTAGTGTAGTTAACGGAAGGTGTTGACAAGTCGTTAGGTGTAGTAACGACTCGTCCTGTTGGTCATTGGTTGAGGAAGCAGGAACCATGAAACAGACCAGTGAAGTCAACGGATGGTCACCACGAGTCATGGTGGGGACCAACGACTCGTGGTGGGGTCGTGGTCTCAAATTGGGCAGATTTTTAAGTTTTTCTCAGGGGTATTTTAGTAAAGTCCTACGCTTTCAGTTTTAAAATGACATCGTCTTGGGATTTTAAGAGAAGTTTTTAGGGGATTTTCAAGCCTAATCTCTCATTCTCTCATTCTCTCAAATCTCCTTCCTTTCCTCTCAAGATCAAGGATTCAACCAAGAGTTTCCTCAAGGCTTCATGGTGTAATTTAGAGTGGAATTTCTCCTACCAGGTATGTGGATTTTTCAACAAGTATATCCTTCCATCCTTGTACCCCGAAATGTTTTATCAAAAACCCGATTTCAACTATTCTAGAAAAGCATGACATAGGGTTTTGATTGATAGGTGATTTCTTCTATATCGTACATAAATTCTAACACCCATTAGGATTATAAGTTAATTATGATTATAGAATTATTTGTTTATCTTGAATTATGTGCTAGATGGTGAAAAATGCATAATTATAAAATGTTCTTCATGAGATGGCTTGAACTTTGAATGAGACTTTATTATTGTTCACTCGATTATAGTAATAACTCGTATCCATGTTTAAAATATGTGAAGATCGTATGATTATATCTAAGAACTTGAATATGCCATTGGATAAATATGTTGAGATGAGATTAGGGTTTATGGGCTTGAGAAATTGAAAGTAAATATGTATTTCCATTATGTTTTCGATGAAGTTGTTTTGAGTATGAGGTAAACCTATGATAATAGCATAATTATTGTACCTTTCTTATGAATTGGAGTAAATTTTGAGATGGGTTATATGAAATGAAAATGTATGCTTCTCCCATGATCTCGTTGTAAATGCTTAAGGTATGAGTGAAGTGTATGGGCTTTCCAAAAATCTAAATAAATGAAGTAATGTATCTATGTTAGAGTGTAAATTAGACCTATGGATCCTACACGACCCTATGTTATATGTTGTACATTATAAACTCGGAACTTGAACGTTGTGGATGGGTGTAAAGTGTGATGTGATTGTTTAATGCTCATGTGTCACACCCCGCCTTGGGGGGTATGACTGGCACCTGGTGCCCTACTAGGACCTAAACTGCTGGACTGCCAAGCCTGGGCACATCTGGTGTCTGGCTGGCTCTAACTCATATTTCTGGAAACAAAGGGCTATATAACGGCTGTAAACACAGCCCCCGGCCCATTGGCCTATAGCCTCCTGTACCTGTACTAACAGCTGACCAGAAGCATATCAATATAGGGAAACCTATACAGGCCGACAAGGCCACCATGCTGTCTAGTTATCTATAACTCAACCCTGAAGTACTGGATAGCTACGTGACCGGCAAGGTCACCACTACTGTCGAACTATGGCCCCACACGGCCAACATAAAAGAAACAGAAGTACTAACAGCTAACAACTGCACGGCCTCACACGACCGGCTCATCTGACCACAGGGAAACATATACAGACTGCAAGCCTCTAGGAATAGCAATAGAAATGATCGGGACAGGGCCCCGACCTACCCGTATTATACAACAAAAGAAAATGAAATACACCTCTGGAATTCAGTCTCCGGATGATAGGAGCTGAATACTCGATCGCTGATAGGAATCACGTGGTATCGCCTGCTCGTCTATGAGTACCTGCAGGCAAGTAATGCAGCGCCCCACCGGGCGTCAGTACCGCTGGTACTGAGTATGTAAAGCAATAACTGAAAGAAATATCTAAAAACAATAATATAACTGATGAAACTGAAGTAGAGAGAAATAGATTAACTGTCTGATAATGTAAGTCATACCTTCTCTCAATTATACTGGAAGGAGTAGGATTCATACCTGGAGACGTATCGTTCTACTGCTGATCTACTCGTATCTATCATAACATGGCATAACATAACATAGCATAACATAGCACACACAAACCTTACCCGGCCCCCATAAGCCGGGAGGTACAACCAGCACAGAATCTATACCCCTACCCCAGTCATCCCATCTCCTATAAACCCTGTAAGCATCCTGCCGGTCCCCTGGGTATGCACTTGGGCTCGCTGAGCCCCTGACTATAACTGCATCTGAGTCTGGAGGACTCCTGAATCAACACCCCGGGCGTATCCGCTCGACGGGGGTGTATAAGGGCCGACCAAGGCACAATATGGGGAAAACTGGCATCCCATCTTCCTCCCCTGTGGGACGGCATGCCACTCCGTAGAGCGACGTATCCTCGTCCTCTGGCGGACGAGTTGATACAGCTATCAACCCTGGGCGGTCATGGATGCTCGGTAGTCCAACCCCAAACAATACAACAGTCTCAACTAGTAATACTATCTGCATGTCCCACATACTGAAGCTAACGATAATAAAGTGTTTGTACATACTGCATGCTGAACTAGCGATAGTGATATGTACATATTTAATACATGCTGAGACTGAACATAGCATATGTACATAAATATAATCTTCTACCATACTGTACTGAGTCTAATGCTGAACATGATATAGTATTTCTGCTGAAAACCATGCGGTATACTGAGTTTCTATAGTAACAGGATTTACAATTCCTAATATGCTTTCTAACCTCATTTTAACTTATCATTCTGCTTCTGAGATGTCTTACAGATATTACATTGCTTTACTGGATTTCAACTGAATACGATATTATCCTTACATCCTGTGTCACATCACGTACTAAGCATGCTGTGCAGTTTCTAACACTTGTATCAGAATCTATATCGTGCTAGCGAGTCTCACGCTGATCATAACATGGCGTTTCTAATATCGTACCATCATTCATAGTAAACATCATACATGGCTTCTGAATATTCTACTGGCCTTTAAATTACTATACTGTACCAAGATTACTAACTTGCCGAGGGAACTAGCTTTACATACCTTATCCTCGAACTATCCGTCTGTCGGACGAGGCTCGGCCGGTACTTCAACTATTTCCTCCCAACTGCATTCATAAATATGTCAATTAATACTAAATACAGCTTTATTGTAAAGAGCAACGTCACTTTCGATATAGTTTATAGCCTAAACTTAGGCTTATCGAAAGACGGTCGAAAACTCGCTATTTTTCAAAGGTCCAGAAGGGAGAACTATTCACTTCTCAGCTAGGAACACATAGACACTAATTTAGAGCAATTCCACTTACCTTAGCTCGGTAGCTCGACGATTCGTCGGCCGTATTTCACGAAACTCAATCCGTAGGAATGCTCTCTACTGCTAAATACATCGGTATCTGAGGTTAATTTGAGTTTGGACAGCGTTTAGCAGCGTAATTGGATGAAAATTATATTACTACTTCGTTCCTTTTTCCCTCTCTGCTGGTTTGCTCTGTTTTCTGGAAATTTATAAGTGTTTTAATCATTTAAAACCGAAGTGGGGCTTTATATACTTGGGCCTGGACAAGGCCAACGTGTCACGTAGCCAACGCGGAGGCTTCACCTCCGTGACACGCTGCCATCGCGGAGGGGTTCTGCCTCGGCTCCTTCCGCGATGGTTCGACAGGTTTCTCGTCCGATCTTTTCCCGGGCCTTTCTCTAGCACGTATGGCCTCCAAATATGCTTAACCAACGTACGAATAGGTCATCTAGGTGCCGCGAATCCTACGGGGTATAACATTCTCCCCCCCTTAAGAACATTCGTCCTCGAATGTATACTGCTATCTAGAGGACTACTTAATTTACTTGTTTAGTAAAATTTCGCCAGAGTTTCCCCTGTAATATGGACTATAGCAAAAACCTGAAATGCAGAAAAGTCCAATACAGGTACTGCACGCAATATTTTAAAATCCACTGGATAACTAAGTATCAATCCTTCTCATTCACACACATACAACTATACGGTACTGCATAAATAATAATATGGACATACCGGTCGCCTGACTAGTCCTGAAATAGGTGAGGGTATCTGGCTTTCATATCTTCTTCAGCTTCCCACGTCATTTCCTCACGATTCCTGTTACGCCACAATACTTTGACAGACGCAAGATCTTTAGTCCTCAACCTGTGAATCTGTCTGTCTAAGATAGCTACGGGAACCTCTTCATATGCTAACTCTTCTGTGACCTGGACATCCTGAACTGGAACTACTGTAGAAGGGTCTCCTATTTCAAACTAGCCCACCGACGATCTACATTTTCGCCTGTATAACGCCTCGAAAGGCGCCATCTGGATAGCTGAATGATAACTGTTATTATAAGCAAATTCAATCAACGAAAGATGCTCATCCCAGCTACCCCCAAAATCTAGCACACACGCTCATAGCATATCTTCGAGCGTCTGAATTGTACGTTCAACCTGCCCATCTGTCTGGGGGTGGGAAGCTGTGCTTAGATTAATTTGCGTCCCCAGCCCCTTCTGGAACGATTTCCAAAACCTGGCCGTGAACTGCGCTCCTCTGTCTGAAATAATGGATACTGGCACTCCATGCAATCTGACTATCTCTCGGATATACAACTTCACATAATCTTCAGCCGAGAAAGTAGTTCTAGCTGGCAGGAAATGAGCTGATTTAGTCAATTTGTCAACTATTACCCATATAGAGTCATGTCTGTGTTTGGTACGGGGTGATCCTGCCACAAAATCCCTATTCACTGCTTCCCATTTCCAGAGAGGCACAGCTATGTCTTGAGTTAACCCGCCTGGTTTCTGATGTTCTGCTTTCACCTGTTGGCAGTTAGGACACTGGGCTACAAATTCAGCAATTTCTCTTTTCATACCTGGCCACCAGTAGTTCTCTTTGATGTCCATTTTTGTCGTATCGGGGTAAAGAAATAACGGGCGTAATGTACCTCGTTCAAAATCTGCTGGTGGAGCCCTGAAACATCTGGAACATATAGACGGCCTTTACAACGCAGCACTCCACCCTCTGTTACCTGAAAACCTGGCGTTTTCCCCTGCTAACCAGGTCAGGATTCTTATACTACCGTTCTTTTTATTTTCACAACTGATGACGACACGGCGGTGTTTTCGATTACCGCTCTGTTGTCCTTCATTTCTGTTACACGAAAGGCTAAATTGATCATTTGATGTATCTTTCTGACCAACTCCCGTTGCTCGGGCTGCCCATACACCACAGTTCTAATAGATCTATAGCTAAGAGCGGTTGTTGCTCCATTACCTCTTCTTGGCTGATATAACATTTTCATACTTAGAGAGCTCGACATATAATTAACGGTTATACTGACTTGTCTTGCCGAAGAGATTGACAGGTAGTTTACAGGCGTAGCTAGAGCTTACCTGGCCCTCCGGCCACATGCTAAGGCTACTTGTTGCTGAGATAACCTGAACGACCGTCTGCGCACCTTGTGCCTTTATCTGATCAGAGGATCCTGATATTGACCATGACCTCTAATGATCTGGCTGCATAACCTTAATTAACTGAATAATCGGGTTGAATGACCCGAATGTGGTAGTAGTCTAATAATGCTCTAACTGTTCTACTTGAGTACTTATAGTTCATGCATAACTGCAGACTTGTGGGCATCTAATTACTTTGTTATTTTGCTTGAACCACTATAAGGCTGGGCTTAATCAAACTTACTCCCAGGCGATCAATCTCTAGGTCTTCACGGGGAGTCTACTGATCCCCTGGTCTTAGTAAACACTGTGCTAGCAGGGTACTATCAATTTCTTACGCCTTGTGTGTATCCACTTGGATTTATACTGCTATTCTGGGGAATTCTCGGTCTTATGAGCTATTCTGTAAATACTGGCCTTTTGCTAGGGCTCTGTATCTAAATATCTTACGAGAACCAGCTGAAGTACTAGTTTGTCGCTGACTACTGATGTGGACCCTTCCTTGGGGTACCCACGGGTATTCTGACTGGGACGGCCGGCTGTCTTATGGGGTGTTTCACATAATAACTGCTAGGTTGGTTAAGGCCGACTCTCACCTACAAGGCTGGAAAAATGACGTACGACCACTTAACATACTAGAACAATTCTGGTATTGCTAATTTTTAAAATTTGCCTATTCGGCCTCTAATCCTGGTTCTAGCACATACACTACTGTTACCGATCTTCAGGGATGCTTCCTTGCTAATGCAGGCGCCAGCTGGTCGGTAGACCGTCTAACTGCGCCCTTATCACCTAGTCATCTGGTTTAGGCCATTAACTCTGATAAGCTCCTAGAGCCTAGATCTGGCAACAACACATAAGTCTATTAACTTAATAACTGAGAACTGAGATAGTTTCTATGACTTCATACGTAATTCACACTTAATCTGTCCTTTCTCTTCTCCTTTCCCTTTCTCCTTTCTTCTCTCCTTTTCTTTCTTTCTTCTCCCCTTTTTTTTGGCAAGGGGGGGTCCTGCAATGCAATTTGTACATGCTTTCTATTACTAATCAGCATCTGTGATTGTACCCCTTATAGGCAACTACTCACAGCATATCTATTATCTATATATATATATATATATATATATATATATATATATATATATATATCAATATCTACGTACAATATGTACTGAATTTCGCGGTAATACATAATCTCTGACATGCTCTGCTGAGTCTCATGCCGTACATGATACACCGCTTCTACGGCCTAATAATATCTCCTGCCCTGACTTATCATTTCATTGTATTGTCACCCCATTTAGGCATATATTGAGAGCCATGACTGTCTGCTGGGCCTTATCTCTAGGCTACACTAGATTAGAATTGCTGTATCAGTAATTTCTTAACTTCTCCATAGCGGACATACTGCGGTATTCTGAACCGCAATCTTACTGTCAGTCCGAGGCTTAATCCTTAATACGATATTTTATCAATCCGGGGGTAATTCTAATTTCCCCACAAGATCTGACATTCCTGCTTCTTTCCCTCATCTTACTTAAGCTGAACTCTGGGGTTCAAGGTGCCTGCTCTTCATTGTTAACAAGATTGCTGGTCCAGTATCAGTTCATACTTCCCCTGACTTGCAGTCAGACCTATCTGATTCATATGACCCCTCACCCTTTCGATATCACAACTGGATCATAACTACAATCTTACAGGTATGTCTTTGTCTTGCTATCTGTTAGCATATGTAACGGACTTGGCCTTTTTCTGACTCGAACTTGACTATTACTCGGCATTTATCACTAACAGGTCTTTTACCCCTGCTTCGGGTAAGCTAACGGTCTTACTTTCTCTACTGGCTTATTGTAAAAAGGGTCTGCACAACTTACGTAATCCTAGGGGCTCTTTATACTTTCTAATACTTACTAGGATCAATCAGCCCATCTTTACTTACCGCTGGATTTGGCAACCCCATCTCAAGTCTTATGCCCCTTTACTATACTGGCATCAAAATCAAGAGGTAGGAATAGCCCTTTTCTTATTGCAACAAATAAAAGCATTTAACTGTACCATATCCAAAAAGATGTATTTGGGATTCTTGCATTTCCCTCTCTTTCTTATACTTACCTGGTGGTCTGACCTTGTCTGTAATCTTAGTCAGATCTTATATGGCTAATAAATAAATCAACTCGTATGTACATTACACTCCTGACTTCCTATTCTGATGTTATCAACGTATACTGGGGATAGTACCGATAAAGGTATCATGCTGGGAGGTCTCGGGTACCTTCCTCCTGCTGCTGTAGTTATCATGTAACTGGTTGATGCCTTCTTCTATTGCTATATCTGATCTTCTGCCTGTAATAGGGTAATGCTGATCTGCCTTTGTATCTGTAATCAAAGAATACGGTAAGTTTTTAGAAACTCCACCCTATACTGTACCGCTCTAAAGCACGACTGACTGAGAAGGAAGGGTAACCATCCTATCATGCCTCGCAGCCTCCTGCCTATAGTATGTGGTGCACAACACATCCATAGACAAGACTCTACTTAGCACGGCTTGCAGACTCCCTGTGACACGACCTGCTCTGATACCAGGTTTGTCACACCCCGCCTTGGGGGGTATGACTGGCACCTGGTGCCCTACTAGGACCTAAACTGCTGGACTGCTAAGCCTGGGCACATCTGGTGTCTGGCTGGCTCTAACTCATATTTCTGGAAACAAAGGGCTATATAACGGCTGTAAACACAGCCCCCGGCCCATTGGCCTATAGCCTCCTGTACCTGTACTAACAGCTGACCAGAAGCATATCAATATAGGGAAACCTATACAGGCCGACAAGGCCACCATGCTGTCTAGTTATCTATAACTCAACCCTGAAGTACTGGATAGCTACGTGACCGGCAAGGTCACCACTACTGTCGAACTATGGCCCCACACGGCCAACATAAAAGAAACAGAAGTACTAACAGCTAACAACTGCACGGCCTCACACGACCGGCTCATCTGACCACAGGGAAACATATACAGACTGCAAGCCTCTAGGAATAGCAATAGAAATGATCGGGACAGGGCCCCGACCTACCCGTATTATACAACAAAAGAAAATGAAATACACCTCTGGAATTCAGCCTCCGGATAACATGAGCTGAATACTAGATCGCTGACAGGAATCACGTGGTATCGCCTACTCATCTATGAGTACCTGCAGGCAAGTAATGCAGCGCCCCACCGGGCGTCAGTACCGCTGGTACTGAGTATGTAAAGCAATAACTGATGGAAATATCTGAAAACAATAATATAACTGATGAAACTGAAGTAGAGAGAAATAGATTAACTGTCTGATAATGTAAGTCATACCTTCTCTCAATTATACTGGAAGGAGTAGGAGTCATACCTGGAGACGTTTCGTTCTACTGCTGATCTACTCGTATCTATCATAACATGGCATAAC
Organism: Datura wrightii; assembly: GCA_035772735.1. NCBI lineage: Eukaryota > Viridiplantae > Streptophyta > Magnoliopsida > Solanales > Solanaceae > Datura > Datura wrightii. The sequence goes on along the minus strand of JASDFA010000023.1, from coordinate 73,820,967 downwards.
ATAACATAGCATAACATAGAACACACAAACCTTACCCGGCCCCCATAAGCCGGGAGGTACAGCCAGCACAGAATCTATACCCCTACCCCGGTCATCCCATCTCCTATAAACCCTGTAAGAATCCTGCCGGTCCCCTGGGTATGCACTTGGGCTCGCTGAGCCCCTGACTGTAACTGCATCTGAGTCTGGAGAACTCCTGAATCAACACCCCGGGCGTATCCGCTCGACGGGGGTGTATAAGGGTCGACCAAGGCACAATATGGGGAAAACTGGCATCCCATCTTCCTCCCCTGTGGGACGACATGCCACTCCGTAGAGCGACGTATCCTCGTCCTCTGGCGGACGAGTCGATACAGCTATCAACCTTGGGCGGTCATGGATGCTCGGTAGTCCAACCCCAAATAATACAACAGTCTCAACTAGTAATACTATCTGCATGTCCCACATACTGAAGCTAACAATAATAAAGTGTTTGTACATACTGCATGCTGAACTAGCGATAGTGATATGTACATATTTAATACATGCTGAGACTGAACATAGCATATGTACATAAATATAATCTTCTACCATACTGTACTGAGTCTAATGCTGAACATGATATAGTATTTCTGCTGAAAACCATGCGGTATACTGAGTTTCTATAGTAACAGGATTTACAATTCCTAATATGCTTTCTGACCTCATTTTAACTTGTCATTCTGCTTCTGAGATGTCTTACAGATATTACATTGCTTTACTGGGTTTCAACTGAATACGATATTATCCTAACATCTTGTGTCACATCACGTACTAAGCATGCTGTGCAGTTTCTAACACTTGTATCAGAATCTATATCGTGCTAGCGAGTCTCGCGCTGATCATAACATGACGTTTCTAATATCGTACCATCATTCATAGTAAACATCATACATGGCTTCTGAATATTCTACTGGCCTTTAAATTACTGTACTGTACCAAGATTACTAACTTGCCGAGGGAACTAGCTTTACATACCGTATCCTCGAACTATCCGTCTGTCGGACGAGGCTCGGCCGGTACTTCAACTATTTCCTCCCAACTGCATTCATAAATATGTCAATTAATACTAAATACAGCTTTATTGTAAAGAGCAACGTCACTTTCGATATAGTTTATAGCCTAAACTTAGGCTTATCGAAAGACGGTCGAAAACTCGTTATTTTTCAGAGGTCCAGAAGGGAGAACTATTCACTTCTCAGCTAGGAACACATAGACACTAATTTAGAGCAATTCCACTTACCTTAGATCGGTATCTCGACGATTCGTCGGCCGTATTTCACGAAACTAAATCCGTAGGAATGCTCTCTACTGCTAAATACCTCGGCATCTGAGGTTAATTTGAGTTTGGACAGCGTTTAGCAGCGTAATCGGACGAAAATTATATTACTACTTCGTTCCTTTTTCCCTCTCTGCTGGTTTGCTCTGTTTTCTGGAAATTTATAAGTGTTTTAATCATTTAAAACCGAAGTGGGGCTTTATATACTTGGGCCTGGACAAGGCCAACGTGTCATGGAGCCAACGCGGAGGCTTCACCTCCGTGACACGCTGCCATCGCGGAGGGGTTCTGCCTCGGCTCCTTCCGCGATGGTTCGACAGGTTTCTCGTCCGATCTTTTCCCGGGCCTTTCTCTAGCACGTATGGCCTCCAAATATGCTTAACCAACGTGCGAATAGGTCATCTAGGTGCCGCGAATCCTACGGGGTATAACATCATGTATCTGATTAGCTATTGCAATCTAGATTAGTCTTAGTATGTGGGGACTCTCATCAACTGAGAATGTTTCCCTTAGTCTATCAGTACTTTCATCAGCTGAGAATGTTTCCCTTAGTCTGTCGGGATTCTCAGCAGCTGAGAATGTTTCTCTTAGTCTGTCTAGACTCTCATCAACTGAGAATATCTCCCTTAGTCTGTTAGGACTCTCCTTAGCTGAGAATGTCTCCCTTAGCCAGTCAGTGACTCTCTATATCAGAGAATACTCTCCCTTAGACAGTCAGGGACTCTCCCCAGCCGAGAACGTTTTCCTTAGACAGTTAGGTACTCTTTATGATATCAGTCACGGCTTCAGTCCTCTGCATTGGTTCATTTTAAAACCTTGGCGCATCAGTTGATCATAATTTAGTAAATGTTCTTATATAGTCGTTATGTTAATATGTATATGTGTATCTCATATAAGGCTGTTGTATCTCCTTTCATTTACATTACCATTAATATGTCTGGTTTACTCTTTTCTTGTATACGTGCATGTTTTAGTTTACTTACGCTTCCCGCATACTCAGTACATTCCCAGTACTGACCGCACGCCTTTATGTGCTATATCGTTTCATGATATATATTCAGGTCTCCAGACTCAGCCTCGTGGATAGATACACTTCATTTCTCTCTCAGCTGCTTGTGGTGAGTCCTCATCTACCGAGGACGTGATTTATATTTATATTTTCATTATGTTTTAGTTTTTAGATTTTAGGAGTTAGTTGGGGGCTTGTCCCAGCAACTCATTAGTGTAGTAGAGGCTTTCAGACTTGTCCAGATAGATTCAACTTTGTATCAAAGTGTTGTTACATTTGTTCTTATGGTTCCTAATTAGACTCTTTCAGTAGTTAGCTTCCGCTCATTTATGTTGTTAGTTATTTCTATTGTTAAGTGATATGTTATGATTATGTCATGGGTCGACTCGGAGCCTCTCGGGGTTCCTTGTCCCGTATTATGGCTCGGGCCTATGTTCGGATCATGACATCCTTGTTCAAGGAAGTCCTAAAAAATACGACCTATCGAATAGGATCTTATTCAACTCACGAGCAGGTTTTAGACTACAACTTTGCAATCGAAGGGAATAATTGTAGTACCTCAATCTCTACAGTTTTCTCAAACTGCAATCACCTATTCAAAGACTATAAACTCTAGTCTCTGAAGTACAACACTATCACACCAACATAACTTGACTCAACTAACTCTAGAAGAGAAAGTTACAACTAAAAAATACAAATAACAAATTCAATCAAGATAGGATAATTCTTCTGCTCCAATGCTTCGCTTATAGGATCCTGGTCCAATGAGAGTGTTCTTGCTTCAGAATAATTTCCTTGACGGCCAATGCAATAGCTGAATGTTCTGTAGTTGTTTATGATCATTCTATAGCACCAACGGACGTGGTCTTTGTCAAACTTAGATTTGTTTCAAATAAAGAAAAAGAATTCTAAAAGGACTTTGTTTCCTCAAATCTTTCCTTATCCCAAAGAAGAAAAAAAGTGTCCCAGAAGGACTTAATTCCCTTAAGTTAGATTTTCCATATCTGGTTCTCTCCTAGTCAAATGCATATGAATCTGGTTGACACCCATGTATGCATATGAACCTACATATGAACCTGGTTCACTTTGTCAGTTGTAAAAACTTCATCAATTACAATCAATCATCAAAACTCTTCTAATAACACCTTTATTTCGATTTGATTGTCATACTTTTATTTTAATTAGAGGAGAAGTTAGAAATTTAATTTTACGGGTTCTGAATGTTAGAATGATTAATTCAATTGTAATAATTCAATTCCAAATTTAATAATTGTACATATTTAATGAATTTCTTAACACAAATGTACTATTTGAGCAAAAGCTACTGAATTTGATCGAACTCATATATGAACTTCTAACTCTACCCCTGTTTATAATACGTACCTAATATTCCCTCATTTTCCATTTTAATTATCATTTTAGTTTAAAAATAATTATCACTTTAAAAATTTAAAACTAAAACCAACAATTATTTATAACTATACCTTCTTAATAATTATTACTTTTACGAACCTAAGAGACTAAAGATCCTTAAGTTTATATTTAAAAGACCAATAAATGTCAATCTTAATATAATTTTGTCTCCACTTTACTACACGATCAGTACACAAATTATATAATCAGATATAACAGTAGCTCAAAGCGCAACCAAATTTACTACACAAAAGATCTAGGACAGGGACATGGAACATGGCCTACAATGTCTTGAAAGTGTCATTAGCATAACTGGGATTCCTCTATTCGGATCGAAATAATAATGTCACTTTGGTCATTATTAAATTAATGTTAATTTTTTTTTTCATACTAGAAAAAGTTTCTCAATGCTCTGGCAATAAAAATTAATATGAATATTATAAAAATAATCTTAAAAAAGTGCTTATGTACCTGTAAAGATTATAGCAGTTCTGGCACAAGAATTTACAAAATAGCAGAAGCTTAGAAAATTTTATGATTAAAAGTTTAACTTCTAAAAGTTACTACTATTTATTAAAGAGATAATATATATTTTCCTTTTTGAACCTGTCCCTTTTTTCTTTATTTTTTATAATGAGAAAGCTTAAACTTTGTGAGGGTCTTATGACCTTTTTATATTTATTTAAAATGGTATAAACATATTATACCAATATATGAAATAAGTTTAGTGGTTTTTTACCATAATTTCTTCTCTCTATTTTTTTAAAAAAAATAAAAAAATTCAAAGAGTTTAACATTCATATTTGGTGGCTTAATTTGGCGGCGTATTTTATTTTTTATTCTTTTTTTATTCTCCATTATTCATGTTTGATATTAATGGTGATTTATAAATTCTTGAATTTTAGTTGGACGGTGATCATTTATATTAGAATTGGTTTTAATAATATTTGATGATGAGTTAAAAATATGCTTGAAACATAAAGGACTTGGCCGATTAATAATTGGCTTTTAGTTCTCAAATTATTTGCAGGAAATAGGAGAAAGGAACCAAAAGTCAACAAGGACTCTATAAGGAAAGGAATCCTTTTTCTAAGGAAAGATTGAGATTGTGGGTTGAAAAAGAAACAGAATATTTGGAATCCTAGAAGGAGTCAACAAGATCTTTCAAGAAAGGAAAAGGAGTCCAAAGTTTCCTTCTTCTAGTGGAAGACAAATTGGACATTCATGTGCTATAAATAAAGAGTCTACCACGTCCAGAAACTCATTCACTTACAAAAGATCTTCAGCAAAGTCCATTGTTCTTGAGCTTTCAATTGGCATTCAAGTTGAAGAAGACCTGATCGATGCTAGAAACTGTCCCTAAGTCTGTTCCATTACAGTCTAGGTCTAGGGTCAATTTGTAGTGAATCATTGAACGTATTTTGTTTAAATTCTATTTTTATTCAGTTGTAATTGTGTTAAAGTTCATCTTGTTAAACTAAGGGTAGTTTATACAGGTTAGGAACTTTGTAAGGGCTTAAGGGTAGGACCTTGGATTGCAGGGATTTGCAATCCGAATTTGGCTCGGTGCTTAGTGGAGTTAAGTTAAAATCCTACTAGAGAATAGGTCGTGATTTTTACACGCATTCGAGCCTGGGTGGTTTTCCACGTAAAATTCTTGTCTCTCGCTTTATTTTCTGCACTTTATTATTTCCTCTTGAATTAGGCTACTACTTAAAAGGAACAGAGTTCAAGTCCGTTCCCGTCTTAAAAAGAAAATTCAATATAAGTTTTAAATTGTGCAAAAATCTGTTAGACTCCGACCTTCCCGCTGCTCTGTATAGTCCTATTGGAGGGCAATACAATACTCTAACGATTCCTGCCTTGGTTGATGATGAATTACCTTACTCCCTTTCCATACCGGGTCTAGGGGTATAGTCTATTCTATAATATACTCTTCTTCTATCACAGAAATAGCTAAATCGGAAGTTAAGCCCTATCTCCCAGAAGCAGAAGCTAAATCAGTTGCAGGCTATAATGTAGAATATGCGCGGGATGCGATCCTTAATAGGTCACTATTGGCGGAAGCCAATGTCCCAGGGTCTCGGGGACTCATTCTGACTGAAACAAGGGGCGGGTCTTTACCAACTTCCAAATATTCTATTTTAGGGAAAAGGTGAGCGCCTGACATTGCACAATGATCCGAACACTTTGTCGCATCTTTTCGATACGAATACAGTAACGATCATATAATCAATCGCAGTAACTGGCTGTAAGAGAGCTGACTGTCTACTATCTATGTCATGCCTTGGCAGGTGAATATGAGAGAGAGGCTGTAAGTGCATTCTCTCCTTCTCCATCTTCTGGAAAGCACTCTTTGAGCATGCTGACAGAATGATTGACACTCACATCTCTCTCATTTCCAGTGATTTCGCTACAGTTTACTAGCGCATTCCTAGACTAAGACTACGGCATTGAAGAAGCAAGCTCACTCTCATTCCAGGAATCAGAGGAAGGCATTCTGTCCGGTAATGAAGTTAGAAGTTTCCGGCTTGCTTTCTCTCTTCTCTTCTCTTGCAGTTGGCAGTCTCAGTCAACCTTGTTCCGGGCCTTCGAGCCACCTTCATAGTCAATTCATTAGGGTTGTCACCTTCTACTCGGAAAAGTATCCACCCTTTTCTTTATCTGTTAAGCCTCACTGCTATGGGACTTCCTAGGAGTGATCTTTCGCCTTTATTGAGGAGATATAAAACAAGCTTACTTACTAATAAAGCGGCAAGAAGCACCTTCTTTCTCAAAGTCAACTTTCAGTAAAGTTAAGATAGAATAGGTCATCACATCCTGGGGTTGAAGAATGAGCAGCTTTAAAAAGGAAATGGCAAGCAGGAAGGAGAGTAGTAACGTCGTATTATCCATCCGAAGCAGTAGCAGGCCAGGCACTGGTCTTTCTATCTTTTGGCTGTTCCCAGAAGGAATTTCCGAGCTTTTGAAATAATAGCAACCAAGTCGAGCAGTCAAGCAGCAGGTTGAAGTCTTTGACTTCACAAGTCCTACTCTCAAGCAAAAGGCTAAGAGCGCTTGTTCCACTTCTAGCTCGTTAGGGATGGGATTCCTAAGACCTCTGATGCCCTGACTCTCAAGGTACTCTATTCCATTACATACATGGATCGGGTTGAAAAACCAGACCCAGTCTCTCTTGGAATCCTGAATATGCCAATAAATAATGAATTGTACTAATCCACATATGTCTCTCTCCCATCAATCGGTACTAGTTGAAGTAATGAAAGGTCTAATCTAGGAGTCATTACTTTAACAATTTGGATTTTCAGATTATAATTATGAGATAGTTTGATATTGATTTTTGATGGGTTTGACGATGGTTTCTGATGATTTTAATTTAGTGATGATTTCATTTTTTTTCTTGTGGAGATGGTGTTGACAAGGTTGTCGGAGAAGAAGAAAGGAAAAATTGAATAAAAAAGTAAAAAGGAAAATAAAGATATAAAATAAATAAATATATATATATATATAGTGAATAAAAGAGGAAAAAGAAAAAAAAGGTAAATGAAAATAGGGAATAAAGTTCGTTTAAGTTTAGAATTTGGCATTAAAAAAAACAGATCCATCACATTAAAAAAAATAAAAAAATAAAAGATTATATATTTATTTTTTGCCCATAATAATCAAATACTATTTAAATATTAAATATTGTCATAGGTGTATAACAGTTTGTTACTGCAACAGGCAAAAAATCTCGAAAACAGCGATGTTGTTATAGAGAGGTTTGACTGTATTTTGTTTGTTTCAATTTGTTTGTCTTACTTTCGTTTTTAATTTGTTTAAAAAGATGCTACTTTCTATATTTAATAACTTTTTACACCAAATAACCTACACAACATATTTAAGATCATAAGATTTAAAGAGTATTTTGGTACATTACACACACCTTTAGTTTAAGGCCATAAATTTTAAAAGTCTTTTTTTTTTTTCTTAAACCAAGACTAACATTAGTTTAAGGCCTTAAATTTTAAAAGTCTTATTTATTTTTTCTTAAACCAAGATAAACAAATTAAAACGGGGAATACTGTTAAGGGCTCGTTTGAAAATGATTTGAAATCAGATTGATTTAAAGTTGAAATTTTATTTGGATATGCAATTTAAATTTATTAAATTATAATATATTTTTGTCATAAACATGAAAACACCATAATTTGTGAAAACTATCAAAACTTCTTAACTCTTATACAATCTTACCACATAAGCATATCATAGTGCATAAATAAAGAATGGAGATATCCTAACACTCCACATTAATAAATCATATATCTCCATTTTTTTTATAAATAAATGCTTGTTATTATATATTATTACAAACTTTTAAAATAGACATAAACTTACAAAAATCTACTTGTCCAAAAAATTAACAATAGCAGTAATTAACTATCTCTTCTTTAATATAATTTTTTTCACAAGGTACAAATAAAATATTTACGTCGAGCGTGAATATTTTTTTATAAAAATTTAAAATGATGAATCTTTGTTTTGTAAAATATAAATTTATAAATCAATTTTTATATATTTTTAAAAAAATATGAAATCACAATATATAATTTGAAATTCTAGAGTGACAGTCAAGATAGTGTCCTTTAGCCACAACTCTATTGATACTGGTATTTACGCTAATTTCAAAAAAATTATAAAATAAGAAATAGATGAAATACGAAAGTATAAATAGAGATGATAAACTCAATAATTGATATTCCATCATTCCAATCCCTTTGCGCTTTGCTCTAGCATGCGGTGACACGTGAAAGGAAGTTTCCAACTTCCAAAATGACGACATTCAAAATAGCTGTAAATTGTCCATCCTCTCCACTGGAAGCTAAATTCGTTATATTTCAGTAATGCAACTCAGAGCATTCTGACTTACACATCAGCAGAGGACATATTATCTCACGATCTGCACTGATGCGCAGAGCAATTGAATAAAAACATGAAGACACACGATGACGCTATAGTGAGTAAGTTCGTAGAGGATTGGGAGAGCGGCCCGGAGCGCTTTCCACCGGAACATTTTGATGGAGCTAACGCTCACCATGTGGAGCTCGCCAAGATTTTCAATGAACGAAAATAATTTCGAGTGGGGCAAGCACATTGCCATTTGGAATAAGCGGACAAATAAATTTGATGGGAAAATATGTATTTCGGGATAGAAGGAGGAGGAAGCATGGATTTGGAGGTGATTTTGTTACTGGAAACAATGGAAGGCTTGGAGTCTGATCAGAAATTTATGCAGCATGCTAGCTATTGAACGTTGTAAGGCCGAACTTTGTACTAAACATAATTTTCTTCACCTTTTATAACAATTAAAATGAAAAAGAATATTACTTTTTGAATAATTTTTATTTATAACAGTCAAATAAAATTTACATAATAATAGTAGTAATTAACTAGCTATTCTTAAAATATAATCTTTAAACAAGGTACAAATAATTTATTTACGTCGAACAAGAATATTTTTTATAAAATTTAAAATGATGAATTTTTATTTTGTAAAAATAAATTTATAGATAAGGTTTTATATTTTTTTTTAAATCTTAAATCACAATTTAGAATTTAAAATTCTAGCGTGACAAACAAGTTAGCGTTCACAACTCTATTAATACTAGTATCTACACTAACTTCAATTACTTACCACGTCAACTAAAAGGCATACTCAACATTGATGGATTTATTTTTGAAAATTTTACATAATTAAGCAAACATAGCTACTATATTTATAATATATAGCTATAGTATTAAAATATTATAAAATATAGCAAATTCTTTTTTTTTCTATCCCCTTTTAAGGCTTAAAATATTCCTTATATCTATATCTCTTATCTATCTCTCACCAAATCAATTTTCTATATTTTCTCTCATCCATATTACTCATGATTTTTCTCCAATTATATATCTCATGTTTCTCCCTTCCCCCAATCTCACTCTCTTCTCTGCCTCTCGCTCTCTCCTTCTCTTTCTCTCTTTCTCTCTCTCTCCCTCTCCCTCTCCCGCCCCCGTCTCCCCCTCTCTCTCTCGCCAATCACTCCAATCAATTTATCATAGAATTGAATTATTGTCCTCCTCCTCCTCCTTCTGCTTCTTTTTGTTCTTCTTCTTCTTCTATTTCTTCTCATTCTCGATGGGTTAATCGATATTGTCGGAGAAATCAAAGCTCCTGACTTTAATAGAAATCTACCATTATTGAAGAAATTAAAACTCTGAATTTGATTAGCACTATCATTACCAGAAAAATAATCTATCATTGTCGTTAATTGAAATTTCTTTAGCGATTTTCTCAAGCTTTTATCTTTGTATCAATGACATAATTAATACACTGCAATTTTTTCAAACTTTCGTCTTTGTGTATTAATGGAGGAACTAATACAGTATGTATCAGTTGTTATCAGATTGCCTTCATCTTGTATCTTGATTTCCAAGATGCTTTTGATACAGACTGTATCAATTAAATATATAGTGTACAAGAATGTATCGGTCGATAATAGACTGTAAAGAATGATATAGACAATATTCATCTTGTATCTTAGTTATCAGATTCTATGATATAGATTTTATTTTCATATTAATGATACAATACCAAAATGTATCTGTCGATAATAGACTAATAAAGAATTATATTGACAATATCCATCTTGTATCTTAGTTATCACATTCTATACAGGATCTATTTTTATATTAATGATACAATATATCTGTCTCCTTTCTTCTTTTTTTTTGGCTACAAAATTTTTAGATATAAAACTGATCAACAACCTTCAAAAACCATCCACAATCCTTAGATACACACCTTTGAAAATGGTAATTATGAAATAACGAAAAGAAAAGAAAATATCCTCAATTCTTCAAATATTAGAATCAACTAGATAGGAGATTGTAAATTGTTAAATCTTTTAAATCTTCAAAAAAATAGTAAAAAAAAATAGACGAGATCGTATTGAGTAATTTATTTACTTCCATTAAACACGTCTTTATGTTAAAAAGAATCTGTTTCAGCGCTTATTAAGGAGGTTTTAAAAGGTTTATAATTTAGATACAACTAGTGCGGCAAAATAAGCCCATATTTTGATAACCTTTCCAATCCGCCCATATTTTAATGGGTTGGATGAATGACTTTTTAGATGGATAAAATTTGGTTTTAAACTCATATTTAACCCATAGATATATGGGTATTCATAGATAAAATATGGGTTAGCTTAATTGGTTAAGCTTCCAACTTTTATTCACTTAAAATTCACAATATCACAAAAATGCTATAACTTCCCTTCTTTATATACATACATACATATATATACATACATACATATACATATATATATATATATATATATATATATATATATATATATATATATATATATATATATATATATAAAGGACAAATTTGGTCCCACTGGATGTGCTAATTTATTTGCAATAAATTGAAGATTAACTGTAATTAAAATAAATAAAAGAAAAATTATTTTTTTATTGATGAATCTTGTGAGTGCAAATCTGTATATCTCCTTGATTCTTCTCTCCTAATTTTTCTCCGTGATTTGAGGGCGGTCAGTATAGTATTTCTCGAATGCAGGACGATCTGGACCTCCTTACGATGTATTTGATCGCCATGAAAGAATTTTGTGGATCTTCTTGAAATATTTGATTATCAAGAAGAGTTCGATCACATCTTAATCTCTGTGAATATGAAATTTTTGAGACGCCTCTTCAAAAGAATATGTGCCTTTTTATAGGTGTGAGCTAGGGTTTAGGGTAAAATAATCTCCAAAAAACCCTAACTGACCCTAGAGTTTGAAGATGAATTGGGCTCATCTTGTACAGTTTTATCCTTATCCTTAAAGTATGAAGATGGATTGGACTCATCTTGTAGAGTCTTGTTTTAAATTCGATAAAACTCATCTTCTAGAGTCCTATTTTAAATCCAGTACAACCCGTCTTGTAGAATCCTATTTTAAATCCAGTACAACTCATCTTGTAGAGTCCTGTTTTAAATCCAAATGTCTACAACTGAAAATAGAGAATTTAGCTAGATTATGAGTATGCATTTCATGTTCGAGGAATATATACAATATTGATTTTTTCAAAAGAAGTTATCAATCGCCATGTATCCTCGCAAGTGGTATCTATTTCCCAAGATACTATCATCTTTTTTGTAACATTTGTATCACATTCTTTGTATCTAATAGTATATGAACCTTTGACCAACTTTTTTGTAGTCTCTATCGAAAGCCTTCTGAATCGCTAATGCGTCAACCTTGTGCTCTTCCCTATATATTGAATAGGGGTGTCAAAGGCATGAAGCAAATGTCCGCAATTATTCATAACCTTTATATCAATGCTTGACTTTTCCTTGTCTCTTTGTAAACCTGCATCTGTGAAAACAACAATCCCACCATGTGTCATAGTAATAGTTGCATCATAAATTCTATTAGGTATACAAGCCAAAATCGTTGAAGGTTGCAAAGTATCATCATATTCATGTAAATCAAATAAAGCCTTATTAACGATGTTATTAGATTCATATTTATCACCGTTAAAAGATAAAGAATTTCTCGCTTTTGATATTTGCCATAAAATTTTTAATATTTTTTAAATTAGATCAGTTAATAGGAGCCAATTTTAACACCAACTAAGCTTTCAAATAACTAGAAGATATATCATCAATTAATTTTATTGCTAAACCACATACATTACAAACATTACAATTATGATGCAATCTCAACACTGATAGATGGCAGCTTCCAACATTCTGAGTCAGGAGAAGAACAAATGGTGTTATCACTTATGATCCACCTTGAAGTAGAAGTCCTATTGACACTTGTATGTTCTACTTTTTTGCTCATATCTTAGCCTAATGTCTAGTTTCTCTTTGTAATATAAGAAGAAAAGGGCTAGTCCTCCTTTAAATGTTACCTCCTTGCAAGTAGCAATAGAATCATGACTTAGTTTGTTAAAAAAATTAAGATTTGAAATTTTACTTTTGAAGGATTTGAAATTAAAATTAAAATTTTATTTATAATTTATAAATAAATACTGATTTTAAATCTAACTTTTAAATTTAAACTCTAAATCCTACAATAAACCCCTACTAAATATAGATAGATGAAATAGAACTAACACAAACGTCCTGAGGTAAAAATGAGAAGTGTAATAAAATAGTAGGATTTCACAATTGCTCTTGCACTTTCATCCACGTGGATAGTGTTGGGATTAGGATTTTTATTAAGAAGATTTTAAAATATAAATAATTAAATATATTTAAAAAAATTAAATTTTTTTAATATATATTATATATAATGAATTCATTAATTTTAATCTTATATCATAATATAATTTTTCATTAAGAATTCAGATGAATCCCTTGTCCTTACCTGTTTATGCCAGACATTAGTATTCAAATTCAAAGTCGATAGCTATTAGAGAAATTATTTTTTAATTTTTTATAAATAAAAAAATTTTAACTTTATAATTTTTCTTTAAGAAATTTTTACTTTTATACATAAAAAGTTATTATATTTTTATATAAAAAAAATTTAAAAAAAATTCTATTCAAAATTATAAAAAGCATCATAGACAGTGGTAATTTGGGTTTTATATCCAAATAATGTTTAATTGGATTAAAAAATTAGCATACGCCCGCAAATCCAAAAAGGCGGCTGAGGATCACCACATGGATTAAGTGTTCATTTTAAGAGGAAGTAGTAATGGCTTTAGCAAAAGTTAAATCGGGGTTCACATTAACGGTTAAAGTAATAACTTAATTCAATAATTATGTTATTAAATTAATAATTTAAGTTATTAATTTAATAATTTAATTATCGATTTACTGTCTCAAGTTATTGAGATATTGATTTGGTTATTAATTTAATTAATTCTTTTAACTGGTGAAATCGATAATCCAATAATAATTTATTAAATTATAGTTTAATCCTTCAATATATAAAATATCGTAGAAAGAAGATGAAAATTGACTGTTGATGACAAGTAAATGAGAAGTTATTGAAATCTAAATTAAAATTGATTATTTAGTTGGGCTAGTTCTATATATGCTCTTTCTCGTTTCACCCACTTTTTTCTAGCTAAACATACTTACGACTAGGGGTGGGCGTTCGGATTATCGGATTGGATATAAGAATTTCTGGATATACGATTTTCAGATTTAAAAAAATATAATCCAAATCCAATCCAAATAAATTCGGATTGGATTGGATTTTTTAAGTTCGGTTTCGGATTAATCGGTTTGTATTTTTTCGGATTTTCGATTTTGACTTCAGAACTTTTTAGGTAGATCATAATAATTAACAATTTTAATTCACCTAATAGTTTGCTCCTTGAAATTTATAACTTTCTACATTTAACAATAATTGAGGTGACTCTACCGCCCATGTCGTGTATTAAACTTTACTTACTCATAGAATATTTTACATTTTAATATTTAATTAATAACAAATTTCATATTGATTTAATATTGTGATGGGCCGTAAGTAGTAATCTATTGGATCTTGAAAATTGGACTTACAAGTATTTGACACATATAATATGAGTAATTGAGTAGGACTAAATATAAAGTATAAGAATTTTGAATTTTCAGATATCCAAAAATCCATAATGTTAAATTCGATATCCAATCCAAAATCCATAAATTTTAAAGATGAAATCCAAAATCCAATCCATAATCCAAAAATCCAACTCAAATATCCAAAAACTTCGGATTTTGGTTTGAATTTCGGATTGGCCCAAACTATGTCCAACCCTACTTACGACTTATCGAATTTTTTATGTGAGATCTTAATGGTTAACTCGGCAACTGAACCGATAAGAATCAATAACCAACTAACTAATCGATTAACCGATATCTTAACGATTCTTTAACGGTTTAGCATGTTTACAAACCGATAACAGATAAGTAGAATAGATAACTTTCAAAATCGAACTGAACCAATCGATATGCGGCCTAAGTTAAACTCAATTATATTAATCACAACCAATACAAATTGAGTAAAATCACAAGAGCAACAGCTACTATGTTATAACCCGCCTCCAAACAAAATTCAGTACCCGGTAACATAGTGCATGAATTCCGGATCAGACTCCAAGCCTTCCATTGTTTTCGGTGACAAAATCACCTCTAAATCCACGCTTCCTGCTCCTTCTCGACCCGGAAATGCTGATATCTTCCCGTCAAACTTATTCGCCCGCCCACTCCGAACGGTAACAGGCCGACCCCACCCGAAATCATTGTCATACATCGGAAACCAAGGCGAGCTCCCCATAGTGAGCATAGCTCCGTCAAAATTCCCCAGTGGGAAACATCGTGGATGCCTTTCCCAATCCTCTATGAACTTCCTCACCATAACGTCATCGTGTGCCTTTACGTTTTTGTTCAATTGCTCCGCACACCAGTGTAGATCGTGAAACAAAATGTCCCCTGCTGATACATAAATAGGAATGCTCTGAATTGCATTGCCAAAGTATAATGGATATAGTTTGGGCTGGAGACGATTACGGCAATTTACAGCCATTCTGAATGTTGTCATTTTGGAAGCTGGAAATTTCCTTGCACGTGTCACCGCACGCCATAGCAAAGCGCAAAGCGATTGAAATGATGAAATCTCAGCCGTTGAATTTACTGCCACTGTTTCTGTTTTGATTGTCAAGGGGTCGTTGCTCTGTTTTGCCATCAATTCAACAATGCTAATTTCTCCGTCAAAATTCAATTTCTGATTGTTCGTCTTTGCTTTGAGTCTCTGAATTGATTCCCTACTAAAACTAAAAATCCTCTCCCTCAAAGGGGCGTCTCCGGCGAAAGTAACTTTGGGGCCATCAGCCGGGAGTTTTAGCACAGAATTTGAAATCAAAATAGAATCACGGGTAAAATCCGGCTGCCTTATAATCCTTTTCACACCCCTGCTCACCTCTGCGAATGTATTGAAAAAGTTCCAAAACGATGTCCCGTCAGTGACGGAATGGTTGACGGCGCAGCCAATGAAGACGCCGTCAGCTAATTCCGTCACTTGGACGGCGAGAAGAGGGATAAAATGGCCTCGATAGCTAACAGTGCGGTCCAAAGGGAAGAACTCCTTGACGTGATCAGGAACATCAATGGAGCCTATGACATCACGAATGAAAATGTGAGTGGCTGAAGCATGAACAAAATCAACTCCATCATCATTGCAAGAAATGTAGACGTAGCCATCTGAGTCGGTGACGAATCGACCGGCGAGTGGAGGGAAGTGAGTGAGGGTCTGAGAAAGACTGAGCTTAAGAAGGGAAACGAGGTGAGGGATAGGAAAAGGGGGACGAGTAAAGAGACAACCTTTCTGAATATAGTGAACAGAGAGCATTGGGAGATCGGAAACAGAGAGTTTTAGATCAGGAAGACATGATTTTTGTGAGGGGAAAACTGTGCATTTGGAGACCAAAGTTGCAGTTTCAGAAGGCATTGTTAATTCTGCAGTTTTTTTTTTTTTTTTTCGATGGCGGCTTTGGAATATGGAAATATTGATGTGAGGGCTGATGGGATGAAAGTGAGAGTAGCAAAGAGGGGGGTTTATATAGGTTTGGAATTTGGGACTGTAAATTGTTATAGGGGATTTTGGGTTCATGCATTTGATGAGATTATGTAAATTCTTTTGATTTTATTTTTGTTTGGCTGTCTTAATTCTTCCCAAATTGTATAAGATGTACTCTGTCTTTGCAAATTTGAGACTAGGGGGATTAACCTGGAGATCATTTTGATATTAATTATCTGAATGGGGGGAAATTGATGGTTCAATCATATAATAATTGAGCGGCACGGGACCAACTAGAAACCACAGTGTTGATTATTTTAGCAAGAGATAATGGATAAAAATTCAACACCACCTAAATGGAAAGTTGTCTTGTTATACTGTAGTTCAAATAATAACTTCAACATGTTTAATTTAAGCATGCCTCTGTTTCATTTTAATGAATAGATATATTAAAAATAATTATTTTAAAATATTTATTAATTTTAAAATTTAAAAAATAATTGATCATGTTTTTTTAATTCTATTTCTATTACTAAAGTCATTTTAAAGTGTGAAATTAATTATTATGATATATTTTTAAAAAATTAATAGGGTTATATTAATCAAATTATCATCCATATTAATTTTTTCTTAATATGTATGCAAATCTTATCCTAACAATTAAAATGAAATAGAGAGTAATAATTTAAAAAATTTAATACCCGCGGAGTAACGTAAACTATTAAAAATGGAGGAATAACTTAAATTATATTCAGTTTAAGTATGAAATAAGATATGATAAATTTAATATCCGCGGAATAACGTATACTATTAGAAATTGATAATTTAGAAAGATTTTGATTTATTATCTCTATTAATAACTGAACTTTCACTTAATTATATATTTGCTAATAAAATCTCTCTTGGAGGAGAGAAAGCATTAAATTATTTTCTCCTAAAAGATTTGGGAAGCTTCTCAAATATTTTAAGAAATTTATTTTAGTATCTTTTTACTATGCCTACCAAATATATAAGGGTTAATGTTATATTTGTTTGATATCATAATACGCTTAATCGTTATCCTTTTTGTTTTAAAATAAGTGGTATTTTTAATTTTGATATATTCTTTAATAAAATTATTTATTCCTAGAAAGAAAAATGTACTTTTACCCTCTTACCTTAATAAATATCTTTAAAAAAATATAACTCTTTAGTGTTTTGTTGATTATACAAAACTCTCTCCATTTAAATAAGGGTAAATTTGAAAGAACATCAATAATGTGTTATTGATTATATGAAACACCACTTATTTTGAAATAAAATTAAAAGGCTAAAACACCATTTATTTTAAAACAGATAGAGTAATAGCCCTCGAACCTATAATAACAGTAGTAGTAGTAGATTAGTAACTAAGCTAAGTGGAGAGGAAGCGAGGTCTTTATGGATAAATTCGAAATTGTCATTCGGACATCGGAAAAGAGTGAACGAGAATAACTGTGCAAAAATTATAAGTAGAGGACGGCGACTCTGAATTTGATATTAGTACTTGAATTCAAAGGCACGATGAAAAAGACAGTAACACATGGACAGATCGTAGAAGACATCTGTCAATAACATAAATTGATAGCTGACATTTATAGCGGCTTAGTACGAATGTCATGATTTTTTATTATGTACTATAAAATCAGTTGATGCCATTTTGATTGATTATTATACTATTGCAAAAAACTATAAAGAGGCGCATTCTTCATGTCACACCCCAAACCCAGGGAGGCGTGGCACCTGGAGACCCCTGATATGAGCATACCCGACGTCTAAAATATAAAACAAATGCCAAAACCGATGAGGTTCAACAACACAATAACTATAAATCAGAATGAGCGGATAGACTATAGTGGAAGCTGGCTCACTTGACCAACCAAAATAAATAAATACCATATGTCGTCAAGGCCACGGAAAGGAAAACAACTATACAACATGGTCCACCTGGCCTATAACAACATACTAAAACCATAGTAATGTCTATGAGCCTTTATGGATACATTAATAATCAAATGATCAGGACAGGAACCCGAACTACCCTTAACTCAAACATTTGGCAACTCCGGAAGACCTAGAGTGCACCAACTCAGCTGGAACTCCAGTCAGCACCCAAGAACTCGATCTAACAGTCCACCATCACCTGCAGGCATGAATGCAGCGCTCCGACTAGGGCGTCAGTTAGTGTACCGAGCATGAAAGGCAGAAACAACTGAAAGACATAGATTAGAGATCAACAGATATACCAGATATTGCAGAAAGAGAACTGAACTTAAGTAAATACATAAAACCTAACTGGGTTCCATAAGCCTAGCAAGTACAAGCAAAATACAAACAGAACCTACTTGGCCCCCATAAGCCCGGCAAGTCCAAAAAGTAAATAACAAATACAACGATACCCAGCTGACCCAGCTCACCTGTCATCGCCTCTAGACATCTCAATGGCCTCAGCTAACACCAGCCAACATGTAGCATCCACTGTTATCAGATAACAAATAACACAAGCAACAACCATAATATAATGCCAAACAAATTACAAGTAAACACCAGTTAATCAACACCATCAATCAGGCACTGCCGAACACTCTCTCGGTTGTGCACAGTTAGCGGAGCTCAACCTATCTGGGAGAACCAATCAAGATCCCTGGAAGGCATAGACATGTTGGACCACTCTCGAATCATGTCTCAACTCGACACTACGGAGGACATCATTCTCAACCTCATAGGTCATTTCACTCCTTGGGCTCAACCCCTCAGCCGGAAACACTCTCGTGCGTTAGGTATCCACAAGCCACAAGGCCTCAAATACAACACACACACACAATCACAATCAACAACAACGATAATACATGCTAAAACAGCCCATAACCGGCTCTCGAACCCCATCAATCGATTATCACAACACAGTAATATTCTTTCATGTCTATTCGTCCACCGACGAGCCACCAATCAAGCTAAGGGTTACCATCCCAACCAATCTATCCCCAAGCATTACAAACAGCCCACAAGCCACTCTACTTACCACTAACACCAAGGGACATGGCCAAATCAGCCCAAGTATCACCACAACCGTCGTGTGCCATCGACACGGTCGACAAGATCGCTGATTCGAATATAACAAAAGATCGTCGCAATCATCGACCTTAACTACTTTAAAACCCCATTCACTTGTCAACATGATCACCTAATATCATTCACTCAAATATCCCACAACTTGCTACAAGAACCACACGCCTCACACAAGGCCTCTCGACACGAGCCTAACAATTTACCATGACTATGATTCTCCGCATTCAAGCTCGAGCCACCAACCAAACCATCACCTTATACACATCCTTATCACCATATAAATAGCAGAATAAGAGTTCAATAATAGCAAAAATACAAGTCATCACAAAACAGCCAACACACACGTCAACACGAATGACTTGAGCCTTCAAAACCATGAACATACTGCCTAAAGGCAGTCCAATATTCTGCCAAAATGCAGCCTACACAACTCAATAACAAAACAAGACAAACGAAGCTTACCCGATAAGATTCATAGGAATTCGACAGTAGAAACTCCGAGAACACAACCTATCGGCTTTAACACACCTATAACCAACCTTAAAAACTAAGGAGAAAAAAAGAAAGAAGGCTTACCAACAGCTTCACCACAAAACAGCCACCAATAGCCCGAAAAAGACACCAAATCACGGACTACACGCGATACCCGACACCAAAATCATGTTGAGCCATGGCTTCTAGCCTCAAAACTCAAACAAAACCATGGAGAGAAGTTGAGAGAGGTTTCATAAGAAATATATGCTGGAAAAATGAATTTTTGATGAAGAACAACCGACCAAGGGGCTATTTATAGTTCTCCACCGCCTTAAGACCTTGTGAGGTGTTTGCTTGAGCGGTCTCGCGAAAACGCGAATATCTCTCTACTCCGAAGTCGGATTGACAAATGGTTTGATGCACTGGAAATTAGACTCATAGAACTTTAATTTGATAGGTCGTACACCCCCTAGCTCCTTATAGATTGGGAAAAACACTTTGATACATTTGACCTAAATTTCAAGGAATCTCAAGAAGGAAATTTTGTGATAACCTTTTTCCGGATTTTGTTCCACAACTTGATTGACGTCTAATCTTAAATATGATTATAAAGTGATTGAAATAACTTATAAAACTTCCTTATTAGCCTATTAGGTACTCTTTGTCCTACCTCGAAAGCACAATTTTATCGCTCAAATTATTCAGAGTATTACACTTCACTTGTAAAAAGTGATTGATGAAACAATGGATATCATTAATTCTTACAATCTTTTGCTTTCTTGTGCTTTCTTTTACTCTCTTTGCCCGTCGAAAACTTGTTGCTAACATAAATTTCAAACAATCAAGATTTCGAAGACTACAAATATATAATCAGAACTTAATCATCTTTTGCTTTAGAACTTTATATCCTATTGAATACACTATACATAAATATTTATATTTCATCCATTAGTTGTCTTAATTGTTATTCTAATCTTATTACTCTTTCCTTTTCAAAATAAATTGTGCTCTTGTTTTGGCACACTTCTTAAGAAATTTCTCAATTCTAGAAAGAATATATTTTTACTCACTTGCCCTTAATAAATATCTTTAAAAAAATATAACTATTTAATATTTTTTATTGATTATGTAAGACTCTCTCCATTTAAATAAGAATAAAATTAGAAAAATATCACTTAATTTGAAATAAAATCAAAAAATTAAAATATTAGTTATTTTAAAATAAAGAGGGTAATATTAAATTTGTGAGTTGATTTAAATTGAGTCACTTTAATCATACTACAAATTTAATTACATCAATTTTATTAGCAAATAATTTACTTTTAATAAATTCAAATCAAATCAAATATTATCAATATCGTTAAAGATTCAAATCAAATTAATATAGATTTAATTCTATTTTGGATTTAAATAATTTTTTAACCAAATCAGGAGACATGTCCCTGATCTCTGGAGAGGTGTAATTAATCACAATATTAATGATGTTAATTATGAGGGCCGACTTTTAACTTACTGTATGTTGGCTGTCATTCTTCTTATTTTATATTTACTTCATTTAAAAAATATATATATTTTTTAATCGCCTTATATTTAATAAATATTTTTTAAAAAATATAATTATTTAATATTTCTTTTATAAAAAAATTCTCTTTATTTAAATAAAAATAAAATTAAAAAAATATTAATAATAGTTTTTATTATATAAAATATTATTTATTTTAAAATAAAATTAAAAAATTAAAATATTATTTATTTTTGAACAGGAAGGAGTACGTAAAATTAGTAATACGATATTTCTGAATATCCAAACTGTCACCAGATCAATTTTTTAATTAGTAATTAATTAATTCCATAGACCTTATAAATAAAGACTTGTGTTTTAGATTACCTACTGACAAAGTCGGTTCATTATATTAATTGCCCTAATTAAATGATCATCAAAGCCGTCATTTTAGAATCGTCGGTGTACAACATTAATTTAATACAAGTATACAACTAACATTTTGTTTACATTTTCATTTATAAGTATTTAGTAAGCAAATGTTTGATTAACTGTAGATTAACGATAAAATTATTTTTATATTATTTATAAATTAAAAAATTTGTGCTCTAAAAGTAATTATTGATAGAGTGGGGGTCAAGTGATCTTCATAATTTTGAAAAATAATATAAATTTATATGTGTGTGCATATATCTATTTTATTTAAGATATATATTTTGATGAACAACCTCACTATGATTGAAGAGCTACACTGATTGATATAAAATGTATAATGTAATTTTCTATTATTTTTAATTTTAAATTCGTCTTTAATTATTATTTATATTAAATATATTATGAGATTATTTAATACGAACATAAGTAATATAAAAATTAATAATATATAAGTTAATAATAAAGAAATTGTTAATATAAAATTATAATATTAAAAATTATTTTTATTAAATATTTAATTTATTATATTAAATATATATATTTTATGCACTGAATTAACTTTTTATTTATTAAATTAACAGTACTATGTATTTTTTTTTCTCAATTATTAATTACTTAGAGGTTGACTTTGTAGGTTTCACTTGATGATTAATTAGTTTCTTATAATTTGTACTTAAGACTCTTTCCCAGCTTCCACGTGAGTGACAGTTCAATCGCAAAACAATGAAGAATTTTATTATAATTATTTAATTAAGTCACGCTTTTTTTGTTAGGTTCCTTGATTAATCGACCTATAGTACTGCATCTACGTTCTCTCCCGTCTTAAAATAAATTTTGCTTTGATAAAAAAAATTAATATAAATATTATTTTAAAATTCAAAAAAATAATACTTATTTTTTATTATATTTTTTATGTTGAAAATTAATTTTTATAATTTTTAAATCTTAAATATTTAATAAACAAAAATAATTTAGTAAATTATAGAAGAATTATTCGAAATAATTATTTACCCAACCACATAAATTTAAAACAATTATATATATAATTTATGTATACTGATTAAAAAATATTATTTATATAAATATTTTTAAATTATAATATTTTTTATGTATTGGAAAAAAGTTAAAAATAATATTTATTTTGAGATAAAAAATATCACTAGTTTTTAATTGTAAATTTTCTGAATCAACTGGATTCATTCATCTTGTGAATTTCTTTATTTAAACATATATATGAGGACACCTTTTTGTTCCCTGTGGATAACAAGTGTAATGCACTTACTATAGAGGTGGCAAGTAACTTGCCACTAATCATCTTTTTGTTCGTTGCTTTTCCTTTTAGAGTTTAGACTTCACCGCCAGAACCTCCTATATATTTGTTCATGGATGGCTTCACAAGATATAACGTAAGTGGTAACTGCGGCGGCGGCGGCGGCAAAATTAAACAATTTCATTAAAATATATTTAAAATTTATATATATATAAATATTGAAAATAATTTTAAATATATATTTTATGTAATTTTTGTCGATATAATATTCTTAATTGATCGTCCTTTGCTTTATATGTAATTATTATGTCACTGACTATTGAGCAATTATTTGATCATAATAGTCAGACCTGGGACTAGTGTTTCGGGACAGGATATTGTAGACATATATTGGGGTGATTTGTACGAATTTGCAGAGACATTGTGTAATTTATTTTATTTTAAAATAATTTTTTAAATTAATATTGTAAAATTTGACTTTTAAAATTTTTTTTAAAAATAAATTATGTTTATTCTTTCTTTTTGTTTTTCATCGAATTAAAGAAAAAATTAATTAATATATAAATTATAAAGTAAAATACATCATTCTTCGTCGCTATCTCTGATTTGATAATACTTCTGATTGTAATTTTCTTTTTTACTTTATTTTTTAAAAAATAATTTATAAATTTCTATCCAATAATTTTTTGAAAAGTTTGATTATTATTTTTTAAATGCACAGTTCTTAGTATTATTTTTAGTCTAACTATTGGTATTGATTAATACTTTAAGATGAAGCAGTTGTAGGTATATTTTTACTTATTTTTTTAGTTTAAATCATTTTTTTTTATTTTATATATTTTTTTAAAACTTTTATAATTTCTATGTAATTTTATATTTTATATTTTTATTATACTAATTTATAATATTAAATTTAAAATTCACAAGACTTACGTCCTGAGCCTCAAGACTTATGCCTCGCTCCGTATTTGATAAAATAGCTTGTCTCACCCACATCTCGTAAACATTATTTCCAGCAATTTATTAATTTTATATTATTTAAATTTTTTTTTTCCCGCTCCTCTTGTGAAGACGACTTATTTCTCCATCTATCAATAAATATTAGCTAATTTAATGATTAATCTATTCAATATTATATTTTTTTAATTTTTTTATTTGATATTTTATATTTATATTAGGATTTAAATAATTTAAATTTGTGTCTGAAAGTTTTATATTTTGGAATAAAATATTCCTTAATAACGGTAACTTCATACCCATAGTTCGAATTTGGAACTATTAACTAAAAATGAAGGAGTATTTACTAGGGGGTACATAATCTGTAGTAGTTTGGAATTTTTAAAATATCAAATTAAATCAATTGTATTGAATTTTTAAATCTATAATCAATAAAAGTTGGGTTTTTCAATCTCAATTTTTTTTTTCTCGATTTTTTTCATTTTTTTAGCCGATAAAGTCTTCATACAAAATATATAACTTATATTTGAAATATTTCTTTAATCCTAATAATATACAACTATTAAGTTGTTTCCTAGTTTTAAAAAAAACATAAAATAAGAGGCAAATATTGATATTGCGCTAAAATATTCAACAAAAAAGTTAATGAAATAGCATAAAACAAATATTATTAATTAATAAGTCATAATGAAAAGGGAAAAAGCTCAAATATACCATCAAACTTTCAAAAATGGTACAACTATGTCATTTGTTAATAATTGAACTTATTTACATATGAGTATGTGAATTAAGAGTATGTATGCATTTTCGTGGTGGAATTTAGGGCATAATTACAATGATTGGGGCATGATGGTAGATTGGAAAAATGATCTAATATTTATTTTAGGAAACAAATAGAAGACATGTTAAAAGAGAGTACACTAATGAGATATAGTCGGACGTGAAAGTACATATGAATATGTGAATTAAGAATATGTATGTCTTTCATGGTGAAATTTGGAGTGTCAATAGTGGTTGAGACGTGATAAGTGACTGAAAAGAGGCTCAAATATTTAAACTTGATAGGTTTAATCTTTATGTTCTCTCCGCTGAACCATTTAAATTCGGAATTTAATAATGGTTGACATCTCAATAATTTTTCTTTTATGTAAGTAATGCTACCTTCAGGCGAATCCATAGTACTACAATAAAAATAATATATCCAGTATAGTCTCACAAGTAAAATTTGAGAAGAATGAGATGTACGCAAACTTTATTCCTAACTTTATAAAATAGGAAAACTGTTTTTGATAGATTCTCGGTTAAAGAACCGTCATGGTCCCTAGTAAACCTTCTAATTTTGGTTCACTAATTTTATCTTCAATAGCTAGCTATCTAGGTAAATGATATCTTTAATAGTTTGTCATCCAGGTAGAATTATTTGTTCAATAGCTGTTATATATGTTGAAAAATTGGTATTGTATTTGTAGTTTTAGATTTTGTGGATAACTTGGTACTGTATTTGTAGTTTTAGATTTTGTGGATGTTCTTGAGAAACTTGCCCCTCTTCAACTAAATTTGAATTTTTTTATTTAATCATTTGATATTCACTAATTTAAATTTGCGTCACATAGTTTTCACGTAGAGGAGAAATGCTCCTACCTGCTAGAAATTTATTTATTTTTAGGATTTGAATTGAAGTTCAAACTTTCTACTAGAAATTTATCCATTCTTAGGGTTAGAATCGAAGATTTCTTATTAAAGATATCTATCTATCTCACTGCATCTCTCAGTTGTCTAAATTTATTTGATACAAAGGATAAGAAATAAATAGTCTCGTAATTAAATTTAAAATGAGTTCATTTCATGTTTGATTGAGAGAAAATTTTAAAATAATTTATTCTGAAATAATTTATTTCCCAACCAAATAAGCCCTTATAGCTGAAGAAGAAGGCAAATTGAAATGGATTAATTGCATGCTTTGCCATTTATATGGATTGATCTTTCATTTTTGTCTTTTAAATAAATTATTTTTTAATTTTTGTTTTAGCGATCAAACTCATCGCTACAGGGCCTAAGTTTTTTAAAGATGTAAGATATAATTTATAAAATATTATAATATAAAAATACAAACTTATACTTTATTGAAAAAGTTATTTAACTTGAATAACAAAAACTAAAAGTAAGCATAATAAAATAACGAAAAAAGGTGCAAATGGCCCAATTGAAAATCAAAGTCGAACATAAGATTATAAGAACAAAGCCTCACAGACCACGCTAGGCCCGAAAGTGGTAAAATTGGAAGGAAAGGCCCAAATAGAATTTGGCTGCCCCATCACTTGTCCATGCATTTCAGATTTTGTATTTGTATTTTGTTACATTTTATCTATGTTAAATACAACACATAACACATAAAATATTGTCATTTTATGTAAATAAATAAATGTTGCTAGTTAATCCTATTTTATTTCAAATTGTTTCCCATTTATGAAAATTTCTTAATTCATAAATAGACACTTTGAGAGTAGCTATTTATGAATTGGGGGAAAATCGCACATATACATAAATAACACTCAATATTATAAGATATCACTAGAGTTTTTCGTAATAAAATATAATAAGATTTTTTCTATTTAAAAAAATCGCTTAAATTTTAACTCAAGACTTAAAAAATTCGTTTAAAATTTCGTGGACGAAAGTTGTGTGAAATCAGTATGAAATGAGTATTTCTCACTTAAGGCTTAAAAATCTACCTAAATTCGTGTATGAAATATGTATATCTCGCTTAATTCGCTCAAAAATTCGTGTATGAAAATTGTATGAAATCAATATGGAATATGTATATAACTGTATAAAATTTGTATAAAGCTCATGTTAGATTTTTAAAAATTTAATACAAATATATCATCATTATATACAACTTTCATACGGTATTTATATAAATTTAATACGACTACAACAACATAAATTTAAATTCATACAATTTTAATACAATTTTGAATCTGATTCGAATTCTGAAAAAAATAAACACGCTTTAGTTCTCGCTTAAGGCTTAGAATTTTGCTCACAATTTCGTATATAAAAACTACATGTGTGTGTGTGTGTATATATATTTAATATAGTTACAACAACATACAAAAACTTAAAATACAAATTTTCGTAGTATAAATCGTGATTCTATCATTATTCATATAATTTTATGCTTTACATAAATCACGATTCTATCATTATTCATATAATTCATTGCCCAATCTCTTAATTTCGTGTATTAATACATACAATCACAATATATTGTATGCGCTCGCTCAACATATTATATTCTCTCCCTTATACAACGAAATACAATGAAGATACATACAAACAACAAGAAAAAGAAGACCCAAATTTATACATAGATACAACAAACAACAGTCCTTCACTGAAGATACATATAACATGCACCTTGTATGTCATTGTATCTCAAAATATCACGCTTGTATTTCATAAAATACAAGCGTGATATTTTGAGATACAATGATACATACAGTTACTGTATAGTTGTATGCAACTTTATAATAGATAAGAGAAGAAAAAATCGTCGAAGATGACGTTTTCCGGCCAACCAAAAAGGTCACCCAAATAAGAAGGTTACCAATGACAAATACATTTATACAAACCATAGAAGAAATTTGAATTTTTTTCTACATCAACATACAAGTCACATTCATTCTAATGTTGCACTATAGAAGTAGCTTCACATGGCATTGGACTTCAATGACGAGATTCTCATTGAAGACGAATGTGAAAATACAGACAACTATAGCTATAAATGATAAACATATAGCATAAGTTAGTTACACTATATAAAAATTTTAAAAAATAATCACCAAACAATACACGCACAATCAATCAATTAAATGACAGATTTCAACCTATTAAACATCTAAATTATAAATTGTAACTATCAAACCCCCGATTTTTGATTATCCAATCAAACTCTAACTATGAAGTCATTAAACATAGAGCTTTTACAATAAAACATCAAAATATAATTCAAGCAATATCAGCATTAGATCGGACAAATAAATATACCCAAAATTACAACTCCTTTAACTAATTCTCTCCGTCTCCACTTCTAGGCTAACCATAAAGTCAAATAATTCAAAATAAGGTAGATTATATAGACGATTCATCTTCCATTTATTTGATTTAGGCGTTAAGTATCATCAGTTGCACACTTGAACCTAGTTTTCTCAACTCTCAACTACAGTCGCTCGACTCCCTGGCAACCATATCAGCATATTAGCGCTCTGACAACTCTCATACTTTTCTTTTCACTACCTTCGTCTGGTCATGAATCACCAATAATTGTGATGCAGAAAAAATACCAAGCAATCTTATGTTCGAAGCAACACTTTAATCCATGTTCGTAAGCTCTCCCCTTATTTACACCACCAATCACCTTCAATCACATCTCCACTTCATTATCATACGATTGACTAGAGCTATATATTTTTTCGTCGGACGATTGATTTATTTTATCCAACTTAAGCAATTAAAGATGTTCAAGAATATATTTGAAAGGTATAAGTATTTATCCATAGATATGAGACAATCTATTTATAAAACCGTAAAATTTACAAGTTTATTTATCACATAATTAAAATATTTTGAGAAGAATAAATTTCTAGCCTTTTATATTTTTTTACTAAAAATCTTTATTTCTACACATATATATATATTTTTATTTTTATATATAAGAGATTTTAAAAGATAATTTTTTTCATTTAAACTATAAAATTATTTTTAAAAAAACAAGAAAATTTATTATAAAATATTTCAAACTACCCAACACCAACATGAAAATTGTGTTGGTGGACCCTTTTTCTCTTTTAAACGGAACAGAAACAAAAGTGAAACCGAATTCTCAGCACATTGATAGCGATTAAGTCCACGCCATATTTACCATTTTCCGCCACTTCCAAATTCAGAGATACTCAATTACTTTGCACGTATTTTTTTGATCTCTGCTAATTTTTCCCCCCATTTTACTGGAAATCCTAGAGGAAAGTTATGTCAGATGCTTTGATCAGTGGCCTCGCCGGTGCCGGAGCCGGCATCGTCGCTCAGCTCATCACCTATCCTCTTGCAACAGTATTTACTACTCTCTATTAACTTCTTCGCTTTCTTACTTTTTTTTTTTCCCCAAAATCTACGAAAAGGAATTACTAGTACAAGCTTTTCTTGTTTGACTTCTGTGATGCAGGTAAATACTCGGCAACAAACAGATCGAAATTCGAAGAAAATGAAGAAAACGATTGGAACAATCGAACAAATGTGCCAGGTGTTTGCCTTTTTGTTTTATTGCGCCTTTTTTTTTTCTTGCTCCATTTATATCAAAATTAACTTTATTTACTTTCAATTTCTCATTACTAATTTTTTGCGTTTTACTTGATCTGCAGGTTGTAAGGCAGGAAGGGTGGGACGGGCTATATGGCGGCTTAGCTCCGTCGTTATTTGGTACCGCTGCATCGCAGGTGAGGCTTGTTTTTTGCTTTATGCTAATGTGAGCCGTCATCTTGTAAAGTATCTTTGTTTGGAATATTCGGGGGTTTGTTTCGCGTGCTTGCTTGCTCATCAACTATGAATACCACCTTTGCTAACTACAGTTTCAACCTAGTTAGGGATTAAATTTGACATTTGCTGCGGTTCAGAATGTTGTGTTAGGGAAAAATTGGGAAAATAGAGATGACTAATGACTATATTTAGACTTTAAATTTGAGTGATGCGAGTACTAATTATGAAATTGAAAAGAGAAAGTAAAAATGGAGGAGTGTAGAATGATTATTGAATTTTGGTGTGAAAATCATACTGAGTTGGACTAGGAATTTGGTCACATCAAACAGCATATTACCGTGAAAATACTTGAATTAATCCGTGAAAATACTTACACTTATTTGTATTTTCAGTCGTGGCAGTAGGCAGCCTTGTGTTTAAGTATTGGGAAGCTAAATTTGGGTGATATGTGGTCCCCTGACTCTGGAAATATGTGCCAATCATGCATTCTTGATGTGATGAGTTATCTACAGTCCTTCACTTAGTTATTCGCCCTTGTCATGCTTATGTGTTTTTTGATATAGTTGGTCCTTTGTATATCACCCCTTCTCCAAATTTCAAAATGCAATCATCATTAAGAATTCCACAGGTGGAATAGCACAAATATAACTATACCTAATAAAAATGTGATTTTGTTAATTCTTACACCTTCTTTAATAGCTATATTCGGGCTTTTAGCTGGAGAATATCCAGCAATAGTTTCCAAAACCTGAGTTGGTCCTTTGTATAACACCTTTTAATATTCTTTGGGGCTAGTTGATGCTGATATGACACCTTTAACTTTTTAATCCTTTAAATATGATCAAGCTTAACGTTTTTGGTCTCCATTAACAACTGTCAGAGGTGATTGGACTTCCCATGTGGATTACATGACTGGCCCATTGAGAAATGAAACAAATCTAGGCCAACACAATGAGGGGGAATCTTTTTGTTTCTACAATTAGGAGCGAAATCAATGCTTTATTGGCACCAAGCTTTATCTATCTCTCCCTCTTTCACTTATTATGAAATCTGCAGGATTGTCAAAAGGGATTGATGTAAAAAAACTAAAGTACCTATTAAAGAAGTTGGCAAGAAGCAAGAGTGATTGATCATCTTCAGTTATTTCGTGTGTGTTCTATTTTTTTCTGTTCTTCTTTTTTGGCATTGTGGCTAACTGGGGCAGGAAGAGCAGATAATGCTGTTTCTTTTATTTGTTTTGTAGTGGTGCTCATTCCATATCTTTATTATATTCTAATTATACATTTGAAATCATTGCAAGGCTTAGAAAACATATTACTAACTGTTTTAAGGTATAGCCTGCCTATTGGAATCGTTATATTATCCCCTACTGTCTAATGATAAGCTTGTTATGGGTGGATCCAATATCTTAAGCTTCTTTTTTCAGATTTAGTCCATCATAATGTTCATAGCCAGCTTTCTCAAAAGTATTATTCATAGCCAGTTAGGGAGTATGCAGGTAGACAGTAGACTACTCTACAAGTGGATTGTAACAAAGTTATCTGATTTTAGAAGCATGATGGAGCAGACTGGCACTGACAAGGAGCCAATAGCTTTTTGGAATACGGATGGGTTAACTCTTAAGGAGGTAAGCCAATAGGCAGTAATTGGAGCTGCAAGAGTACTAAATGCACATGCGCTCCTGCAAATAAAATAACTAGGATCTATTTTGAGGGATGGTTATTTTGATAGTAACAGTTGCAAGTTACATGAAAGTTGTGCAGCGACGTAGCCAAACAGATGATGTAGTAGTGGGCAGTGAAGCTTCTATGCAAACTGAGTAAATTTGATAAATGTGCAGCTCTTTTGGCTACGAGGAGTTAAATAAATCTGATTATAGAGATTTGTAATATGAATACCCTTACGCTTTGCAGAGAGAACTCAAGCTTAAAAAACTCGTCTTCACCGTCAAGTATCGAACCGGAATAGGATCTCAGATTGACATCGTGCTAAACTGATTTTCCATAATAGTGGAATTCTAGTGTGGGTGGAGTAGTATTGACCATTACGAGCAATAGTGAAGCCAAAATGCATTAATTCTACCTGTTGTGAGAGGAATACTATTGACCATTACGAGTGATAATGAAGCCAAAATGCAATAATTCTACCCGTTGTGAGAGGCATCTTTCACTTTGTTATTGAAGGGTTCTTTCTTTCTTTTGTCTTATGTGCTATCATGTAGGGCGTGACCTAGTGTCATTAAAGTGGGTTGAGAATCATGAGGTCTCAGGTTCAAATCCCAACAGAGACAAAAATATTAGGTGATTTCTTCCCATCTATTCTAACCTTGGTGGACCCGCGAAATTAGTCGAGGTGCGCGAAAGTTGGCCTACACACCAAGGTTATAAAAAAAATTATGTTCTTCAATTTTTTTGTTGAAACTGGTAAGTGTGAATTATGTTTTTCAATTGGGAGTGATGGTTGAGTGGACTAAAGCGACGGTATTGCTATTCCGTTGTACGAGTTAATTATACCGAGGGTTCGAATCCTTCTCCTTCCGTTGATGACTTGTTAACTCATTGTTCCGTCATCCAGCATGCTTCTAAGTGATTTCATACCTTACTACTCCCCCTTTGCCACGCTTCTAAGCTCCTTTACCTTATGTCTTTAGTCTGCTTTATATGATCCTTTCACTCTTGGAAAGT
Organism: Datura wrightii; assembly: GCA_035772735.1. Classification (NCBI taxonomy): domain Eukaryota; kingdom Viridiplantae; phylum Streptophyta; class Magnoliopsida; order Solanales; family Solanaceae; genus Datura; species Datura wrightii. The sequence continues at coordinate 73,788,757 of JASDFA010000023.1, read as the reverse complement.
GAGCGAAGTATTTCAAGTGATTATATGGAAGGTTCAAAGAAAAATTATTTTACTTTAAAAGAATGTTCAAGTGCTTATGTTATGCAAAGTAAATTATACGATTAAGAAAACTTTCTATAACAATATTAACTTCACTCATTAGATTGCACTTTGTACATCAGACAACCAACTATAAGTGTTCGGGATTGCACGACTCATGCTTTTTGTTGCCGTTTTGAATCCACAATCTACATATGTAATTGCACCACATACAACAAACGAGCAAATCAACTTCTCGTTAGGTATCTGTCCATTTTGGGCTTTCACTGCCTCATGCTTTCCTTGAACTTTGCCAACTTTTCTTCCATTACTATCTATTTGGGAACATAACCTACCAGCTGCACTTCAGTTTTTGCTCTTCAAATACACAGACTGTCACTTGCTCAATTTTGATAATTCGACCAAAAAATGCCACTAGACCAAAAAAGGAAAAAAAAAAATTGCCCTCTCAATTTGTTATCCCTAGCAAGTCTCTCCATGAATTTGTATTGTAGCTCCTTGTCTTATTCTTTTTGTTGAAGCTCCCTCCCTCTTCCCCATTGTGTTAGTAGTATTGTGTGAAATTCGTGGCTTTGCATTGTTGAATATTAGAGTGGTAGCTTTATGTACGTTGTCCTTGCATTAAGCAACTCTTTTAAGGTTTTAACTCTGGGGAAAACTGGTTAATAATGCGCAATTACTTTTTCCCTCTTAATGGGCGGGTCAAACGGTCAGCAAGTGGAAGATTCATCTTGCTTTGACATCCCTTTTAGGTGGAGAAGGTGTAAGATGTGGTTATGCATTTTTTTTTTTGATGAGTGTGTTAGATTTGTTCATACTTAGGGGTCATTTGGTTGGGAAACAAGTTATCCCGAAATAAATTATCCCGGGTTTAGTTATCACGGGATTGTTATTCCACCCTCGATGAAGGATAGGAATAAATAGTCCCAGAATTAATTTTTGGATGGTTTATCCCACGTTTGGTTGAGAAATTATCCTGGGATAACTTACCTGGAATTAGTTATCTCGAAATTATAGTGTTATTTTGATCCCACATTGAGGGTGGGATAATAATCCCGGGATAACTAAACCCGAAATTATTTTTTTCGAGATATTATCCCAACCAAACGTGGGATAAACCCATCCAAAAATTAATCTCGGGACTATTTATCCCTTATCCATCATTGAGGGGGTGTTAACAATCTCGGGATAACTAAACTCGGGATAATTTATATGGGAATTACTTGTTTCCCAACCAAACGACCCCTTAATGGATTAAATATACTACAACAACAACATATCTAGTATAATTCCACCGGTGGAGTTTTGGGAGGGTAGAGTCTACGTAGACCTTACCCCTGCCTCTAGATTGTAGAGAGGTATTTCTGAAAGACCCTCGGCTCAAGTAGCACTTAATAAAGAACATACAGAAGTAAAGAAGACATAATAAATAATAGAGGAAGCATTAGTGAACATTAACAACAACAAAAAAGAAATGCCGTAACCAAAGCACAAGAAACAATCGGTAATAACAGAGATTGAAGGACAAGAAACTACGAGAATACTTCTAATACTACTGGTATTAAAGGAGAAACAAGTACAATGCACCAAACTACCACCAAGCCTATCCCGCAGGAAAAGCGAGACAATGCTCAACTGCCTACTAATCTTTACTCTAATTTGCAATCTCTGTATCCTCATATCAAGGGTCATGCCCTCGGTAAGCTGAAGATATGCGATATCTTGTCTAATCACCTCTCCCCAACATTTTTTCGTTCTAACTCTACCTCTTTTTAACCAACCAGTGTCAATCTCTCACATCTCTTCATTGGGGCCTCTGCGCATCTCCTATTCACATGTCTGAACCATCTCAGTTTCGTTTTCCTCATCTTGTCCACCACGAAGGCCACTACCACCTTATTCCGGATATCTTCATTCCTAATCTTATCTCTCCTATTATACCTATATATCCACCTCAAGTCCTCAACTTCCTCATTTCCGCTACTCTCATCTTATGAACACGAGAGTTCTTAACTGGCCAACACTCCGCGCCATACAACATAGTTGGCCTGACTATCACTCTATAGAACTTTCATTTAAGTTTTAGTCGTACATTCTTATCACACAGGACTCCAGAGGCGAGCCTCCATTTCGTCCATCCCACACCTATTCAATGTGTGACATCATCGTCGATCTCCCCATTTCCTTGGATTAAACACCAAACATACTTGAACCTTCCTTTCTTGGGATGACCAACATTCAAGCTCCACTTCCACACCAACCTCATGCATTACATCACTGAACTTGCACTCCAAATATTCAGTTTTGGTCTTGCTCAACTTGACCCTTTAGACTCCAGGATTTTTCTCCAAACCTCCAGCCTAGAACTCCTCCGCTAGTCTCGTCACCTCGTCAATCAATACTATATAATCTACAAATAGCATACACTACGGTACCTCACTTTGGATATTACGCATCAATTCATCTATCACCAAGGCAAATAGAAAGGGACTCAAAGCTGACCCCTGGTTCAACTCCATCAAAATTGGAAACTGTTCTTAATCTCCTTCCACTATTCTTGTACGAGTGTTGGATCCATCGTACATGTCCTTAAATATGTTAACACATTATACAAAGGATTAACTTATATTTAGGGTGACAGTTAATGGACCCAATGTGTCAAAAATCTCCTGCTTATGGCATAGGAACTAGTAAAAATTGATGTGGAAACTTGAAACTGACCTAATTGCCTTTAATTTCTGAACGAGGAGAGGATAAATTTTGTTCTAATATTTCTGACTTATAGTCCTCTCATGTAAAATAAGATAGACCACCTAGTGTTTGTCTAGTTGAACATTGATCATGGACTGGGCTGAAGATGCTTTACCTTGTCCAAACGGGAATCACGTCCTCTTTAGTTTTCCTTGCTGATCAATTATTATTATGACAATGCACAATGTTTTGGGCTATATTTCCTTTGCTAATAGTTCAGGAAGCATGGAACTCAGTCTACCAAACTATTCCGTCACTAGATGTTAACTTTTTTGTCCTTTTGGGTGGCTAAAAACTCAATTAAGTTTTCAATATATAATTGATGACTTTTTAAATTGGCTCCTGCCCCACCCAATGTTCTGTTCATTCACGGTCTATTGATGCAGCATCCGGTCTATCCCTCAAGATTTCATTTGTATAATATGGGGAACCCATATGTGGTCCAAGGGCACTGTTGCATAAGTGAGTATGTTTGCTTTAGTGGTCTTCTTATATTCCTTTGACAAATGTTTAGATGAAATATGAATAATCAATTGACAAACATCAATCTCCCTCATACCTGAATACATCGTTAACTTCCATCTTCTGTGAATGTATTCTTTTCTTTAGATGCCTTTTCTTTGTTGTTTCGTAGTGAAAATTCTGAGCTCTTACGTATCTGTATTTTTCTTGATACAGGGTGTTTATTATTATTTCTACCAAATATTGAGGAATAGAGCAGAAACTGGTGCACTTGAACGAAAGAAGAACGGAATTGGTGATGGATCAGTCGGAATGTTCTCATCACTTCTGGTGGCTGCTTTATCTGGGTAATTTTCTTGTTCTGTTGGATACTAGTTTTTCATGTCTCCTTTTGGTTGCTTGGTAAATTTGTTGTATTGACAGTGCAGGTATCAATGGCATTCTGCCGCAATAAACTTGGGTTCTTGTCGAATTATATTTGTACCTTATAAAAAAACTTGGATTCCTGTCTTTATGGCATAATAATATTTTTAATTCAAAAATTCAGTTGGCGTTCTTCTATGCATAATATTGATATTCTTGTTTTATCTAGCCAAAACTTGTAAAGCACCGACGAATAAATTTATCTGGTTAAAATGCCTTTTAAAATATTGTACTTTTTTTTGTTAATCACGAGTGTTTTGACTTTTCTTTGTTATAGGTGTGTTAACGTGCTGCTGACCAATCCCATATGGGTAGTTGTTACACGCATGCAGGTAAATACTCTGGGGTTCTCCTTTACCCTCCTATGAGAAAGGTTATGAACTTGGTGTATTTATTTAATTTCTTGGTGAGCTTAGCACAGAAACAAGTTTATTGATGTGGTTTGGTCTTTGATTCTTCGTCCTTTATGTTGTGGAATAATACCTTTTTCTTTTAAGATTTGTTCCGACCAGTTTCAATACTCTCATCTATGAGCTTTTACTCTAACTCATCTCCTGGGGAATTGTTGGAAGTGCAATCCGGATATAGAGCTATAATATATTTCTTCTGGAGTGACTAGAAGTCTTTAACTGCTTAAAATGAAGGTTCGTGGGGTAAGATAAATGATCTCTATTTAGAACCTTTTTTTGACCAGAATATGTTGAGCAGCGTATTGAAGCAAGGAAAGAAGAAGTACAAAGATGTTATTGTTTTCGTGAGCAGAAGGGGATTCACTTAAAGATAGTAAACTGAAATCACCAGAAATAGAGGATTGCAACGTGTTGCCATTTATAGGTCAAGAATGACAACAATGTTGCTTACTATCTACGAGATGATATTTAGAAGGGTAGTTAGAAGTTCAGTTTTCAGCAGGAATATGCAGAGTATGCTGATCTTGGCGATGGATTTCTTCTAGGACTCATTAATTCAACGTCGAATAAATATGTCAGTGAAATATTAAAGGGTGCCTATGAATTAGCAACCTTTACAGTAGCCTGGCTGGTAATCATGGATTGAAAAAGAGTGGAGAATGTGCAGAGCTTGCAGGAGTCACTTAAGCAAATCTTTCTGTAGTTTCTACATAAATATGCTTCTGTTTTGAGGAGACCAGAGCGTCATGATTGATTCTGAAGCATTAATGAGGTTTCTTCATGTTAATATCAAATAGGTTTGTGAAATTGAGGTCAAATTTTCATCTTACAAAGTGGAACTATTGCAAGTACGGTACTGTTTATGAATGTATAAACAAACCAAAGTCCTATAAGCTATGCGGATATATGTCTTTGTTTAGGGAAACAAACATCAGATGGATATCTTGAGAATTAGAAGAATCATATGCAAAATAAATACAGATAAATCGACTATTGGCCTAGATAGAGCAGATCGGATAAAGAGGATTTATCGGTGACTCCAATTAGTTTGAGATTGCAACATTGTTGTTGTGTTGTTGTTGGAAAGCTGCAGTTTCAACTTTAATGCTGTAAGTCATTTGTCTAAGAAACATAGAATTACAAGATCTGTATGGTTAGTCACCTACTCGTATTAATTACCATGCCAACCTTGCTATTCAAATTGTATGCTTTGACCAAAAGTGGGGAAATTCCTTTGCTCGTTCGCTGTAGGTGTTGAGATAAATAGTTGGTGTTGCAATTATAGTACTGTTGTCATATTTGTTATACAATTGTCGGGGTTGGATATCTGTCATTTGTAATGGATGACATTGGTCCATGATTGATTGTGTTGTTGAATATTGTGAGCTGAAGGAAAGTGCTGCTTTGGATTCAGTTACCGACATTTTCGTGTGCATTTGCTGCTTCCAAAGATGGAACAATGTCAGTTAGGAAGCTGTCGTGTGTTGATCATAAGTAGAAGCATTATCTGAGTAAGGGATGGTGTAGTATTTTGTTTAAAACTATTACTTTGATGTCAAAATGCTTTGCTAAATGTATTACTCATTGCCTTTGTTTGATGTTAAAATGCTTCGGTTCAAATGTATTATTTACTAATTGACTACATTCTGGATTTCTTCATGAAAAATTTCTCCCTAACATAATGTCGAATACTTGATTTTCTTATGTGTATTTCTCACAACTATTGTGCAGACTCATACAAGAAAGGATAAAGATAACCATACAAAACTTGTAGCATCACAGGATGAAATCTCTGTTGTGGTTGAACCTCCTCCCTATGGGACCAGCGACGCTGTATGTACTGAATTTTGCCTATTAAAAGATGTGATGCACTCAAATTTAATTTGCATACTTTGGGTCTAGGAACATTAGATTTGTATACTAAATCTAGTTGGACTTTAGAGTAACCCTGAGCATTTTACTTCTCAGTATCTGTTCTCTAGATGAAAGCTGATGCATGGATCCAACATATATCTTTTTAAAGATTTTTTTCTTTTTTATTTCTTTAATGTTTTAACTGGCAATATGGATCAGTTGACAATTTGATGCTTGATTTTTTTCGTAACTAAATAATTGGAACATATTATCGTTGTGGGAAATGATGGTTTCTGAAAGATTCACAATTTTTTTCAGTTTTTGTAAAATCAGAAACAGAAATGACTCTTTGGCTATAGGATGTCTGTGAGAACCTATGATGGTACTCACCTTGGTCCTCTCTGATAAAGTATACGACATAAAGGCTATGCCGGTCAAACCTAAGTTGCTCAGGCTCTGGTGCAGGTGTTCGATATGTGTGTGGATCTAGAGGTCGAAGCCTTCGTGATGTAAATTTTAAGATTCAGGGATTCAGTTAAAATATTCAAATATCTAAAAGTTAGAGTTATAAAACCTAAATTATGAGATACTGTGTGGAAAACTTGAGGAGAAAGTATTGATCAAGTGGAAAATCCTGGAAGGAGATAAAAGCAAAAGGAGTGACATAAAAATTTTAATATACAAGGTATTCCGTTTTCCTCAATCACCTTACCTTTTGTTTTGATTATAGAAATCATTGAATTTGTCCAGAATTTCTTGGTCGATTTTGGTTATACCCAAAATCAGTTGACCAGATGGGGCACGGATCCCACACCCACATCGTGTCGACACGAGTACGGCACCAAAAGTGAAGAGTCCGAGCAACTTAGGGTCAAACAAAAGCATACACTTCTCTTTTTACAATTGAGAAATCCTCGAGAGCTAGTGGTGCACGATTCGAGGTTTGATGGATAATTTGTCCACCCCTATACTCTTCTCCACTTAAATGCCAGACTTTTGTCTATGGCAGGATTCAAACCCATGACGCGTGTCTTACCCATACATCACGCACTGCGCTCTTACCACTGGACTACAACCTGGGACAGAAGCATAAACTTTTTCCCCAAGCCTTTTTTTCCTTGATAAGTAATTAACTTTTTTGGCCATGTTTCGCAGTCATGGTATAAACTGTGCAGCCTATACCTGTAATTTTCTAATAGGTAACACTTGTATCATTCAGATTCAAGAAGTCTATGGTGAAGCTGGACTTTCGGGTTTCTGGAATGGTGTTTTCCCAACATTATTCATGGTATGTGAGAACTTACGCTAATAAGTAGAACATACTAAATAATGGTTCCTGATCTGCTCATTGCTAAATACAGGTAAGCAATCCTTCCATACAATTTATGCTATATGAAACCTTGCTGAAGAAGATTAGAAAACGACGTGCCTCTAGCAACAAAGGCGCCAATGATGTCACTGCTTTGGAGGTAAACCTTTGTCCATTTCTCTTGTTCCTCTATCTGCTCTAGACTTGTCTTATCATTTTAGAAATTTTAGCTTTTGACATGTCAACTATCCCAGCTCACGTGTTTTGTATTTTTGCTAGATATTTCTACTTGGAGCTGTGGCAAAACTTGGAGCTACAGTTGTAACATATCCTCTTCTGGTTATCAAGGTATATGAATGTTCTGTATGGAGAAAGTTCGTTTCTTGTTACCCTTTTCATCAAAATTTCTCATCTTTTATATTGATGTGGCAAATAGTTTGATGCAAGTAGCCCCCTAAAAGTTGACTCATATATTCATCTTCATCTGCCGATTTTCTGCACTCTATTTCATCTTTTGGTTAATTTAGACAACCTACTGTAGAACAACAAGTTTATTGGTGCGTGGATAAATTTTTCTTTTACCTTCAAATTTTGTTCAGTGAATCCTTTTCAGTTTCAGTTTTATTTGGCCCCATTAGTAATTTCAGCCATCATAATTTGAAAATGTTTTATTATCAGTTTTAGTTGTATGGACTTCAACAGAACATTATACACCATTTAGTACCACATTCCCAGTTTTAACTTTTTTTGCTACTGCTGATTGGAACAGTTGAAACGCATGTGGCTGCAATCGGGTCCAATTAAGTTCTGTCCATGCAGAGTTTGGACCACTATCCAACAATTGAGTTTTTCTTCATAATAGTGTTTTTCTATCTTGCAGTCAAGACTCCAGGCAAAGCAGGATATTGGTGCGGATAAAAGACATCAATATAAAGGTCAGTGGACTTGAGTTACTCCTTCTATACTAGGCATCATTTTAAAGGTTAGCATACTTTTAGTTTCTACATTTTAGACATTGTTGAGATGAGACTGCTAATTGCAGTAATTCTGTTTGTAGCAATATGTTAACTTACATTCATAATAAAATGAAACAAAATGTAACCTGCAATCGCTTGGGAATTTGGGCTATCTTAACTGAAACTCTTAATGAGACATTAGATTTCCCATGTCAACTTTTGGGGCCTTTTTTCGGAAAAAATAGAACGCAAGTAGTAAAAAGTTGCTGTGCATGCAATTTAGGTACACTTGATGCTATGATGAAGATTATACGCTACGAAGGGTTTCATGGATTTTACAAGGGAATGGGCACGAAAATTGTACAAAGTGTTCTTGTTGCTGCTATTCTTTTCACGGTCAAGGAGGAACTCGTCAGGGGTGCTAGACGGTTATTAATAGGGCGTGCTGCTATTTCTTCTACCAGATGAAAACCTCATTAGAAGTTGGATTTCCCCCATTTATGTCTAAGCAAGGTGCAGCTCAGTCAGAAGTGCGCCCACAAAATATATGCCTTCAAAACTAGGATGGATCTCACTAGGTATACATTTTCTTTTGATAGTGTTGGTGTCTAAATCAGCTTACGGGCACCTCCATTATCCTACCGGATATCTGCTACCTTCACTAGTACAAAAACCAGGGTAGTAACATGACACAAATCCAATTGAAGAATAGTAATAATTGCTCCATTATTTTGTTTGTTGTATTTCCACATACAGAATGGTAATATCTCAGTTCTTGACCAATAAATCCATTATTTGGTCATGATGTACTACTAGTTAACGCTATCTATCTTCCTTCTGGACAAAAGGTGAACTGTGGTTTGTATTTAATACTGTTTCAAAATTGTTTAGACAATGGGAACGTGTTATTTGTTAGTCTATTGGTGAATCAATTTCCTTTACAGCTTGTTTTGATGGTTCTTTCCCCAGGATTCGTAATGTAACATACTGTAATACAATGTTAGATAGATTGTATTGTCGATTTCCTTTACAGCTTGTTTTGATGGTTCTTTCCCTAAGGTTCGGTAATGTAAGGTATTGTTTACGATGTTTGGATAAAATGTATTGTTTGTTGTCCTTTAAAAATAATTTTATTGTTTGATTTGGTTGTATTATATTGTATAATAATATTTTTTCATTGAAATATTTTAATTATTATAAGTATTATATTTATCAACGATTACTATAAAGATAATGTTAGACAATTTTATTTTTCTAATTTATGATGATTATGACTTGTAAATATTTTAAGTTACTAAAAATTCATATAACTCCTAATGAAATCAATCGATCAAATGAAAAAAAGGCAAACCAAAATTAGAAAAAAAATTCTAGCACAAAAAAGATGAGAGTTTTATAAATAATTATAGTTTAAAGTGTAGTTATAAAACATAGTGCGTATGTACAAAATACGGTTATATTTGTTGTATCACTATATCAGTTAAAGAGCTATATTCGGATATCAGTATAAGGGCATACTCTATCAGTTGAAAATCACGCAAAAGACTTTATCAATTAAATATCATACAAAAGAATTGTATCGATTAAAAATCACACAAGAACTGTATCTATGCTGATAGTTACTTTTCATAAATATGTTTCGTAATTTTTTAAAATTATACCTATATTTAATAAATACAATATAAATATTTATCTCATTGCGTAATTTTGTACAACAACGACAACAACCCAATGTGATCCTGCTAAGAGGGTTTAAGGAGGGTAGAATGTATGCAGACCTTACCTTTACCACAGATATAGAGATGTTGTTTTCGATACGCCTTCGATTCTGAGAAAAAAGAGTCGAAAAAAACAGCAACCAGTAAACAATACAAAACTACATAACAACAATACATTAATTGAGTAACTAGTAACAACAGATAATAACATAAATCAACGACCAAGGAACTACAAGAGCAATACTAGGTCTATTAGTGGGAACGAAAAAGTTGCAACACACTGCTATCTACTATCTTTCTACCCTAAGCCGTGTCCTCCACACCTTCCTATCTAAAGTCAAGTCCTCAGTAAGCTGCAGTTGCGTCATATCCTGTCTAATCACTTTTCCCTGCTACTTCTTCGGTCTACCTCTACCTCTTCGAAAACCATCCACAGCTAACCTCTCACATCTCCGCACTGGTGCACTCGTGCATCTCCTTTTCGCATGTCCGAACCACCTCATTCTCGCCTCACACATCTTTTCCTTCGCCGCAGTCACTCCCACCTTGGCGCGAATATCGTCATTTTTAATCCTCTCTCTCTCCTAGTATGCTCATACATCCACCGTAACATTCTCATTTCTGCAACCTTTATCTTCTAAACATGGGAGTTCTTGACTGGCCAACACTCCACCCCATATAACATAGGCGGTCTAACCGCCGCTCTGTAGAACTTACTTTTAAGTTTTGTTGGCACCTTCTTATCACATGAGACTCCGGAGTAAGCCTCTATTTCATCCAACCTACATCAATACGGTGAGCAACATTCTCATTAATCTCTTCATTTCCTTGAATAATAAATTCAAGTTACTTGAAACTTTCTCTTTTTGAATAACCTGTATACCCAACATCACTTCCGCATCATCGTCATGCTTCACGAACATTAATAATTGCGTAATTTTCTAAAGAAAAGAATAACGCAGTTGAAAATTGATAAAATGGATAGAGAAAAAAAAAGATAGCTGTTAAGTAGAATTAATAGAACAGGCATGATGAGAGAGTATTAAATAACGTAATGATACTATTATACTAAATCGATTTTTACGTAAAATAAATTTTTAAAAATTGTTACATAATAATAGATTAAATAATATTAGTTACAAAATTTAAATAATAATTAAAATAAATATTATGTTTAAAAATAATAATATAAGAGATCATTTGCTTGGTGTGATAAAATTAATAATTTTAAAATATTTCATGAGATTATCCTATTATATGTTTTATAATGATATTATTTAGTTCAATGATTAAGTTACCCATCATTTTTAATGGCTAAATTTTATGAATCGTAAAAACTTATTTTATCCCATGAGATAACTTACTATCTCATCATTTATATTGAAATAATAAAATAAAATAATCTTAAAATTAAATAATACATATTATCAAATACGAAATAAAATAATTTTATAAAATATTCGGGATTATTATCTTAAATCCTTCCCATCAAACAATCCCTAATAGAATAAGTAACAATAACTCAAATAAGCTTTCCTCTTTGCTTTCTTTGAATAAAAAAAAAAAAAAAAAAACTATTTATTATGAAATTGAGGGAGTAACTTATAAAACCATTTCTCAAAGACATTTTGAAATGTTAATAGACTAATAGTCATGTATAACTAACTGTATATTATAGCAATATATATAATTTAATATTTTTAAAAAGAAATATAAAATCTATTATAAATAAGGAAAAGTGAATGATCGGAGTATTTTTGTAAAAAAATCTAAAGAGCAAATCAACATTTCAAATTACAAATTACAAATTACATAATGCTCTCAGTATCGTTTGTTATTACCTTATATTAAGAGTGTGTTTGGTATGAACGAAATATTTTTTAAGAATTCTTTTTAAAATTGAGTGGATTATTTCTTTATTTTTTATATTCGATTATAAATAAAAAATAATTTTAAAAATATTTATATATAATCTAGATAAATATGATAAATGGCAGGGGAGAGGAGTTGAGGAATGGGGGTTGCGAGGTGGCGGAAGTGAAGATGAGGTTGGTGAAGAGTCAAAACGATATAATCAATGTGAAATATCATTTGTGAAACTTATTTTTTTAATTTTCACTAAAAAGAATCTTCTTAAAAATTTTAGCAAACTTATTTTCCAAGAGAAAGTATTTTTAAAAAAATTTAAACCAGAACGTAAGAAAATTGATCATGCCAGACACATCCTAAGGGGTCGTTTGGTTGGAAAACAACTTATCCTGAAATAATTAATCCCGAATTTAGTTATCCTGAGATTATTATCCCACTTTCGATAAAAAATAAGAAATAAATATAAATTTTCTCATATTTGATTGAGATAAAATCTCGAAATAACTTATCCCAAAATTAATTATCTCAAAATTAGAGTGTTATTTTTATCCCACTCAATATGAAATAATAATCTCGAAATAATTAAACTCAAAATTAGTTATCCCTTATTTTAACCAAACAACCCCAGGTTCATTCTAATCTCCAATTAATCAACGTCTGATTATGATGTCGCGTGGAGCTGACGTGGCGCTATTTCAATTGTCACCGGCTTTGGCCCCGCGTGGGTCCCACAGTAAACAACCTGGGCCTATTAAAAGTCAGCTTGGCGTAAGCAATGCTATGATTGCCCGGATTCCAAAATTAATCCCTAAATCACATTTCATTACCAGATTTGAAATCCGTAGGGCCTCTGTCGATCCTATTTATTAGAACTGCATGAATATCTTCTTGTTACCTATTTGTAACAGTTCGACGGGTGGTTCGCGTGATTTTCTCTATCAAAAACATATCTCTGAAAAATTTGTTGGATTCGTTTTCGGAAAATTGTTCATAGATTTGAATCGGATTGCTGAAGGAAGTGCTGATTTTCAAACGAATTTTAAAACCTTAATTCATTGAAATTTAAAATGGTTCAATCAGAGAAACAACAATCTACCAACAATCTCGAGATCGATGAGGTAGAAAATTCCAATCTCGGGGAGGAATCGGACGAAACAGCGTCGTCGTCGGACGTTGCTTTGTACGACGACGTTTTATCGAGCGATATGTTCGCATCAGGAGAAACCAACCTTCTTCAGTGGTTTCAGGCTCTGGATTTGCAGGTCATGGGAGCTTGCCGAGCAGATGAAAGGCTAAAGCCTTTGTTGAAGCTGAATGTTTCTGCTGGTGCTGCTGAAGATCGATTGCTCGCTCATCTTAGCCAAGTACGTTGCAAATTCTTCCAATTTCATCTGTAATGAAGTTCAATTAAATCTATGACGGATTCTTTTTAGGTCATCCGGTTAATTTCGATTTTGATGTTTGTTGGATGCCTAGTTTGTAATTGAGGTTCAATTGATATATGAACTAAATCTGATTCTCTGACAGAACTTCGAGCCATCAGAAGTTGGAATGCTCGCCAGGTGCTTGTGCATTCCACTCGTTTCAATGCGCGTGGGGAAGATCAAGAAGCAAGGGACGCTCTTGTGCCCAACTGCTACAAGGTAGTTTGCAGTGAACTTTACCTTTCACATGCATTATATTGGGTGGTGCTTGGCTCCAGCATATTTGATGAATTGTAGTTCTTTGGACATTCTAATGAGTAACTGCTTTAACTTAAATCAGCTCCTCCTGATTGACTGGTAGACTTAGATTGTGTTTTTCATATCCTCCCTTCCTGATGCATTTATTTGCAGCTCGTATTTTTTGGGATTATTATATTGGTAATCTTGTCTGTGGAAAGATAAGGTTGCTATATTACTTAAAGCTAAGATTAACATCTTTATCGGTTTCAAAAAGAAAAACAAAAGATTAGCATCTTTATCAAGCATCGTGGTCTTAGCAATAATTTTAGCTCAGTGGCTTGCTCACAAACCCATATGGTCAGGATGCTGAAGACAATAGAATTTTGCAATTATTGTACTATAAGCAGTAGTGCAAAATGCTTGCAACAAAAGCAAGTTCACTTATCTTTTGCTAGTTCCATCGTACACAGAAGAATACAATATGCATGACATTAGGATTCTTAGAAATTATCTAATAAATATATCCTGGTGGATTCATATCCAGTACTATTCCGTTTTCAGTAACCGAATGAGAACTTCTGTTTCTAGTACTTATCTAGCTGCCCTTCCTATTCACAGGTAGGATTTATATGTCTAATCTTTTAAGTTCTGGTTCAGACTGAAAAGGCGCCTCATTTTAACAGTGAACTAGAAGTGTTAGCTGTAGCCCGAAGAAATATAATTCTAAAGTTAACATGTCATTTGCCTCCTTTGAAGTTTGCAAGGCAGATAACTTCAACTTTTCACGTTGTGCTTATTTTTGAAATAGTTAAACATAGATTAGTCGAGATTCAAAATGAAAGTATCTCTTTTGATTGGTCTTGTAACAGGTGAATAGCATTTAGCATAACAAAAATAGGGTTAATGCAAAAGATGATTGGCTTTAAGAAACCCCCCCCCCCCCCCCCCCCCCCCAAAAAAAAAAATGTTGTTAATGTACAGATGTAGCAGTATGAATGTTCATTAGTAGTTAGAATGGGGGCCAATGGATTCTGACATGCAGTAACAAGTACCTGAGGAGAGACTAGGTTAGGGTTAGGGTTCATTAGCAGTATTTGGTACTTCAAGCATATTTGAGTGTCCCACACAGTACCTAGTTATTTCTTGATGGGAAGGGGAGAAAGAAAGGGGAGGTTTTCTTTCCTTTGACCATCTTGAGCGATATTGCTTTAGTAGTAAGATGCTGGAGAATGTATTATTGCTCGTTCAGCCCTTCTTTTCTTTGTTGCTTGTGACTGCTTCATATTTTGTGCTGGTGAACGTGTAGTACTTGGAATCCAGTGAAATTATTTATTCCTAGATGTGATATGCTCACATTAGGTAGTACTCAGGAGAGTTTCTTCTTTCCTGATCCCTAAACTTGTTTAGGGTTCAAAATTTGAGTGTATAGTACATGAATTGCAGACGCATCATATCATCTCATGATCAGTACTGCTTTCTGGATACTATCATAAATCCCTGTGTCTTGATATGAGACTTTTATTGCTAGGAGGTGCATATTGACATGTGGAGGCACCGTAAAGGTTCGTATGTTTTGTGCTTTTGTCAGTTTTGTCTGAATGGAGATGAGAAAATAAGTTGTTAATTTGGTAGTCCTCCGTATTAATTCCTTTGACTGGTAGAAGTGTGTTATCCTTGATGTATTAGTGAGTGTTGTTCTCTATCACCTCACTTTGTTGTGTCATTGCAGCATTGCTTCCTTCATAATCTTGCTACCTATGGTACTTTTGTCAGTTTTGCCTGAATGGAGATGGGAGAATAGGTTTTTAATTTGGTATTAGGACAGCAAGTCCCATCAGACTGGCAGAAGTATGTTTGCACTGATCAATCAGTGAGTGTTATGTTTTCTATCACTTCGTCATATTGCTGTGTGTGGGAATTATTACAGTGTTCTATTATTCTCTTATTTTTCTCTTTGTGATTATTTCACCAAAGAAAGTTCTCTCTACTTGTTTGATACTATGTAGCTCAATCCAGTATAACCTGTACATAACCTTAGTTGATCGTGGCTAGAAGTTGCTAGATGTTGTATTGTTTATTGATGGTGACAAATGTTCATGCTTCCACATGAAAATATCTTTTGACTTGTAGGTAAAATTGGGCGTTTACTATTATGATCTCTGAATTAAGGAGAAGTCAAGGTAGTTTCATGCTCCTATATTACATGATTCGATTACTTATCTCTGAATTATCTAGAAGTCTGATTGGTAACCCCTTGGTACTTATTTATTAAATAAATGTGGTTTGATTGTCCTTTATCTGAACCATCCTAGAAGTTGCAACTCCTCAGTTTGTCATTTCTATCTTTCATGTTGTCTTGCCATTTCCTGTCCGTAGTTCAGTATTTACTTTTACATTGCTACACTTCTGTTTAAATTTCTCCTTTTATTCTTTAATAACATCCTGTAAGCAAAGAGATTTCTAGTATTAAATTCCAATCGGCTTTTGTGTCTCTTTTACGCTCAATGATATATGTGAATGAAGGAGTGACTGGATCCCCACCTCACCAAACCAAAATCTTCTTTCGGTGAGACTCTGTAATTGACTCTCTATAATAAGTATGTATCTCATATGTGTTTTAAGTGAACTTCTAGTTAACGAGTTGAAATTACTTGCATGTTACAGTAGTCTATCTTAACTAGCATTTATCTCTAAAAACCATCAGGTCCACCTAAATGATAGTTATTTATGTTGGTAATGCTGTCCAATTCCATAGTTATGTCCTTGTTTTCATAGGCTAGCTTGTCCAGTAAGAATTCTTGTGAAAAGAAGGAAAGATGCATAAATTGAGACTGAGGGCTCGTTTAGCTGCCTTAATTTTCGTAATTTTGGAGAACTTTTTCTGGGAACTCATAATACCATTTCCTCAAAGGACATTAGATTTAGGATGTGCAAGTGATCAGCGTGTGCTGTTTTTGGTTACATTCGATTTAGTATGTAACATATTGACAACCTAACTGCTCTTAAACATTACTTTTTTCCTTGTGTTGTTGCAACAGGGGAAACTTAAACCTTGCAATTCTGCCAACATCGGACTTGCGCATCTCATTCATTGGGGATGATGGCAGCACAGAGAGAGTTGGAACATTTTGCAGTGAATCTGATTGTTCTGCCATAGAGATTAAAGATATTGTGGCAGACGAGTCTGGCCGCTCTTTTCTTATAAGTATCCCTGATGGTGAGACTTTCTACTTTTGGTGTTCAGAGAAGTCTAAGCTGCTTGGAGATGAGTTGCGGAGAAAGGTATATGTTCTTATGTTTACTACTGTGATCAACTACTGAATGTTTGGTATATTATACTTGCATATGTAGATGGGTAATGTCATTATTGATTTTGGTTGGCTTAGATGAGGGATTTGGTTAAGATGAAACCTTCCTTGGCTGAATTAAGTGGAATCGATGAATCACGGATAGACTGTTTCACCATTCATCTTCGAGCTTATCTCCACGGTTCAGCAGCCATAAATCCTCAATCAAGTTCCATGCTGTCAAGAGATCCTTCCATAGCTGGCTCTGTTGATTCTGCAGAACTTGGTGTTGATGCCCAGATATCAGCTGCATCTCAGAAACCTCTGCAGTCTGAGCACGTCAGTAGCCTAGGATCAAACGCCAGCCTGATGGATAGCCTTAGTCCTATGTCTAATGCTTTTAAAGATAGCATGCTCAAGAACTCATCATCAGTATGTGTTTCTAGAGACAGGCCAAGGAACCATGGTGATAGCCAGATTGCAGGCACAAGTAGCACAGATGCGCCTAGTTCAACTTATGTTGCAGACGACAAGATTGGAAGAGAAATTCGTCCTTCAAATGTTTTGGAGCCACTCTTTGCTACCCCTCCTTTCCGAGGCTCTGCAGCTACTGTTCATTCTCTGGATTCAACAGTTCTCTCTCCTTATTACTGTTGGTGTCCTCCTGCTGTATCCACTCTGCAGTACTCAGTTGGAACTCCACATTTGCCTATTTTTTCCACAGACTCGTCAATACCACTACTTTCTTCAATATCACCTTCTGCTTGTTCATCTAGTATTTTGACACCAAAGTCGTCTCTTGTCACTGATGTCTCCTCTCTAGATTGCCCACCTCTTCTGCCCGAGCCATTGATCAGGTTGCCATTTACTCTGGCAACTTCACAGCAAATACCTACCTTCACACCTTTAGTTGGCGATTCTATAGTCCACATTCCAGTTATTGACGTTTGCTCTTCTGGCCAAGGTTACTTCGTCAGTGCAGGTCCTGCTATCTCTGGCAGTATTCCACAGCTGCACCCAAATTTAGTGAATCCCTTGATTCCAGAAACAGAATCAGTGGCTGAGAAAAGTGCCAGGGAGACGCTTCGGTTGCTCATAAGTAACTCCAACCAGCCCAGCCCACAGCTGATTGATCTACTGCCTCCTGTGCTTTCTCGTAGTGGTGAAGAGACACGAAATATGCTGGCTACTGGAAGCAGAGGACTTTACTCTAGAACCATAGGTGTTGATACCACCATAGCAAATGATTTTGCAATTAAGAGTGTGGTTTCACTATCTGAAAAGCCTATTGGATGGGTCGATAAGAAGCAAATTAGTATTCAAGAGTTGTTTGTTCCAATGGAGAAACCAGGTAGTTCTGGTGAATCTTCACTGGATGATGGGTTTATAGATTTTGAAGAGGAAAGAGATAATTGATAAACAGAGTTCTCGTGTTTACCTTTTTGTGTTTTTTCAAGTTGTGCTTCAAAAAGCTGTGAATATTTTCTCTGTAGCTTTATATTGTTAACTGTAATTAATCCCACCGTCTCTCAATTCAATATAACCTTTTCTAGGGTTTATCTCATATCTGATGGATGTTGGCCAATGAGGTGTGATATCTTTTCATGTGTTTTGTTGAATACTACAACTTTCGTTGGTATTCTAATTTAGATTTATAACGAGGTATAGGACTTTCTATCACGAATTTCTCCTTTGGAGAAAATTAAGTAGTTGTCTCATTGAAATAAATTATTTATAGCTCGTTACACATTTACTTATATACCTTTTAATCAATTATAAAAAATAATTCATCTCGCATTTCTTTGTGATATCATTATAATATATTTATATACTAATGATGGGAAATTCTTTAGAAGTACACTCCTCAATTTTTTATGATATCATAACAGTATATTCATATACTGGCATCATATCACGAAAGACTGCTTAAGTCATTCAATAAGACGCTCTTCAATTTTTCATGATACCATCACATTATATTTATATACTGTCAAGGTATTCTTCATGATGCCATTATATTATATTCACGTACTGTTATGGTATTACTGATGACCACTTATGCACCCAAAGTCTTCAAAGTCAGAGTGAAACACGAATTGTAATTACTTAAAACCGATTGGACATTTCAGAAATGAATATATAAAAAAATTATAACATTATTAATTTTATTTTATTATCTATTTTGATATACTTTTTCCCTTCTATAATTAGCTTTAGTGACTTCTACTATTAGGTACTACACTTCTTTTCGAAATTAATTTGTTTTGGGCTTCAAATTTTTCTCTAAGATTTTTTATTCAGAAAAAGGTTAAAAATATTCCTCTATTTTTATTTATTAGCTAATTTTGCCCCTATTTATACTATAGGATCAAATATATTCCTACAGTTATCAAAGTTTGTAAAAATGCCCCTTCATGGATGAGAACCCTCAAATTAAATTAAAATATCAAATTTTCTAAATATAACCCATCCCTCGTTTAATCTGACCCGAAACTCACCTAACTTAATCCCCCTCACCCAAACACACCACCCCTTTTTTTTCTCTTCTATTTTGGGCTTCATATTTAAACTAATAACCCTGTCTACACGAGGAGAAAATCCATAATCACATACTCTAAATGACATCAATTTACATATACTGCCAGCCAAAAAAAATATATTAAGAGCTGGAAGGTCATCTATATCCGCACAAGTACCCCTGCAGTTGTGAATCAGCAGAAGGTCAATTATTCAGTACGGAGGAGCATTCCATAAAATTATGTTGTTCCCAAATATATTTAAAATATTGAAAAGTGAGCCTAAAAAATATGATCTTGCAGAAAAAAATATTAATATTATGCCAGAAGTCATAAATAGAAAATATACTAAAAACAAATATTATTATGTGAAAAGTCATAAATAGAAGATCCGATGAGACATATACCAATTAGGAGGCTCAAATCTGCAGCAAGCAGATCCATAAAACCTAATCAAATCAATAAACAGATTAAACATATTCTCAAAAAAGCAAATTAAGAAACAAGAGAAGAGAAAAAAGAAGGGGATTAGAGTAAGGTGAATTTCGGGTCAGGTTAAATGAGGAACGATTTATATTTAGGAAATTGGGTATTTTAATTTAATTTGGGGGTTTCCATTCATGAAGAGGCATTTTTGTATATTTTAATAACGGTAAAGGTATATTTGACCCACTAATATAACTAGAAGCAAAATTAGCTAATAAATAAAAATAAATAAGTATTCTTAACCCTTTTTCCTTTTTTATATTATTTAAGATACCCAACAAGGAAAAAGAAAGGTTTTGGTCACAACACAAGGAACAAAAAGATTAAACAGTTACCCTCTTATGTTTCTTTTCTCTGTTTCTTTTTTTAACCGTTAATATTTATTAATTAATTCATTATTATATTAGGTTTCTCTCTGCTATATTTTTTTTTGAGAATACGATTCCTTCCAAATAATGGTCGAATTTAATTAGTTCTTCCGTCCAGTTTTATTTGTTCATTTTATTAAAAATAAATATTTATTTTTATTTATTCACTTTAGAATCTAGACATAATTTATTACTTAAATTTTAATTTACTTTTATTATTAACTAACTCATTTTCTTAATATATTTTTCAAAATTATTAAATTTGTTATACTTAAAATATTATATAGTAAAATTATTATTTTATTTATTGCTCCTCAAATGATATGTCAAGTTAACACTGAACAAGTAAAGATATACAAAAGAAAGTACTTAGTCCACTGTAAGCATTGAAGTTTTGTGCTTACCCATATGGATTGGCAGTGGGATGGTTGGATTTCTCAAACCTTAATCAGAGGTCTCGAGTTCGAATCTTTGGATCATCCCAAAAAAATAAATTTTATAATGCACAAATTTTTATTTTAATTGTTAGGATAAGATTTGCATACCTACTAAGAAAAAATTAATAAGGATGATAATTTGATTAATATAACTCTATTAACTTTTTGAAAACATATAATAATAATTCTTTTCACATTTTAGAATGACTCTAAATACTAAGGATAGAATTAGAAAAACATAATCAATTATCTCTTATATTTTGAAACTAATAAGTTTTTTAAAATAACTATTTTTAATATACCTAATAATTAAAATGAAATCGATGGAGTGTGCATATATAATTTTTCCCTCTCTTTCCATCAATATTTTATTATGGAGAGAATTTAGAATTGTCACATCTAATATATATAGGTGTCATTAATGCTATTTTATTTTTATTAAATATAGAGGTGTCCGTACTATATATCTTAATCAGTGACTGGACATTCCATTTTGTTGCTGACATATAAACATGAACCTCCTATCTCTTCTTCCACCACACACACACACACACAAGTCCTATGGGTGACAAAAAAGATTTAGTGAAAAATTGAGATAATGAAGAAAGACAAGTTTGAATTATTATGTTTTTTGTGAATTTTCTATTTAAATTATTATGTGTTTATTTTTTATTAGAATTATTAATATTTAATTTTTTTTAAAAAATTAATTGTCAATTTCTAATTAAGATGATCTAAAAAGGTACTCATTATAATATATTTTTGTTAATTTCTAATTTTTTTATTGGATTTTACATTTTTAATTGTATGTATAATTATATCGATTTTATTAATTTCTAAGATAAAAAATAAATAAAATAAAATTTCAAACTTTGAAATTTTAAATTTTCAAGGTTAAGGTTATTTTTAGATCAAAAAGTGAAAGAGGATAAGTATTTTTGAGTCAAAAATAAGGGTTGAGAGTATTTTTAAACCACAAAACATGAAAGAGAATATTTATGAACTATTTCTCATGAATTAAAGATATTTTTAACTCTTTTTCCGCGGAGACAAAGATATTTTGGTGGAATTAACTCAAATGGCCAAACACTCCTTAGTAGCATAAGTCCACATCAAACAATGCAAAAGGTAACAAAGCATTTTGGCTGTTTTCTTTTTTGTCTTTTCGTTCCTATCTATGTGGAAAAGAAAAAAAAAGACACATTCAAAGTTCTGAAAATTTTATGAATTGGTTGGACCATGAACTAGCTAGCTACCTGGTGTAACCATTTCCATTAAAGAGATTTAAATAAAAGGCAGTAAACTGGTCCCGATAACACTTTAGAACACAAAATTTGATACAAAAAATCAAATTTCTTCAACATTGCTCTAAAAATGCTCATCCTATTAATAAAACTCAATAAATATAGGCATGCGTGCGCACATAATATATATGTGTATGTATATATAATAATAACATATTCATTATAATTCCATAACTGAGGTCTTGGAAGTGTGATGGGTATGCAACTTCACTCCTAACTTCACTTCTAAACTATGATCGAATTTGCAGTAACGCACTCATACTTTACTAGGGACCTAGTACCCTCATAGATTATTTTTTAAAATATTTTTTTGACATTTATCCGATGCAACACAAGTCAAAATTCAATCATGGAAGAATATGGTGATTCACGAGATTAAATTTCGTGTGATTCAATTAATTTTTTTTGTAGAAAAATTAAGTTGTGAAGGAGAGGGTTTCCATCTTTTCTTTTATTCGAAGAGTGTAAATGAATGAAATGATCAAACTTCTCTGTCTTTTTATCTTTTGATCATTGCATACAAATAAAATAATAAAATTTTGAATTGTTATACAGTTCACTCGATAAATATAAAAAAAAAATATTTCATAAAAAAATTTCAAAAAAAAATTATGCAAAATATGAATGTGTTACCACAGATCTAACTATATATATATATATATATATAATTTGTGAGTTTTAAAATTGAACTAATAATTGCTTTTGTTTTAAAGATGTTATTCTTAGATAGCTCCTTCACTAAGAAAAGGAAGGAAAGAGGAAGAGGGGCCGCCTTTTCCTATTGCAAATTGTCGTTGGACGTCATTTACAATATTTAAAGGTGCATTTGGTTTGAAAGGAATTTTTCAACTTATTTTTCTTGTATTTACTAATTATCTACAAATTTTAATATATAATTTAAATAAATATTATGCGAATGAAATAAGATTAGGAGTGTGAGTTTAGTGGGAAGAGTGGCTATGGGGGAGTGGGGTGTTGAAGGGGGAGGAGACAATTCTAATTTTGAAATATATTACGTGAAAAGTTAAAATTAAAAAATTATTTTAAAAAAATATTTTTTTAAATGACAAAAAATAAAAGATAAATAAATTAAAATAATGAAAGTAATATTCTAATTACTTTTTATGCAATATCGCTATTTTTAATAAAATATAGTCTTGCTTTATAGTCTAATAATTTATATAGCTTCATTTTCAAGCTAAAAAAAAGCACGTAATTGATATATTACCAAATATGTAAGCTCATAATTTGCATCAAAATAGGTGGCGTATCTAATCATGGTTTACCAGAATGCAGTACTTTGATTGGAAAAAAAATTTAAAAAATGAAAAAAATGAAGAAAAAAAAATATATATATATATATAAGATCTATTTGAGTATATGATATGAAATTAAAGTTTTATTTGGACATATAACTTGAATTTCTTAAATTGTATTTTTTTCATAAATATAAGAATTTCATAAGTTGTACAAATTATTAAAACAATTTCAATTCTCATACAATCTTATTAAATGAGCAAATTATAGTTCACAAATAATGTATCGAAATATCCTAAGGTGCCGCATTGATAAATCGCATATCTTCATGTTCTTTTTATAAATAAATGAAACTATTACAAACTTTTAAATGCACATAATTTTATAAAGATCCACTATTCAATAGTAATAGTAACTTATTATTTTTTAATATAATCATTTCACATTATACGAACAATTTCTTCATGCGAAGCATAATTTTTTTATTATTATTTTTTGTAAAATATTAAAATTATAGGGTTCTTTTACAAAATATAAACTTATGGATCAAATTTTATATTTTTTTACAAAAAATTAAAATCATAATTTAAAATCCCAAATCATTTTTTTGAATGTCCAAATACAAATTTAAAATCGTAATTTCAAATTATAACATAAAATTATATATTCAAATATAGGAGAAATAAATTTAACTATACATTTCAGAACTCGCACTCTCAACTCAAAACTCTAGGTCATCAAAATTCTACATCTTTCACTGCAAATAAGCATTACATCCGTATATAAATATATATTTTTTATAATGATATCGTTTGTCTCAATACTTTTTAATTGCATATTATAATAAATAATATTTTAAAAAAAATAAAACATAACATAACATAAAAATTGACTAAAAAAGTTGATTATTATAATAAAATATTAATTATTACAAAGAGATCTAACTGTAATAATTAAGATCAATCACTATCACATTAGCTTCTTAATTCATCAAAGAATCCAAATTAAATTTGCCAATTGTGAGACTAGAAGCATTTTGGAAGCCCACAAGTAAGACCCACATATGCGGTTTTGGGTCATTTGCATTTTTGTCTTTCTGCTCATTTTTAATTTATGCTTTTTATAATAAATATTTTTTTGTATTGGGCATAAATTTATATTTTAATATTATAATATTTTATAAATTATACTCGAATATAACTTCAGTTTTTAAAGAATTTATACTTCATCAGATATATATTTAATTGTTAAAAAAAATAAATTTAACGACTAATATATTTAAAAAACTAAAATTAAAGACCAACTCATTTAAATGACAAAATATATAATTTTATATATACAATTGCATAATAATCCTGCTTATTGGAATATTAGCAGTAAAGTAAATTCTCAATTCTCAAAGCCTCAGAAATCAAAGCAATCAAATAAAAAATTATTTCCACAATATAAAGCAACCAACATAAAATGTCTGAGAATCATTGTCCAATAATTATTATTAGAAGGGAAAAAAAAAATAACATATAGAAATCGTAATTAGGGAATCAAATCTTTTATGTGTCTTTATTAATAATATCTAGTCTACAAGAACATAAATAAGCACATAATAATTGTGCTCTCTTTATTATTATAAATAAGATAAATAAAAGCTCTACCATCACAAAATGTGATAAATAAAATTAGAAGTCTGTAGTTTGAATTATGTAAATGGATAATCTTTTAATAGGAGACGTTTTTTCTTAAATGTATTGTATGTGATATAAATATAAATTAGACGAGTCAATTTTGAATGTCAAATAGTTATATTAATAAAAAGAGAGACTTTCACATGATTACTTAGGCTGAGGAAAAAAATATTCCTATACTTATTTACAAAATTTGCTTCTTAAAAAGTTGCACAATATGAATTTGCACATTGTATATCTTCGAAGTGTAAAATTCACATGATTATACATCCTGAATGTATACAATAATAAAAATGATTGAATCACATTATAATATATTATTAAAGTATACAATGTGTGAATTGTATAGTCCAAAGATATATAAGATAAATACCTTATGAAAATATTTTTCTAAATTAATATTTAATCTAATTAACATTAATAAATTTTAAAAATCTTTACACTATCGATACAAAAATATTAAACCTTAATTATATTGTTTCGTGATGTGGACTAGTCACAAAGGTAAGTTTGATAAAGTTGTCTCTCTTCAATAATCAGAATGCTACTAATTATTACTATAGAAATGTATCGAAAATATTAATTATATAAATATTTTTAGCCGGTATATTAAGTACAATCAAATTGAGTCGAAATTTATTATATCAAAATTTAATTTATTATATTAAATTAAATTTTAAAAATTTTAATATTTAAAATATTGAATTGAATATCGAATACTCATTCCTAAAAATCTCATGCTTACTTTTTATTTGTGATAACAATTATCATGTCAGACGTTTATTTATTATGTGTGAATAATAGTAACAGTAATAATGAGTTTTATTGAAATTCTAAGCCTAAGTATTCTTTAAATATATCATAGCTAATTAATCTAACTAAATTCACCAAAAACTCAAGTTTGAAAACTTTGGTTATTTATTTACTTCTAAGCTCCAGGGATATGAGTTATTTATCATATATATATAGAGAGATATAGATATAGATAATATTAACGTCTGATTTGTATGTCTTTATTGATTTGTGATGTCAAATTCATAATATTAAGATTTAAAAGCGTAGATTTAATTTTCGTATGTAATTCTCTAAAAGTTAAAATGTCTAATTTTTTAAATAAAATATAAAAAATATCTCATCAAAATTTATTTTTTTAATACATAATTATTCAATTGTCATATTAAAATTTACCATAAAAATATAATTTACCAATTTCTCATCATACTAATTTGCCCCCACCCCTTCCCCCACATGTTTAGCCTTTTTAGGTATTATTAAAGTTGGCAACCAATTTTTGCTTAGGATGTGCCAAAAATCTCATTTTCCAGCTTTTTTAAGATGTATCAAAAATTTCATTTAAATTTTTTCATTTTTCATTTATCTTTTAATATTAAATATTTATATTGAATTTTGATAAATCTACTTAAATTAATTAACATATACTCTCTTAGAAATGAACTTGTTCTCTTTTTCTTTATAAAATGGATTGATGAGTTTGATATTTAAAAGACAGTATAGATGAATCAGTAAATTTTCAAAAAAATTTAAAAATTATATCAAATTAATTTTTGGATTTTTAAATTTTCACTCATAAAATTAAATATTTTTAAATTTTTAAAAATTATATCAAATCAAATTTTAAATTTTTAAATTTTCACTCATAAAATTTCATATTTTTTTATATAATATATTTAAATATAATTTTAAATTTTAAAAGATCACAACTTCAAAAAGTAAATTTTTTAATAAATATATCATGCATTACTTTGCCAAACAGCATTAGTCAATCTGACACACTTTGATTAATATAAGTCCTTCAAACTCAATTTTAAGTGTCATATGTCAAATCTCATTTAAAATACCCCTTATTTAGAATTCTATTCAAATGAGGGGTATTTTTGAATACTTTAATAACAACAAAGGTATATTTAATCTTATAGTATGACGAAGAATAAAATTAACAATTAAACTAAAATAAAAAAATATATTTAACCCTTTTTCCTATTTTAAATAATATTATAATAATCCACCTCAATACAAACCGAATCATTTGCATTTATAAGTTATATCGAGATATATCTTCAATTTCTATAGAAACTTATATTTCACTAAACATAAATTCAATTACTACTCGACAAAAATTAAAAACCAACTTATGTTAACCTTTTTGTGGTCTCTTCCTAGAATATATAACATTAGACAATAGAGGTGGGAGAGGGACCATTGTGTTTAAAAAATAG
Organism: Datura wrightii; assembly: GCA_035772735.1. Taxonomy (NCBI): domain Eukaryota; kingdom Viridiplantae; phylum Streptophyta; class Magnoliopsida; order Solanales; family Solanaceae; genus Datura; species Datura wrightii. Next base: position 73,761,728 of record JASDFA010000023.1, on the reverse strand, counting down.
ACAAGTGGAGGACCACCTAGTTCTATTCTTTCTTTTGTCATTACTTAAGCTTTAGTAAATAATAATAATATCATACTATGCTATAGGTAGAATTTGAATGATATAAAATTACTGTATTATAAGGGTTAAAAGAAATTTTAACCACTGTCAAGTTCTTATAATACAATAATTTTATCGCATTGTGATAAAATAATTATAGCTTCTTCTTTTTTCTGCCATAGCCAATTTAATTTTTTTTTTTTCGCCATCTAGATTTCGATGTCTGTTTAATAAAGTGAACAAGTGAAGGACCACCTAGTCCTATTCTTTCTTTTATCATTTACTAGATCAAATTTAAATAACATTATACTGCGCTTCAAATAAAATTCAACTGAAATAAAATATTACACTTATAGGGTAAAAAAAAATTCTAATGACCGTAAAATTTTGTATAGCGCAATAATTTAATGCATTATAAATAGTGTTTTTTTTTTTGGCCATGGCCCATTTAAATGTTTTTTTTTTTTTTTGGGGGGGGGGGGGGGTTCATTTAGGTTGCGAACTTTGTTTAGTAAAATGGACAAGTGAAGGACCACCTAATCCGATCTTTTCTTAGGCCAAACATAAATAATGCGAGTAAAATTTGAATAAGATGAAATTACCGCGTCATAGGGGTAAAAAAAAATCCTAACGACCGTCAAATCCTTATAACACAATATTTTACTGCACTATGAATAGAATGAGTATAATTTTAGTTTTTTTTTTTTTTGCCATGGCCCATTTAATTGTTTTTTCCCATCATTTAGGTTGCCGACCCTGTGTAATAAATGGACAAGTGGAGGACAACGTAGTCCTATCCTTTCTTTATCAATTTCTAGGCCAAACATAAATAACAATACTTCCTCCGTTTCAAAATAATCGGTGCTTTCAATTTAAACACACCCCTTAAGAAAACTACTGATTTCTAGACAGAAAAATATAATTTTACCCACTTACCCCTAATAAATATCTTGAGAAAGATGTAACTCTTTAATTTTTTTTTATTATATAAAACTTTCTCAACTTAAATAAGAATAAAATTAAAAGAACATCATTAAATTTTTCTTAATTACGTAAAACACTACTTATTTTGAAACAAAATCAAAAAATCAAAAAACTACTTATTTTAAAATGAAAAGAGTATCATAATATACTAGAAGTAGAATTTGGATGATACATACATATATATACATTATATATATATATATATATAAATGTCATGACCCATTTAAATATTTTTTTCCGTTATTTAAATATATATGCAAGTAGAATTTGAATAAGATGAAATTCCTGCAGTAGTCAAGAATATCCTAATAGCCGTCAGGCTTAGGACGTTAGTTAGGTATTTATATCGTAGTAATTTACTACGCTATAGGTAGAATGTATATAGCTTCTTTTTTTGCTAATATTTTGATTTTTTGAATTTTTACCCAGTCATTTAGGTTTCGGATTCAGTTAGTTAATTATTTAAATTTTCATCTTATCGGATTCCAAGTAAATAACAATATCATAGAAAACCCGACCAAACAAGAACCTGAACCCCCCCCCCCCTTCCCCACACCCCACCATCCTTTTTTTGGGGGGAAATTTTGGATTTTTGTTATTAAATTTAATTAGAGGCAAATATTAATAATATTTATATATGGCTGAAAAGAATTGTTATAAAAGTTGAATGTTGAAATTACCTTCAAGACACGTATTAATTTTAAAATTGAAGATTAATTTAATAAATTTTATTTTTCAAGAAAATGCTCATCGTTGTATGCTTGATCTAAAATAATTCATGCTTAATAATTGTAGTTCAACTCTTTTCTAAATTCTGCGGGTAGAAAAAGCTTAGTAAATTGATCTGTTTTTTTAATAATTGAGATCGTAAATATTAGTTTTATATTGGTATTATAAAAACTTAAATATTTTAGCACAAATTGTTATATTTTATATCATCCAAATTTAAGTGAATTAAATTGAATTTAAAGGCACCAATGAGATTTAGCATAATTAAGAAGATTAGATGTAAACTTATGCACATTAAAAAAAAAAATCACCGTCCTTTTTTTCGTTTTGTTTATATTTGATATTTATATTGCGGTCCATCTAATTAATTTAATTTGAGGAGAGAATTTTCATATTGAGAAAAGAAAGAGGGGCGCGGTGGGGGGGGGAGGGAATAAAAGATTACTTGCCGATCACTGTAACTGGTATTACTACTCAGCCCCAATATCCTTACCGCAATCAAAGCTGCATTTAGCTAAAACTTTGTAAAATATATTGGAATCAATTGTTAAAAAACCTATATAAATATCATTTTCTCAATTTTATGAAACTATATATATTTAGGTATGAAGTCTTGAAAGTCGAAAGATAAGAATCTTTATTATTTCAACTTTGAGCCTAATCAATCAAATCACAAATAATGAAAGGCACAACTTGCAAGAGATAGTCGAACTTTATAGAGAAAATGTTTTAAAACATATTTTAATTATATTTGAATTTGTTGTTATATATTTTAAATTTATGGGGAATTTGTGATCTCTCTAGATTAATTTAAAATAGAATATATAACCTCATAAAAAATTATATTCAAATCTGTATGAAAAGGTGATATGCACGCGCCCACGTATAAATTTTATATTTTTCAATTTTTTTTTTGCTTCTTAAACTTTCTCCTTTTTATTCTATTTTTTTTTCTTTTTACTTTTCTTGGGTTTTGCTTATAACCAATACTTATATTACCTCCTCTTGGTAGTGAATTTTTTTTTCGGCGACTGAAATTTTTTTTAATAATGAAATTTCTTTTTTTGTTTGTAGATTTGGATTTGTTTTGACTTTTAATTTATATATATGTAAAATAAAAAAGAAATATAAGTGTTTTGCGTGTATTTTGCGAAAGAAAATGTCAAAATAAAAATTATTTATCCGGGTCTTTAATTGCAAAATGACATTGACGGATGAAGAGGAATCAAGGATCGAATTAAACATTTAGAGTTCTCTTTTAGTATAATGAGATTGAAGTTGGAATGATTCAAAATAATACAGAGATTCACCATATCTGAACTAGTCACTGAAATCGGTTATGGAGCGGTAAAGAAAGATATTAATAAAAAAGATAGAGAGAGAAAGAGAAGAAAAGAAGATTAGAAGAAAAACTATTATTTTTAAATTATGAAAATTTAGCCGGAAAGGAGATCGACGGAATCACTTATGGAGCAATGAAAAAGAAGATGAATAGTGAAAAAGAGAATAAAAAAGATAGAAAGAGAAATAAAAGAGAAAAAGTTAAAAAAAAATTATGAAAATAGAATTTTAGCATATTTTTCTGTTCTTACTCTCTTAAGGAGAGTGTATTGTGTATTACACTTTCTTTGCCACATAAGCAGCTAGAGGTTTAATAATTCTATTTTAAATTAGTCCAAGGGGGTCATAGGACCCCCGCAAAGTTGAAGTGTGTAATAGAAAATACTGGACATAATTGAAGTGTATTTTGAACCCTTTTCCTAACTTTATACTAGAGTAAAATGAAAAACATCCAATACCAAGTAATATGTGGTCGTTTGGTTGGGAAACAAGTTATCTCGGGATTATTATTCCACCTTTAATGAATAATAAAAAATAAATATGGGTTTATCTCATATTTGGTTGAAATAAAATCTCGGGATAACTTATCCTGATATTAGTTATCCTGGGATTAGTTATCCCACACTGAGGGTGGGATAAAAATAACACTATAATCCCAAGATAACTAATTCAGGAATAAGTTATCCGAAAATTTTATCTCAACCAAATATGAAATAAACCTATATTTATTCTTTATTGTTCATTGAAGATGGAATAATTATCTCGGGATAACTAAACCCTGAATTAGTTATCCTGGGATAATTTGTTTCTCAATTAAATGACCCCATCGAGTTTTGTGGTGAAATGGTATACATTTCTCAATCCTTAACAAGAGATTTTGGATTCAACTTTTGAGTATGAAATTATTTTTACTAAAAAATATTTTATTTATCAAAATAGAATTTTTCAATACGAATTCGAATTAGTCAAGTTTAAAATAAATATCAAATTTCAGATGAAAAACAATAAAAATAAAAATAAAATATCTATGAGAAAAAACTTTTCATCATTTGGATTTGGAGGTTAGCACCAAATCACAGTAATGTACCGCGATTTAAATATTAAATCGATAATAAAATACATATGATTTTAATTGTGATAAAGTGAAAAAAAATTATGCTCAAAAATATTTATTATGTATTTATTGATTTGATTTAAAAAATTATATCTAAATAAATTTAAAAAATGGGACTTGACCACTAAAAACTAATTATAGATGTAACCAATGAACATTATTGTTCCTTTCCTTCCTCTTCCTACCAACCATTAATTTGATCTTATAAAATAAATAAAACTAATAGGATATGGGACAAATAGAATATGATACCAAATTAAAAGTAAAGTACTTTTAATGAGTGCTTCAGATTTAAGCTTCAGAAATAAAATTGCATTTAATAAAAAGCGTTTTATTTTTAAATTCAAAAACATTTGAGACATATTTAAATTAATCAAACTTTAAAAGCGAATATGGAATAAAAATGCAAAATGTTGCTCCTATATTATTTATATTGGAGGAGTATATTTTTGTTATAAATAAATCCTCCATTAATCATGAGAAAGGTAACACTCTTTTTTGACCCAAAAGAAAAAAAAAAAAGGAAAGAAGAAAACTTCCATTTCAAGTGCAGAAGATTACAAGTAATGAGTGCATCTTGATCATTATAAGACCTTATTAAAAGTAATTATTAGTCTATTCTTTCCAACCAAAAGAAAAAAATTAATGGTATTTGGTATGAATTTTAATGCATTTAATTATTAGTTAAATTCAGTTCTATATCGTCTCAACTTATATGTTATATATTTTTTTTATTTTAAAAAAAATATTTTTTTCTTATTTAAAAATAATTAAAATGTAAGTTTCTTGTTTAATATAATTAAATAATAATACGTATTTAGTGTCAATGAATCTAGCACTATATATGTTCCCCACCTTCCTTTCCCCTACAAAACATTAATTTATATTTAATTTTACATAACTTCTAGTTCCAATTTTATCATGTGCACGAAGAGATATATAATATCTAATTTACCCATCATAAAATAATAACTCTAAAAATGATTATATAAATTAAAGGAAATTAATAGGAGTATAAGACAAATAGAATAATGATGCAAGTTAGAAATGAAGCAAATAGACTGCCAAAAAATGTGATAAAGTGATAAGTATTTAGTTCAAACTGTAAAAATTGAAATTACGTTCTTTGATAGAAATATTTTACTTTTAAAATAGAATTTTTCGATGTATATCTAGATTAATCAGGCTATAAAATATATACCGAACACCGGAGAAATAGCAGGAGCGCAAAATGAAAAATCCCACCTATTGCAAGATTATCTTTTTTAATTCCTCGAAAAATTTACAATTGCTATTCTTTGAATGTGCAGTGCGTAAATTTCATTTTTATACGATAAGTCGCAAATCATACATAAAATATAAACTACACTAGACAAGCCTGATACGACGAGCTCGACTATTGACAGAAAAAAGAAATTAATTCTTGACTTAGCTTTCTCATGAAACACCATCTGATGTACCAACTCAATCACCTTTCAAAATTTGTTAATGATTTCTATTGGAGGAGTATATTCTTGTGACAATAAGTCCTCCTTAATCATGAGAAAGCCAACACACTTTTTGACAAAAACTTCCACTTCAAGTGAGGAAAATAACTACTAGTGAGTGCATTTTGATCATTATTGTCCTCATTAACAATAATTACTTCTTTCTTTCCAAACAATAAAATGATTGCTATTTATATAACGAACTTCAATACATCTAATTAATTATCAGTTAAATTTGGTTATAAAAACACATATTTTTTTTTTCTCGAATCAATGTATATACATGGTTCGAGATGAAAGTAATACATATATAATTATATATTATTACGTAAAAATCTAAATTCTTATTATGTTAAACATATTTTAGAAAATAGAAAATTAACACTTTTAGTCCCTCAAAATATTTGATTTTGATCTTTGTTATTTCTAGTTAAGTACATTTAATTTTTAATTAGTTGGTATGTACACATTTGATCTATCTCATTGTGAATTTTCACAAATTTAATGAATTATTAAGTTTTAAATTATACAATTATCAATATATTATATTAAATTTATACTGTAACTTTATATTTGAGAGTAATATAGTTTGAAAATAATCTAAAATTAAATTACATTTTTTTAATATAAAGGGATGTCAAATTAAAAAACATATTTCAAACACATTAAAGGTTAAATACACTTAGTTAAGTATTAACAGAATCAAAATCAAAATTCATCAATAATCAAGGGATTAGAAGTGCAATTATAATTGACTTTTATTCAAATGAAAGCATTTCTTTCAAACTGGAAAATGATTTTCTTAAGCCGGGGTCTATCAGAAACATCATCTTTACCCCAAAAGACATAGGTAAGATTTGTGTACATCTAATCTCTTCAGATTTCACTTGTGGAACTATACTGAGTATGTTGTTATTATTATTGTTACTCTTTTCATTCATCTTTACTTGTCCATTATACTAAAAATAGATGTCTGGTTTTACTTGTCCACTTTAGAAAATCAAGAAATAATTTATTATTCCCTCCGCTCCTTTTTACTTTCTAGGATAAGATTTACATACCATTTAAGAAAAAATTAATATGGATTGCAATTTGACTTATATAACTAAATTAATTGATAAATACTTTTGAAAACATGCAATAGTCATTCTTTTCACATACTAAAGTGACTTAACTACTAAGGATAGAGTTGGAAAAAGATAGCTAATTATTTTTTGGAGTTTAAAACTAGCAACTACTTTAAAACAACTATTTTTAGTATACCTGAACAAATTAAAAAGAAACAGAGGAAGTATTCTTAGTTTTTAATTTACCCTAATTATTAATTATAATTATTTCCTATATACTTCCTAAAGTCTTAAATTTATTACTCCTCAAAAGATGATATAATAAAATTATTATTTTATTTATTACTTCTTAAATATATTTAATTAATACTAGACAAATAAAATGAACTAAAGAATATTATTTGTTTTATTCAAATAAATACTTTATGAATATGTGAAAAGTAATAAGGGTAGTATACAACAAGCTGATAGAGGGGGACCTACAGAGTGCCAGCATTAAATTAATGACTTTATTAGCTTAGATGGGGACCATTGTCAACTAATTACAGTAATTAAAAGTCCACATAAGAGGTGCATTATTAATTAATCAGTCATAAAGTTAAGCAATTCACTAAATATCCTATAAATTAAAGCAACATCTTCTAGTTTATAGTTATAATTAAAGAATGAAGAGGTAGTTTGGTCAGGAAACTAAGTTATTCCGGGATAATTAATTTCGGGTTCAGTTATTTCAAGATTATTATTCCACTTTTAATGAAGAATAAAAAATAAATATAGGTTTATCCTATATTTTATAGAGATAAAATTTCAGAATAACTTATTCCGAGATTAATTTTCTCATATTGAGGTTGAGATAAAAGTAACAGTATAATCCTGGAATAAATTATTCGAAAATTTTATTTCAACCAAACATGTGATAAACCCATATTTATTTCTTATTTTTCACTAAAAATAAAATAATAATTCGATATAACTAAACTCAGAATTAATTATCTCGGAATAACTTTCTTCCTAATCAAAATAACCCCCTAATTAGACCCCACTTGAAGTTGAGACCATTTCTTTTAAAATGGAATTATGAATATATTGTCATGACCAAGAATAAAAATATATTCTTCAATTGAGAAAAATGGAATGGGCATTCACATTAATCTAGGATTAGGGGTAGGTGGTGGAGGGATTAGCTTCTATATTTCCATCTCACCGAGAACAAGCTAATTTGATTAGTCAAAATAGGACATTGTCATGCACAATTAATTAATCTATAATTGTTAGCTAATGCAAGAAAAAATACTGGCTCAAGGTCGGATTTCGAAGGTCAATTACGAATTTAGGTGAGTTTATTAATAGCCTGTTTGGCCAAGTTTTTAGAAGGTTAAAAATGCTTTTTTTTTAAAAAAAAAGTATTTTTTTTTTTAAAAAAAAAAGGTGTTTGACCAAGTTTTTGGGAGAAAATTAAGTGTTTTTAGGGAGTAATAGAAGCTGTTTTCAAAAGTTAAAAAAAGTAGCTTCTCCTCGAAAGCACTTTTGTGAAAAATACACTTAGAATCACTTTGCAAAAGTTTGGTCAAACACTAATTGTTGTTCAAAAATATTTTTTAAATTTATTGGTCAAACATATACTGTTTCTCACCAAAAGTATTTTTTGATAAACACTTTTAAAAAAAATACTTCTCAAAATAAGCTGATTTGAGAAGTTTCGCCAAATGGGCTATAATTTTTATCTAAAAATATATGACTGAATTAAATTTTCGTTGTAGTATTAATGTGAAATTGTGACAATAAAATTTAGAAATTTTGAATTAGAAAAAGTATTGAGAGGGGTGATTAGATAGTATTTGGCACAGTGTCAACTTACCAAGAATGTGATCTTAGATAGGAGATTGTGGTGGATACGAATTAGGGTATTAAGTTAGGTATTTCCTCTACTTCAAAATAAGTAGTATTTTTATCTTTTTTATTTTATTTCAAAATAAGTTGTGTTTTACACAATCAAGAAGATATTAATGACGTTTTTCAAAATTTATCTGATGCTTATTTAATAGAGAAGTTTTATATGACCAATAAATTACTACTCCATCTCAAGTTATCTGTCACTTTTTTTAAAAGCAATTATCTCAAATTATTTGTTGTTTTAGAAGTTCAAGACAAAATTAATTAATTTTTTCTCATTTTGCCCTTAGTATAGTTTTTCTTCAAGATTACAAAGTCCTTGATTATTACGTAAATATTTAATGAAAAGAGATTATGATTTAGATAAAAATAAGGTTAAGGAAGTGAAAAATCCTAATAATTTTTAAGGAACATGTAAAGCAAAAAAATAACATATAATTTGAGATGGAGAGAATACTAAAAAGTTGTATCTTTTTAAGGTATCTATAAATTCTTAAAATATATCTTACTTTAAGGAATATGTAATTTTCTTAAGAGATATGTCCAAGTTAAAAATATGACTTATTTTGAAATGCAGGGAGTAGTAGTGTTTCCATTCATACGAATAGTCGTATTATTACTCCAAATAGTTTCTTGTCCTCCGATTTTTGTTATTATCTGTTCTTTCTTGTACATCTATTATTGTAGTATTTTGCTTTGTTATGCTTTCACATTCGTTACTTCTTTTTCTGGATTGCTATTCTTTGAGCCGGGGGTCTATCAAAAATATCCTTCCTACCGATCTTTTTACCTTTAAAATAGAAATAAAATCCACATATACTCAACTCTTTTTAAATCTCACTTTATAAATTGTCTCGATATATTACTATTGTTATCGTCATCTATGAATATACTACTATTAAATTAACAAAAATTATATGAGGCAAGCCCAACCACACAACAAGAAGTACGTAGTCAAAAATAAAATAGTAGATTAACCTAGCATCAAAGAATTCTTATTCCTTTTAATTCTTCCCTGATCGCGGACCACTATTATATTGAGAATATCACTTTCGGAGATGAATCTTTTATATGTAAATTTAAATTTAATTGAGCATCTAATACGTATATTAAACACCAAATGAAAAAAAAAATATTTAGATGAGGACTACTCAACATTTGGTATACAGTTATATTAAGATTTTTGATACATGAAATAAAAGTAATAATCTTAAAATAAAATTTAAATTAACTTTACTTCATATTTAAATTAAAATATTAAAATTTTAAAATATTTTATGTCTTTGCCTATATTAATCCGCGTAGTAGACCATTTTATTATAAAGTTAACGTCCCACTAGCTAATGAACTTTTCGAGACCACTTGATGCCACAAGATCAGAATCTTATTCCCTTAATTTAATTTTTTCGTCTAAGTCAAAGTTATTTCTTTTCTTTAATTACTTAATTCAATGCGTATTTTCTATAAAAAGCTTAATGATTCTACGAGCATTAAGAATATTTTTTAAATCGATAATCAAATATAAACACAAATTATTATTTTACTATTGATAAGAATATTTTTGAAATTGATTAATCAAATATAAATTTTTATTCTCTAAGAATATTTTTTGTAAAAACACTTGTGACCAAAATATATATATATATACATAAAAGTTTGGCCAAATAATTCATTTTGAACTATTTTGCAGTACGGGTAGACAAAATTTAGATAAAATCAAAATTCGAATTTTAAAATTTTGGATTGCGGATTCTATAGTGGATTTAGTGTTTAAAATCTCAGATTTCTAAGTAGATTATGAATTTTTCGGATAAAATACCTTTTATTTGGATATAATTATATTATATTTGGACTTATTAAATCTAAGGTCTTAAAACTTTTTTGCTAGGAATTGAATTAATTTCTCAGATGGTCACTCAATAGTTAAGTGACCATTTGAGAAATTAACTCCTAGGAATTCCTCGATAATGATTTCATTGCCCGCATAAATATTTTATTTGAATGATTTTGATGGAAGGATCTATTATAGTAATTACATGAATATTGTTATAAATATATTTTATTATAAATATTTATTGAAAATTTTTTGTAATAATATAAGCTTGTAATTGAATAAACTTGTTATCAAACAGGCAGGTTCCAAGCAGCTTCCTGAAAAGCCTTGTAGCAGTTTCTTCAGGTTTGCAATCAAGCAGGCAGACTGCAAACAGCTTCTGAAAAGCCTTGCATATGCTTCTTTTCTTCTATTTCTATAAATATGAAGTCAATTTAGTTTATTTGTACATTAATTTAAAGTTCAATAATATATCAATCTCTCTCTATATACTTTTTCTCTGATATATTTATTTTAATCTTTATTTTATAACAAATACTCTTTTTAGGTATTTATTTATTTATTAAGAAAAATTCAACTTATAATAAGTTTGTAACTTTGAAATTCAAAAAATCCAAATTGAATAATCTAAAGTCAAACTTAATAACACTGATCCGTTCGAATTCAAAATTTTAAATTAAAAATTTTATATTCTATTTAAACTGTCCGAACGTTCATATGTTTATCTTGGTGGAAGTGGAAGTTAAGGCCTTACGGGTTGTTTGGTAGTTCGATTAGATATTATAAGTTATATACATGCATTAAATTCTACATAATTAATATCATATTTGGTAGTGAGTTAGAAGGTAAGTTATTCATGTATAAGATTATATAATGTTTGGTTTGTAATTTAGAAATCTGCATAACTAAATATATGTATAAGTTATGAGTGAATCTATGTATTATCTTATGCGGGATAGAAAGGGGAATAAGTAATACATGAATAATAAATTCCGTATAATTAATCACTGCATAAAATAATAAACAACTTCTTTTATAACTAATTCATATATTATTAATACCTGCATAATTCTAACCAGCTACCAAACGACCCCTTAATACTTTTAGAGATCATTTGATAGTTGGAATAAATATGAGTTATGTAGGTATCAAATTCTCCATAAGTAATATCACATTTGAAGGTAAGTTATTTGTGTATAAAATTAATACGGTTTTGGTTTTTAATTTAGAAATCTACATAACCAATACATGTATAAGTTATGAGGGAATCTATGTATTATCTTATGTAGGATAAAAAGTGAAATAAATTATGCGTGAATAATTAATTTTTACATAAAATAATACGTAAATTTCTTTATAACTAATTTTTATAGTATTACTAATATCTGCATGACTCTAATCAGCTACGTAACGATATCGTGGACTTTGGCTTCAATTATTATTTTGGAAGTAGATTAGTTGTAGAGTGTGCCATAATCAAATTGTTCATTAATAATGGTTAGGCGTAGCATTGTTTAAAATTTATAACTATGATAAGATTATAGTACGTGGTGGTCATATACTACAAGGTTATGTATATGATAACTACATTGACTTCCAAAAAAAAATTAGGTATTTTAATTAAATTATTCTTAATGTTGCACTTATTTAGTGGTCGTTTGGTCATGAATATTTTTTATTTTTTATTAAAAAAAATTGCATTTTGAAAATTATGTTTGATCATAAAATTTTAGAAAAGTTTAAAATAAGATTACTTTAAATCACTCAGAAAAATTTAAAAATTACTTTAATTTGTATTAATTATCAAATACATGTCCAATTTTTGAAATTATTTTAATTTTTTTTTTGAATTTCACAATTTTCATGGCTAAGCAAATTCACAATAATATCATAAAAGATTAGAGTAATTTAAAAGACTTCTTAGGAATATGTAAACAAGGGCAAATCAGAAAAATAAAATTAATTTTTTCTTAATTATATAAATAAATAATAATTTTGAATTAAAATAAAAAGATTTAAAAGACACTTATTATGAATCTAAGGAAGTAATAAGTTAGAATAGTTTTAAAATTTGTAATTATATAATAAATTTCTAAACTGGTTCTGAAGATCAAAGTAAAGCTTTTCCTATATGTAAATGATTTATCAAAGTTTATTAGGATCCTTTTATTCTTAAATTACAGGTAGTTAGGAATTCTTTCGTGATAGGGAGCGTTTTTCTTTATTAAGACTTACAGTTACACAATGTAAAATCTAATTAATTGAGATTTTAATACGAATATCGAATATCAAGTCAAATAAAAAGTTTATACCTAATTAACTTTTTTTAATTTTTTAGGATCTAATTATTCGGGTTTAACTACCTATATTTTGTTGACAAAAATTTGATTCCTCGTGTTGTAATCGGCTTTCGTCCCTCATTTTCCCTTCCCTCTGCCCATATGTTTTACAAAAAAATAAAATAAAAATTAATTTCATTTCCAAATTAGTCAAACTATTATTTCCTTTTCTTGAAAGAGTATTAAGGTTCTTTTCTTTTTATAACTACTGATCAAAATCGAAGAATTCATGTAATAAAATTCCTTTATTGTTAGGAGTATGTATTTATTATTATAGGACAATTAGGCTCTACAACCTGAACCTCTTTAACAAGAACTACTACTAGTAATCTAGTATAACTACAATTTGCCCCCTATACTAATTATTTTTACTTGCATTTCCCCCCCTTGAACTCTACTAACTTTGTCATATACAATCTTTTCTGTTATATTAGCCGTTAATCTATTGAAATAGTTCGATTATTATGGATCGTTTAGTATACGGGATAAGAGATAATAATTTTGAGATAAAATGTAAGAGTATTTTAATCCTGCGTTTGATAAGGGGTATTAATTAGTCTTGAGATTATTTATCTCATCATTTATACTATAATGACGGGGATAAATAATTAGAATTTACTAAATAAGATATTTGTAAAATATGAAAAAAATACCTACAAATACCATTTAAAATGACCTAATTTTATAAATAATTACATCATCAAAACACAGACTTTTAAATTCTTGAGAGAAATAATTTAATGGATAGAGATTATTTTTTGTCTTTTATCATTATTTGATGATTTAGATAAGAGGCATGCTAGAAAAATTGTCATATTCCTTGTCATCATAGCGGTTCGTTGCTATCAAAAGCAAGTCACGGTTTGTGGTGACATGGTAACTCACAGAACCAAAAATTTAGCGAAAAGTATAAAATTAAATAAAGATTTATATAAATAAATTTTTTATTTTAATTTATGTGATTGTAGTTTAATTGGACGTGAGATAAAAAAATATAAAATTTTTTTGTAATATTTTAAAACTGCTTTAAAATAAATATATTTTTAAATAAAAGAATATTATTGACTTTTGCGAAACAAGTGAGACCCAATATAAATAAAATAATGACAGCGTCATTAGAGTTTATTAAATAAAAAAATATATCATTTTTTTAAGCTGATTAAAAAGAATGTATGTCACATGAATTGAAATAAAAAAATATTACTTTTATATATCATATCATTTTTTGATTAAAAGTGCTTCGTTCTAAGATGACTCCGATCATGATCCGTGAAGATGACTAAAATCGTTTTATTTTAATTTAAAAAAATCTCAACTCTCGCTAATAAAAATAAATCCTATTTGGAGTGTCTTTTTCAAAAGTAATATTTATAATATAAAAATACAAATTTAATGAAATTTCAATATAAATATTAAACTCCGAACGAAAAAAAGGAAAAAAAATAACAACTATGAAACCCACAGTTTTCTCCCTTTCCTCAAATGAGTGATTCAGTGAATCCGCCAAATAAAATTAATCACCTTTCTCGGCGCGACAGGTTGACAGATGCGATTACTTATATTCGCATCTTTTTCTTCTCTCTTTCCTCCACCATTAATTTTTCTATTCTATTATTTTTTTAATACCAAGTAGTATTTGGATCCCCTCCAATGAAATACTATTTTTTTTATTTACTTTTATTTTAATTTTAATCGGACTGAATGGTCTTTTGATGCGTAAGAAAAGCTACATTAAAATATAATGTGGGAATTATAATATTATATTCATAATATATATGTCTTTTCTTGACAAATATTTTGATTTATTATATTGAAAATGAGTTATTCAATCTCTCTCTATATATATTGTATTTGATTTTAAGTTGCATAAAATTTTGTTTAAAAATTTACTACCCTTTTATAAAAGTAAATTAAAAAAAAAGAAAGAGATAATTTTAAATATTAGAATTTCATGTTGAATTTGGTATTAAATAATATTAGATTTGTGGTATAAAATAATTAATATTTTCTTATACCAAAAATAAAAAAATCAATCAAACGAATAATAAAATAATTTTGAATTTTCTATCAAGATTGTTTTTTTTTTTAATTTCGGGTAATTATACGGAATAAAGTGAGTAATTTTCACGACGAACAAGATGAGAGAAGTTACGCTGAGATGGTTTGGGCATTGAAGATGAGGTGTGCGGATGCACCAGTGAGAAGGTGCGAGAGGTTGACTATAACATATTTTAGGAGAGGTAGAGGTAGTCCGAAAAAGAACTAGAGAGAGGTGATAAGATAGGAAATAACTCATCCTTCGGTTACAGGGGATATGACCTTAGATAAAAAGGTATGAAGGTTGAGGATTAGGATAGAAATGTAGTAGGTAGTCAAGTGTTATTATACTTTACATGGGAGAGGTGTCCAAGAGCGCACAAAATTAAAGGCTTTAATAATCTGGGCACCGTCTCGAAAAGAGGCTAGGAGAGCACTCATCTTGGAGTGGGCTTACTGCTTAAATGCTTTCAACAGTTATCCACACCGCAATTAGCTACCCAGCGTTTATCGTGAGCGCGATAACTGATACATCAACGGTACGTCCTAGCTAATCTCCTCTATTCATCTTCTCTTTATTCAGTAGAATTATTTAATATTCGCGTGATATCTTATTCTTCATTTCTTACCATTAATATTACTTCATTTGTTTTGTATATCATGCTATTTTATTATAATCATCTCCCTTTAATCTTGCTCCGATTACTTTAATTTTTTTAAGTTGAGAGTCTTTCAAAAATAACCTCTCTACCCAAAAGATAAAGATAAAGTTGCATATATCTTGTCCTCCTCAGATCCACTGAACATGTTATTGTTGGTAAGTAAACAACTTCTACATTGATAAAATACTCTCTTCATTTATTTTTACTTGTTCATAATAAATTTTGCATTTTTTTAAAAAAATAATTAATGTGGTGCATATTTTACTATAGTTTTCATAACTATTAGCATTTAAAAGATTTTGCGAAATGATTTAAAAAATTAGTAGTCAATGCTAAAAGTGAAATGTAAAAAAAAACTTATTTTTCTCATGATATATTAAAATAGGATAAATAAAAATAAAAAATTATTTTTAATATAATCAACAAATAAAAATAATTCCCACCTAAAATTCCGTGCATAGCTCCCTACTTGTTTTCTTTCACTAATAACTATACCAACAACTACACATAATGTTTTAGACAAAAGGGACAAATGCATTACTTCATTAGGCATTTTTCAACTAGTACAAATCCGAGTGTATCAATAATTAAAAACTTTAAAAAGAGGGAAAAAAATGATTATAAAAATAAAATAGTAATGGCTAGAAGGAGGAATATATGTACGAAAATGACAAGGAAAAATTGTCAAAATATTAATAGCAATTCAAAATCCAACAAAGAAAAATTAATAGCAAGAATAGCAAAGTGCATTGAGAATAATTTCAGATTCAAATTTTAATAAACATAAAAAGTATTAGATAATTTATTTTTGTTTATCCTAGTTTTAATGAATTGAGTTATTTGAGATTTTATATATTATACAATAATTAAATAGAAATATTAAAATAAATATTAAGTTTAAAATAAAAAGTATAATGCAAATACATTACAAACACATAATAGATAAACTAATCACAAAAAAATTTTGGTCGAGTAGGTAAGTATTTCTCTATTCCTTGAAAATATATCGTTTATTTTATTTACCAATTTTTTAAAATATATACTAAGAGAATATTAATTAAAAAATAATTTAATTAAGTTATTCTTATTTATTCAATCATCTCAGTTTAATATTATTTTCTTTTTCATCATATTAATCTCTCTACATTTATTGAATAAGAGTAAAAATGGAAATTAATAATTAATCATATCTTGATTTATTCTTGTAGTTATTTTGTTCTTCGATTTCTATTTGTACTTCAATAATTATAATGTTATGTTGATGTAGCTATTGCTATTTTTTTTTCCAGAATACTTTATCATATTATTTTTAGTATTTTGTTATGACTTCTACATTTTTTTTGAACTACTTTGATATGCTTTTTCTTAAACCAATGGTCTATCAAAAATAACCTATCTACCTTCTAAGATATAGATAAGGTTCACATACACCTATCTACCTCATATCCCACTTATGAGATTACACTAAGTATATTATTGTTATTATTTCTAAAGTGATATTTCCTTTATCCATTTCTATTTATCCAATTGACTTAGCACGTCCTTTAAATAACAATAAATAAAATAATAACTTATTAAAATAAAATAATAACTTATTATATAAGTATTTGAATATAATGAATTTAATATTTTTAAAATATACATTAAAAATAACTATAATTTAATAATAAAAGCAAATTATGAAGTGAATAATAAATTATCTGTTAATTTTTTAAAATTAAATATATTATTATTTATTTATTTTTAATAAAATAATAAAATAACTTTCTATAAAAACTATTTCACTTTTAAAATAATCAAGATAAATCCAACTTAATCGAAGATCTCGAAAATAAATTCTCCATCTATTTGAAAACAAAAAAAAACAAACTGTAAGCTATAGCCTATATCCTCGGGGTTCAGATATAATTTTTCTTTTTAACTTTTTATTGTCAAATTAGATGCTGCATTTCTTACGTTTGAGTCGCAATAAAAGAAATTTACGAGCTGGACCACTCTCTTTAGGGTCTTCTAATCTTCTTCATACAAATACTGTTCTACTGTCGCCGTCCGATCTCCTTTCTCTCTCTCTACATCTCTCCGTTGAATCCCTTCTTCTTCTTCTTCTTCTTCTTCTTCTTCAGTATTCCTTATCTCACCTCTCTTCCATTTCTACTCATCAATCAGTCAGTTTCCAGTTCTTTAAAATGTGAATTTGTTCTTAGTGTTTTGACATATATTGAGAGGATTCTGTAGTTACTGAGGACGGACGATGGAGGAGCGTAACACCACGCGATTGAGTAGTTCGACGAACGACACCGTATGGGAGTGTGTGATTCCGTACATACAGGAATCGCGTGATAGAGACGCGGTGTCGCTGGTCTGCAAAAGGTGGTGGCAGATCGATGCGATTACTCGGAAGCATATAACCATGGCGTTGTGCTACACGGCGAAGCCGGAGCAGCTTTCTAGAAGGTTTCCTCACCTTGAATCGGTTAAACTCAAGGGGAAACCACGAGCTGCTATGTTCAATTTGATACCTGAAGATTGGGGAGGGTATGTTACTCCTTGGGTTGTGGAAATTACTAAGTCGTTTAGTCGATTGAAGGCGCTTCATTTCCGTAGAATGATTGTTAGAGATTCGGATCTCGAATTGCTTGCGATTCGTCGTGGTAAAGTACTTCAGGTTTTGAAGCTGGATAAGTGTTCTGGATTTTCTACAGATGGTCTTCTGCATATTTCTCGTTCCTGCAGGTATAAATTTGTTAAATTCATCTATTGCAAGTTGAGCTGTTTCCAGTTCGATTTTGAGTTTCATTTAGTTCCTGTGAGTTTATTCACTTTAATTAACTATTGTCCATGAGAATTTTCTAAATTAAGATCCCGAAGGGATGATTCATTGGTTGAGGCGCACCAGAAAAACCTGGAGATTCCAGGTCAGAGTCCTTGTTATAACACTCGAGTCTGATCCAGGACTTACACTGACCGGTTCACTCGCAAGCATATAACTACCACAGAACCCATTGCACTTCTGATATTATGGTTTCAAAAAATAACATTCATTGAAATTATGGTGATCTTTTACATATATATTTAAGTTCCATATCGAAATTGCTGGGATCGGTTGACCTGTAGCTTGTTAACTGCATCCGCCCCTGCTCAGTATACGCTTATCTGCTATGTTTACCTGGCAGCCGTGCTATTGGGCTGCAGTTGGTGTTTGCCAGCTGGTTCGTACACTATCCTATTCAAAAAGAAAAAAAGGAAAAAAAAAGAAGCTATCCCGTAATTTCTTTTTTCCTTTTTCTACTTTCTTTTCCTTGTTACTTATTGCTTCTATTTTTAAACCAAAAAAAGTTTACGTTTTTTGAGACTTCATTTGTATAGAATGCTCCACTATTATGTGCTCTAAAAAGTGCAGCCTTATGGGTACAATAGACTCTTGATGTCCGGCCCTTTTCGGATCTGGGCATACCGGGAGTTTAGTGCATCCGAGTGCTATTTTTTAACTCTTAACTATTGTTGTTTTGAATGTTTGTGGCGGTTTGAGTTGTCAAGGCTATCGGCAATTCTAGTGAACTTTCTTTTCATTTTGTATTCTTTATTTTTGGATTTCTACGGCTCTAAATGAAGCGAAATAGTTACTGAAGATTCATATACTGTCGCAAACTGGTTTTGGTTTGAGACATAGTTGTTGTTGTTTGTATTTTTTCTATGAAAGTTAATTTTCCAGCTAAGGTCCAAGAGAATTGATAGACCAGGAGAGAAGATGGAAAATAGAAGGAGCTTCATTTTGCTTTCTTTAGAATTAGTTCAATATGTGCAAGTGCAACTGTACAATGACCCAGGATATATGAATTACTTGCCAGTAATGTGAAATGCAACAGCCAAACTATTAGATGAGAGTATGGCTACTGCTCTTTGTATGACCTTGGGCAGTCATCACAACAGTAGATAACTTTTGCAATTGAGTTAGGCTCAAGATTATCTTTACACGGTATCAGTTTTAGTCTCATCCCTATAGAGGTTTATCCAATGTTGCGCTCACATTTTTATGTTTAATCCTAAGCATGCGGGAGGTGGTCCCACATCAGTTGAGGGTATGAGTTGTTGTCTCCTTATATGACCTTAGACAATTTTCACCTCATAAGCTAGTATTTGGATTGAGTTAGACCTAAGGTCCTTTTTACCCAAACTTACTGTTGGTTGCACATTATATTTAATTAAGACAGTTGGCACAACTAGGGTGGTTCTGCATAACTTCTGACGATAGTTTTTCTGCCTGTATTCTCGAGTATTAAAGGTTTACAATCTGTAAGAATTGATTTAACTAAATTATATGGATTTTGAAAATTGGAAATTTTTCAAAAGAAAATAACTTTTGCTCATGAGTGATGGGTGTCATCTTCCTCCTTTCACTGAAAAGTATCTTCCTTGGGAAAACATTTTCTACAATTTAATAGCCAAATGAAAATGTTTTCCACACTGAATGCTGCTTTGGAGTGGAGATGAAGAGCTAGATATGTTGAGATTTTAAGTACAGTTACTGTCCCCCTTTTGGGCAATTTGTTTTTCACAATTTTCGCTTCAATGTACCAAACACTGACTAAATGTTTTGGAAACATATTTTCCACTGTGCCAAACACACTGGAGGCATGCATGGATGTTATTTCAGATTTGGTTTCGGCAGCATGACAGAAATACGTGGATTGGTAGTTAACCAAGTGCTTGAAAAGGCTATTAATCTACGTAGTGGAGCAACTAAGTCCTTTTCTTTTTCTTCCCATCTCATGTATTGCTAAAGTAGATGGATTTCCTTTAAGAAGGAAAAGAAAAGTGGAAAGACAAGCAAAGAGAGTCAGAATGTTCATTCCTTGACCTTGAGTAAGAACAAGGAATGGGGTTCATTGACTTGGATGAAAGGGAAGGCCCTAGAATGAGATACCCACTTTTTTTACAATTCCGAACTGAGGAACAAAAGTAACTGAATGATGGTTTGTTTTTCCAGAGAAGTTTTCTGGGTCTGGTGGAGCAAGTTCTGTTTGTTTCTGTTAGTGACTTTTTTTGCTTTTCCTTGAGCCAAGGGTCTATCAGAAACAACCTCTACTCTCTACCTCCCAAAATAGAGGTAAAGTCTGCCTACACTTTACCCTACCCAAACCCCACTTGTGCGAGCCCCCCCCCCCCCCCCCCTCCCCCTCCCCCGAGTCAATGTTCTGGTTATACTTTGCCTAGAGTTGTGCAATACAAGCATATTGCTTTAAGGTTTAGAGTCAAACTTTTAGGTGATGGACTCCATGGTTCATGAATATCTGATTCCTAGAATTGTGACAGCAGCAGCAATGGTTTCTTTGTCAGTCTAGTAAGCGTTTATGATGATTAAAGTGTCCTAGATCTTGTAGATTTTGAGTATCAAGGTATGAGAAGTACTTATTTCACTTCACTTTCAGAGTAGCTGCGTCAATAAGAGTATGGACACATATGACAAAAATGAATACTCTCTCTAGAATAGACCCACTTGATCATGCAGATGCAGTTTTAATCATATATAATGCATATGTTGTACTTGATTGGAATAATATCACTCTTAATAGTGGAGACACAGTGTCTAGTCGTTACTCTCAAAGGTACAACTGATCGCCATGCATATATTGTAAATATGCGGTTGCGAATAATCCAACCAAAGTAATAGGAATTAGACCTAATACGATTCCAAATAGAAAAACTTCGATCATTTTATTTGTCTGAAAGGAGAAAAAAAAGAGAGGTAATGTTGATACCTAAATATTAATCCGAATCCCTAATCAATTAACTATCAAATATTTATATGTGTTTAGTCCTGAGGAACTATAACTTAATCATTTGATGCCGTTTTTGTTTTAGTTTGTTTTTTATAATCAAGAAATTCTTGGGACTAATGGTGCACGGTCTGAAATTCGATGGATACGGGCCCCTCCTTTTATCCTTCTCCACTTAGATACTAGGCTTTGTCTTAGGGCTCAAAAACGTGACATTGCACTTAAACCACACATCACACACTGCACTATTACCACCCTGGGGACAACCCTTTTGGTTTTAGTTTATATGCGCCTGCTATTGGTTTCTAAGTTTCAACCAAATGCAACATATCAGTGTATAAATTTTTGAAATTGACTATTAGAGTCAACTTAGCCTGGCTAAAGTAGGATACAAGGGGCACTAGGCATGTTACCCTCTAAGGTATAGAAGTGTCCAAGTGTTCATTAAATATCAGTCTGTAAGATGGAGAGAACTGGTCATTATAAAAAAGGGTGGAGACAACTGGTCAGACATTATAGATCATGTTGAAAGTAAAGCTGATGAATGCGAAACAAGTTGACTGTTTTTTTTTCTTGTGGAATGATCAAGTGTCTGAATGTATGCGGAGAGCCTTGTTATTCTGGTGAGCTATAGGTCCAACTTTGTTAATTGTCGTATGATGACTTATCCATCACCACTGCAGTAGTGTGTGATGGACCTATATTACTGTTTAGCTTGAGAGACAGATGGTTTGATAATTGAGCTTGATTGACTCTAAAGTTGATACACTGAACAATTTCTTATACGGGACTGACATGACACAAAGTCAATGCTTCTGTGCACTGTTTATACTATTTGTGACATATTTGAATTGTTTGCACCACTCGCTATGTTTTTGTGTTGCTCAAAAGAATCTTTTTTGGCAGTGTTTCTACAATTGAGTAATTGATTTTGTCTCTATGGGTTCTCATGTAGTCTCTGTCGCGCAGGAACTTGAGAACGTTATTTATGGAAGAGAGTTATATAATTGAGAAAGACGGAGAATGGGTACATGAACTAGCAGTGAACAACACAGTTCTTGAGAATTTGAACTTTTACATGACGGATCTTATGCAAGTTAGAGCTGAAGATCTTGAATTGATAGCAAGAAACTGTAAATCTCTTGTTTCAATGAAAATTAGTGAGTGCGAAATTACGAATCTTCTTGGTTTCTTTAGAGCTGCAGTTGGATTGGAGGAGTTTGGTGGTGGCGCATTTAATGACCAACCAGAACCTGTTGCTGAAAATGGCTATAATGAGCAGTCAGGGAAATATGCCGCAGTAGTTTTCCCTCCAAGATTATGCCAATTGGGCTTGACTTACTTGGGGAAGAATGAGATGCCCATTCTCTTTCCTATTGCTTCTCGTATGAGGAAATTGGATCTTCTTTATGCACTTCTTGACACAGCAGCCCACTGTTTCTTACTGCAAAAGTGTCCCAACTTGGAAATTCTTGAGGTTAAGTCCCAAAAGCTTTTCTCACCCTCTTCCCTTTATGCCAATATCTATTTATATTTAATGGGCCCACTAAATCGGTGCATAATGCCAACGCTCAATCTGCTTTTGTTGTGATTGCATCACTTTGATATCAGAACTTGAGTGTTTAATGAATTTTTTCAAAAAAATGTTTTGACGTATTTTTCTGTGGAACATGTGTCAGATCTTTCATGCTTGGCGAGCTATAATTTTAAACCTTATACAATTTGTTATCTACCAATGAGCCTAAGCTGATACTTATACGTATCCAAATGACTGATTTTGTAGAGACCATTCATGTATAGTTGCAAATTTTGTTTCTGCATCTGAAAGATACTACTCCAGAATTTGGAGGGAAAAGAAGAATAGTAGATGAGTGGAAAAGGTTTGTCTGAAGTTTATAACCTAATGCAATTATCTTTCTGTCATCATTTTCTGAAACAGACAAGGAATGTTGTTGGAGATAGAGGATTGGAAGTGCTTGGCCAGTACTGTAAGAGGTTAAAGCGGCTCAGGATTGAGCGAGGAGCTGATGATCAGGAGATGGAGGATGAAGAAGGTGCAGTTACGCACCGAGGATTGATTGATTTGGCAAAGGGATGCCTTGAACTAGAATACATGGCTGTTTATGTGTCAGATATTACTAATGAAGCTTTGGAAAATATTGGTACATATCTGAAAAATCTGTGTGATTTTCGGCTGGTTTTGCTTGACCGGGAAGAAAGAATAACTGATCTGCCACTTGATAATGGTGTCCGTGCTTTGCTAAGAGGTTGCCATAATCTTAGAAGGTTTGCTCTCTATGTCCGGCCGGGGGGCCTTACAGATGTAGGTCTCAGTTATGTCGGTCAATACAGCCCAAACGTGAGATGGATGCTTCTGGGATACGTTGGGGAATCTGATCACGGCCTTCTGGAGTTCTCTAAAGGATGTCCTAGCCTGCAAAAGCTAGAAGTGAGAGGCTGCTGTTTCAGTGAACGTGCATTAGCTTTGGCTGCCTTGCAGCTTAAATCGTTAAGGTACCTATGGGTACAAGGATACAGGGCATCATCAACTGGTCGTGATCTCTTGGCGATGGCTCGTCCATTCTGGAATATTGAGTTGATTCCTGCAAGACGAGTTATTGCCAGCGACGGAAATAATGGACAAACTGTAGTCTCGGAGCATCCAGCCCATATACTTGCCTACTATTCTCTTGCCGGGCAAAGAACAGATTTTCCCGACACTGTCAGGCCTTTGGACCCAACTTACCTTCTTGCTGAATAGGTTTGTAAATATAACTTTTCCTTGAGTGGAGTTGTTCCAGGACTCTATTGCTTCCCTTTTAGGTGTCTTGTCCATATGTTCGCCTCTTCGTTCCCTCCCCTTTTTCCTTGATGAGAGTTTTTTACCACATTGATTTTGATCTTTTCTTTTAGACATGCATCCTGTAATAAGTTTGCTTTCCTCGGTTATCTGTAATCTAACACTTGTTGATCTACCTTCCTTAGTCTTCCTGATCTCTTCTTGTTCTGTGTTTTGGGTTTAAAGTAACATTTGTGAGGATGCAATAAAACTTCACGTATTTCTTCAAGTGAGGATGCCATCTTCACTTGTTAGATTTTTCGCGATCAAGTAGTTCGCTTCTATTTTCGGACCTTACGTTGTGGGATTGCACTGTGTGTTTGTTGTAAGTCGTTCACTTCTATTGTGGTTTGGATTTCCATTTTTATTAGTAAAGTTGTTTGGCTAGAGGTCGGAGCCTAGAAATTGTTTGTTTTCTAAATGGAAGGAGGCCGCGTGACCTAAAAAGACGTTAGAATTTAGAAAAAGCTGCCTGAAAAAACAAGGTGCATCTTGAATTTAACTCGACATATTGTGTTACAGAAAAGGTTCTCTTTCTCCAACTTGAAATTAAGTTGGCAGTAAGCAAATAAAACTTGAATAAAGTATTGTGTAAGCCTTTAAGAAGCACTAGTCCCTCAGATTTACAGAATAGCTAAAAAGTTTCTCTTTCTCCAATTATTTTTTTCTTGTAGGAGATGTAAAGCAAAAGTACACCCACAAAGAAACAAATGAGGTAAAGATCGACTCAAAATTTTGATCAAATTTAAATAGTAGGTGGCCTCTCTTGCATTCCTTATGCTACTCATAAAGTCTTTTAACACTTTTACTTAAGTTTTTGTTTTATTACTCCTTCCGTTTCGTTTCAATTGCTAGATATAATAAAAATAGTTGTTTTAAAAATAATTGCTAGTTTCAATATTCAAGAAATAATTGATCATATTTTTTCAATTCTACCTTTAGTACTTAAAGTCACTTTAAAATGTGAAAAGAACTATTATTGTATGTTTCAAAAGATTAGTAGGGTTATATTAATTAAATTACCATTTCTATTAATTTTTTTCTTAATGAATATGTAAAATTTAATTTAGTAATTAAAATGGAACAGAGAGAGTAATATTTATGCATTAGGTGCATAGTCATGATCAATCCTTTTCGAGCTATCTTCTTTATTTTATCTTCATCAATGTGTACGATTACTTTTAATCTTGTCACTAATCTTTGTATATTTGAATATCTGTTTGAGCATCTGCATATCTTTAATATTCATTTTGTGAGTGTGTTAAACTTTAGTAGCCTA
Organism: Datura wrightii; assembly: GCA_035772735.1. NCBI lineage: Eukaryota > Viridiplantae > Streptophyta > Magnoliopsida > Solanales > Solanaceae > Datura > Datura wrightii. The sequence continues at coordinate 73,736,307 of JASDFA010000023.1, read as the reverse complement.
ATAATATCCCCCCCTCCCCCCCCTCCCCCCCCCAAAAAAAAAAAAACCTACACTAAATACTTGTTCGCATAGAATATTAACACTAATCTAATAAATATATAATTTATGTGTTCATAAATACGATTGTTATAAAATTGTAGTTGATTATTACACATTCTCACTTTAATTTATCATTTAATCATGATAAAAAATTGATACGATTTAATATAAATTCTGATATTAATAAATTTTTATTTTTATTGACACCCTATTAGCTGATTATTGAATCAGTCTATCTTTTGTATATAACTTATAATGAGCCTCTTTTAAAAATAAATAAATAAATGAAGATTCATAGATTAATTTGAACTATATATCAATTCAATTTTCAGATAGAGTAAATTATGCGGACGATTTCCATTAGTTGGATAACCTTTTTTGTAACACAAAAATTTAGTCTTTTTGACTATTTATATTAGAGTTTAAGTTTTATGCATTGTAAGTATAAATTTTTACAATTACATCCCGTACTAAGTAATTATAGACAATTTTTTTAGTAAATACTACTTTGATAATTTAACAAAGAAGGTAACTAACCTGCTATCATATATTAATATGTAATGATAGTATAATTGCAACGCATTCATATTTAGCTTTTGCTTGACCCATTTAGTATAAAGTAAGCGTTTGAACATGAGCCTAATCAAAATCATTAATTTGGATAATTATCGATTTGAAGTTGAAATTATGTTTGAGCACGTAATTTAAATTTTAAAAGTTGTATTTTTTTTATCAAATATGAAAATTTTATAATTTATAAAAATTATCAAAATTTCTTCAACTTTTATACAATTTTACATGAAAATCTACAAAAAATTTCAAAACTAATTTTTGTTACTCTAAAGTAATTTAACTTATGAGTTTTTCAATAAAATCATTAAACTATTTTTAATCATTTTAAAATTACTTTGCCATTCCAAAGTTTTGTGATAGCATCAAACTCTGTTGAGTGCACGGACAAAGCATTGTATTAATAGGTGAAAAAAAAAAGAAAGATATAAAGTATATACAAGGATATGATTAATGATTAAGATTTTTTGGAAAAAATCACAAGAAATGATTTAGAGTGGATAATATCACTAACATATAAAGAGTATATTTCAGCTAATTTATTCTCAACAATTGATGTCAAAATCAATAATTGAATGAGACGAGTATGAAGATGACAGAGTGATGACGTAAGACCTGATTTACTGTATTTCCTCGTCTATGGTTCGGTTTTTAACTATGTTTACATGTAGCCTGAAAACACATATACAAATGAAGTATGCGAGCTTTAATGACGATAAATACTTGAATAATGTGGCTAATACATTGTAAATATTCGAATTAGTGATTGGCATGTGGAACTTAATTTCAATGGGAGATTATTGAGTTGGTGAACAAAATCCTACATGTAAAGTGCGGAAATATTCTTAATAATCGAGACAGTTTTGGCGAAAATTGTGCAAATTTAACTTAAAGCTTATTATAATTATACTATATTAACAAATATTTTTGAATTGACTTAGGCCAACAAATCGATGTCCTCCGAAAGTTCTCTGATTTAAATAGGATTATGTAAATTAACGGTTAAACTAATAATTTGAATTGATGATTGAATTATTAATTTAATGACTCGTGTTATTGGTTTAACGGTTTGATTATCGGTTTACTGCCCCAAGTTATTGGGTTATTGATTCTATTGTTGGTTTGACCCTTTTTTTAATGGGTGAACCGATAACCCAATAATAATTTATTACATTATAATTTAGCTTTCACTATATAAAGTATCCTCGCAAGTAAATGAATCGGGTGTCGATGAAAAGTCAAGATAATATTATTTAAATTAAAAGTAAAGTTAATTATTTTAGCTGGGCTAGTTCTGTATGTTCTTTTTCTTTTCACCCATTTTTTTTCAAATTAAACATATTTATGACTTATGAGATTTTTCGTGTGAGATTTTAACGGTTAATCCGATAAATTATTATCGGTAACCAATTAATCAATAACCAATATATTAATGGTTTAGCATGTCCACAAATTGATAATCAATAAGTAGAATTGATAACTTTCAATATCGAACCGAACCGAACCGACCGATACGCAGCTCCAAATTCAAATGGAAGCCGAGGAATTAGGAGCTTTCCAAGTTATAAAATTTTAACTATATTTCATGTTCAAACATAATTTTAATTTTCAAATACTTCTTTATAACTTATCTTCAAATACTTTTTATTTTCTTTTTAAAATATCAACCAATTTATGTCAAACAAAATTGCTACTAAAAAATATTCTCACATGGGTATATTTCTTTATGTGAGTTAGTGAAATAAGTGGAATTGCAGATTCTTAGTAGCACCAGCCTGGAAAAAGTAAGCAGCAAGATAAAAAATCAGTCAACTTGGCCAAATTGCAGATATTTTTTTTCCCAGTTGCCCTCATTTCAACCCAAAAGCATAAGAAAAAGAATTAATTAAGAACAAGAAAAAGGAACAACTTTCCTCCTAATTATCAGATAATTTAATTTCAAGAATTAATCAGCTAAATTGGTCACTGGTTCAACAGACATGGATTTTTGCCTAATCTCTACTACTGCTACTTGCTTGGAAAAAGATTTAAATTATATAGGAAAGAAAGTATTTTTCAAGAAAATATTTTTATAGAAAAAATAAATGATTATTTTTTTATTTTTTTATGCTCAGTATGCAAATAAAAAAAATATTATCTTAAAATTATTTGTACATGTTTAAGGCAAAAAACTATCAGAATGGGGGTGGGAGAGGGGGGAAGGCAAGGGGTTGTGCGGGATGGAGTGGGTGGTTGTGAAAGTGAGGAGAAAATAATGTAACTTGTTTTCCCTACTTTTATTTGACTGAAAAATATTTGACCAATCAAGTACGAAATAACACAACTTGTTTTTCCTATTGCGGTTTTGTGTTATCAAATTAGAATTATTATGGACGATTGCCTATAGTTGTAGGTCATTTTAATCTAACGATGTAAAGAAAATGTACATTAATTTTCTTTACACAATTTTGGACAATCAACATGTCATAAATTAATGCATAATTTTGGCCAATCAACCCATCATAAATTAATTTTCAGAATTGAGTTAGAATTAATATACATCTATTTTTTTTAAACAGTTAATAATAAAAAACATAAAATCATATTTTTATGAACTTTTTATCTGAACTATTACGTGTTTACTTTTTCTATCATAACGGTCTCTACGTCCATTTCCTAGACAGAGATCCACTTCTCCTTTTTTTTTTTGTAAAAGAAAAATATGAGCTAATGTAAAAGTGGCACTATTGGCTACATACGTAAGGAAACCTTGGGCCCAAGTAATAGTCAGTTAGTTCACTAAGGACTTCAATGGAGAACTAGTGAATTTTTCTTTCAAAGAAAACATGATTGCATGCAAGAGAGACATCATGTGTGAGATAAATTCAGGAGAATTTGATTGAAGATTTACATGTGTAAAGTCTGAAAGCACAACAAAGAAACTATGCATATACCAAACTAATTAAACCTTGATTTACATCAATACACTAAGATTGAAAACGAAATCCAAGATTGACATTTTATTTTCCCTATCTCACTTGATCAACGATGGAGCTGCGAATAACAACGTTAGTTCAACATCCTCCAACGGACGCTAGAGGGCTCTCACCCTATCACAATCAACCAGTCTATTGTTCTGGTTCTATATAGAGTCAAAGTTGTTATACAAATTGACCAAATGCCACAAAGGCTCCATCATTTGAGTTGTTCCAGCAGCCGATTAGTACGTCTGTTGTACTTGTTGATCTCTGCAATGGGGACATATATGACTTCACTTCACACGTCGATTTATTGTTATTGTTGTTGTTGTTGACAAGCAACTCGTGGTTTGTGAGATGGAGGGTGGTGATGTCATGGATGCTAGGTCTCTTCCTCTCTTTCTCTCCTGAAAGTTGCCTTAAGTAGTACTTTTGAGCATGACTAGCCACTTGTGTTGGAGTTTTAGAGATCACGAAATTCCTCGATATGTTTCTCCAGTCTCCTTTACCATACTTCTCTAGCCCCATTAGAAATCGCCTATAATGCAATGAAAAAACATTACTGAGAAATTGAAATGTCGTATGCTAAATCACTCGGATTCTTCAAAAATGTCAACAATTGCGTGTCAAATCCTCTAACATTATTGAGAAATTGAAATATTGTATGCTAAATCACTGATATTGCTCGGATTCTTCAAAAATGTCACACAATCGCACAAATCCTCTAAAAGTATCCATTTTTGGCCTATCTGACATGGGTGTGACAACATTTTTAAAAAATCCGAGCAACATGGCTCATTAACCGACATAAAAACTGCAGTATTTATGAATCGAATGGACCTGTGCTCTTCCTCTGTCCATGGTACACCTTTCTTTCTTTCTTGATCACAAGACTTGCCACTCTTAATAAACGTTTGAATCTTGTGATTATCGACATATTCCAACGTAAAAGAAGACGCGAAACGCCTCGGATTTGGGAGCAATCCAGCTTCAATGTCGCTAACATCTGCAACTAATTCTTTGTAATGCATCATCACATCAAGCACTGATTTCCCAGGGATAACTGCTGCTACTTTAGACCATCGATTCGGAGTCATCTCGTCGTATATTGCAAGAGCACTTTCAAATCTCTTGTTCTCTTCCTTGGTCCATTCTGTAGTACTGTTACTCTGTTGCATAATCCAATTTGAATTTGGTACAAAAGAAGTAGTAGGACATAAAGTTTCCATATCCACAACTCTTGCCAAATCAAGAATCCTCAATTTTCTTGAACTTAAAAGAGTATAATAATCCTGTCAATTTTCGAAACTAGTAAGTGCAACAAACTTCTGATGATCATAAACCTTAGAGAATACAACAATAAAGGCCAACCCGGTGCAGTAAAGCTCCCGCTATGCACGGGGTCCGGGGAAGTATACAACAATAACACCAACATATCTAGTGTAATATCACAAGTAGTATATGGGAGTATAGAGTATCCACAGCCTTACCCTTATCTCATAGAGATAAAGAGACTTTGTTTGATAGCCTCTAAGTAAAGCATTTCAAAACCGTTTGAAAAAAAAGAATACGGAATAAAAACAGTAATAACAACGAAATAAAGCGTTATGAAGCAGTACATCACAGAAAAAAAAAAGTAACAACAATGAACAAATGCGATAATCGAAACACATGAAACACATATGGTAGTAGCAATCAACAAACAAGCAACTATGAGAATAGTGCTAATACTATTGGTAAGAGAGTAGGTGCAGATGTGACCACCTATCCTACCCCATAGAAAGCGTGAGAACTTTCAACTACCAACTAACCTTCTACTCTAATCCACAATCTCCAAACACTCTGATCTAAAGTCATATGCTCGGAAACTTGAGATAAACCTTAGAGAATCTAAAAAAAAACAACTTTTCAGAATCAATAAAATCTTGGAAAAACAGCAAAAAGAAGCGATCTTTACAACTTAAACATAAACCCCAAACCCTCCAAAAAGTCTCAATTCTACAAGCAACAAGAAAAGTGAAAAAAAACTTGCAAATTAAGCACATATCAGACAAGGATTCCAAATATTGACCACACTAGTAGGATAATATCCAAGAAATGAAGGTCAAAACTATCAGATTTCTCAAAAACAAAACAAGGGGAAAAGTTCTTTCTAGTCCAAAAACAAGAACAAACAAAAGAGAAACTGAACTATAAGTTTTAATACCAAATAAATCAGTAATACCGAGTGATGGCTGTTGAATTTTTTGGTCTGTGGTAGTAATTTGGTAGCTGTATATAGTGTAAGGAAGAGGAGAAGGAAGCAAATATAAAAAAGGAGACAGAGACCAGTTGATACTAAGTTGTCGAATACTGGTTGGTTAAAATTTCTTTTTTTTCTTTTTTAATACATGTTACATGTTTGTCTCCAATTATTCTATTTGTTCGTTTTAAGGTTATGTGTGGCTGCTGTCTTTTTTTTCTTTTTTTCAGGTTGGTGCATAAAATATCCGCATATCTTTTGGGATGTGATGTAGACAGTTTACTTTAATATAAGTATTAATAGATTGTTTTTACGGTGTGAACGCTTAATTTATAAGTCACATAAAGATAATTGCCTTCGTATTTTAAAATATAAGTGCATCATTAAAAAAAATAAAACACCCCGTATTTATGTAGGATTTAGAAAAGAGTCACACCCCAAGGAAAGTAATGTCCTGATGTAAGTATTGATGATTGTTTTCACGGTTTGAACTCTTGACCTATAAGTCACACGCAAAGACTATTTTACTGTTGCTCCACAGCTTTTCTTTGTGTTCATAGAATATGAGTAAATCATAAAAAAAAAATAAAAGATAAAAAATTATATATATTAAGTAGAATTGATCCTCATCCTCTAAGTAAATAACTCAACATTCAATAAAATACGTCATTTAGCCTTCTTATAACATAAGTATCAAACATATAATATTATATCAATTTTTATAAATATATACGTAAAATTTTTATTTTTACGAAAACCACAAATTCACGTGTTCCAAATATTAGCTATAAATTTACCCCTAGTGAGTGCTATCAAAGTGTGGAATAAAAAATCACAATCACTTTTGTTGTCTGTGAAAAGCACTACACAAATAATGCTCTCTTTTTTGCTATTATGGTTGGCAGGAAAAGTTCTTATCTCCAGCGGTATCGCCAATGGAAGAAATGAACCAATGGGAGGATCTGTCTTTAAAATATCTTACAAGTAATTATCGAATTTAAATTTTATGCATCGACATTATAAAATGTTTTTTATATAGATTTTAAGTTACTTATAATAATATTTATATATTTTTTATGTGTTAAGATATTTGATAGGATACAAAATTTAAGAATGAACGAAGGAATTTCAAATTTTATAATTTAAAATAAATTATAAATATTATATAGTTATAAATTATCTCATTAAAGATAAATTAAAGAATTTTAAAATTTAATTATTACTGAATGTGAAAATATATAATTTTATTTTGGATAAATTAAAAATAAAAAAGTTATCATATAAATAAGGACGATGGAGACAATTATTCATAACAAACATGTTAGGATAACTTCAAAAAAGAAAGCAAATAATTTGTTATACCAAATGTTAAAGAAAAAAAGAAAATGGATCAAAAGATAGAAATAAGACCGTGTATACATTACTTTTTTTAAATTTTATTTATAAAATTATATTGAATAAATTATTATTTTTATTATATAAAACTTAAACATATAATTATTTACGAGCAAAAGTCTTAATCCAAAAAAGATACTTCCTTCATCTTAAAATAAATGGTGTTTTAGCATTTTAATTTTATTTTAAAATAAATGGTGTTTCGAATAATCAAGAAGACATTAATGATGTTCTTTCAATTTTATCCTTATTAAAAAAGAAAGAGTTTTATATAACCAAGAAAATACTAAAGAGTTAATCTTTTTCAAGATATATATTAAAGGTAAGTGGGTAAAAATGCACTATATTTTCTAAAAATAAGTAATTTACTTAAAAGATATGTCCAAATTAAAAATATCACGTATTTTGAAACGGGGGAAATATTTAATTTGTAAAGGTTCCATATGAAGGCTACACCATATATATATATGCAGACAAGAAAAAAAGGAAGTACATTGCTTTTCCTACATAAAAAGAGGGGGATGTCTTTAATTGTTAAAACTTTATGATGCAGCTATTTAAAGGGGAAGCTCTATCTTTTATGCATCCCACTTATATTACTTTTATAATTTAATTATTAATTATGATATTTGACCAAATACTTTATTAACGAGAAATCTTCATATCTTGGAAAAATATAAATATTTTATGAAGGAGATAATTTTTTTTTTTTTATAATCAACGTCGAAACATGCAAATAATATTTGAAACTAGGGTTTCAATATATAATAGTGAAGTTAAGAATTTTTCTCGCTTAATTTTTAGTTTTTCATCACTATCAGTACTTGTTTCGCTTCGATATCTTATTATCTTGTTGTTGTTTATGTTTGTTGCTATTATCTGTTTTTAACTGTTTGTACAGTTGATGTATCTTTCGAAAACAACCTCTTTACCTTTTCAAAGATAGGGGTTATAAGGTCTGCGTATATTCTAACCTCTCTAGACTTTACTTGTAGAATTACACTAAAGTATGTTGTCGTTGTTACTGTAATTTTGCCCGCTCTAAAAACATATCTACACCTGTGAATATTCTCCCAGATATTATAAATTGTGCTCTTGAATATTAGGAGCAGAGTTAGAAGACCGGATACAGTTTGATCAAATACATCAAACTTTTACTCAAACAAAATATTTTCATTAATAAATTTATTAAAGATGTAAATACACATTAAATTTAGATTTAAGTTATTATCACATGAAGACATTATTCTAAAATTCAAAACTCATAAAATCGAAATCATAACTCTGCCTGTACTCTTAGAAAGATATTTAGCAATCCTTGAGAGTTCTCTTAGTTAATTTTCATAGTAACTTTCCTCCAATTAATTTGATGGAGAAAGCGGTGGAAAGAAGTTAAAGACTTAATAGAATAAAGAACGATGTGAGCAGCAAAAGCGCCTGTAGCTCAGTGGATAGAGCGTCTGTTTCCTAAGCAGAAAGTCGTAGGTTCGACCCCTACCTGGCGCGTTGACATTTCTATTTTTCCTTTTCTAACTTGTATTATTGTTTCACTCGTGAAACGTGACAAGTATTATTATTATCATTTTTGTTAACAGATGGCTTAGTGTAGGAAAACAGTGCTAATTTGTGATTTGTATGATTCCAATAAAGTTTTGAACCTTCTATTCTCTTTCTTTTTGTTATTCCCTTCTACGCCAGAACAAGGATTAGGTTCGGTGGTAGTTTGGAGCACCATATTTGTTATAATATTAGCTTTATTCATGTAGTTTTCTTCTTTTGATATATCATTTGGTTATGGCAATATTTTGCTGTTGTTATTGTTCCTTTTCCGAATGTTCTGTATTGCTTTCTTTATTAGTTGTCATGTTTTCTTAACTGTCATTTTTTCTTTTCATAACTGCTTTGATTTGGTGTAATTGAACCAAGGGTCCTTCGGAAACAACCTCTCTATTTCCACGGCGCCGTAACAGATACACGAACTTATAAAATCTCAAATTTATCAAGCAGCTTAGCAATATATGCAAAAGGAAAACAGGTAATGAAATTGAGTTTTGAGTATAATAGAGATGAAGCTCAATCAGACAAGTTATATCACATGATACTACAAATTATTTGTCTTTTTTACCTTTTATGTTGGAAATCCAACATATCAGGAGTTTTGGACATGGAAAGAGTTGCCACCAGATAATAGAAACAGCAAAAGGAAAAATGTTCTATTCCCATTTTCTGAACAAGTTAATTTGACCTTATGGTCTTAACCTATCTCCGTTTTGTAACCTGATGGCATTAACATTTCCCAGCAGCAATTTCGCGATGCTCTAGAAAGAAAATGAAAAAGAAAAAACATTATGACAGGGCTGCTGCATTCGAGCCTCATGCGGCAGCACCAACGGGCTCACCAGCCTTAAGCCTGGATGATCCGTAGAGTGTTTCTTCAAATCGGATGATCTCATTCTTGGAACCATAAGCAACTTGAGTCCTGTCATCAAGATTAACAATCACCTTGTCAAGCACGGACTGTTTCCCATCGCTGCTGTAGCCTCCAGCTTTCTCGATCAAGAATCCTAACGGTGCCACTTCAAAGAGCAATCTCAGTTTGGCCTTGGCTGTTGGAGATGACACATTAGTGAAAATACCTTTCTCCTTGACAATGATCTGCAAAATTCGAGAATGAAGAATATGAACTTAAAATGGCATTTGAGGCTAATGAATGATCACATAATAGTGGTGTAGTTAGGTTTAAACAATTTATGTATTTATGAAACAAATTGAAGGGGATTCAAAATTGAACCCCCTTGTACCACTCTGCCTCCGTCCCTGATCACATAGCTGCTAAATAGGTAGACGAGTAAAACGAGACCAAGAGATGGAAAATACCTGGTTTACATCAGGCACCATTCCTCCAGTGTATCTCAATGTGTATTTCTCCTTGACATAGTAATCTATCAGCTGTCATCAAGAATCATGAGTCAGAACGCCGAATTTCATTTAAAAAAGCAACTTAGAAAGGCATCAACAACGCCAAAAATGAAAAGGGAACAACAAGAGAAGAGGTATAGGAAAGGCAAATTGTACGAGTATAGCGGTGTCCTAGCATAGATATCAGCAATTGAACACTAAAGTGAGAAATGATGGTAAACCTTGGCATAATCAGAATTGTCAAATGTGGCTCTCAAATTTCCAGGGGAAAACATTTTTCCTTCTGCAATTTCTGTTGTATCCTTGACATGTTGCCATTTTCCTGCGAAAAAATGGAACGTCAAGATTGAGACAACTCATAGCAAGAAAAGAACACTTCAAATCCTATTGAGTTACAGAAAAGTTTTTGATTACTTTATCCATTGCCTTAAGGTTTTACAGGTTGAATGTTTAGTTACATATTAATTGCTCATTTAGTTGACTGTATTCATATTCAAACCTTCATCAAGGAGGAGGAACTCATGGGTCCCTGGGACATCTTTAAGAGCAAGAACATATGTAGTTCGCGGTCCAAATATCCCCATGGCTGCTGCAACTTGATCTCTTCCTGTGACCCCGGTTAGCTTATCCCCGGGCCATACACCAAAGATGGTTCCAACTGTGAAGTTCGTGTCCACGATACTGGATCCATCAAGTGGATCAAAAGCAACACTAAATCCTCCTGTATGATCGATACAGATAGATTCGTCAGTATCTATTATATCCTTATGTTTCTTTATGCATAATTAAGTAGACATTTGGACATGAATTTAGTGATATTTGAACTAAGTAGTACTTGAAGTTAAAAGTCGAAAAATGGTATTCCGAAGTTGAAATTGTGTTTGGACATGCATTTTATTTTACTTGAAAAAAAAAAGTTGACGTTTTAAAAAACTAACCATTAAACATTCTAGTGTATAGCCAAACAAGTCCTAAGTTGTTCCAAATTATATAATCTGCTAACCTTCAGCAGGGCCCCCCATGTCTTGGAGCTCAGGAACTTCCTCAGAACAAGCATATTTGCAAAAGTGTGAATATGTCAAGGCCTAAACATCAACAATCAAAAAATCAATTTTTTTTGTCAAACTTAGATAAGAATTAATATAGGATTTATCTATCAAGTAGCATAAGCTACTTCAGCCTTCAGGGGAGGATCTACAAGTAGCGAAAGGGGTTCAGTCGAATCGCCTTGTCAAAAGTTTATACTGTGTAAGTAGAATAAAAACAAATCCTTCTGTATATATGCTAATTGTTCAACCTCTTGATAAGAGGGAAGCTTCAAGCATAGTGGCAAAGGTGGTTCAAAAAATTGCGATTATTACAAATCACTTTGCATAAAACTTGTGTTCCCTCAGAATCTAAAGCATAATCCTCAAATGTTGCTCGTGCTCTTTCCTACTACGGGAGTATATCAAGATGTCATCAATCAATGAATACAATGACAAAGGAATCAAGAGTTTTTGGTCATAGGTTTCGAACATGGCGTTATTGCATTTTTTGAGGAATCTCCTTATTTGAAATTCCTGGCTCCGCCATTGTCTGCAATACTGTATGAAGAATAGTTTGTTTGTTTAACGTTGCCCTACCTCAAAGAGGAGCTTATCCGCAAGCATATCGACTGCAAGCTGCTCATCACCAAAAGAATTGACACAAGCAGTTCCTCCACAAGAAGCTGTTCTGACTTTGAAGGCAATTGTTCTCAATGCTTCTCCCATGCACATCATCAGCCTGATTAACCCCTTATCTGAGGTTGATTTTGAAAGGAATTCTTCCTACAAATTGATCAATTCACTAGTCATTTTCATCAATTTCTTGCTTAACAAATTACTTTAAATAAGATTAATCAATAGCATGATCAAACTTACCAAGCTATCACCAATCTCACATTTTGTCACCAGGGAAGAGTTTTTTGTCCTAGAAACCTTAAGTGATGATTTAGGCGCGACGCGCAATGATTCCCCAAATAATGAGCTTGACTTCAAACTCTGCAAGAATTTCATGTCATGATTATAGTTAGAAGCGGAGTTAGAATTTGAAATTATGAATTTTGGGTAATTGGATTCTTAAACATAAATACAGAGTCTGGGCCAAAGCTACTAAGTTTTACCGAATTCCTTAGACAGGCTTGGAGCTCCGCCCCTGCTTATAGCTTGTCTATTTATTTTCTATCTCAAAGACTTGTTTTGTTTAGAACTACAATTTTATTATATCCAAGATTTTTTCTTTTTTTCTTAATTTATCATACACCACTAGAAATAAAGATTTTTTCACCGCAAATCAATGAGAAATTTATGTTATAAGACATGATTTTCTCACTCATTTCCCACCGAACTTGTTCACCAAGAAAATGCATGATGGAAAACAGTTTCTCACTGAAACAGTGGAAAATTCCATGATTTTTCTACGTGAAAACACTATTATATATTTTTTTCCACCGATAATCGGTATGAATAGTCACTTAACATTTTTCAGTGAAAAAATAATAATTTTTTAATAGTGATAGTTTCCTAAAGTAATTTAATTAGTATATAAGATTTGATGGAAAGTAAATGGAAATGAAGACATACCCTGGTGGAGGTGAATGAAGAGGAAATGGATCTTGGAGCTGCAAGTGAAGTTGAATATTGTTGAGAAGAAACATTTGGGAGAAGAGCTGTTGCTCTTGCACAACATGTGATACTGGTCTCCATTTGTATTTGTTAAATTAAGAATTTTTCAAGTGAAGAGAGGGGAAATATCATACAATGAAGGAAAAAAAAAAAAGAAGAAAGAAGATATGCAAGAACCTTTTTTCTTTCTTTCTTTCTAAAGTTGTTGCTATAGTTGAGAGTAGTTTCAGCCTCTAACTTCTTTGGCGGGTGGGGGGTTTGGGGGTGGGGGGTGTAGATAAGCAGTTAATGATATGCTGACACGTGGCTGATATTTGTAAAGATAGGCTGATTGATATAAGGGTGGGTATGGGTGAGATTAATGACCATCACTCATATTTTTTGTGACTCAATTATCTTTGTAACTAAAGAGATATGGTTTCTATTGAGTAATGAGCCTCTTCATTTTGTTTCTATTTGGCAACTTGACATAAGGTCTTTTGCACTTTTTCCTTTATTTTATCTTAGGTATTTAATTTATACCCCTCGTGACAAAAAAAAAAAAGGAAATATCAGAGTATAAATTTATATTTTGGTATCATAATACAAATTTTATTCTGATATAGCTTTAGTTTCTAAAAAATTTATAACTCGTAAATATAAATTCAATTGCTAAAAGCTCATTTTAAGACCAATTCGTGTGATTTCAACCTTGACATAGCCCTATTTTGATCGCATAACGCTTTTTTTAAATTTTTTTTTTTTAAAAAGATAATAAAGTCTTATTTTAGTCCATCTTCGATTTTCTTAACTGGTTTATCCAAACTTGTACATATACTGAACATCATGGTTATAGCATTGATTTTGTAAAATTTGTGTGGTGAAAATTATATTGGAAAAGTAATACACCATAGTTGGAAAAATTATTAAAGAAGTGAATTTTAATTTTGAATTTTATATTTTATGAGAAATTTGGAGCGAGTTGTTGTTTAGATTTGTTGAAAATAATTTAAAGAGGTTTTCTACAAAATTTGAAGTCATTTTGGTGGAATTTGGACTGATTTTGAACAATAATTGCAACTGAAAATAATAGAAGAAAGTTTGTCATCGTAGCTATTCACAATTATATACTTTTTATAAATCATTATACTTTTTTATACAAGGTTGATACATGTTTAAAATTATGGACTAATGTAGCTTTTCGGCTGTAAATTCATCTGAACCAATAACTTTCAACTCAGAGTGTGTGTGTGTGTATATATACTAGTTTCTGGACACGTGTTTCGCACGTATATATCCACATTAAATAATTAAATATAGAGTTGTGATAAGTGTAAATTCAAAATGATTGAACTGGCGTTTTGGTTACCTTAGTTTGCTAATTATGCTTTGATGATGATTAAGTATAAAGCGTGACAAGATCACCTAAATAAAATAAAAATAAAAAATTTTCAACATTTATGCAGAGAAATGCAAGAATTACATAAAATACAAGTTACCATGATGGACATAAATATAAGCCACGAACCAAGTGTAAATTTAATATGCAGGTTTGATGCTGCTTCTATCAAGTTTGTGGACATTTCATACAAACCCAAAATCCCAACAATAAAACAAGAAGTTAAATCAGAATTTTTTTTAAAACTATCAAAAAAAAAGAAGAAAAATGCAGCAACTTCATATTATCTATTAAAAGGTGTGGAGTATGATCATGACACAAAGACATATATTTTTCATATTGTAATGGTACATATCATCATTAGAGGATTATGTATAAATACTATTGTAACCGGCAGAAGCTTAGAAGATGAAATAATTGAAATGTGAAAAGGTAGTATATGAAATAATAACTAAAAAATATAAAAGTATAACCTACAATAATTACTGGCAGGTGAAATGATCCTCCTTATTTACTTGATTCAATGAATGACGCTATTCGTATATATATGTGTGTGTGTGGGTGTGTGATGATAAAATATTACCATTTAATTAGATATTTTATTAATTTTAATTTATTACTGGAGAAAAATGGTAATTCAACTTTTAAGATAAGGACTTTTCAATTTTAATTAGTATAATATATAATAATAGTAATTATTATTATTGTTGTTGTTGTTGTTGTTATTATTATTATTTATTTATTTATTCATTTAGTTATTAATTATTATTATTATTATTATTTTAATATTTATATTTATTTATTATCATTATTATTATTTATACTTATTTAAAATTATTTACTTATTTTAACTTTTCAACTTTTTGGCTTATTTAATTATGTATTGACTAACTTTTAATTTAGTGGAGGGGCAAAATGATATCTAACTTAATATATAAATATGATATGATATGATAAAATATTAATATTAAATTATGTTTAATTAAATTTTAATTTAGTGGAGGGGTAAAATGATAATCTAACTTTCAACTTAGGGGCTTCCCACTTATATAATGATAATGATAATGATATAATATATGAGTGTGAGAATCTATATTATATCTAAACTCAATATTTTAATATTATAATTTAATACTAAATCTTAAAAATTAAATCTATTAAATTTAAATTTTAGATTCGCCCTCACCTAAAACCTTTGTTATTATATAAAGTAGATGCATTGTTTATATCTATATATAAATAGTACTGTACAATAATGTATAAATATTGTTGCGAAAAATATTAGGTTTTGCGGGTGGGCTGTATATTTGTGCAAATTTTCTTATATAAAAAGAGAGTTTTACCATCTCTCAAATTGTATTAAATCTAGCAAAACCTAAAAATGTCATCTTTAATCTTTTATGGATTGTTTGATTGGAGAATAAGTTATTCTGGAATCGTTATTCCAATCTCAATGAAGGATAAGAATAACACTGTCATTCCGAGGTAACTAATTTCAGTTATTTTAAAATTTTATCCCAATCAAACATTAGATAAACTCATCCCAAAATTAATTTCAAGATTAGTTCCTTATCCTTCATACCAACACATTCTTAGTAGGGGCAAAACCTATGGTCTTTCTCTCAAATTAAGTATTTTATGTACATATTTTATATAATTGATCTAATATTATCTATTAGCATTTATGCTATAAAAAGGCAAAGCAGTACACTTGACGGGGGTTGAGTTAATTATACCCAAAGGAATAGACATTTATTTTCACTTAGTACTCTCTTTATTCTTTTTTCTTTAATAGTACTACACCAATATTTTAGAAATTTTAGATCAGCCTTTAACCCCCTGGACACAAATTAACACATAAAGACCATTAATACTCATATCTTCCCATTTCCATAATTTCCTACTAGTTTGTCAAATTGAAGCTCCTAACTGCAGTCTTTATTGAGAATTTTAGGTTCCATATATTGTTGTGTTTAACATTTGATTTTGATTTTCTAAAAGGCAGATGATCTTATTTGCATTTCATTGGAACTGATTGCTATGGTGTTAATTTTTAACATTAAAAATTTTCAGCTTTGTTGCACCCAAGCAAATGCTACCCAAGTATTACCTGCAATAGAAAAATGGAATATTAATATTATAAGAGCCGAATTCAGAATTTCAAGAGGAGCGAATTTAAACTTTACATTTAAGGGTTTAATCTTTAGATTCTTACCATCGAGTTGCTTCCGTTCTAAAATTTAACCGATTATGTCGGCATGCCCCGTTGATTGCATAATTCTTTCGTATTACCTGCCATATGGTTGGTGGTCCTCTTTACTCCTTCGAATCACTGAACTCAACTATACCACTCAACTATACCGTGAAATAGAAGGTTAACAACCACCATCATAGGTGGTCCCAATTTCAATGATTTAGGGTTTATTATTAGTCTTTATCATACATCTTGTCTGATGGAGCATAGACATCGAAGTATTATGTATGTGTTTTGATGATTTGACAAACCTGACGAGGAACCAGGTTCCTTGGTCTCAAAGTCAACTTCATAGTTGTAAAGCTGGTATCACAACTGTAAAGTTGCTGTCACTTCAGCAGAGGCACAGCAGTAGCAGAACTGCTGGAACCAGATACGAGGGACCTGGTGAGGGACCAGGTAGGTTGTTGTTTCTTATTCTCGAAGTCAACATTTACAGCTGTAAAAGCTGTTTTACAGCTATCACTGCCACTGCAGCAGAGCCACAACGCAGTAGCAGACTGCTGTTGTCCTTGCTCTTGTCCAATGGTCAAAGACTTCATCTCTCTCTCTCATCCTCTCATATACATTGAACAAGACAAAGAGAAAGACTTGAGTTTGGCAAAGCAAAAATCATTAAGCACCTTTTACATCTACAAAGAAGCCTCTCCATTAAAAGACAAAGTGGCAACAACTTGAAGAACTTGTTCCTTATCAAGAGTTATGCCTTATGTTCTAGGTTGTTGAGTCATTGTCTTTTTTATCTTTACATTGTAAACCTACTCCTCATTTGAGAAGCTTTTGTAGGTAATTTCTGTTTGTATTTGTACCATTTGTGATAGGCTAGAGTTAGCCTTGGTTGTCTTTGTAGTAGAGTTATTACAAAGAGGTTGCAATAAAGTTATTGCAAGGGAGAAGGGATTAATAGTTTAATTCCTAGGTTTGCAAGAGTTTGTAAATCTGAATATTGCCCGGTTGTTAGTGGAGTTTGAAAAATCCTACTAGGGTAGGTCGTGGTTTTACTCTCTTGGGCAAAGAAGTTTCCACGTAAACATCGTATGTTCTTTACCTTCTGTTCTTAACTGTCGAACCAGGTGAAGGACCTGGTTCTCTATACTGTTTGGTGGACTCACGCAAACTAACATTGTCATTTTGAATTCGATTTTTAAGATTTCAACATCCATGTTATAGTTTGTCGATTATCGGAGCTCAGTTTCGGAGGTTCTATCATGTATGCGTTCACCCGTACCTTACAAGTTAATAGCATATTCTGACATCATGCTTGAGTTTCTTGCAATGTAAACAAACTACTGATCTTCTTTTCTCCTTGATCTCAGTAAGTGTATTCTCCTTGCGTTGTGATCGCCATGATTTCACTCCGGTCATCAATTATATAGAATCGTTGTCAAATTATTTCTATTATTACCATCATGTTTTCAAATATTTTTTGAAATTATATTTACGAAACCCTTTAATATATTTATATTAGTATTTTTTCTATGAGTATCCTAGTTTTTCTATAGAGGAATTCATGATCTTCCTTATTAATTATGAATTTTCTGACATTAATTTCTGAAGTTGAAGAAAGTAACAATTAAATTTAATAATACAATTAGAGTTGAACTAAAATTGTATAACTAAAGGATTTTTAGTGTTTTATGTTGAAGAACAAAGGATATTTTAATCCAAATCTCAAACTTAAAGAGACTATTTTAAACTTTTTCTCTAACTTTGCAAGGTGCTTTTTAGGAGTCTTGTAAAAATTAATTTAACTGGTAAATTGAATCGGAAAAAAATGCTACTAATTAATTAATATTGAAATAATAGTTTTTAAATGATTTTATAAATTTTTATTGAATAATTGATTCTATTTTAATTTTTTTGATAATGATTAGATTGATAATTCAATAAGGTTATATCTTTCATCCCTAATTAATTAACTAATTATACAATAGTGACTTGAAATTTTTTATACCAACCCTATTTTCTAAATTCTTACTTTTCTTCGAGATTGCTACTTAACAGAAATTAACATGTGTTCATTTATATCGTTCTTGATTTTTGAATGAGAATTGAGTGTCGTTGTTGCTTCAGAGAGGTCGTTCACCTATTTGCGGAGGCTGATATTATGGAGATGCTGGGCTCTTGGTACCCGGAATCTCAAGTGCTTGGTTCTACTGGCCATAAGAATATATCCAAACTCCTACCCATTAATGTTCCAAAAGCTTCTGCTTTTGCCATAGCCACTCCTGTCTTGCCTCTGGGTGATCAACCCAACCATTCTTCCGAATCCCCTTCTTTTGAATCCGCCTTGATCAATATTTTTTCTGTTCCGGTGAAGAATCCGGAAAAGAAGAACACAATCCCCATTTCTGTTTACAAGGAGGTGCACATGCTATCTAGGCCGGTTACGGTGACCAGCTAGCTATCTTCTTCCGGTCTCGTCAGAGTACCTTTTGAACGAAGCAGCTTAGGTTAGCTTCCAAGGTAATTTGTTTCTATTGACCTTCCTTTGCTTTTTTGTATCTCGCTTTTCCGATCATATTACTTCTATTAGAATACAGGCATACACAGTGAAAGCAAACAATTCAAGATCATACTTGCATGTAATATAGACAACACATAAACACAAATTTTAATCAAACATAATATCGATACTTATCTCTTGAAGCGTGACCGCGAATCAAACCTCTTGAAGCTTGTGCACAAATCGCCCAATGCGTTCTCCATAAAATCTCCGAATAGGGAATACTTGTGTGGGCAAGTACTGCTTATCAGAAAGGTCAAAGTCCTCCATCATGTTTCATGGAAGAAGAGGATCCTATTTATAAGCACATTTTAGGGTATAAAACCCTAATCCCAAAATGTATAGGAATCTTTCTTTTCAAGTAATAGTAAAGCTTTATACCCTAGTCCCAAAACGTATAGGAATCTTTCTTTCCAAGTAATAGTAGAACTTTCCTTCTAGATAACCAGTTTATTTTTAACCAAAATATTGTAGGATTTTACTTCTAGAAAATTAGTTTCTTCCTTTCCAAGTTCATTAATTAGAGGCATAGCAGGGACCACCGATTTAATTAGTGAGCCTTCCAATTATGATATTAATTCGCAAAATGAATGAATTAACCTACCATAATAAATTACAGATTATTCCACTAAAAATCCATAATTGCACTCCTCGGTATAATTTCAAAATCATTCATTAAACCTTTTTTAACTCCTCATGTTAAGATTACAGACACCAATCAATCGAATTAAATTTCTGACTATTTAATTCATTGATTAATTTAATTCTTTATTCAAAACGCTTAACTTATTTCATGTGGCGAATACTAAATCCACCTGCAGGGTTTTCACATGAAAACTTATAGGCAATCATAAAGGGGTATCATCAATCTCAAGGCCGAGACAGGATTCCATCAACTAATAATTATTTCACAAATGTCATTTGTCATCATTCAACCTATCGGGAATATTTTAACTCATAAAAGATCGAGTTTCACCCTTTGATAGATCAAAACGACAAACAAATTACATTGATCATAATAATTACATCAAGATTAAGAGTATAAGTACATTTAATAATCTAGAGAATTTATTTTATTAAGTTGGATAAAATACTTATTTCTACTTGGTCCGTTCAATACATAGTAAATGTACTAGCACAAGAAATTGGAATTAGACCATTCCTATAATTAAGATAAACTATATTTAATCTTGTACTATAATCATATCGATGAATTTGTCCAATACTTATAAGAACCGATAACTTAATCTTTCATGTATAAGCTAAACTCTATATACTAAATCATCTACTTTATAAGTAAAGGACACATCGACTAATATATGATCTATTAAAACCTTTATTAAAATTGAAAAAATAATTGTTCTATAATAAATACTATATCTAAATACATGGTTAATAGTGTTAGCCCATATAATTGGTAGTCCTATGGGCATTAGAATTATAGGTAGTCCTATGGGCATTAGGATTTTAGGTAGTCCTATTCCTGTGGGCATTAGGATTTTAGTTTATGCCTATATATAGGCACCTCCTTCCCCATTCTAGATCATTGTATTCAATTCTCAGTTAGCCTTTTTGATTCTTTCTTTTCTTGTTTTTCAATAAAGCCCTTGTTATATATCAACAAATAGTACATAACCTATGATTGATAATATATATATCCCAACAACCTCTGCCTTAATCTTTTCAGATAAATGTTCTTGTCTCCGAAGTCCTCAGACGGTTATGACGGGAAGAGAGTAAATCGGCCGTTGTGCAAGAAGAGTTGAAACAAAATATGATCGAATGACAAGCCAAGTTCTTTGAGAAGGAAGTCCTCGAGCATAAACTTTCCGAGGCTGAGGATAAGCAAAGGAAGAGCGGATGGTCTACAGTAATGAGGCACACAACCTAAGCTTGGAGGACGCTGAGTTGAAAAGAGGGAGGGACCCGTTCCTAGCTGCCATTGAGGCTGCAGCCAATACGAGAGCCTTTGCTTGAGGAGAAACTCTAAATTTCCTAGGCATTCCTTGCTTCTCGATATTCAAGGATAACTAGCCTAGTGAAGCCAATTATATTCCATTCAAAAATCGATCACTCGAATCGGTAATACATAAAATTAGACAGAACTAATGGATAAGTTCCCCTAATGCTATCTAATAATTACATACTTTATAATATAAACTAGTTAATTTGTTCGCGTTTCACGTCATTTTAATTTTTTTAAAAAAGTTATAATTTAAATCTTTTTAATTATTCAAATATTAAAAATAATCACAAAATATATTTTGTGGTATTTAATATTATTATTATTTTTTCTTTCAAAAGATGATCGAAATATATAAATAAATTTATAACTTTAATTCATATGTGTTTGCCAAAATGAAATTTTTAAAAGTTAAAATAAACATCAAATTAAATCAATGTGTTCTTTTATTTATTTAAACAAAAAATAAATAAAAATAAGAAAAAGTAACTACAGAGACACAACAACAAAAAATCTAAATAATCTTATAAGAGAAACCAACTATAGTCTATATGTACTAAAAGTTATTTTATATTGAATGAATAATTTAATATTCCTTGTTTAATATTGAAATATTTAATTATTTTAAAAATATATAAATAGTTCTAATCAAGTAATTAGTTGCAACATAAATATATCATTAATTAAGATATAATGTACTTTTCAAAGTGTAATTTTAGAAAATATCAATTGTGCTTTTAAGACCATTCACTTAGAGAACATATGATATTATAATTAAATAAATTTTAAGTCTAAATATTGTAATAATTGTGTTAGAAGTATCCAATTTAACAAACTTAAAAGACCATGTATGCTCAAATATTAAAATAAAAATAAATGCATCCTTAAATTAAACAGATTATTTGAGGCTAAAACTCATGTATTGATGAATTACTAACAGTTTCAAAGAAAATAGTCCATGATTTAAGTGGCTTAGTTCGAACCTTAGTTTCAACATTTTGAATTTTAATTTTTTTTTTATATATATATATATATATATATATATTAAAAGTCTTGCTAAATAAATTAAAATTTTATGGCAAAGTGATTAAAATAATCCTTGACAAAATGATACTCATAAATTTAAAGAAAAGAAGAAACTATTGGTAGAAATGTTTGTCAACATTCTACTGCACAAAATTTCTTGTGTATTGTTATCTTTTTATTTGCGATAGTATTCGAAATGTTATTGTGATTACTTGTCACTTAATACAGATAAAGTAATCATCACAAAAAGTATCACTAAAATACGACATGTCTTATAATATTTATCTTACAGGTAAATTTATGTAAATATTTATGGAGGAACACAATAAACTATCATAAATTTATACATTAATATTTAAGGGTTATGAAAGAGTAAGATATAAGCATTATTTGGATTATTAAAAATATAGAATTAAAGGTGTGAGTTTTATAGATGAGTTTTTAAATTTTATGATAAACGAGAAAAAGAAATAAAACAAAAAAGAAAGAAAAGATAAATACATTTCTTGACCTTTAAAAAGTGTTAACTCATCTGTTAGAATAAATATGATATTCATGCTATAAAGAATCTGTTGAACTTAATTAATCATAAATAAATGTTAGATTAATAAAAATTGATTTTCGTCAATAAAAATTATAGAATTAATATTTTATTATTATTTTATTATGATATAAAAAGTTGTGGGAGTATTGAGAATAAAGATCAATTAAGTTTTACATTAAAAAGATTTAAAAAAATGACTTTTTAATTTCTTAACATTTCATATTTAATATAATTAAAAGAATTAAAAAAAATAATGATTTAAAAAAACTCAATAGTCCCTTTTCTTCCTTAAAAAAACGTTAGTCAATAATTAATACAAATAATGATTTCAATTTAAAAGGATATCAAAAAGAAAATTTTCATTTTACTTATAAAATAAATTATCACTCTTGAATTTATTTTCAAGTTGGAATGAAACATTGATACAATGACAATCAAGTTTAATTTTAGACGGAGTGCATACGAAGTTGAGAGTGTATTATAAAAGTTGATGAACATGTTTCTATGTACTATACACTAACAAAATACTTTGGTATGTAGTTGGACTTTGATTTTTTTTCATATTGTGTTTGTCATATAATATTTTCTTCATCTTTTTTGTCTTTCTTTTCACGTTCATATATGTTCATTTTTTAAAATAAAAATTATGATTTGTATGGTTGAAAAAGACAACTAAAATAGAAGAGAGGGAAAATAGTTAGGAAATTGAACCCAAAAAATGGTCTTAGAATAAGCATATAAAAAATTAATAAAATTAAAAACTCATTCATAAGTTGTTTCATATTAAGGAATTTGAACAACTACATCTTCTAAACTTATGTTAGGATATTATATGAAATTTAACTTATATGGAAAAAGATATTAAAGCATAAATTTCTACATTTTTTGTCGTTATACTAAAAAAAGGAAGATCTAAATATTGGTATGGATAAGTAAGAGGTCTCCTTATTACAACTAACCAAACAAAAAATTATATAAAATGGGGTTATATAGAACAAAAGCGGAATTAGGTACAATAGAATAGAGAAAAATATTAAAATACGACATAGACCGTAGCTTCCACATTAATATTATTTTTTTAATTTTTTGTAAAGCAGACTATAAAATAAAATCCATTTGTATCATAGTGTTAATTTCTACAAAATATTTCTAAATTTCTTTAACGAAAATTTAATGGTCTTTATCTTCATTACTTCCATAATTTTTTATTATCGTAACTCCTAAAATAATTAGTAGTCATATTCATGACACTATTTGGTATTTCATATTGTAGTCTTATAAATAGAGATATTGCAAGACTTTGTAGAAATGATCACATTAGTCTTTTAAGTTGTTATGATTTTGGTGTTATTCTATTCATGCTTTAGTTTGACTCGAACAATAAGATGAAGGTTATTGAATGATACTCGGCTTGTGGAAGTGGATATCGACAAAGTTTAGAAGATTGTGCATTAATTTCATATTTTTTTCTTCTATCTTTTAATCCCTCCGTTTTAAAATAAGTGGTGTTTTAGCCTTCTGATTTTGTTTCAAAATAAGTGGTGTTTTACATAATCAAGAAGACATTAATGATGTTCTTTCAATTTTACCCTTATTTAAGTAGAGAAAATTTTACATAATCAAGAAAATATTAAAGAGTTACATCTTTTTCAAGATATTTATTCGGAGTAAGTGGGTAAAAATAATTTTTTTTTGTTTAGGAATGAGTAGTTTTCTTAAGGAGTATGCCCGAGATGGAAACACCACTTATTTTGAAACAGAGGAAGTAATGATTAAGATTGTAAGAATGATATTGCATTATTTCTTTTTTATATGTTCTCCCTGTGATTTCTCTTTATTTGTATTTATATGAATTTTTGATCGTATAAATTTATAATTTGTTTTGATTATATATATAGTAAATACAATTTCTATCTATATAATTATTAATAAAATTATTAGGATTATTATTTTTTATAATTATGCGAAACGCGAATAAATTTATTTGCCTAATTATATAAAGCAGATGCATTACTTATATCAATGTATAAATAGAGCGAAAAATGTTTGTTTTGCGAGTAGGCTGTGTATTTGTGCAAATTTTTCTTTATAAAAAGACAGTTTTACCATCCCTCAAATTGTATTTAACTGTCTAGCACAACCCAAAAATGCCATCTTTTGGTGACGAAGGTGGAAAAATTTCACAATCTAAAAATGTTATTTTTAATTTTTTAGGGATTGTTTGATCAGAAATAAATTATTTTAGTATTAATTATTTTGGAATTATTATCTTAGTCTTGATATGAGATAGAAATAACATTATAATTTTTGGGTAACTAATTTCATTTATTTTGAAATTTTATCCCAACCAAACATGGGATAAACTCTCTCCAAATTATATGTTGACACCCAATTTTGACCTACCTACGCCTTAATCTGCTGCTTATTTATTTATTTATTTATTTATTTTACACAAATATTCGACTTACTTTTATATTTATAAAATAATTTATTATCATATTGTGAAAATTATTTCAAGTTACACATATATATGACTTATATTAATTTTAAGTTTTGATATTGAATAATTACGCCGTATATAATATATTTCGTAGTAATATGCGCCCTTATTTTGAAATATATTCTTTACTTAATAAACTATTTACTTAATTTTACTAAATTTTATAAATTAATGTGCGTAATAATATTACTCGAATTTATAAATTATAATATATCAATAATCTAGTTTTTTAAATATTCGATAACGTAATTTTATTTTAGTAGTCATAAAATTATTTATAAAGATAATAATTTAATTATATAATATTTTCATAAGTCTACTCAATTTTACGATTTGTTTATATTAATAATAATGTTTATATGATTTTTATATAATTTAAACTATTTTATTATTTATTTATTAAATTCTTTATAAGTGTAGTTTATTTATTAATTTAATAGTAACTAAATTCAATTTCAATCAATTCATTTAATTTATAGCCATTTGTGATTCAATTTCATTCAATTTATTTTAAATCTGATCACTTTCTATTCAATTTATGTCAATTTTAGCCACTTTTGATTAATTTTGGCTATTATTTAAATTCAATTTCAGCCTAAATTAATTCATAACCAATTAACCCACAACCCGACCCGTTTGACCCATAAACCGACCCATTTATCCCAGAATCAATCCTGACCGTTCATCTAATTTAATCCTACGATCCTAATTAAAATCTATTTTATTTCCTTATTTAATCGTTCATACCTACCCAAACCCCAATCATTTTTCCATTCTTTCCCTTCCCACTTAACAGCCGCCGACCTCACTTCCATCTCTCCCTCTCTTCGCCGGAGACAGCCCCGCCAGCAACACCACCGAACGACCACCACCGTCTCTCCTCTCCCTTCTCCCTCACCGTCGCACACCACTACCACCTAACCGGCCACCAAACCTCCATAACAGACCCAGCAGCCGCACCCTCTCTCCCTCATCTTCTCCGACGACAGCCACTGGTCTTCCTCTCATTCGCGGCGCCATCTTCCTTCCCCCTCTTCGCCGCCAGCCTTTCCTGTTCTTTTCCTCTCTTTTCCTCTCCACTGCCGGCGACGGCGGTAGCAACATGCCTCCGCCGACCTCACCTCCTCTACCTCCCTCTTCTCTCCGGCCGACCAACAACCCCGAAAAACACCAGCAGACCTTCCTGCCGGTCTTCCTCTTCTCTATTTCTCATCGTCGCCGGAAAACCAATTCCGGCGAGGGAGAAATGGGGCTCGACAATATACATATTTTATATAGTATTATCTGTTTACATTTATGCAATAAAAGGGTAAAATAGTGGACTTGATGGAAGATTGAGTTAATTATACCCAAAGGAATAGAGATCTATTCTCACTTAATACTCTCTTTGTTCTTTGTTTTAATGGTATAATATTTTAAAAATTTTAAATCCGTCTTTAGTTTTCCAGACATAAATTAACCCATGAAGACCATTAATATTCATACCTTCCCATTCCCAAAATTTCCTACTCCTAACTGCAGTCTTTATTGAGAAATATTAGGTCCCATAGTTGTGTTTAACATTTGATTTTGATTTTGATTTTTCCAAAGGCAGACGATCTTATTTGCATTTCATTGGGACTGATTGCTATGGTGTTAATTTTTACGGAGCCCTTTAATATATTCAGGTTTGGTATTATTTCTATGAGTTTTTTTATATAGAGGAATTCTTGATCGTCCTTATTAATTATGAATTTTCTGACATTAAGTTCCGAAGTTGAAGAAAGTAACAATTAAATTTAACAATACAATTAGAGTAGAACTAGGATTTTTAGTGTTTTATACTGAATAAAACACTTTCTAATAATAAGATAAATTTGAGTAATTTTATCTAATAAAAAAATATAAGTCCTAAATCAGGGCAAAAAAGGAACGTGAAAAGGGCAAATCTGTAATAATATAAACTTAAAGATTACTACTGTACTTTGGATTGGGAATCGTAGTCTCTAGGGATTTTTCTTCCCCGCACAATAAAAGGGAGGGGGGGCGGCATAGATTGGTCCATAGATTTCCTCATGTCTGCCATGGCGCAAGAGATGCCTGATTGGTCGGAACTTCAACATGATCTCCTCGTTCTCATCCGTAGGCGTCTTAATTTGATTGAAGATTACCTCAATTTCGGCATCGTCTGCAAATCATGGCACTCTGTAGCCACAAAGAACAACTTTACCAGTGACCTGCCTAGAATTCCATGGCTGATGTTAGCTGAAGAGGAGGAGGAAGAGGATAAGAGCCTTCGAAAATTCTTCAGCCTCTATAATGGCATGATTTTGAATAAGAGGATTCCTAAAGCCATGGGAAAACGATGTATGGAGTCACTGGGATGGCTAATCACAGTCGGAAAAGACGAAGGTGAAATTAATTTACTACATCCTTTCTCCGGTGTTGAGATTGAATTGCCGCATCAAAACACCACAGAAGATTACTACGAAGAGCATGGGATGGAATGTCTATTTATCTATGTTTGCAAGGCGGTTTTATCGGCTAGTCCTTCTCATACATCTGATTTCGTTCTCATGGTCATTGAGGGAAACATGAGATTCCTTAGTTTTTGGCGACCGGGCGATTTGAGATGGAATCGGATTCATTGGGATGCATCTCATCACTCTCCATTTGTTGATGTGGTATATTTTAATGGCCTCTTTTATGCTGTCAATTTTTCTGGGCAGGTTGTAGTTTGTGATGTAGCTGGCCCTGAATCCAGAAAAAGAAGTCATGTCCTAGTGCAACTACCATTTAGTAGTCGAGATGGTATGGGTAACTTGTACATCCTAGAATCACTAGGATCATTATTTGTAGTTGCGCGACATGGAGTTCAAAATACGTGGGTCAAAGATGATTGTGAGAGGATGAGGATTCCATTGACGTACATCCCACTTGAAGAAGGTGTGACGGAACTTGAGGATGGACAGGAGAGAAGATATGGGACAACAACTTTCCGAGTTTTCCAGGTCGATTTATCTGCTGATGGCAAAGTAAAAGTAAGTGTAACTAAGGAATTAGGGGACAGAGCTTTTTTCCTGGGTGATAATGCTTCTATTTCAGTCCAAGCGTCTCAATTTCCGGGAATCAAACCCAATCATATTTATTTTACAGATGATTTCTTTGAGTCATACCTCTGCTATGAAGAAGGAGGAGGCATGGACATGGGGGTGTGCAACTTAGCAGATGGCACCATCCAGCTGCATTACGAGGCTATTTCCCTCAGTCCTGTTTGTCCTCCCACTTGGGTCACACCAACTCTGCATTAGTTATTTACTCAAATCCTTATGCTAGTTTTACTTGTTAGTATATAAAATATTATACAAATAGTTTTAGATTGTAGGACAAAATGATCTTTCAATATGTAAAGATTATTTTACTATTTTAATTTTTTATTTTATGAACTCCCACTTATATAGTATTAGTATTATTATTTATTAATTGATTCTTATTTATATATATATATTATTTATATATATTATTTATTTATTTTAACTTTTCACTTTTTGGCTTTCCAGTTATATAGTAATAAATACATCAATATAATATGATATGATCAAATATTAATATTTAATTAAGTACTTAATTATATTTTAATTTAGTGGAAAGGTAAAATAGTAATCTAATTTTTCACTTTTTGATTTCTCACTTATATAATAAGATGATATAGATTCTTATTAGATTAAATCAATTAATTAGATAACATTAAATAATAACAACAATTAAATAAATGAGTTAATAAAATAATTTTAAAAATATTAAAATAATCAAAATATCATAAATAAAAAAAATATAAATAAAATTTTTAAAGGCATACTACATCAACGATGCATCTAAGTCTCCTTTATTAGCTGATTCATTTGAATATTTGTTTGGAATTGTTATGTATGACATGCCACCAGCAAAAATTGAGTCGCTCGAGAAACACGTCTGTGAGACAGTATACACAAAAGGAAAAAAAAAAGAAGACATTACAGGTGAACTTTTATTTATTTTGCTGAGAATTGTAATTGTTAGAATAGATAAGAAAATATACATATTATAAGTGGAAGTAGAACTAATAGCCCAGTAATTTTTCTTTTGTTTATTAGAATAAAGATTATTTTTATTAAACATTAAATTACTTTGAATTTTTATTTTAAGCTTCTTACTTTCATTATTTTATAAAAGTTTATTAATGTTGGATTAGTCAAATTGAGCTTTCAAGATAATATTCAGTTGTTGTCTTTTTAAGCAGGTGAAAAAAGAGAAGTTGGGGTAGAATAGTAACACAATCTGCTTGATTGTTGATATTATTTTTTATGATGATCATCGTATGTTACCTACTTTAAGCCTCAGTTCATTTATCTTTGGAAAGAACTCTAATCAAATTATCCTTTACCAAGAACATTTTCTATTGTTAGTGCTATTTCTTTTGCTTTGATACATTTTTAATTACTTGTACCGTTGATATTTTTCTTTCTTCAAATATTTTAGTATAGCTTTTATTATTGCATTTCTTTCAAATGATTTTTTTGAATCGAAAATCTATTAGAAACAACATCTTTACTATATATTATCTATAAATATAGAGGTAAGATTTGCATCTACATACACTCATCTTCTCTAATTTCACTTGTGAAATTCTACTGTATATATCCATCCTCTCCAAATTTGACTTGTGAGAATATACTACGTATACCCATCCACCTCAGACACCACTTCTAAGATTATACTCTGTATATCCACCTTTGTCAGATTCCATTATAACTATATACTGTATATACTCAAATGTAGTTGACTTTTGGTGGTATTGATCTCATTATTAGAAAGGATAATACTCTAATTACTTCGTTTTGTAGAAGAATTGACCTGTGAGTTTTCTTATTATACAGCCTCAATATTATTATATTGATGAATGATATCTATGTGAATTTTTCAGTTGGCACATAGGAATTGCTATATATCCAAGCTCTTAAAATAGCTTATTTTGAAAAGTAATTTAAATAATATTTGCATTCCACTAATTTTTCTTTTTAAAAAATTGAATAGAAAGTGATATTTGATTAATTTTTTAAAAAACGCTTTTAAATATATTTCATCAAAATCTTTAAAAGAACATTTTCTTTTCCCAATAACTTAATCAGACATTCTTCTTTTAAAAAATTTAAAAACTTAGACCAAATAAGCCATGAATAGGGAATTGGTAAGATGTTCGCCAGGTACTTTTTTAATTACTATTAATTTAACTTTTTCTTAATTACTTACTATTAGTTAATTTTGATAGTTTGAACAGAAATTCAAATATATGAATTTGTGTTTTGAATATAAATTAATAGCATAAATTTTGTACCACTTAGAGAAAAAAAAATTAATAACATAAACTTGTATCTGGATAAAAATTCAATAGCATATATTTATATTTGACAAAAATTTAATATTATATATTCATGATTTAGGACATAAATTTAGCAGCACAACACGAACTTGTGAATAGGAGACAAAAGTTTAGCAAACATAAATTTAATAATATAAATTTGTGCCTCAAACAAAAATTCAACAACATAAATTTATGTCCTCTAAAGCTAAAATATGTCTGACAAATTTCTTTTTGCAATATTAAGAAATTCTAGATAAATTGTCTGACAACAACAACAACAATAATTATATTTGTATAGCTATAAATGTCACGTGTTGTTAGGTTAAACCTATAATCTTAAGAAATGAAAAGTAATCTTACAAATGGTCACTCTTAACTTGTGTATAAACCTCACTCAACTTTGTCCGTCCTCATTTTATAGAAAATTATTAATCTATTTTTTGTAACAAAAATATTTTAACTTTGTCCAAGTATCAAAGTGATGTTTTTGTTACTATAAAGTTATCCAACTATGACTAAATATCATACAAAATATTTCATCTGTTTCCTTCTATTAATGACTAGTAATATTCAAATAACTTTAAGTAACTTCAAATTATAAAGAAAAAAAAAAGTACTTATAATGCCAACAAGTACTTAGCAAACTTTTTTTTTTTTAATATTCACGTATAATGCCAACAAAGACAATTGAATTTACAGATTTCCTATAGAAGAGTGAATAGTCACTAGCTGAGTGAACATAACCTCTTGAACAAAGAGAAGTAGAGAGTTTGTCATACCATTGCCTGCTTGCTTGTTTTAAACCATATAAAGACTTTTTAAGTTTGGAAACCATGTTGTTGCTTTCAATTGGCGGTCCTTGTGGAACTTCCATATAAACTTCTTCATGAAGATCACCATGGAGGAATGCATTGTTGACATCAACTCGATATAAACTCCAGCCTTTCTTGACTGCCAGACTTATCAAACTCTTACAGTGGTCATCTTAACAACTGGTGAGAAGGTTTTTATGTAATCAATACCAGCCTTTTGAGTGTATCCCTTCACTACAAATCTAGCTTTAAACCTCTCCATACTTCCATCAGCCTTATGCTTAATTTTGTATACCCATTTGCACCCTATGACTTTCTTCCCTGCTGGAAGTTGTACTAAATCCCATGTGTCATTAGCATATAGAGCATCAAATTCTTGCTTCATAGCTTTCTGCCAAGCAGGATTCAAAGATGCTTCTTCATAAGAAAAAGGTTCTGTATCATGCAATGCACTATCAATTACCTGCTCATTGTCTGAATATAAAGTGGTTAAAGCTGCTTGGTGATTGGATGGTAAATTTGACAGTGAAGGGGTTTGTAAGTTAGGCAATATATGGGCATATTCCTTCAAGTATCCAGGTACATTATGATGTCTGGAAGACCTCCTAGTAGGCATTACTGGTGGTGGTGGTGTGAAATGTGAAAGTGAGTGATTTATAGGCAAGGATTCTGGATGAATTTCAGGAGAAATGGGAGAGTTAGTATCAGCACTTGTGCTTGTGCTTGATTGCGATAAAGGATGATCAGTTTCTGATATGGAAAGAAGTGGTTGTCTAGGTGGAAGTTCATCAGTAACAACAGTTGGTGTGCAATGCTTGGACAAATGATCCTCAACAGAACTAACAGAATTAGTTACTCTAGGAAATGAAGCAGTAGGGCCTTGTGTAAAGAACTTCAACATAGAATCAAAACTAGACCCAATAGGGGCAAGAACAAAAGGAAAAACAGTTTCATGAAAGACTACATCTCTAGAAACATGTATCTTCTTGGTAGCTAAGTCTAGTACTCTGTACCCTTTTGTATCATAAGGATATCCAAAAAAAACATGAGGTGTTGTTCTTGGTTCAAATTTATCTTTATGTGCCTTAAGTGTAGTTGGGAAATACAAACATCCAAAGGCTCTTAGATGAGAATAAGTAGGTTTCCTGTGATAAAGGAGTTCAAAAGGAGTTTTATTGTTAAGAATTGTGGATGACAGCCTATTTATTATGTACACTGCTGTTTTAAGACACTCTCCATAGTATCTCAAAGGTAGTTTGGATTGGTAAAGTAAAGCTCTGGCTGTCTCCAAAAGATGTTTATGTTTTCTTTCCACTACTCCATTATGTTGGGGTGTGTATGGGCATGTCTTTTGATGTATGATTCCCTTGCACAGGAAGAAAGTGAAAGCTTCATTGCTGGTAAACTCTGAACCATTATCAGATCTAATGGTTTTGAGTTTAGTTTGAAACTGATTTTCAATGAGGGACAGAAAAGCTTTGATGCTTTGAATGACACAACTTTTACAATGCAGCAATTGTATCCATGTAGCTCTGTTGTAATCATCTACCAAGGTGAGAAAATATCTGTGATTATCATGTGTAGGTGTATGATATGGTCCCTAAATATCCACATGAAGAACATCAAAAATTTTGGTGGTTTTAGTGGCACTTTGGGTGAAAGGTATTCTGGTTTGTTTATCCATGGGACAGACTGAGCATAAGAAAGGCTGTTTGGGTGAAAAACTGACAGGGATAGTTGAGATACACCTCATTTTTACAAAAGGTACATGTCCTAGCCTGTTGTGCCACAAGTAATCAACATTGTTTGCACAAAATGTAGAATTCATAGAACCAATATTTTCCATTGAATTAGAAGACATTACAGATGAACTGCTGGTTAACATTGATGGTGAATGAGAGGATATTACAGATGAGTTACTGGATAGTACTGATGGTTTGTTATTCAATTTTTCACAAGACAAGCTAAAAGTATTTATAGAAGCTGAATTGCAACCATTCAAAACAGGAAAAGACAGACTAGAAAATGATGAGTTGTAGGTTCTAAAAGAAGCAGAATTTTCAGTGTGGCATTTGGAACAAAAGAAGTATAGTCCATCTCTAGCTTTACCAATCTCCAGTGGCCTTTTCATTGAAGGGCCCTGCATTAGAAAGAAAGCATAATTGAAACTAACAATACCTTTGAGATGTGAAGCCAAACAATGGATTGAAACTAAATTAAACTTGAAGCTAGGGACAAACAAGACTCTATGGAGAATCAGATTTGGTCCAATAACAGCATCACCAACCTCAGTTACCTTCACCCTATATCCATTTGGCAAGGTTACAAGAAAAAGATATGACAATATTCTAATATGTGATAGTAAGGTTTTATTAAAGGTCATGTGGTGTGTAGCACTAGAGTCAATTATCCAGGAATCAGCAGACAATTTCAGGCATTTACATGACAAATCACCTATTTCAGTTATGGAAGAGTAACAAGCTAAGATACCTGCAAGGTTTACAGCTCCACAAGCAATATTGTTTGAATTACCCTCTGACTGATCATGTTGCATCCTTGTTAGAAGACTTATCAAATGCTCACATTGATCCTTGGACA
Organism: Datura wrightii; assembly: GCA_035772735.1. Lineage (NCBI taxonomy): Eukaryota > Viridiplantae > Streptophyta > Magnoliopsida > Solanales > Solanaceae > Datura > Datura wrightii. The sequence goes on along the minus strand of JASDFA010000023.1, from coordinate 73,702,576 downwards.
GATTGTGACTGATCTGATTTATTCCTTGAATATCAGTTGAACAATTTCCATGGACATTTGATGCACTTCCTCCTGCATTCCTTCCCTTTGTGAACTTAAAAGATGGTGGAAAACCATGCAGCCTATAGCACTTGTCCTTAGTATGACCAAATTTCTTACAATATTCACAGAAGAAGCTAGATTTGTTGAATGAATATCCAGATCCACTTGCATTGTTTCCTCCATTATTTTTCGATTGATTATAGGCTGTTATTTATAGTTTGTCCTAAAACTCATGTTTCCGGACTTGCCAGCATTTAGAGAGGATTCAAAACCAAGTCGACTTTGAGGCTTAACTTCTCTTTGCTTCTCCTTTTGAGCTAGAATTGCAAAAACTTGTGCCATACTAGGTAGTGGATTCATCATCAAGATGCTACCTCTAACCATAGTATACACTTCATTTAGGCCCATTAAGAATTGAATTAATCTCCTATCCTGTTCAGACTTCTGCAGAGAAAACTTCCCTCCGCAATTACACAAACATGTGCAGTGCAAGTTCAGATCCAGTGCACTTAATTCCTCCCAGAGTTTTCTCATCTTCGTGTAATAAGCAGTAATGTCGAGATTTTTTTGAACAAACTCATTTATATCTCTTTGCAACTGATAAAGTTTAGCTCCATTAGTTTGGTCATACCTGTCCTCAAGTTCATCCCAAAGCTCTTTTGCATTGTTAACATATTTTAAACTATCCATCAGCTGCGGCGATAACGAATTTAGCATCCATGAAGTAACCATATCATCGCACCTCTCCCACATTGCATAACCTTCTGAGTTTGGATTTGGTTTCTTACACTTTCCGTCTATAAAATCAAGCTTGTTTTTCACTGACAATGCCTTAAGATGCCTCGCCTCCATGATCTATACCCTGTTCCATCGAACTTTACCGGAATTAGGGCAGATGCTACACTTTCCGATGGATGTATGTATATCAGACTCAATATATCTAGAAAACCTTGACTGCCCGAGGTTGAATTCGAGGCTCCTTGTGAATCTGCCATTGTCGAGCTTTGACAAATAGCTCAATTTGTGAATCGATCAGAGAAATTAAAAAAATGATGACAATCGACTATTCGCAGATCGATCAGAAAATTAGGAGAAATTGATGAAGAGTGATCGCAGAAAGAAAAACAGAGATATAGAGAGAATTACTGGAAGAAATCAAGATTGAATCAAAACGAGATTGAATCGCATTGCGTGAGCTTTGATACCATGTCGAAACAGAGTGTGTGCGCAAGCAGAAGCAGAAGCAGAGGAGGAAGAAGAAGAAGAAAAGGTTATCATTTAACCTCCATTGCAAAGAAAAAGAAACCACTGCATTTGAAGAGGATATTTTGTGAAAAATGAAAACTTCATTAAAGTGTAGAGTTTTGATCTGTTTATATACATACATGAATATGAAAAATAAGGAAAAAGAAAGAAGGAAAAACTGGCTAACTAACTGAGGTGATTAACTAACTCTAACTAACTAAGGTGGTTAAGTAACTAACTCTAACTAATCTTCTATCTAATTCTTAACTACCTCAACTAACTGACTCCATAATTCTAACACACAATGGCAATACCTGTCTTGAACAAGGTATTCTTTGATGTCCCAGCCAAAGACGGTACATTGTCGCTCTCCATCTTCGGTTGTGCTTCCAAACCCAAAGGATCAATCAGAGTGTTAGTATTAGTTGCTTGACCAGATGATGACTCATTGCCTTTAGGCAAGTCAGGTTCTCCAGGAATCTGCTTGGAGTTAGCGGAAATCTTATGTGCACTGCATCCCTCTTTTAGTAATTCAGCCTCCTTTGCTGATAGACCCTGAATGATAAGATAGTAATCCATAAATTGCATTATAACAACATTTGTTTTTTTTTTTTTTTGAGAGAGAACATAACAATTTAACAACAGTAAAGGGGCATGAGTGTGACAAACATAAACATGAAAATTTTAGTCTGATGATCCTAGAAAATCAGAAATAGAGCACAGATTCCCACTGTTATAAATTAAGGAGCCATGTCACACACACCCGCACCCCACCCCAACACACTTGGAGAAAAGAGAATGTTTTCTCCAAATTTTGATGTTACTCCCGTATCATCCAATATGCCCACCTGGCTATCTGCCCTTTTAGTGACCAAACCAATAGATAATATTGCTTCTGCTCTGTAAGTAGAGGTCCGTAAGTACCATCAATATTGTCCAGGACAAGCGGCAAAGCAAGCAATCATAAAAGAAAATTGACGTAAACAAGGTAGGATTAGGAATTAAAGTATTTTAGAAGCAAGGGGGGTCAAACACGACTAAGAAAAATCATGACAAGGTATCAGGAAATCCACCCTCAAAAAAAAGATAACACGAATATTGTCTTACACCCAAAAAGGAATGGCTATCAAAGATAAGCAATTTAGTTCCATAATGATGAGCAAGTGCCTTTGCCAGCATCTCCTGATATATCTTAGATCCTGCTATACAAAAGCAGAAGTGCTTGACATGCAGATGTTAAAATTTACCACAAAGAATCTACAAGACAACAATTCATAAGAAGCATTTCATCAAAAAATACTAAGGAAAGCGACTTACCTGCAGGACCTGAGAGCAGAATTCTTGGGTTGACAGTGGATAGCTCAGAAGTATATTTTACTTGTTCTTTATGCTTCAAGTGAATATATGATACCGCAATCAGCACATTTTTTGTGTTCTCACTGCAAGCTCAGAAATTAAACGCATTCTTTTAGCAACTAAAATGAGAAGTGTAGTTAATAACTCTAGTGATGCACTTATTGCATTCAGGCCACCTGAAAGAAATCAGATTTTGGAGTTTGACCTTTCATCACATCAAAAGACATACATAAAATCAGTATATGAATAGGGAGGCTTCATGCTGCTTAAAAATTTGTAAGGTTATTTTGGTAGTGGAGAAAAATCAAATATTGATATTTCACACAGAAAAATGATGATACAACTGTCTACCATACCCCCACAATTCTGTGTATAAAAAAAAGGACTACATGCCTGCAGCCCTACTCTTTGCTTGTAGGATAAAATAAGTTATATTACCATTAAAGCTTCAACAAACTCCCCAAACTCTTTTCCAACTTCAACCTCAAATACACTTTTTGTTTTAACTTCAACTTTTTTTTAACAGGTTAATATAGATTATATTACTAATAAGAAAACAATAAACATCCTACCACTAAGAAGGTGCCAGGACATTAGAAACACAGAAATCCTCAAATAAAAAAAAAAAAAAAAAAAAAAAAAAGGATGGCTTCCTTCTGTACAAAATACTCTTCATATAGAGAACAATGACTTCTAGCATGCTATTTTCATCTTTGACATCCTGCAGGTTGCCCCAAAAATCCAAAAGCCATAAATATCTTAATTTAATCTTCGATATAGCATCTACTTTCCCATCGAAACATATTGCATTGCTTCCCTTCCACGCCACCCAACAAGACAAGCAAACATTATGTTCTAAATCTTTCTCAAAAGTTGTCTTTCTGTTACCCCAACATCCCAGCTGATCGAAGTTCCTTACCAAGTTAGGTATAGTAAAAGATATACTGAATAGGTCAAAAAATAAGGATCAAATCTACCTTGTTACTGGACCAACTTCAACTTAAATATTGTCCAAACACCTACAAAATAACTGTATCCTCTAACTCAACCTCCTAGTTGTCAAACTTTTACCTCCCACATAGGCATAAGCTTTTGAAAGAAATACATTGAGGACATGTACATTTATATTTTAAAATTTGAAATTCCATAACAAAGATTAATTTAGCTTTTTTTACTTCTAGCAGTAGCATTTTACAAACAAAGGATACTGTTTTTGCCACATAAGCTAATGTTCAAACTTTTTGACATGGCAATTGTCCAAAGCAGGGGCAATAAAAACAGCTTTTCAGAAGGAGGGTAGACTGTAGAGTTTGTGAGGACTAAGGTGCAACATAGAAATTTCACAAACAAGACATAATTATGACTCTCGTAACACATTGGCACAAGTGGTAACTCGTTAACATCATTCAGGAATGCACAAGTCCCTAAGGGCTTAATGCAAAAACTGCTTTATTCAAGTGAAAGACATGAATAAAAGAAACAAAAAGAAACAACAAAATACACTCCACAAATACCATATCTTTCAACTCAAAGAGATCATATAGCATATAAACCAAGCGTATATTAAGTATACCATGTAAATGGGATAATGTGTTGTGGTCTTGGGGAATACCTTAAGTAATATGGGAAGCTATCAAATGAAACTTCTAGCTGTTGTCCATCAACTATTGCTATGAATCTCTTCTTTAAATACTGCACATCTCAGAGACACCCCTGCTGCGGAAGCTGGCATTGAATCTCCGGTCCACTCTCTTTCCTCCGGTATCTGTCCGTATATAATTCTAATTAGTTCATCTCACATATCAGTGGGCTCATACCCATCAGAAAACCAAAATGAAATATATCAGTCAGACACTTTACATTGCCTGCCTCTCTGTCGACGTTCAATGCACAGCAATTTACCTGCACTAACCTGAGACGTAGGTTTCAAACTTGATGGGTCTTGTCACAGGTTTGAAAGTGATGCCAAAATGGAAGCACCTGCTACAGCTGAAGCATCTCGTGCTCTTCTTTCAATGCACAGCAATTTACCTGCACTGGTCCTAACATCTGAAGGGGGTGACTTAACTCCAAGCTTAAATATCTATATGAGAAAAATGTTAAGGATATTCCTACAAATCATGTCGCCAAAAACGAAAAAACAGAACTTAACAAAACCCAAAAAAAAAATCAGAAAAATTAACAAGAGAGGTAGGAAATTTGGAAGTAGCTTTAAGGATACATAAGCATGATTCCTCATAGCACCAAAAACGAGCCCATCGCCTGAATTGAGAATGCAGCTTGTGTTTTTCCTAACTGTCTTTCCATTAACTTGCACAGATCCTTTGCTACTGCTCTCAAGCACAGCAACCCAATTTCCTTTGTGCTGATCATTTCCACAAACAATGAGTACTCATACTTCATATACACAGTATGAAGTTCATCTCCAGAAAAGATAAATAAATAAATAAACACAAAATTGAGCACAGCAATGTGACCATGGACTACCACTTGCCTGTTGAGGAAGAAGTTTCTTACCTGATTCTGCAAAGTTGAGGAAGAAGTTTGTCATTCCTATTTAATAATGATAGATTATTTAAATACTGTGCTTACTTTGTAATGTTAAGGGTATTTTTGAAAACAATATTAATTTTAATTTTGAATTTCTAAAGTGACAATTATTTTAAGACAAATTTTTTGAACATGGGACAGAGGGAGTAAATTGGTATTGGAGTCGAAGCATCACGAGAGAGAGGAAGCTGACGACCATCACTACTACAGGAGTTCTGGGAATAACTTATTTTTCTTTCAGTTTTTTTTCTAATTCTTACTGTATTCTTCCTAAGATAGACACAAAAGTATCGACCAAGGTTTCAACGGTGATAAGAGGAGAGGTGGTAAAAACATAACAGACAGAGACATAGAAGAATAAGCTTACAACACTCCAAGAATTTAAGGATGTGTTGCTTGAGTTAGCAACTTTAGACATCTTGTTATCTCTTGGTTCCTCAAAATAAGTAGCACTGAAATTGAAAAAATAAGCATTTTAACAGTCTTTCCAATCTTTCAATGCACTACTGAGTGCAAAAGTAAGAAATGAGAACAACTCTAGACATGAATCACCTATACTGAGCATCACATATACATTGAGATGGCTCAACAACCCGGAAATATAGCAGACTCTACTACTTTCTAAATCAAGAAGGAATTACCATTGAATCAATCTTTGAAGTAATTCTCAACAACATAGAATCTCAGTACACTTTTTATTTTCAACTTATAATACAATTCTAATACGTGGAATTGCACAAACCAGTCAAAAGTAAGAGGTGCTTACTGCTTACTCCCATCTACTCTATATACTTCTTCGTTATTGTTCTTTAATTCTTATTTCTTTCTTTATATCAAGAAGTTAATCAATTGATCACCATGAGCGTGAGCTTTCTTTAGTACACCCGTCCAAATTATTCTCGTCCTTAAGAAATCATAAATATTTTTATGTTCTGAAAAGCTTCTCTGTCTGTATGTAAGCAGGTTTCTCTTTCATTATATGGGGAGTGTGCAGCTGAGATAGACTTCTATTTCAAAGAAGCTAGCTACATAGTCTTGTGTTTCTTCTTCTGCTAGATAAAACACATGCAACAAAATAAGCATTAGTGTAAGTATGTATACCTTTGATTCATAACTTCAACGTCACACAAATGGGTTTTCCTATATAATATACTGCACAAACTCATGACTTAGATCTACCTAAAAAAAGTGTGTAGTCATATGAATCATTATCTATAGATGCAGAAAAAGCTTAAATCGTCCTTCAACAAGCTACAAAAGGAGAAAAGTGAGCTACCTCTTAATGGTCAATATAGGCATACAACTTCATAATTTCGCTTTTCCAAGTTCAGCATTTGTCTTTTGCATCAGAAAGCGAGGTAGTTGCTTTCATCATCATGATTCTGTAATGTAGAAAATCAAACAATGGCCTATTTTTTATCTTCTAAAAAATGACCTATTAACATCATACATATTCAGCATAAAGTTTTTTGGAAGCTTTCTTCTATCTAAGGAATAGACATCCTATGGCAGGTAAAAAATTGCTAGTAATTCAATAGGCTTTTCTCAATTAAAGCAGTGTGTCTCCCTCTTTTTCCACAAAAGAGCACTCAATTATAGAAGAATCATAACATTGTTTTTCAATTTTTTCTCTATCTATCAAGTAACCCATCACTAATGGTCAAAAGAGCCAATGTTGTCTTTGTTAATCTTAAAAGCTTCAGCGGCATCAATTCTGATCCATCCCCCAAAGGAAATTAAAGCACTATATATTTAATGATTTCGACAACAAGAAAAAAAAGTTGAAGAAGAAAGGCATGAAACATCACATAATCTTTCAAGGAAGGAGATAATGAGCCGGATTTTGAGATGGGATATGAAATGGCCGAAGAGGATTGTGCCATGTTGCTGGTATCTCTCCAAGTTATTTGTTTTTCTTTTTAATATTTTTTTAATATATAAATGAAGCATGTGAGATAAGAAGACACCGTTAAGTATGGATGGCAAAGTAATTTGAAGAATGTTTTTAGTTAAGTTTGAATAACTCAAGGGGTGCTTTCAGTTAAATAAAATATAATAAGGATGGTATGAAAGTTGTGCTAATACTACAGGGATGATATTGGTCAAATACTCGATGATTAGAAGTGAAAGTTTTGGAGAGAGAAGGTTTTTTCTCAAGATATTTTGCTAATTTCTTTGAAATCAAAGAAGCAGGAGAATTCAACAAAACTCTTCTATAATTTCCTTTTAGTGTTATATTATTTTTAATTTACTCATGATAAAATTGAGCTTCTTTTCATTTTTGCAACGAAAAACAACCTCCCCTTGAGAAATAGCTGCATCAACTTGCAAACCAGATGAAACTCTAAAGTCTTAACGAAAATGAATGTGACAACAGACGAATGATGACTGGAATATTTAGGCTGTATCCAATTAATAAATATAGAGCTATGCACAATGAAATACTTCAAAAGTACTTAAAAAGAATTACTTCAAAGCATTGAGATTAACGTTCACACGAAGTTGTCAGCAGCAATTACCTAATAAATCAGTTACTTTTCTAGTTGCTACAGAGTAAAGGCTAAATGAAAAACAGGTAAAAGACGGGAATCAAAACACCTGCTGATAGCATCTACAGAGTATTGATCACAGAGGAATCACAATTAAGAAGGAAGAAGAAATGCCTAGAGAAGTTAGGATAATGGAACATCCACTTTTCAAATGATACATTATACTTTATACTGCTATGCATAGGGACTATTAAGCACAGATATGTTCTTCTGACCTGACTGAGTTGCCCGAGGATCAAGGATCTTTTTGACCATTATAAGAAGGAGTGGATGAGCGAACCACTAGGTGACTATAGCCCAGAAATGGTCCGTGAGTTTTATGCGACAGACAGAAACTTTGGTTTAACACATGAAGTTCATTTGTAAGCGGTACCAATTTCATGGTAAGAAACTTGGAAGTATGACAGACAGAAAATTAACAAGTTAAGCCAGGTTTATCATAAAAAGAAATGGTAAACAGATTATCCAATAAATGCCAGAGACTTGTGTTGCTGGCTAGGTTCAAACCCCGAATGCCAAGGATAACTTGAACCCATTTCGCCACTAAGCTGGACGCTTTCTTTCACTCAAGAGGAAATAAACAAACCAATGAAGGTCTTCTCTGCTTCCTCTCTCGTTCACGCAACCAACAAAGTCCATAACTTTCCCTTAATCTAGTGCAGTCAGTATCGAATCCACCATCTTTGTAAATCACAAAATGCAGAAGGCACGTTTCCCAGGAGACAAAAAAGTGAAAATCTAATGTCTGTCTACCAACATCACCTGGAGTTATAATCAGTTGATACCTAAATTAGTTTGTTATATTTTACTGACATAGGTATTGTAAACCAATAGGGCATTTTGCTATAAAGATTGGGCAGGCGAGCATTACATAAGTTGTCATCTGTCTAGCAGAAAAGCATATTTTGCATTTTGTCCAAGAACCAGGAGCAATCCAAATTCTATCTTCAGAAGAAAAAGAGTTGAATATATTAAAACAGGTCAAAAACAAGTGTGGGGAATACCTTTCAGTCTTCCTTTGTGAGAACGTATTTAAGTTTGCATTTGCTGCTTTCCTTTGTCTCTGTTGCAGTTATGAACATAACAACAAAATAAAGGGAATTTTTTCTCCTCAATTCTACAAATTAAAGTATAAATTCTTGGATCTTTGAATCCTCTACACCAATTCAAGAGAGTAAATAAGGCTAAGAACCAAACAAGAACAACTGAAAAAACTCATATACGAAAAATAAGCAAAATACAAGAATTTGACACAATCAAATACAATTCCATTAACAAACATTGCGCTTATCTCCAAAAATAAAATCTTTGAAAGAAATTATATATAATAGATATATGGAAGAATACCCAGACGAAGCAAATTGATGTTATCTCTGAAGCAATTGGTAAGGGAGTTGGGAAAAGACAAATTTGCCCTTGCTAGGAAGCATAGTAAATTAAATAATACTAAAACTAATAAAATAATTTTCTTCTTCATTTCCTTCCTTCAAAAATTCGTTTGAAAAATCCAGTCATCTGGATTGCCGCCGTTGACTATCACACAATCATAAACAACATCTTCGCTGGTATCTGAAAACAGAAAATAAGCAGCGAATACATACCGATTGAAGAACTAAAGAAAACAGAATAGATAACAACAAAATTTCAGAAGAAACCAGTAATTCTATTAGCATTGTTTGATGTTCATTACAATTCAGCTAAATGAAAAAACATTAAGCTAGTAAACAATTGCGAAATGTAACTATACACTCTTTCGTACTAAAGAAAACACAACAGATTCAGAAGAAACGAGTAATTCTATGATCCTTTGTTTCATGTTCATTACAATTCAGCTAACAGGAAAAATACTAGTAGTAAAGAATTGCGAAACGTAACTATAGACATAACTCCTTAGGTTGGTCTTCTGTTTCGTAGAGGTAGAACTAATTTCTGCTTGTTGTCGCACCGTGACCGGTCTCTTCAACGTGATCTGCAAGATCCATGGTGTAGCGAAAAGCGGTAGAACAAACCGCACATATCAACCTGTTCAATTTATGAACCCTTCTGTTGTGACTGTTAATGGAGCCCAAGTCAGCGTACTGACGCTTGTGGCAGTGAAAACATCTGAATTGCTTCGGTGGAAGGCCGACTTGGTTCACATTAGCCATATCCTTGTGGTTCAGATTCTGATCAGCCATTGTGTGGAGACTAAAGGAATTTGTAAATTGAGAAAGGGCTGATAGTAAATTGCTCGGACTGAGCCACCTCTTTATAAATCACATTTCAGCTTCCCCAAGCAGTTATGATCAACTGATTTTAACCAAGTTAGTTATTAACAGTAGATATTTTTCTCTATTCCAGAAAGTTCTATTAACCCTCCCAATTTCAATCGGTGAAATCATCCTTATCTTCACTTCTTGTTTCCACATTTCAAACCAAAACTGCCTATTTTTTTCCTCATTACATATAATTTTATAATTACATATTATATCATATATCTATCTATAAATAACAATAGAAAAAGAAAAATAATATATCCATACACATTGAATTATTTACAATATGTACTCATTGTGACTGAAGCGCCAAAATGCAACCACCTGCCTCTTTCTGATTCCATTATTTATTTATTTTTAGTTTCATAATTCAGACTATAATCATGATTTTAACTTCGTGCACTAGCACCCCTATGATTCAACAATCAAATTTTTGATACACGATGAATACAACTGAAATTTTGATTATTTTATCATTAATAAATATAACTTCATTAAAATCTAAAATAGTAGCTCAAGTATATTGTTATTATGGTATATTATTACAAAAATTATATACTATTACAGTATCTGATGGAAGTAAATTATTGATCTTCTCTAAAAATGTTTCACTATGATAATCTCCAAATATGTTTTCTTTCGGAAAAGGTAATACATCTACACTATCCTTTTTGAAAAACACACACACACATATTCAAAACCTTTTTAAGTTTTAGTGAGATTTTTGTTACTCTTTATTTGTCGCCTTCTCTCTTACTTTTTTCAAAGTAAGATTATTGAGAAAACGGTTCACCTGAATAATTTTTGCTTAAATATAATAGTATATGCACGTCATTAATAAAATATAAACAACATACGTTAAATGTTACTTAGAATATAACACTCAAAATAGAAATAACTTGAAAAGAAGAAGGGAATATAATGAGGAAATAAACTATACTCTCTTCTCACTTGTTATGTTCCTCGACTACACAGTTAAATTGATTTTTTTCCAATAGTTATACGTGGAGGAGAATGATTATACTCCCAATTCTCTCCATTTTTACAATCTACATAAATTATTTTCTAGAGTTAAAAAAGGTCAAACTATAATATATGTCTCATAAATAAAACTTTTGTCTTAAATATAAACTCTCCATAAACATATATAGATAGATAGATACAAACACTTGTCATGCAATAGTCCTCAAACCATACGGGGGAAAACTCAAAAACTAAAATATGATTTCTCTTAATTATAAGATGTCTTCAACAAATAATTTTATGTTTGGATTTTACCTAGTGATTTTATTAGTAAATGGAGAATCAACAGATTATGGAACAGCACTTACAAAATCTTTATTGTATTATGAAGCTCAAAGATCAGGAGAATTGCCTTCTAATCAACGTGTGCAATGGCGTGGACATTCAGCCCTTGAAGATGGCAAAGACCAAGGGTAAGTAAAATATCATCTCATCCACCGATTCAAAATTTAAATTTTATTTTTATTTGCATTTGAAAATTTTAGTATATATAGCCCATTTGATTATTTACTGTGGAATCAATTATTCGTACTTAGTAAAAAAAAAAATTAATTTTATACAATAAATTCAACTAATTTATTATTTTTGGCTCAATCCATAAGTACATTATCCCAAAAAAAATATATATTTGTATGCGTTTCTCTCTATACAATGATCCATAAGCACAAACAACACTAACTATATATGTCACATTCTCAAACAAATTAGAGTCGGTTAATAGAGGTGAATTCAAGATTTTAATTTTACAGATTCATATGAACTCATAAGTTTGTTATTTCCATTTCTTTGGTTATTATTATTTGTTGTTGTTACGGTTCTTTTCTATATAATTTATTTTTGCATTATTGTATTTCGTTTTCAAACTAGCTTTGAAATGTTTTATTTGAATCGAGGGTCTAGATTGGAAATAGTCTCTCTCCGAATTATACATCACCCTCCCTATTTCCCACTAGTGAGATCTTACTTAAATGTACTAATGCTATCGTTACAATATCTGTTACTACAAATTATATGAATTATGATCGATCATGTAGTTCTTCTGAATTATTCCATAAGCACAAGCAAAAAAAATTTGTTTAAAAGCAAACTTTTTCCATCACTATTTTTTCTATTTGATCTAGTATTATTTGTAATTATCTTACACTTTAACCTCTCTTTTTTCTCATCAAATTTTCCAATTACATTGACTTAACGGGAAGATACTACGACGCCGGAGACAACGTGAAATTCGATTATGGTAGGATTCAGAATGACAAAACTCGATAATAAATAAGGCAAAAGAGAAAAGCACAAAAGAAAATATGAACACTAAAATTTACGTGGTTCACCAAATGTTGGTTATGTCCACAGGCAAAACTAGAGAATCTCACTATTAAGAAATTTTACAATACTCAGAGAGAAATTTACACCACTAAGAAGAAGTGTTTTTGTGATGTTTTGGGTGTGTTTAGAATGAATGAAGTGAGGGATATTTATAGTGTTGAGTCTAGGGACTAAAATGCAAATTTACCCAACTAAAAGGACTAATTGGGCAATTTGCCTGTTGACAAACTAACCACCCTATTTGACAAACTAACCATCCTATTTGACAAACTAGCCACCCTATTTGACCATTTCATTTCATTCTCCCACTTGAAGATATGATGATAATCATGTCTTCACGCAATAGCGTCTCTCTAATTTTGCCTTCCATGCTAGCTTACGTTTCTGCGAGGCCAAAGGAGGATCTACACCACAGGAACTTGTCTGCTGTAACTGGCTTGGTCAGGACATCTGCTAGGTTGTATTTAGTGTGAATTTTCTGCATATCCACTTTTCCGCTCTCCACCACTTCTCCTACAAAGTGATATTGTACGTCTATGTGCTTCGTTCGGGCATGGAAGACTGCTTTTCTTGCAATATAAAAGGCACTCTGACTGTCACAGTACACCAATATCACTCGTTGTTTGTGCCCAAGTTCCTCCATAAGCCTTTGTATCCAAATCGCCTCCTTACAAGCTTGTGTAGCTGCCATGTACTCAGCTTCTGTTGTAGACAGTGCTACCACAGTCTGTAACTTGGAAATCCAGTTCACAGCTCCTCCAGCAAGTGTAAACACATATCCTGTTGTGGATTTTTTCTTGTCTCGATCACCTGCAAAATCTATTATCCCCTGACGGTAAAATCTGATCCCCCAAAACACAAAGCTGCATGTGAGGTCCCTTTAATGTACCTCAGAATCCTTTTCACCGTGCTCCAATGTTCTTTGCCCGGATTTGCCATGTATCTACTGATAACTCCAATTGCTTGTGCAATGTCTGGTCTTGTGCAAATCATGGCATACATGAGGCTCCCTACTGCTGCTGCATACGACATTCAAGACATTTCTTCCCTTTCTGCTTCAGTGCTAGGACTCATTGCTGCGAATAACTTTAAATTAAAAGGAAGTGAGGTAGAGATTGGCTTACAATCTTGCATTTTGAAACGCCGCAAGACCTTCTTTAAATAATTCTCTTGTGAAAGCCAAATCTTCCTTTCATTTCAGTCTCGATGAATTTACATCCCTAGAATCTTGTTTGCTGGTCCCAAATCTTTCATATCAAATTCCCTAGCTAACTATGCCTTTAATTCTTGGACTCGATCTTTATTGGGGACTGCTACTAGCACGTCGTCCACGTACAACAACAAGATAATGAAATCATTATCTCCTTCAAATCTTTTGTAATACGTACAATAGTCTGAACTGAGTCTGTTGTACTCCATGCTTATAATGAAAGAATCAAATCTGTTGTACCATCATCTTGGCGCCTGCTTGAGACCGTACAGAGATTTTTTCAACCTGCAAATCAAGTTCTCCTTGTCTTTTTTGACAAAGCCTTCCGGTTGGAGCATATAAATTTCTTCTTCAAGTTCTCCATGAAGAAATGCAGTTTTGACATCCAATTTCTCTAGGTGTAAATCAAATATAGCACACAAGGCCAAAACAATTCTTATGGTTGTAAGTCTGACCACAGGAGAAAATATTTCATTGAAATTAATGCCTTCTTTCTGAGCATATCCTTTTACCACTAGTCGAGCACGATATCGTTCCACTTGATCATTGCTATTGCGTTTGATCTTGTATACCCATCTGTTCCCAATAGCTTTTCTTCTAGATGGTAGTGGAACTAGATCCCACGTCTTGTTCATATGTAGAGCCATCACCTCCTCTTGCATTGTTGTCATCCACTGGGATGCTTCTGGCCCTTTAGTTGCCTCCATGAACGTTGAAGGTTCATCATCCTCAGTTAGAAGACAATATGCAATATTACTCTCAGTAACATAATTTGAGAGATAAGCTGGTCATCTTTTCTCGCGAACTGGCCTCTGAACTTGAGTTTTATCAGTCTCGTTTGGATCATCATTGCTCTACTCCGGTGTTGCCTCAGAAGAATCTTTCTCCTCATTGTTACAATCCACTTGAATTTCAGTGGATTCTACATTCTCCTTTCTGGTGCTATCATTTTCTACTCCTTGCAACTGTTCTTCTGCAAATATTGCGTCCCTGCTGATGATAACCTTGTGGTCAGTAAGATCCCACAGGCGATACCCCTTTACTCCATCAGCATACCCTAAGAAAATACATTTCCTAGATCTTGGATCTAGTTTTGTAACTTCTTGGGTGTTAAACATAACAAACGTGGGACATCCGAACGTATGAAGGTGTGAATAGTTTGTTGGCTCTCCGGTCCACATCTCCATTGGTGTCTTCAACTTAATAGCCGTTGACGGTGATCGATTCACAACATAACATGCGGTTTTCACTACTTCTGCCCAAAATGATTTGGCCAAACTAGGAGTTCTTAACATGGCTCTGATTCGATCCAGAAGAGTCCTGTTCATCCGCTCTGCTACGCTATTTTGTTGAGGAGTGTAAGGCACTGTGAATTGCCTTTTGATACCTTCCTCTTTTCAAAAGTCTTCGAACTCATCACTTGTATATTCTCCTATATTGTCAGTCCGTAAGCACTTAATTTTCTTTTCGGTCTCCAGTTCTACTTGAGCCTTGAATACTTTGAAGGTTGAAAATACATCCGTCTTCCTTCTGATTGGATACACCCAACATCTCCGGGAGTGAATTGCCTTTTGATACCTTCCTCTTTACAAAAGTCTTCGAACTCATCACTTATATATTCTCCTACATTGTCAGTCCGTAAGCACTTGATTTTCTTTTCGGTCTCCAGTTCTACTTGAGCCTTGAATACTTTGAAGGTTGAAAATACATCTGTCTTCCTTCTGATTGGATACACCCAACATCTCTGGGAGTGTTATCAATGAATGACACAAAGTATTCTGTTCCTCCTTTGGACTTAACTGGTGCTTTCCACACATCAGAGTGGATAAGATCCAGTATCGATTTGCTTCTAGAACTGGATTTGTTGAACTTAAATCTGTGCTGCTTGCTAGTAACACAATGCTCACAGAAAGGTAAATTTACCTTCGTGAGACCACGGAGCATCCCTTGCTCAGTGAGAATCTTCAAACCTCGTTCCGTCATATGACCGAGTTTCTGGTGCCATAGCATCGTTGATTCTTCTGCTTTGGACATCACAACTGCTGTTTCTGCATGTTGAAAAGTGTAAACTTTGAACATGTACAGATTGGATGCAACTTTATCTGCCTTCATCACCACAAGTGCACCTTTGATGACTTTCAAGATCCCATTTTCAGTGCGGGTCTTGCATCCAAGGCCATCCAGTTGTCCCAAAGACAACAAATTCTTCTTGAGTCCTCTGACGTGTCGTACATCTTGAATAGTGCGTACTATACCGTCAAACATTGTTATTTTGACAGTACCAACTCCAACAATCTCCAAGGCATGGTCGTTACCCATGTACACGGATCCTCCAAGGATAGATTCATATTGGTGGAACCATTCCCTCCGGGGTGTCATGTGCCATGTTGCTCTTGAGTCTAGGAGTCAAACATCAGAGTACAACTTTCTGCCTTCTGCTTGGGTTGATACTTAGTACTTCTCCTTCGTCTGAAGCATTTGCTACACAACTTTGAGCTTTTGATTGTTCATGCTCTCCACCCTTTTTCCTGTCCCAACAGTCCCTCTTCAAATGACCTTTCTTGCCACAACCGTAGCACTTGACATTTTTTCTGCTTCTTGACTTCGATCTACTGTTGTTGTGACTCCCACTTGGGCCATGTTCCATCGATCTTCCTCTCATTATAAAAAAAGCCTCCACTTGTTGCGAACTCACGTGTTGGTCTTCTTTGTTTTTGCGCCTACTTTCTTCGTCTAGGATAGAAGCAGCAACATCATCAAAGATCAGGTGGTCCGTCGCGAGGTTGTTTGTTAAGTTGATAACGAGCTGGTCTTATGAATCCGATAAACTCTGAAGTAAGAGCTCTGCACATTCATGTCCTTGTATTATGTGGCCCAACGTTGTTAGTTGACAGAACATAGTGTTGAGCGTTTTGATGTGCTCTGTCACTATTGTTGACTCCGCCATTCTAAGGGTATATAATCTTCTCTTTAAGAAGATTTTGTTGTGCTGTGACTTTGCCTCGTACAATTTGGTTAATGTGTCCCAAATTTCTTTGGCTGTTTTCTTCTCCCCACATTGGATAAACACCATCAGCAAGTGCCAAGTGTAGATCTGCTACTGCGTTTTCATCCACCTCGTTCCACTTGTCATCTGACATATTCGCGGGCTTATCTCCAATTGTTGCAAGGCAATTGTTTTTTCTCAAAATTGCCTTCATCTTCAACTTTCATAGAGCAAAATTTCTCCCGTTGAATTTTTCGATGTCGTATTTGATCGTCATAGTCTGAATTGCCACCTGGAAGAATTTTCGACTGTTGTTTTATTCGAACAATATTTCTGCTCGCCAATAGCTTAAGCTAATCCTGTTGGCACAATAACCACAAAATAATAATTTGGCGGTATAACCGTCCGTTTAGAATATTAGCTTAGGAGGTAGCACCTTCCATAAAAAATTAAAAAGGCGGTAGAATCTGCCGTAATAAATAGCAATCTTTAACCAACAGCTCTAATACCACTGTTAGGATTTAGAATGACAAAATTCGATAATAAATAAGGCAAAAGAGAAAAGCACAAAAAAAAATATGAACACCAAAATTTACTTGGTTCACCAAATATTGGCTACATCCACAGGCAAAACTAGAGAATCTCACTATTAAGAAATTTTACAATACTCAGAGAGAAATCTATACCACTAAGAAGAAGTGTTTTTGTGATGTTTTTAGTGTGTTTAGAATGAATGAAGTGAGGGGTATTTATAGTGTTGAGTCTAGGGACTAAAATGCAAATTTATCCAACTAAAAGGACTAATTGGGCAATTTGCCCAGCCACCTTATCATCACAAACATGATTTGATGCAAAAAAAAAAAAATTACATAAATATTTCCGTGTGGGTTTGTAAAGAAAAGAAAAGAAAAGAAAATGGGTTGGGACTTAAAGAGAAAAAGATGACGAAAAGAAAAGAAAATGGGTTGGGTCTTAAGAGAAAAAGACGATGAAAAGAAAAGAAAATGGGTCGGGTCAGGGTTTGTAAAGAAATTGAGTATTCTTGCTTGTGAGCTTGACACATGTCTATCCCTTAAAATTAAGAGTAAATTTGTGCCAAAATATAATGAGAGAGGTATATTTTGATCCAAAGTATAACAGAAAAGATATATTTAGATCAAAAGTATAACGAGGGGTATATATAAACTATTTCTAATAGTACAGGGATATATTTAACCTTTTTTCTGTGATATCATGAAACTTGAGTGAATAAAAATTGAAAGCATAACCAATTAAGTCAATCCATATTTTACCCATATTTTATCAATGAATACCCACTACCTATAAGTTTGAATATGGGCTTAGACTCAAACTTTACCCATTTGAAAGTCACTCACACAACCCACTTAAATATGAATGAATTAAGCTATTTTATTGGCATTATACGTGAATATTAAAAAAAAAGTTTGCTAAGTACTTGTTGGCATTATAAGTACTTTTTTTTTCCTTTATAATTTGAAGTTACTTAAAGTTATTTGAATATTACTAGTCATTAATGGAAGGAAACAGATGAAATATTTTGTATGATATTTAGTCATAGTTGGATAACTTTATAGTAACAAAAACATCACTTTGATACTTGGACAAAGTTAAAATATTTTTGTTAGAAAAAATAGATTAATAATTTTCTATAAAATGAGGCCGGACAAAGTTGAGTGAGGTTTATACACAAGTTAAGAGTAACCATTTGTAAGATTACTTTTCATTTCTTAAGATTATAGGTTTAACCTAACAACACGTGACATTTATAGTTATACAAATATAATTATTGTTGTTGTTGTTGTCAGACACTTTATCTAGAATTTCTTAATATTGCAAAAAGAAATTTGTCAGACATATTTTAGCTTTAGAGGACATAAATTTATGTTGTTGAATTTTTGTTTGAGGCACAAGTTTATATTATTAAATTTATGTTTGCTAAACTTTTGTCTCCTATTCACAAGTTCTTGTTGTGCTGCTAAATTTATGTCCTAAATCATGAATACATAATATTAAATTTTTGTCAAATATAAATATATGCTATTGAATTTTTATCCAGATACAAGTTTATGTTATTAAATTTTTTTTCTCTAAGTGGTACAAAATTTATGCTATTAATTTATATTCAAAACACAAATTCATATATCAAAATTAACTAATAGTAAGTAATTAAGAAAAAGTTAAATTAATAGTAATTAAAAAAGTACCTGGCGAACATCTTACCAATTCCCTATTCATGGCTTATTTGGTCTAAGTTTTTAAATTTTTTAAAAGAAGAATGTCTGATTAAGTTATTGGGAAAAGAAAATGTTCTTTTAAGGATTTTGATGAAATATATTTAAAAGCGTTTTTTAAAAAATTAATCAAATATCACTTTCTATTTAATTTTTTAAAAAGAAAAATTAGTGGAATGCAAATATTATTTAAATTACTTTTCAAAATAAGCTATTTTAAGAGCTCGGATATATAGCAATTCCTATGTGCCAACTGAAAAATTCACATAGATATCATTCATCAATATAATAATATTGAGGCTGTATAATAAGAAAACTCACAGGTCAATTCTTCTACAAAACGAAGTAATTAGAGTATTATCCTTTCTAATAATGAGATCAATACCACCAAAAGTCAACTACATTTGAGTATATACAGTATATAGTTATAATGGAATCTGAGAAAGGTAGATATACAGAGTATAATCTTAGAAGTGGTGTCTGAGGTGGATGGGTATACGTAGTATATTCTCACAAGTCAAATTTGGAGAGGATGGATATATACAGTAGAATTTCACAAGTGAAATTAGAGAAAATGAGTGTATGTAGATGCAAATCTTACCTCTATATTTATAGGTAATATATAGGTAAAGATGTTGTTTCTAATAGATTTTCGATTCAAAAAAATCATTTGAAAGAAATGCAATAATAAAAGCTATACTAAAATATTTGAAGAAAGAAAAATATCAACGATACAAATAATTAAAAATGTATCAAAGCAAAAGAAATAGCACTAACAATAGAAAATGTTCTTAGTTAAGGATAATATCAACAATCAAGCAGATTGTGTTACTATTCTACCCCAACTTCTCTTTTTTCACCTGCTTAAAAAGACAACAACTGAATATTATCTTGAAAGCTCAATTTGACTAATCCAACATTAATAAACTTTTATAAAATAATGAAAGTAAGAAGCTTAAAATAAAAATTCAAAGTAATTTAATGTTTAATAAAAATAATCTTTATTCTAATAAACAAAAGAAAAATTGCTGGGCTATTAGTTCTACTTCCACTTATAATATGTATATTTTCTTATTTATTCTAACAATTACAATTCTCAGCAAAATAAATAAAAGTTCACCTGTAATATCTTTTTTTTTTCTTTTGTGTATACTGTCTCACACACGTGTTTCTCGAGCAACTCAATTTTTGCTGGTCGCATGTCATACATAACAATTCCAAACAAATATTCAAATGAATCAGCTATTAGATGCATCGTTGATGTAGTATGTCTTTAAAATTTTTATTTATATATTTTTTTTATTTATGATTTTTTGATTATTTTAATATTTTTAAAATTATTTTATTAACTTGTTTATTTAATTGTTGTTATTATTTAATGTTATCTAATTAATTATTTAATAAGAATCTATATTATCTTATTATATAAGTGAGAAATCAAAAAGTGAAAAGTTAGATTACTATTTTACCTCTCCACTAAATTAAAATATAATTAAGTACATAATTAAATATTAATATTTGATCATATCATATTATATTTATGTATTTATTACTATATAATTGAGAAGCCAAAAACAATCCATAAAAGATTAAAGATGACATTTTTAGGTTTTGCTAGATTTAATACAATTTGAGGGATGGTAAAACTCTCTTTTTATATAAGAAAATCTGCACAAATATACAGCCTACCCGCAAAACCTAATATTTTTCGCAATAATGTTTATACATTATTGTACGGTACAATTTATACATAGATATGAACAACGCATCTACTTTATATAATAACAGAGGTTTTAGGTGAGGGCGAATCTAGAATTTAAATTTAATGGATTTAACTTTTAAGATTTAGTATTAAATTGTAACATTAAAATATTGAGTTTAGATATAATATAGATTCTCACACTCATATATTATATCATTATTATTATCATTATATAAGTGGAAAGCCCCTAAGTTGAAAGTTAGATTATCATTTTACTCCTCCACTAAATTAAAATTTAATTAAATATAATTTAATATTAATATTTTATCATATCATATCATATTTATATATTTATTATTATATAAGTGAAAGCCAAAAAGTGAAAAGTTAAAATAAGTAAATAATTTTAAATAAGTATAAATAATAATAATGATAATAAATAAATATAAATATTAAAATAATAATAATAATAATTAATAACTAAATAAATAAATAAATAATAATAACAACAACAACAATAATAATTACTATTATTATATATTATTCTAATTAAAATTGAAAAGTCTTAAAAAATGGTAATCCAATTTTTCCCCAATAATAAATTAAAATTAATAAAATATCTGATTAAATGGTAATATTTTATCATCACACACCCACACACACACATATATATACGAATAGCGTCATTCATTGAATCGATCGTTTCACCTGCCAATAATTATTGTAGGTTATACTTTTATATTTTTTAATTATTATTTCATATATTACCTTTTCACATTTCAATTATTTCATCTTCTAAGCTTCTGTCGGTTACAATAGTATTTATACATAATCCTCTAATGATGATATGTACCATTACAATATAAAAAATATATGTCTTTGTGTCATGATCATACTCCACACCTTTTAATAGATAATATGAAGTTGTTGCATCCTTTCTTCTTCTTTTTGATAGTTTTAAAAAAAAAATTCTGATTTAACTTCTTGTTTTGCTGTTGGCATTTTGGGTTTGTATGAAATGTCCATAAACTTGATAGAAGCAGCACCAAACCTGCATATTAAATTTACACTTGGTTCGTGGCATATATTTATGTCTATCATGATAACTTGTATTTTATATAATTCTTGCATTTATCTGCATAAGTGTTGAAAATCATAGGTCAATTCTTCTATAAAACGACCGATGCTCCTCTATGGTGAACCTTTTGTGGGTAATTTGTACCAAACCCTACCATGTAACTCATCTTTCTTGGGTTTTCACCAAGTATATAACAATAACATATTTTCATAAATCTAAATAGGGATGGGTATACGCAGTATGTTCTCACAAGTAGATTATGTAAAAGGTGAGTATATACAGTATATAGTTATAATGGAATCTAAGAAAGGTGGATATACAGAGTATAATCTTAGAAGTGGTGTCTGAGGTGGATGGGTATACGTAGTATATTCTCACAAGTCAAATTTGGAGAGGATGGATATATACAGTAGAATTTCACAATTGAAATTAGAGAAGATGAGTGTATGTAGATGCAAATCTTACCTCTATATTTATAGGTAATATATAGATAAAGATGTTATTTCTAATAGATTTTCGATTCAAAAAAATCATTTTTTCAAAAAAATAATTTGAAAGAAATGCAATAATAAAAGCTATACTAAAATATTTGAAGAAAGAAAAATATCTAACGATACAAATAATTAAAAATGTATCAAAGCAAAAGAAATAGCACTAACAATAGAAAATGTTCTTAGTAAAGGATAATTTGATTAGAGTTCTACTTATATACATAGATAATACACAATTTTTTTTTACACTTTCAAATTATTTAAAAGAATCACTACAAGAAAGTCGACATACAACAACATTTTATAAATGTCGTAAATAGGTATATAAATGTCGAAAAATTATTTGCCTACATTTATTTCACAACTTAGTTTAAATGTCGGAAATTTTCCGACATTTAAATAAATGTCAATAAAAGTTTTACGACATTTATTTATGATATTTATAAAAATATCACACTTAAATTTCTGACATATAGGTTAATGTCGGCAAAAAAAAATAGTGACATTTCTTTGTGACTTTTATTACATGTCATCGTTATGTGTTTTTAGCTTATTAGTTGCGATATATTTAAAACTATTGGGAATTTTTGAGTTATTATCGACACTAATACGAATGTTGTTAAATTTTTTACGCAATTTTTAATACATTCTATAGATGTCAATACTTTGTTCTTTTTAAAGTTTATGTACGAAGCTATAACAATTCAAATTCAAATAATAAACCTACAAATTTCATTAACAGTACAAAACGTAAACTAAAATCTTATATATTGAAAATATATGTTTTTTATAACTAATTCCTAGGATAAAGATTTGTAGTCTTTACAACAAAATAGTGACCCGATAAAACTTCACTATTCAAGGAAAATCTATCTAATTTTAGAATAATAAGAAATTTATTCACTTCTTTCTTTTCTCTTTCACTCTTTCTGTAGACTCTTGAATGAGATTAGAAGTTGATTGATTCAGCAACTTGTATTTTCTTACAATGCAAAACTAATTAATTAAAAAGTAGTTGAAAGTTCACAATAAATCTCCTAGTTTACATATATAAACATTTATACATAGTGAATATTATTGACAGTGTGCCTACTTTAATTTGTAGAATCCTCTTTCTTATGTAGTAAAGGCAATTAATTGATGTACTCCATAACTTATCTTCCAACTCATTGAACATGAATAATCATGAGTTAGTTTCATAGAAAGCTTTATGAAAGAATGATATTATTTGGACATCAAATCTACAAGGGTCTTACCATAAGATGTAAGCCTCTAGACTCGCGCATTGCTACTCCATAATATATACAAAAGATTAAACTTATCAGCAACCTTATTTTTCGCATAATCAACTATGTATAACTTTGAGAACTTAATTTTTGAACTATTCTGTGAAAGCATAAATCATACAAATAAAATACCACATGATATACTTTGTAGATCATTTTTATTATAGAGGCGAATAAAAATTTATCAAACTAGGATAATACATAATTTAACTCAAGTAAAGAGAAAAGCACCCCGAAGAAATGTCATAATTTTCATCCGATAGCCAATCTACAATCCAGATTCTTTCAACCAATTTTACTGAGTTACCAAATATAGCTGAGCTCAAACATAAATTTCTACGTCATATTTATTTTTATTTTTTTTAAAAAGTAGAATTGATATAAACTAGAAAAGTCATCTCACCTATAATCACCAACAGTAATTCCAGAATAGAAGTCCCTTTCCATTTGCAGGCTAGTACCCATTTCCTTTAGATGGAAGATCAATCTGAAACTCGTTATTAAATCAAACTTCACACGTTTACACATCCCAATTAAAACTAATGGAAAATAATTTCATTCAGCAAATAAATTTCATAAATGAGCTGAAATCAATAATCATCATCTCTACAGAAAGATAAAAATAAGATGCTCTGAGTCTTCATGAAGAGAAACAAAACTACTTCCTTTAACTTTGATTAATCGATATAGCTAATAAAATGAAAAGTTCAAAAAATTTGACAGGGCACACATTCCTTACACTGAGGCTTAAAGTAGGTAACATATGATGATCATCATAAAAAATAATATCAACAATCGAGCAGATTGTGTTACTATTCTACCCCAACTTCTCTTTTTTTACCTACTTAAAAAGACAACAACTGAATATTATCTTGAAAGCTCAATTTAACTAATCCAACATTAATAAACTTTTATAAAATAATGAAAGTAAGAAGCTTAAAATAACAATTCAAAGTCATTTAATGTTTAATAAAAATAATCTTTATTCTAATAAACAAAAGAAAAATTACTGGGCTATTAGTTCTACTTCCACTTATAATATGTATATTTTCTTTATCTATTCTAACAATTACAATTCTCAGCAAAATAAAAAAAGTTCACCTGTAATGTCTTTTTCTTTTTTTTTTTCCTTTTGTGTATACTGTCTCACACACATATTTCTCGAACAACTCAATTTTTGCTGGTCGCATGTCATACATAACAATTCCAAACAAATATTCAAATGAATCAGCTAATAAAGGAGACTTAGATGCATCGTTGATGTAGTATATCTTAAAATTTTTATTTATATTTTTTTTATTTATGATTTTTTGATTATTTTAATATTTTTAAAATTATTTTATTAACTTGTTTATTTAATTGTTGTTATTATTTAATGTTATTTAATTAATTATCTAATAAGAATCTATATTATCTTATTATATAAGTGAGAAATTAAAAAGTGAAAAGTTAGATTACTATATTACCTCTCCACTAAATTAAAATATAATTAAGTACTTAATTAAATATTAATATTTGATCATATCATATTATATTTATGTATTTATTACTATATAACTGGAAAGTCAAAAAGTGAAAAGTTAAAATAAATAAATAATAATATATATAAAAATAAAAATTAATTAATAAATTATAATATTAATACTATATAAGTGGAAATTCACAAAATGAAAAATTAAAATAGTAAATAATCTTCAAATATTGAAAGCATAATATTACCCTACAATCTAAAACTATTTCTATAATAATTTATATACTAACAAGTAAAACTAGCATAAGGATTTGAGTAAATAACTAATGCAGAGTTGGTGTGACCCAAGTGGGAGGACAAACAGGACTGAGGGAAATAGCCTCGTAATGCAGCTGGATGGTGCCATCTGCTAAGTTGCACACCCCCATGTCCATGCCTCCTCCTTCTTCAAAGCAGAGGTATGAGTCAAAGAAATCATCTGTAAAATAAATATGATTGGGTTTGATTCCGGAAAATTGAGACGCTTGGACTGAAATAGAAGCATTAGCACCCAGGAAAAAAGCTCTGTCCCCTAATTCCTTGGTTAGATTTACTTTTACTTTGCCATCAGCAGATAAATCGACGTGGAAAACTCGGAAAGTTATTGTCCCATATCTTCTCTCCTGTCCATCCACAAGTTTCGTCACACCTTCTTCAAGTGGGATGTACGTCAATGGAATCCTCATCCTCTCACAATCATCTTTGACCCATGAAGTTTGAACTCCATCTCGTGCAACTACAAATAATGATCCTAGTGATTCTAGGATGTACAAGTTACCCATACCATCTCGACGACTAAATGGTAGTTGCACTAGGACATGACTTCTTTTTCTGGATTCAGGGCCAGCTACATCACAAACTACAACCTGCCCAGAAAAATTGACAGCATAAAAGAGGCCATTAAAATATACCACATCAACAAATGGAGAGTGCTGATATGCATCCCAATGAATCCGATTCCATCTCAAATCGCCCGGTCGCCAAAAACTAAGGAATCTCATGTTTCCCTCAATGACCATGAGAACAAAATCAGATGTATGAGAAGGACTAGCCGATAAAACCGCCTTGCAAACATAGATAAATAGAATTTCCATCCCATGCTCTTTGTAGTAATCTTCTGTGGTGTTTTGATGCGGCAATTCAATCTCAACACCTGAGAAAGGATGTAGTAAATTAATTTCACCTTCGTCTTTTCCGACTGTGATTAGCCATCCCAGTGACTCCATACATCGTTTTCCCATGGCTTTAGGAATCCTCTTATTCAAAATCATGCCATTATAGAGGCTGAAGAATTTTCGAAGGCTCTTATCCTCTTCCTCCTCCTCTTCAGGTAACATCAGCCATGGAATTCTAGGCAGGTCACTGGTAAAGTTGTTCTTTGTGGCTACAGAGTGCCATGATTTGCAGACGATGCCGAAATTGAGGTAATCTTCAATCAAATTAAGACGCCTACGGATGAGAACGAGGAGATCATGTTGAAGTTCCGACCAATCAGGCATCTCTTGCGCCATGGCAGACATGAGGAAATCTATCGAATAATAAGCCGCCTCCCTTCCCTTTTATTGTGGGGGGAAGAAAAATCCCTAGAGACTAACGATTCCCAATCCAAAGTACAGTAGTAATCCTGGGATACTTCCAAGTTTATATTATTACAGATTTGCCCTTTTAACGTACAAAGTACATCCTTTTTTGCCCTGATTTAGGACTTATATTTTTTTATTAGATAAAATTACTCAAATTTATATTATAAGGTAGTAATTATTATTAGAAAGTGTTTTATTCAGCATAAAACACTAAAAATCCTAGTTCTACTCTAATTGTATTGTTAAATTTAATTGTTACTTTCTTCAACTTCAGAACTTAAAGTCAGAAAATTCATAATTAATAAGGACGATCATAAATTCCTCTATATAAAAAAACTCATAGAAATAATACCAATCCTGAATATATAAAAGGGCTGCGTAAAAATTAACACCATAGCAATCAGTCCCAATGAAATGCAAATAAGATCGTCTGCCTTTGGAAAAATCAAAATCAAAATCAAATGTTAAACACAACGATGGGACCTAATATTTCTCAATAGACACTGCAGTTAGGAGTAGGAAATTTTGGGAATGGGAAGGTATGAATATTAATGGTCTTCATGGGTTAATTTATGTCTGGAAGATTAAAGACATGATTTAGAATTTTTAAAATATTATACCATTAAAAAAAAGGACAAAGAGAGTATTAAGTGAGAATAGATCTCTATTTCTTTGGATATAATTAGCTCAATCTTCCGTCAAGTCCACTATTTTACCCTTTTATTGCATAAAAGTAAACAGATAATACTATATAAAATATGTATATTGTCGAACCCCATTTCTCCCTCGCGGAAAAGCAGAATCCAACATGTGACAACTCCTAAGGGTTTAAATTAAAAAAGTCGTCAACTAACGAATTATGGTGCGTTACGACAGCGTTCTAAACTAAGTTTATTTTCTAGATTATCAGAGTCGGGTAAGGGCTTTCATTACCTCAAAAGAAAGGTGTTAGGTACTTTTCGAAGTCCACAAATGTGATTCCCGACCGAATTCACTAAATGGGGAAATTAGCTAAGTGAGCAAATAAATAGATTTTAACCTATAATATTTATAGGTTAACTAATTTGATAAAGAAGTAAATATTTAAATAAATAAATAATTAAACTTATTTAATTTAAGCAACAAGAAGAAAAAAAAATGTTTGAGCAACAAATAGATAACATTAAAATACACATAAAAGACAAAGCAAATCAAAGCAAGTAAATAATTGACAAACAACAAAATGAGACAAAATACACATAATATTATAACCGACTAAATAATTATTATAATTATGGAGCCGAATCTCATAGAGGCGCCTACGTATCCCTAAGGGAATCAAGCCGAACATAGTTCTACCTTTAATTTTAACCTAATGGGAACATTCTGTGCAACAAAAATAATATTTTGCAATCTATTTAGAGTGCTCATAATATTCAGCGGGCACATACTATCATTTACCACTACCTGCCTAATTAATTTAATTATTGTTAACCTAAAATATTCTACATGACAAACTAACGTCTTAGTATTTGCCTACCCATCCCAATCCTAATCTCCAAGAGGCGATGGACTACTAAATTTGGATGTAGGATCTAAAATTCTTAAGGCTTAACAAGGTGATTAACGCCAAACAATTAGCAACTAGTAATCGAAACACTTAACATACAAAAGTTTCAATTAAACCTCTAACTTGCGATCATATTTACTAATGCAATAAGAGTCAAATTTGAATATACAGCACATAAGGTACAATATATTTTGTTTAAACAAATTCAAGTTTAACTGCCTCAAAGCAACATAGGTTTAACACTCGTGCACGTTGATTTTTATTCAAATATCATACTAAACTATGAAAGATAAATGGGACTCTAAAAGAAAGCAACTTCTGGCTAACAACATGGCGGGAATAATGATTATAATTAACTATCGAACAAGCTTGCTCAAACCCATTATTAACCAATTTTTACGCTTACATGCATAATATTTATACATGATAATTAGTGACGAATGGATTAGAAATACTAACACGCATTGCAGATAATTATTATTGACTAGTTTTACCCAAAATTAAAACACAAGACACGCTGTGGAACAGATCGTTTTAATTCCTACAAACATGTTTTCTAGAAGTGATGTCTACATTACAGATATTATTTAATTTCTACGGGCGTGATTTCTAAAAAAATAGTTGCACTTGCATTGTTTTTTAGGGCAAGGTTTACTAAAATATTAAACATAAATATCAACTTAAATTTGAATTATTTAAGACATATAGGCATGATTTCTAATGTTGTATTATCGCATTAAATTCCTACAGGTATGGTTTCTACTGGTTCATGTATTTGTTTTTATATGAGACTAACAATAAAAAAAACAGTAAAAAAATAGAAGCCCCACCCCAAAAACCCCTTTCCACTATTTATCAGTGTCTTTTACAATTTTCACAAAGAATAAAATAAAAATAAAATTAGATAACAACTAAATACAACTAATTAAACAAAATTAATAAATAAAATCCTCGATCCTTTGTATCCCGAACGACTCTTCAATACTTGTCTTCTTAAGAAATCTGTTACGTAATGAAATAAAACAAAACAACATATATAGACACCCTAGATCTAAGAGAAAATCATACTTAAACCTGTATTCACGTAGGGAGAAAAGTATTATAAAATTTAAACCCAAACTACTATAACAAAATTCATGTAGCATATTTAAAGAATGTCATTGCCAAAGTACAAAAAAAAACATACTAACCGGTTGAAGGAAGCTTTAAGAAAGCTCTTGGAAATTAATCTTTATTTTTCAGATATTGTTTTTGAAAGAAAAGTTTTCTTGCTTGAAATAAGATTTAAGCTCATTCTTGCTAGCAGAAAAAAAAAATTCTTCCGATGAATCCTAAAAAGAGGACTAATGGTTTGCTTTTATAGCCATAGAGCAAGAAAGGGTTAAAGGAAAGAAATAAAGTGGAAAACTAAATCACAGGAATCACTTCCCTTCAATCAGCCAAGCTAAAACAAATTCCTAATTCCAAATGTATTTTCCCTAGTTAACAGATAACAAAAAGGAAATGAAATCCGTCAAACACGGGTTTCCTTAAACGTTATCAATAAAATATTATTAGTCATAAATGTCCTTCTATCAAAGAAATCTTATCCTTATTTAATAAATCACATGAAATATTTATTGTAAATAAACAAATCAAATATGGAAAAAAAAATCAGTCATTACTCTAAATATTTTCTAAATTAATCAGGAATTAAACTACAAGAGATATATATTATTAATCAATAACACCAGATGGGAAAAATTAAATCAGAAGATTTTCTAAATTAAATTAGTAGCATAAAATATATCTAAATAAGTCAAGAATATTTTTTCTTAATTGACCAAAAATTAGAGATAAAAGATACACTGATAAAGCTTCATTTACCCTAATTAATGAAAGAAATGAGAATCAGATCTTGAAATATTTACTTAAAACTTAACCAGATTGAATGAAAATATAACAAATTATCATTTAATAATTTAAGAAAAATTGATACTAAATTTTCATAATGCATATGTCAAAAGATAATTAGAGAGAACTCTTTAACCAGAGTGGTCAATGATACGAAACATTTCAAACAATACTAGAATCAAACAGTAACAATTTTATAATTTAATCAATACTAAATTGTCATGCAAATTAATCTAACTACCGAATAAATATTATCAACTAATACAGAATTTTCCAAGACAGATTAAGTAACTAATAGACATTTATTATATAAATACACAAATGAAAAAAGAAAAACAATATAAGTTACTTATATATATACATACAGATATATTATATATCTATTATATAAAATGAACAGAAAGGAACAACAGTATATATATATATATATATATATTATATTTATTATATTATATTTAAAAAATGAAACAAAAAACAGTATATCATATATATTAGATATATATATTATTAGATATATAAACTATTATATATTTATACTATTTATGTACATATATTTCATATATATATATATACATATTATTATATTATATACCTATATATTTATTATATGCATAAATAAAATAAAAGAAAAAATAAAAAAATCAACAATAAAAATAAATAAATAAAATTTTCGGACAGATGGCAGATCTGTCCGATCCATCGGTTTGGGGGTATTTCCGGCGATGGGGTGAGTTGCGCCGGTTGCATGTGGTTTCATGGTGGTGCTCGGCCAGAGGCGAGGAGGGCGACTGGTGGTCGCCGGAATTGGTTTTCCGACGACGATGAGAAATAGAGAAGAGGAAGACCGGCAGGAAGGTCTGCTGGTGTTTTTCGGGGTTGTTGGTCGGTCGGAGAGAAGAGGGAGGTAGAGGAGGTGAGGTCGGCGGAGGCATGTTGCTACCGCCGTCGCCGGCAGTGGAGAGGAAAAGAGAGGAAAAGAAGAGGAAAGGCTGGCGGCGAAGAGAGGGAAGGAAGATGGCGCCGCGAATGAGAGGAAGACCGGTGGTTGTCGTCGGAGAAGATGAGGGAGAGAGGGTGCGGCGGTTGGGTCTGTTATGGAGGTTTGGTGGCCGGTTAGGTGGTAGTGGTGTGCGACGGTGAGGGAGAAGGGAGAGGAGAGACGGTGGTGGTCGTTCGGTGGTGTTGCTGGCGGGGCTGTCTCTGGCGAAGAGAGGGAGAGATGGAAGTGAGGTCGGCGGTTGTTAAGTGGGAAGGGGAAGAATGGAAAAATGTTTGGGGTTTGGGTAGGTATGAAGATTAAATAAGGAAATAAAATAGATTTTAATTAGGACCGTACGATTAAATTAGATGAACGGCTAGGATTGATTTTGGGATAAATGGGTCGGTTTATGGGTCAAACGGGTCGGGTTGTGGGTTAATTGGTTAGGAATTAATTTATGCTGAAATTGAATTTAAATAATAGCCAAAATTGATCAAAAGTGGTTAAAATTGATATAAATTGAATAGAAAATGATCAGATTTAAAATAAATTGAATGAAATTGAATAGAAAATGGCTATAAATTAAATGAATTGATTGAAATTGAATTTAGTTGCTATTAAATTAATAAATAAACTACACTTATAAAGAATTTAATAAATAAATAATAAAATAGTTTAAATTATATAAAAATTATATAAACATTATTATTAATATAAACAAATCATAAAATTGAGTAGACTTATGAAAATATTATATAATTAAATTATTATCTTTATAAATAATTTTATGACTACTAAAATAAAATTACGTTATCGAATATTTAAAAAACTAGATTATTGACATATTAAAATTTATAAATTCGAGTAATATTATTACGCACATTAATTTATAAAATTTAGTAAAATTAAATAAATAGTTTATTAAGTAAAGAATATATTTCAAAATAAGGGCGCATATTACTACGAAATATATTATATACGGCGTAATTATTCAATATCAAAACTTAAAATTAATATAAGTCATATATATATATGTAACTTGAAATAATTTTCACAATATGATAATAAATTATTTTATAAATATAAAAGTAAGTCGAATATTTACGTAAAATAAATAGATAGATATATAAGCAGCAGATTAAGGGGTAGGTAGGTCCAAATTGGATGTCAACATATAATTTGGAGAGAGTTTATCCCATGTTTGGTTGGGATAAAATTTTGAAATAAATGAAATTAGTTACCGAAAAATTATAATGTTATTTCTATCTCATATCAACACTAAGATAATAATTCCAAAATAATTAATACTAAAAATAATTTATTTCTGATCAGACAATCCCTAAAAAATTAAAAATAACATTTTTAGATTGTGAATTTTTCCACCTTCGCCACCAAAAGATGGCATTTTTGGGTTGTGCTAGACAGTTAAATACAATTTGAGGGATGGTAAAACTGTCTTTTTATAAAGAAAATTTGCACAAATACACAGCCTACTCGCAAAACAAACATTTTTCGCTCTATTTATACATTGATATAAGTAATGCATCTACTTTATATAATTAGGCTAATAAATTTATTCGCGTTTCGTATAATTATAAAAAATAATAATTCTAATAATTTTATTAATGATAATATAGATAGAAGTTGTATTTACTATATAAATAATCAAAATAAATTATAAATTTATACGATCAAAAATTCATACAAATATAAATAAAGAGAAATCACAGGGAGAACATATAAAAAAGAAATAATGCAATATCATTCTTACAATCTTAATCATTACTTTCTCCGTTTCAAAATAAGTGGTGTTTTCAACTTGGGCATACTCCTTAAGAAAACTACTCATTCCTAAACAAAAAAATATATTTTTACCCACTTACTCCGAATAAATATCTTGAAAAAGATATAAATCTTTAATATTTTCTTGATTATGTAAAACTCTCTCCACTTAAATAAGGGTAAAATTGAAAGAACATCATTAATGTCTTCTTGATTATGTAAAACACCACTTATTTTGAAACAAAATCAGAAGGCTAAAACACCATTTATTTTAAAACGGAGGGATTAAAAGATAGAAGAAAAAATACGAAATTAATGCACAATCTTCTTAACTTTGTTGATATCCACTTCCACAAGCCGGCTACCATTTAATAACCTTCATCTTATTGTTCGAGTCAAACTAAAGCATGAATAGAATAACACCAAAATCATAACAACTTAAAAGACTAATGTGATCATTTCTACAAAATCTTGCAATATCTCTATTTATAAGATTAAAATATGAAATACCAAATAGCGTCATGAATATGACTACTAATTGTTTTAGGAGTTACAATAATAAAAAATTATGGAAGTAATGAAAATAAAGATCATTAAATTTTCGTTAAAGAAATTAAAAAAATAACTTTTCAATTTCTTAATATTTCATATTTAATATAATTAAGAGAGTTAAAGAGTTATCTTTTTAGTTCTTTTTTAATGTAACACATAAATAAGGAAAAACAGGAAAAAACTCAAAAAAGAAAAAGAAAGATAATTTTGTTTCTTGGTCAAAAAGAGGTGTCACATCACTTTTTTTATTTCTAGATTTATTATTATTCTTAATTAGTACTATATTTAGAGTTTGACCAAGTTTTTAAAAAGTGAATCTAAGTGTATTTTTTTCAAAAGTGTTGTTCAAATAAGTGTTTTTAGGGAGAAACTATTTAGCTTCGGAAAAAACAACTTTTGTTACTCCTTCAAAATATTTATTTTCTTCTAAAAGTTTGGTCAAGCAACTCTTTTTTTTTAAATAAATACTTTTAACTTTTCAAAAAACTTGACCAAATAAATTATTAATACTCTCTGTTCTTTTTTCTTTAATAGTGTATTCATAAAAATGGAATCCGGAATCAAAATAAGCCACAGTAACTTGACAAACACAGAAATAGGTCCTTTACTTAAAAAGTTACAAAAATAAGCTTAACAAACCAATTTAATCCGTTATGCTTTTTTTTAACGCCAATTTTAGACACCGTCAAAGATTATATAGCGGACTAAATTACTCCGATATATACAAAAAGTTTCATCTTCCGAATCCCAAACCTTGATCCCCCACCTGATTTTTAAATTTGTTTTCTCCATTGTTCCACATACAACAGCCTTCCCCACCCCATGATTGTGTAGTGTAACAAGAGGGTTGCTCTTGTTAACAGTTAGCAGAAAAAAAGAGAGAAGACAAGAGCAGAGTAGAGAAGGAGAATATTTTCATAAAATTATGTCGTACACTACTACCAATAACGATATATAATACTTGACAAATCAAGGACAGTTGTCCCTTCTCTAAACAGAATTTGGGACTTAAAGAAAAAGAACATAAACCTATACTAGGGACTTAAAAACAATTACATAATATGAACTAATAATTCCTAATATACTAAATTAACGTAATGCAAACTTGTATTAAAATAGTCACAATAAACATTTGTGACAGCCCATCCCCCTTAAAGCAACAGCGAGCCCTGTCTTCATGCTTCTGCAAAATCAGGAAATTGTGACTCCGGGTTGCTTCTTCTGGCAGTAGGTTGGCCTATTACACTAGGATTTGAGTAGCAGCATTGTTCCCTTTCTTGATTATTTTCCTATCCAGCACAACAATGGGTTCCACCAAAGTTTGACCTTCTGATATGCAAAGAGGGGGGTCTTTAGCAATACTGACTTGATTTTCTACCTTCTTCTTAAGCTGTAATATGTGAAAAACAGGATGTATCTTTGCAGTGGGAGGTAATGCCAGCTTATAAGCAACTAGTCCAATCTTCTTTATAATCTTGTAAGTCCATAAAACTTGGAGGCCAACTTGAGGCTTCTCCTCACAGCTAAGGAAGTCTGCTTGTAAGGTTGTAACTTTAAGAAGACCCAATCCCCTTTCTGGAATTTCCTTTCGGTTCTCCTCTTATCAATATTTACTTTCATCCTATTTTGAGCCTTTGTCAAGTTTGTCTTTAGTACCTTGGACATTATTTGCCTTTCTCTGACTATTTGGTCAGCAGCCTCAACCTTAGATTGTGCAATTAGCTCAAAGAAAAGTTGGGGTGGATCATAACTATAGACATAGAGTACCTTAAAAGGGGTCATTTTAAGGGCAGTATGATAGTTGTTGTTGTACCAGAATTCAACTAGAGAAAGTCATTTATACCATTCCTTGGGTTTATACCCTGTCATGCATCTCAAGTAATTTTCTAAACATCTGTTTAGCCTCTCAGTTTGACCATCTATTTGTGGATGGTATGCAGAACTAAAAAGTAGCTGAACCTGTAGGAGTTTGAAAAGTTCCTTCCAAACATTGCTAAGAAATATCTTGTCTCTGTCAGTTACCACACTCTTAAGTAATCCATGTGGTTTGTAGATGGTGTCTAGGAACAATTTAGCTACTTGAGAAACGGTAAATGGGTGAGTAAGGCAACAAAATAGGCATACTTACTGTACCTATCTATCACTACCACAATAGTGTCTTTACCTTTTGATCTTGGTAGTCCTTCAATGAAATCCATGGATATATGTTCCCATGCTCTTTCAGGAATAGAAAAAGGGTTGAGTAAGTCAGGGTATGCTACTTGTTCATCCTTACATCTCTGACAAATATCACACTCTTGTACCACTATTTTTACTTGGTCAATTATCGCAGGCCAATAAAAAATTGCCTTCAACCTTTGATAAGTTGCCCTGACCCTAGAATGTCCTCCCAATCCTGAACTGTGAATGGTAGAAATCAGTTGCTGCCTTAGTTGACCATGTTTTCCTATCCAAGCCTTGCCTTTGTATCTTAACACCCCTTGCTGTAAGGAGATGTTTCCTTACTGATCAGGACTACTGCTCAACATAGTAATTGCTTGCAGTACTTCCTAGTCATTCCTATAACCATTTAGTATTTCCTCAACCCATTTAGGTTGTAATTTTGATAGTAAGAAGCAGTGTGGGACATTATTTTTATTTTGGTGTTCCACCCTCCTTAACAAAGCATCAACCACTAAGTTTTCCACCCGCTTTTTGTACTGAATTTCAAAGCTCCACCCCATTAGCTTGGTTAAGCCTTTATGCTGCAGAGAGGTGGTAATCTTTTGCTCCTACAAAAACTTCAACCTAAAATGGTCAGTTTTAATTATGAAGTGTTGTAGATGGATGTAATGTCTCCATTTGTCCACAGCTTGCAGGAGGGCAATCAACTCCTTCTCATAAGTGGACATCCCTTGATGTCTTTTGCTGAAAGATTGACTCATATATGCTATTGGTCTTTTGTCTTGCATTTACTGCCCCAATTCCAGTATTGCAAGCGTCAACCTCCAAAACAAATGTCTTGGTAAAATCAGGTAGGGCTAGCACAGGTGTACTGATCATAGCTAACTTCAATTGATCAAAGGTTTTACCAGCTTCCTTGTTCCACCGTAACTCTCCTTTCTTCAGCAAGTTGGTCAAAGGTTTGCTTATCAGGGCATACCCTTGCACAAATTTCCTGTAATACCTAGTTAAACCCAAGAATCCCCTCAATTCCTTCACTATTTTGGGTTGGGGTCAATCTATCATTGCACTGATCTTTGATTGATCAGTGCTCACTCCACCACCGGTGATAATATGCCCCAGATATTCAATTTGCGACTATCCAAACTCATATTTGCTCAGTTCGGAAAAATTTATTATTGTGCAATAGTTCCAACACAATCTCCAAGTGTTTAATGTGATCCTGCATAGTCTTGCTATAGATAAGGATGTCATCAGAAAACACCAATATAAACTTCCTTATTTGGCCTTTAAATACAACATTCATTAAGGATTGGAAGGTTGCTTGAGCATTAGTCAGCCCAAAAGGCATGATTTTGAATTCCCACAAGCCATGGTGGGTTCTAAAAGCTGTTTTATATTCCTCACCCTTCTTCATCCTTACTTGGTGATACCCAGTCCTCAAATCTACCTTATAAAATGCATTGTCCCCAAAATAATTCATCCAACAGATCATCAATCAAGGGTATGGGGTATTTATTTTTTATAGTGAGACTGCTTAGCCTTCTGTAATCAATGCATAGCCTCCATGTTGAGTCCTTTTTCTTGACTAACAGTACTGGTGAAGCGAAAGGTGACTGACTGCCTAGGTATAACAGTGGCAGCTTTAAGCATATCATTGATTATTGATTCAATAGCATTCTTCATATCAAATGAGTACCGGTAGGGTCTGAGATTGAAAGGTTGAGCTCCTGGGATTAAGTTGATCACATGATCACAACCCTTTTCAGGTGGTAGGTATTTGGGTCCTTGGAAAACACTAACATGTTTCTTTAATACTTCTTTAATTTCTGGATGCACTTTGTCTTCCCATTTTGAACTTGCTCCAACCTCTACTACAGATAGTTCAGCTATAATCTCACAAGTTCCACACTGTGACATTCTCCTTAGAGCCTCAGTATCAACCGTAGTAACTTCAGGTTCCTCTGTGACCCCATTCAGTGTAATCAGCCTCCCATCTGTCATGAAACTTAAGTTGTATGGTCTGGTGTGCAAAATGACTAGTGCCACCATGTCAATCCAATCCATGCCCAAGATCTTGTCACACCCTCCCACCTTCATTAATTTGAGGGTAAAATTAAATTGTTCATCTTGCATTTTCCATCCAAATGATGGACTTTCCAACTGGCAACTCATCATTTGACCATTTTCCACTCTTACTTTCATTGTTCTCCTCATGTGTTGGGTTGGTGTTTTATTATCTTAATAATGTGAGGATCAATGAAGGAGTGAGTTGAATCACTATCAATCAAGATGGTCATAGGTAATCTCTTAACATGACCTATAATCTTAAAAGTAGAAATTGTACCATTAGTGGAACTAATCCCCATTAATGCATTCAGAGATACTTCAGCTTGTTCTTCCACTTCCTCCTCGAAGGTTTCAGGAACATCCACAAATTCTTCTAGTTGTTCCCCTTCTCCCTCCTTCTCTACCCCTTGTAAAGCATGTAATCCCTTCTGTTTGCATGGATGCCCAGGAAAACCTCTCTTTGTACCTATAGCACAAACCTTGTTCTCTTAAAGCCTCCAGATTAGGTAGTAAGGTGTTTGGTTTGGATGGAGCTCTGGTTTGAGGTTTTTGATTGGGATAAGTGAGTCTTACGGGAGTTTGATTTAGAGGTGGTCTGATAGGCCAATTTTGTGGAGTTCTGGGGTATGTAATGGCTAAAGGTCTTGGGGTAGTGTAATGAGGTTTTCTGGTAGGAGCAAAAGGTATAAGGGCTTTGAAAGATTCTTCATACAGTTTAGCCACTTCATAGGCATCCAATACTATAGTCGATTGGCCAGCTTAACCAAGGATTTTAGTTCAGGTTTTAACCCACTAATGAGACTTGCAACAAAATGACTTTCATTCAATAGGGGGTTAATTATGTTCATATAATTGTTGAGCTCCTCAAACTTATCCTGATATTGGTCGATAGAACCCAACTGCACCAACTTGTTGAATTCATCAACAATGTCTTGAAGTCTAATATTACCAAACCTCCTACATATCTCAGTGCAAAACCTCTATCAAGTCATCCTTTCCCTATGGTTGACAACATAACTATCAAACGATACATCTACTCTCTCGCCAAGATGCACAGAAGTATAAGTTAATTTCTCCTATTTATTGATATTATAAAGCTCAAAGAATTTTTCACACTTCCTTAACCAGCTCTTGGTATTGGCTCCATCAAATTCAGAAAAAATTTATTTTTGGTTTGGAAGTCCTTTGGTCAGCAGGAAGATCAGGAACGTTAATGATTGGGGTGGGTAATAGAGGAGGTGCAGAGGAATAGGCTAGATTTCTAAACAATGGTGGGCTTGAGAATACAGGAGCTGGTGGAAACGTAAAATTTCTACCCATCTCAAATAGCGAAGGGGAAAATAAAGATTGAGAGCCTACCATTGATGACTTCTCATTGGAGGTCTGTCCACTTTCATACACTACTTGAACTCCATCTGTTGTTGCATGGGGAATGGTTTCCTACGATTTCAAATTTGGAGATGGGGAAACTGAAAGCAGCCCCATGTTCGAGATGATGAGCTCTCATTTCATATTAGTCTCTCGAATCTCATTTAGTTGCTGATGAAATTGCGTCTGGCTGGATTCCAGATATTCCAATTGCTTGCTTGCATCTTCCACAAAAACAGAGAGTTGGCTTCATACAACCCTCACATCGTCTTGTAAAAATTGGTATTATGTGGGTATAGCCATGGTTGGCAAAGCAGAAGAGCTGAGCTCTGATACCATTTGTAACAAGAGGGTTTCTCTTGTTAATAGTCAACAGGAAAAAAAGAGAGAAGAAGAGAGCAGAGTGAAGAAGGAGAATATTTTCATAAAATTTTGTCGTACACTAGGGCCAATAATGGTATATAATACTTGACAAATCAAGGAGAGTTGTCCCTTCTCTAAACAAAATTCGGGACTTAAAGGAAAATAACATAAACCTATACTACGGACTTAAAAACAATTACATAATATGAACTAATAATTCCCGATGGACTAAATTAACATAATGCAAACTTGTATTAAAATAGTCACAATAGACATTTGTGACATGTAATTCTGAGTTACTTTTTCCAAATTCATGAATCAAAAATATTGCCACTTTCATACCAAAGGGGAAAAGAAAGAGCACATAGTTTTAAGAAGAAAAAAAAGACTGAAGATACATATGAGATGTGATAACTAGAAAAACTATAAAGCTGTTAATTACTTCATTATAAGCTTAAAACTTGAATTTTTAGACCAGAGAACTTATATGGAATTCAATTAATTCACGAGAAGCAATACCCAAAATTAGTGTAAAGTATTAATGTTGTGGAACAACATGATGTTATTACATGATTCCTCATTTTTCAGTCGACAAGTGAGAGGAATTAAGAGGGATAGTGTGGTGTGGGGAAGGCTGCTGTGTGTGGAACAATGGAGGAAAAAAATTTAAAAATCAGGTTGGGGATCAGTAGGGTTTGGGAACATGAAACTTTTCATATATATCGGACTAATTTAGTTCATTATTTGAACTTTAATGGTGTCTGAATTTGATGTTAAAAAAAATATAACGGATTAAATTATTTCATTAAGCTTATTTTGATAACTAATTAAATAATAAATTTACTTTTATATTTTTTAATTTATTGTGACTTATTTTAATTTCGAATTCATAAAAATGTGACGATTAATATGAGACACTTACAATTACCATTTGAAAGTTCTATTTTTCATTTAATCGATGGGCTAAAGAGTTCTTGGTCCACAAGAGCTACATCATCCCCTATTTCTAGCAACTGTCTTGACTGTCTTTTTATCATTTAATGTAATATTAAAAGTCAAATGTTATTTACATCTGCTCAACTAGTAGGAATTAATTGTGGATTTTTATTTTTTTTAAGTTAAGAAGTTCAAAATATTGGACCACTTTTTAGTTTTGATAGACTACTACTCCATAAGTCCTATCACCTATGATGATTGACTGTAATTCCCAAAATCTCCCTAAAAAACGCTCTTTTGCTCGATTTAAGATTGGATAAAAACTTACTTTTTACTGCCGATATATACATCAAATATAGTTAAATTAATTATAAAAGATAAATTAACATTTATTATAAATCTTATTTTAAATGTACAGTAGTTAACTATGGTTAAATATGAATAGTTATAGTTAAAAAAAAGACACATGTCATTTTTTTATTGATTGGGTGTATACATATGAGGTGGATAAATTTTTTCTAATTTGGTAAAGTGAACAAAGTTAGTTGATATTTATTCATTATTTTCTTTTCCTGCCTAAAACATCACCATAGTTCAAATAGGACAAAGGAGGGATGAATAGTTAAGATGTATTTTGATAAATAGTTGGTTATAATTCAAATAAAAAATCCATACACTTAATCATTTAAATATGAAACTCGATAAACCGAGATATTTTAAACGTGTTTTTTACCTTCATTCTATTTTTAATGGTCTTGAATTGTCAATTCAATTATACTTTCAGAAAGCATACAAAAACAAATAATGACAATTGCACAATTTAGTCCTATCAACAAGATGCTACGTAAGATGGTGAAGATTGTACCCTTAGCTTCTAGGAAGAAAAAGAATTTCATTCCAAGCTATCAACAATTTACAAAATTACTTAACAGACTCTACCAGACTGAACAATCTACTCTTTACAGTTTACACTAACAACAATTGTTACACGAATCGATATGATTCTGACCACCAAAACTTATCGTCTAGTGATATCAGTGAGAGTCTTTCGCGGACATATGCAAGAATGTCAATCTGAAATAATGGAGGCTGGACTACTAGAGATGCTGTCATGGCTATCATCACATGCAGCCAAAGCTCTCTCTAAGTTAGAAACAATATCAGTCATGGTAGGTCTATGTTTCCCTTCCAAGTGCACACAATGCATTGCAGTATATGCCACCAATTCTACTCCCTCTGCTTCTCTCAACTCTGGCAGCCCAACTCTGGGATCCAAAATCTTGTTCAATTCACCAGCCATAATTGCTGGTACTGCAAAGTCCACAACACTCATTGGCACATCCCCCTTTTCACTAGTCTTGAATAGGGCTCTTTTTCCTGTCAAAAGTTCTAACAGTACCACCCCAAGTCCATAGACATCACTCTTTGCTGTCAAGACATTTAGGCCATAGTACTCTGGATCGATATACCCAACTGTGCCTGCTGCCCTCATTGGCTGACTGAAACTGGCATCAGTCTCCGGCCACATTAACGATAATCCAAAATCTGACACTCTCGCAATCCAATTAGCATCAATCAAGATGTTGGATGACTTAATGTCCCGGTGGATTATAGGTGGAACTGCGTAATTGTGAAGGTATTCGATGCCACGAGCAGCATCTAATGCAATCTTGATCCTCATTTTCCAAGAATTGACTACACTACTACTCTTCTCCACTTTGTTCTTATCATGTAAATGATCATAAAGCGCCCCATTCTTCATGAACTCATAAACCAAGAGTCTTTCATCCATTTCTTCACAATAACCAACTAGTCTAACCAAGTTTTTGTGGTGTAGTCGGGACAAGAACGCCAATTCTGATTCAAAGGCCCTCTCTTTCTCCAGGAATTTCTTCATCTTCGGACTCATTTCACCACGCTTAATTGCAACCTCACGGCCATCAGCTAATTTTCCCTTGTAAACAACCCCAAAGCTGCCAGCACCAATCTTGTTGTTTAAAGAGAAATTGTTGGTAGCTGCAATAAGCTCTGACAACAGGAACTCCTCTGCTCTGTCACCATGTATCGATGAAGTTCCACTCCTTTGACGCCTCATTAGCCTCGACCCCTGGCGCCTGAGAGTGGATGATCTTGAAACTTGACCACTACTATAACATTGTTGAGCAGCATTATTAGTACTAATAGTAGGTTGAACAGAATTGTGAATTTTCTTCTTCCCAAAACAAACACCAGTCCATAAACAATAAACAATAGTACAAATCCCTGCAATAGCCCCAACTGATCCAACAATTACAAAAGCTAATAATCCCTTTCTCAGCCCTTTAGATGGCGACGATGGCACCGGAATAAACACCGGTGATGATGGTGGTAGTGCTACTTGAACCGAAATATCACAAGGCCTACAAATATTACCATTGCCGGAACATAATGTTTTAGACTGAGGATATATACCACAATCACATATATTCTGAACACATGGGCCTGGAAGAATCATTGGTAAAGGAAGCTCAGTCCCTGGAGGATAAATATTGTTAGTCCAACCAGGTCCCCAACAGACAACTGAAAAATTACCACTTGTCAATCCACAAGTAAAATTTAAGCCAGCAACAATTGATTCAAAAGAAACACCTTTTGTAACATTGCTTGAATATGCACCATCCCCACCCCAACAAACAACTGTATAATTCATCCTAAGAATTCCACAAGTATGATTCAACCCAAGAGCTAATCCATAATACTCATAAGCAAAATTAGATGGTATATCTAATTGACCATTCCCATTATCTCCTTTGCAAACTACAAAACCTGTAGAATTCATCCCACAAGCGTGTCTTCCGCCGGCAAATATATTCACCACTGTAATATTATCAAAACCAGATTGAATAGCTGAAGCAATATCACTGTTTCCCCAGCATACAACCCTGCTTGAACTTTTCAAAATTCCGCAAGAAAATCCTGACCCAGATGAAATTGACATGAATTGTGACAACCCATTTGGTTGTTTCGCTGAATTTGAGTCACCTCTCCAACATTTAACATTTTGGGTACCGTTTGTTAAGGCGCAAATTTGAGTATCGCCCATTGTAACAGTTGTTAACCAGGTTGAGTTACTGAAGTAGAGTCTTTTGGGTTGAAAACTGGCGTTCCAGAAGAGAAGGGAAAACCCACCGGTTTCTACGCCGGTGAAGCCGTTACGTCCGCCGGCTATGGAGTTAAAGGAGACCTCAGGGGATATGGGGGTGGGTAGTGATTGATTTTCCGACCAGCAGTAGATTCTTTGAATAGGTTGAGATGCTACTATGCCGCATATAGTGGTGGTGTTGCCTCCGTAGACGACGGCCAGAGTGGTGGCGGAACCACCGAGGGCATGAGAAAATGGTAGTAACACAGAAGTTATCAGCGCAATAACGGCAGCCAAGATAACGGCGCCGGGGACTGATAACGTCATCAGAAATTTTCTCTCATTTGTAAAGAAAGAGGGAAAAGGCCATATGCTGTGAGCTAAACAAGTAGTAGAAACAATGGGGGAAAGATTACCAGAATTTTAATTTGGAGAATTCAAAAATATAAAGAAATGGTTGGAAAGATTCAGAATATGCAGTGGATATAATATTAAGAAACTAGTTAAAATTTATTACACAAATTAATTTGAGTGAATGTACAGGGACAGGGACGGCTCCGCCATTATGTTTGAATGGTTCTGTTTTGCAGAGTTCATATAATGTATAGGACAATTCATAAATGCAATGTGGCCATATGTCTTTTCCTTTTTCCTTTTTCCTTTTTCTTTTAACGTAATTTTATGCTCTATCTTTGTCCAATTATTTATCTTAATTTTATATGTCTTTTAAAAAATATTTATTTTAAATTTTATTCATCCACTTTTATTTATTTATTTTTTAAAAATTCTATACGCCTAGTAACTCCTTCTATTCTTTTTAGTTATTCATGTATTAAAAATATTTATTCTCAAATATTTATTAATTTAAAATACTTCAATACTCATATTAATTGATTTATAGTTTTAAGTCTTGAGAAATGATTTACTAAATAAATAGTAATTAACATTAAGAATAAAACAAAAAAAGGAGTTATCACCTTAATATGTTAAAAATAACAAATAAAAAAAAGTATTAATTAGGAGAAAATTTGAACTATTATATCCTTTATTTATATCCAAACAATTAGAACATCACTCCATTGTTAGAGTGTACGAAGTCTTTAAGAAAAATAACTAATTTCATGATTAAATAACATTTAAATGATAAATTTTCAAATTTACTACCAAATGATAGTTTTGCCCTTAAAAACTGTACCTGGAAACTAATTCAAGGAAAAAGTGAAGGAAGACGCATGAACCCATTTTCTTTTTGTTTTTATTATGAGTGGGGCTACACTGTTTTCTTCTTCTCTCATTTTCCAAGAAAGCCACAATTGACCAAATGGGATAAGAATTACTACTACTACTACTCAATAAGATCCAACTACACACAAAATTCTGTGTGAACGCTGACGATATCTATTCAATTAGAAAGTACTTAAAGATATAAGAAGAAGATATGGTGAAATCCAAGACGAAATGTATATACCACATAAGTG
Source organism: Datura wrightii (assembly GCA_035772735.1). Lineage (NCBI taxonomy): Eukaryota > Viridiplantae > Streptophyta > Magnoliopsida > Solanales > Solanaceae > Datura > Datura wrightii. The sequence continues at coordinate 73,657,881 of JASDFA010000023.1, read as the reverse complement.
CAATATGGTTGTTATTGGGCCACCGCCCACATTATTACATATACATGTGTCACTTTAGGAAGTACGGCGCAATATACATTTCTGCCATTTTGACCTTCAACTCGAGAGGTATGGCCCAAGCGGTTGCTCGGATAAAGTTATCTCGAGATTATAATTTAAAAATTAATTTATTTTATTTTAAAAATATAATAAAATAATATTTAAATTGAATGAAATATTGGAGATTAAATTTATATCTATTTAATTAAAGGTTAAATTTGTCTTTGGTTAAATTTATATCTTTAATCTTGAAATATCCTACTTTATCATGAGTACCAAACTAACAGTTAATAAAAAATATTGAAATGGGATGAAAATCATGGACGATTAGAATTCAAAGTTTAGTGAACACAAAAAATACTAAGGATTGTTTGATAGTTAGTTAGAGTTACGTGACTAATTATAATACATGAATTAGTTATGAGAAAATTTATGTATTATGAACTTCACGAACATGGCTTTGTGGTCAACTAGTTTGTTTAAAAATATAGTAGTGGTTTTTGGACCATTTGTGTATTTTTTGATTGATTTCACAAGGTACTTGTTATCTATCTCCCATCAGCGCAGATATTAAATAAATCTGTTTACCAAAGTTAGAATACAACGACAACAAATCTAATATATTCTCATAAGTGGAGTCTAGAGAGAATAGAATACATGCAGACCTTAACCCCATCTTTGAGAAGATAAAGAGATTGTTTTCGAAAGACCATCAACTGAACATCCACCAAAGTTCGAATAGATCAACAGAAATCATCTGATGTTTTTGTTGTCTCCACTGTGATTTACTTTGTCCTCCATTCCTCTAATCTTTGGAATTCACCAGAGAAATCCTTGATAAAAAAGCTAAAGAACATCTCTACGTTTTAAGTTGTGCTATAGCCTCGAGGGATTGCCAGATAAAAGACCGTAGACAAGAGGATTTGTTTCTTTTTTTCTTTTTGGAACCCCACAGTCTCTGCCCTTTGAATGAGCACTCTGTGTATCCTGCTCACTGTGCAATAGCTCATAAACCTGTAAAACGCACTAGGCAAGTCCCATGCGACGAACTCATGTTCGAACAGAAGATAGAACCTGGATTCAATCCAGAGTCTCCCACATTGGAAACTCACCAACGAACCATTCAACCATGCCCCAGGCGACTAGAGGATTTTAGAAGTTAAAAGATACAAAAATTACTTACTAAGACAAGGAATAATAATACTGTAGCCACTAAAAATATCAAGAACTGAGAAGCTTTAAACAAATTAACACTTTTGTCACTGCTGGAGAGAGCTACTAATCATCAAATCTATACATAAATTTTGGTGACGGAAAGTATAAATATTGGAAATCACTGTTTACAACAATTGCATATACATGAATATATTCTGACAATGGAAGCTATAAATAAAGTTACAAAAGAATCTAATAGATTTGAGATTTGGATTTTCATAAATGGCTACTCCTCTGCACAAACAATCTATACAAAAATTTGTTCTTCCGGTGAAGAGTTACTAACCTTGTACAACAAATGTAGAGTATAGGTGTATCGCGTCTCCTGGAATAGCGAAAAGTTTTACTTGCAAAAGATCATTGTACATTTGTGAATTCACAAGTGGGGATTCCATGGTTCTGAAACCATTCAGGCATTTGAAACCTTTCGCGAAGCACAGGCCTTACATCCTTCTGCTCAGATAGATGCTTGAGAAGTGGAAGGATTACTTCCAAAAGCTAATGTAGAAGATGAAAGCCAAGTTAAATTCATGGGGATCAAAGTAGCCTAAAATTTGACCAATAGCCCTCATTTATATTTTCAGCTCATTTCTTATACCTGGTCGTCATGGGGTTGTCCAGGAGAAAATGGAATGCATGGGATTCCATTTAAAGGCTGTAACAAGAAACTGAATGGGTTGTTATCAACAATGACAATCCGGCATAAATCCTCTGATATGCATGACAGATCCTTCACATGTTCCCGGAATTCCCTGTGATGCGCATATAATGTCAAATTTTCTGTAGTTATATAATATTTATTATATAGAAACAACAGTGACTTCAAACTATTTGAGTTGTTATAGGCAGGGGCAAAGCTAGAATACAAGTTATGGGTTCGACCAAATCTAATAGCTTTGGTCCAAACCATAAATTTGTCTCAAGAAATTCATTGAATATGTAATTTAGAACCCAATAAGTTGAAAGGACAAGAATAACAAACCCATAAGCTTCTAATTCTGATTTTGCCTTTGATCATAGGTGGCATCAATACAAAGTAGAGTTCACAAAGACAAACATTCCAAGAGAAAATAACTGATAGTAGGGGGATTCATAGTTCAGCTGAAACCAAATTACCAAAATGAACTCAGCAAATCGGAACCGAATAAAATCAAAACAGAGTAGAGGGAAACCGTACCACATCAAATTTAATTAGGTTTGGTTTTGACATACTATTTTAAGAAACCGAAATGCCCGAACTTATATTTTCCAAAGCTGTACCATCGTCTTTATTTTAAATTTCACACAGACTAAAACATATAGAAACAACAAACACATAACAGAATGGTTAGAAACCGTCGTATTAATGAAATACCCCGTGTGAAAAAAAAAAAAACTAATAAGCAATGAATTTGGAAACCATCATATATTTATTAAACCTCTACATTCACGTGTATTCGATGTGGCTGTCACATCATCTAAATTGTCTGCTTTAAGGTGATGTCAATGTGCAGTGGCGTACGCAGAATTCTTCATACGCGGTGTCACAATTTTAAAAGATGAGTAAATGAAAGAGTAAGAGTAAAAAATTTTAAAAAATGAGGCCAAGTGAGCTTGAACCCATGACCGTCTACATGAAAGAGGGAGTGTCTAACCATCAAGTCAATGCACAACTTTGTAAATAAGTAGTGTCCTTTTAGTATTTGTACCTTATAGTTTCATTTTTTATTATTTATATACATGTATATTCAGTAAAATAATTCGACGAAACAGTGTCATGTAACACCCCTCGGGCAAAGTAATCCGCCCCTGTCAATGTGGTGCACCACGTCATCATGTCCATTGACTTATCCACGTCCATGTCGCTCCCACCTCAACATATTGTCAGGTAATTTTCTTTCCACGTGGCTTTTTCAAAAGGATTGCCGAACAAAATTTTACTATAATCTGACTTTGTTTATCCATGCGTGTTTATTATTGACTACTATAGGCGGCGCCACTCAACTTAATACCACCAGTCCACCCTCATATTCACCAGAGTGTTCAAATGATAATGACTAATTCACACTGTTTTGAAGTGTCAACTCAAACTGAACAAACCGAAAAGAGAAAAATTAAACTAATGCCACTACTACAACATTCAATGATATTCCCACCTCATCTATTTTTGCACAAATTATTAACTCCCAGATAGCAATTTCAACCTGAGTTTTCCCTCATTCAGTATGTACCTATTTTAATTCATTCCCGGCATCAGCCTATGTATTCACATCAAGGCCACCGACACCTTCATGGTTACCCCTCAAGCAGCTATTGTCATCACCTAAATCCAAGGCTTACGCTTGTCACTTTTCTTAGCTAATCTCGTTGGATAGTCGATACCGATAAAATTTTGCTTCTTACTTCAAGCTCTAATGCACAATCTAGAGTCAGAAGAATGAATGAGACAATCCTATAATGTCCATGTAGCCTTCTCAATATAAATGTGGTGCACAACAGACCAAGTACAACATTTACTTAGGTTTGGACTTGGTATAGTATTTAAGAAATCAAATAACGAAAATACCTGAATCAAAATTTTTCAACAATGTATCGAACAGGTCGATGAACACCCCTAACCGATACTATGCATTGCAATGAACACATGACATAGGTGATAAAATGTGATTTATATCATTAGGTATTATCAGGTACCTTGTCTATCTATCTAATTTTAGTCCAATTTTTCAAGCAAGGGCAGATTTTTCTTTTGGGAACATGACAGAACACATTAATGCGTCCAAAAGAGAGAAATTGAGACTGCAACCACCACAGTCTTAGAGGACCAGTAAGGTTGAGGGACCATTGGAGAGAGTTCATAAACAAATTCGGGTGTTTGCATGAAGCTCATTGAAATGATACTGATTGACATGAGACAAGAGAAGAACTGGGTGGTGTTTGTTTGAAGTTTTGGAGTTTGCAAACTCAATTTTTCAGTTTTTGCAAAAAGTGTTTGTTTGAAGATTTGAAGTTTTTTGAGCTTGCAAACTCAGTTTTTCAGTTTATGCAAAAGTGTGTGTTTGAGTAAAATGTTGAATTTTTTTTGTAGGATATCCAAACTCAGTTTTCAAAGCTTTCAAATACTAGTTTAGAGTTCTCCAGTTTTTTTTGAAAAATTTGAAACAACTGAGTTTGGATTATTTCAGAAAAGAGTAATTCGTTTTCAAGATTTAGCTCAACAAATGCTTTAAAGAACTTGAAAGTTGATGTCGCAAACTCAAGCACTTCAAACAAATGCCACCTTAATCCATGTAAGCAAGTTAGTGTTATTGAGCATCAAACATTTCCATGAATCCAATTTTCCTTGTAATATGCCATTTACTTTCAGATTATTTATTTACTCTATGGTACTTTTAAAAAGAATAGATTAGCCTCACATTTAACATTTCAAATGATGCCAGATAGGAAAGACAAAAAACAGTAAAAGACAGAAAAACAAATATCCATACTTACGTGTTAATAGTTGAAGGACGATAAAGTCTATGGCTAAACAGATTCTCAAGGTCAATTTTGTCAACAAGGGGTCTTGCATACCCTGTATGCACATAAAAACGATAAATTCAATATTTTTGGATGAAGTCACCAATGTAAAAGGAAGATAACTAAATCAAGTAGAAAGTAATGACTTAACCTTCAAGTCCAGCAGTAAACAAGACTAGATTAGCAAACTCGTTAAGTTGTTTTAGAAACTCATGTAATCCAGGACGTTCAAAAACTGTGACATAGTTGATTTTGGGTTTGCCATCATATTCCTAAAACCTCCACGAAGAGAATTAGCATGGATCTCATAGAAACTTCCTAGAATATTCTATCAAATAGTAGAAATTAGAAAGTTTACCTTTTCCGAAGATACGCACTCGAGCTCAAACCACTTCAACCCAGCCTCTGTTGCCTGGGTACAAATGATGGTAGGCAAACTTGATGTCTCATATGCACAAATTAAAGTTTCATCCAAGTCAAGAACCACCTGCATCCAGCATCTAAGAACTTGAAAAAAACATAAATAGAAGGCAGTCATTAATAAAATATCTATTAAAAGATTGATCAACACCATAGACAATCAACAGTTAATCCATGTTGCAAGAAGCACCGGTTATCCAGTTCTACAAGCATTTAATTAGCCGGTTATCCAAAATCTCAGCTAGGTTGTTGGTACACTTAGTGAAAGTGATTTTAGACCCCCTCTTGTCCATAAAATCCACCATCTCTCCTTGAAACAAGTCAACTTCCGGATTAAGTTAGATGCCAGTATTCTTAAGAGATTCTGCCAGAAACTTCTTTGAACTACAACTTTTATTCATCAAGTGAAGGTATATTGGAAACCTTAAGACATAGTCATGTGCATAGACAAAAATGATGAAGCCCATCTGATATCCCCTCCTGGTACGAATCCAAATAAAGGCATTTCATCAGAATCGCAAAGATGCTAGTGTGTAACCAAGTACTTAACCTCTTGGGACAGAGACACAGCAAATCGAGGCTCTGCTTTTGAAACCAGAGCACAGCACAAAGACCAACTGCAAAGACAAGAGCCATGGGATGCACTTATGGAACGGCAATCACAAAAATGTTTATAGTGTGGCCAGCCATGTAATTGACAGCCGATCACACAGCGTTTTTTATTGAACACTTCAAAATTCCAAGACCTGGCATACACTCAAGATTGTTGATATAGGGCTCCTCTAGTATAAAAGAACACTACCTATTGCCAATAAAGAGATTATTACACATATACAGCAGCCTTTAAAACTTGCTACAACAGCACTTTGCTGGCTCAAGCCTGTATCAAAGCCTAACAAAAAGCTCATTAGACTTGCATGACTATAACTAGCCAGCTAATTTGACAACCCATTTCCTCTAGGGAACTTGTCCAGTCTCCACTACAAGCCCGAGAAATAAGGAAAGAATAGATCAGAAGAAACCCAGAAAATACCATAACACTGCAAAAAATAGAAATCACCTTACAAACTAAAACCGCATGTTGTAATCACAACATTCCCCATCCTTCAACATATTCTCTTTTTTTTTTTTTTGGGTAAGGTAACTGCTGTATTATCAACAATGAAAGTGGCACCAAAAGTACACTTTCGTAAATAATTACAGGTGATAGTTAAAGAAAGCAAAACCTACCACCTAGACCCCTCATCCTTCGACATATTTTCTGGAAAATAAATGATTCTCTAAGGAACTCCTGCCTCTTTCATCGATCTCAGCTTTTCCACGGTTCATATCCTCATTATAGTTGCACTGCTTTAGAACTTCTTCCTTTTACCAAGTTGGATTTCCGTCAATACTATTCATCTATTCAGATTTGAAGCTAACTTTGCATGTTAGATGCTTATATTAAATTTGCAAGTTGACTTGTGATCATCCTGGACCAATCTGCACTTGCGTTTTCACACTACTTAACTAGCTTACACTAGCAGCCAAGGGTGAGGCCTAGCAGCCAATGAAGGGGGTGAAAAACATGAGACCAAGGTTCAAATTCCAACAAAGACGAAAAAAAGCTAGGTGATTTCTTCCTATTTGCCAAAGTCTTGGTAAACAGGATTGTCTGGTATTTGTGCTGGTCATTGTTATTCAGCTTGTATCTCCCACATTATGCCTCTTCAAAAAGCATATATAGAATTAACAAATCAGATGCTATAGCAGACATTATATTCCTTCATGACATAAAAGCTAACATATTGTAATGCATCATTTGTAGGATTAACTGGACAATGCAGCACCAATCCATTTTGCAAAGAGAAATCAATCATTACCCATGAATTTCTGTTCGCTTATGAATCAATGTGCGCCTTCTAAATTTTCTTCCTACTATTCCAAGCAACAAGTTAACTACATCCACTTTACATATCATATTACAATTCATTATTTTACCCCATACTTGAGTTTACTATGACACGAATCAAAGAATGGGGGAAGAAAAAGAATGTAGTATTGACCATCTCCCCGCTACAGCAAGTAACAAACAAGACGGTCATGCACAAGCATACATTAGTTAGGTCAGTGATTAATTGAACTGGAGCTTCGAGATGCAGAAGAATAGAAATCGAACATTGACCTACACATCCTTAAGATTCTTGGTGTCTACTTTGCATTTAGTCTTTCTCCCATATTAGATATCCACACTTTTGAAACTTTCTTTGCAAGTGATCATGCAATCATCCAACTTCTTATAAGCATTCCCTTAAAACTTATACTGCACAACTCATAACTATTCAACCAAAAAAGTTGTAGTTTACCAGCATATCAAAAATTGGTAAGCAGTAAATTCAGTCTGAATTCCTGAGAAAAATCCTATCCTCGACCCTGCAAAAGAGACTAAAATATGCAAATTATTTAGTTTTACAACAGGTCCTATTTTACCATTTAGCATGAATTTAACCACTTCCACTGCTGACTAGCAGTCTGGCACAAACCATGACCATTAAATTACACTGGTTAATTGCCAAGCGCAAACCTACCAGATTCCTAGTAAGTATTTAACTTTTAGCAATGATAACCTGTTCAACTCCTGAGCGACCAATACAAGAGTGATATATGACTCATTCTCATAAGTAATCAAAGAGCTTAATGCACTGCTATCAAACTGTAGTCTGTATACCCAAAAATAGTGATGCTCATCTGAATGATAAGTAGTTCAATGATAATGTAATCACATTGGTTGTTTGGTCCATGAACAAGTGAAACAAAATTTGCAAAACATAAATTGCTATGCGGTGAAGAATGATACAGAGTTTGAAACATAAGGGTCAGTATCTAAAGAATCCAAATACCAAAGTCAAGAATTAGTTTTATTCTGCCATTGCTAATACACATTATGATTTCACATTCTATCGAGTACAAATTAATTACTTAGTTTCCCCGCAAAAGTTATGCAAACATTAGTTACGCAGAGTTTTACTTTGGATAAAACTACTATATAATACAGAATTATATAAGTAATAACCAAAGGTTGTACTAGTAGTGAAGAGTTTTGTTGCATTAATAGTACAGAGTATATGCTGGAAAGTTTTTTCCTTATATAGCAAAACATGTAGTCATACGATCCAATAAAAGGAAAAGCCAATACTCAAATCCAATTTCTACGGCTAACCAATAATGTCAGCATCAGTAAATATTAAGGTCTACAAAGCTTACGAGACTTTACCGTGAGCCTCTGTAAACGTTCCTCCTCGACACTGATCGGGAAACTACCGGTGGTGATTTGCAGAGTCGAGAGAGCGACGGATGACGGCGGCGGTGCCTCCTCCTCCTCCGGCAGCTCAACGTCAGGCAGTGGCTTGAACTGCGGAGAGGAAGAGAGAAGAGAGCTATTGCGAACGCCAAAGTAGGAGAGAACCTGAGTAACGCAAGGCGTTCCTCGAAGGATCTGAAGAAAGATCTGGAAGAAGAAAGCTAGCCAGTTCAGTAGCGATTTCCAAATTGGTAGAGTTCTCGGCGCGTAGACTTGTGCAGCTTGAACCAGCTCCGGCATGTTTTCGGCGGGAAACAAAGACCGGTGAATCTGTATAAATTCCGGCGAAGGATGCGCACCGTGTTATATAATTCACCAAATGTGGAAGTCAAAAATGGCAAATCAATGGAGAATTCAAAGCTCTTTTTCTTAATTGTACTACTTTAGTAGATGCTGAGTGTATTATTATCCAGAAATAATCCCTCTGTTTTAATTTATTTATGGAATTGACATAATACCGAATATAAGATAACAAAAAAATCTTTTTAAATTTTATGATATATTAAAATATTTTTAATATTATAATATTAAATATGTTATGTTAAAAATTAATTAAAATTTAAAAAAATAACAATATTGTTCCTATCTTAACAGAAATTTTAATCTATGATTTGAAATATTTTGTTAAAAATGAAGGAATTTCAGTAATTCTATCATAATTCATATTAATAGTATTATTATTTTTGAGCGAAGAATGAAAAATATATTTGAGTTATCATGATTCTTTTGAGTTTTATACTTTAATTATCAGGTGTGCTAGTTTCCTACATGAACAATCATTAAATATTTCCGAATAATGGTAATATTTCAAGTAGGAAATAATTGATAGTCAAGATATGTTTTAATGAATATTTGGTCATAATTTTTCTGTGAAACTCACGCATCTAATAATTCAGATATACAACTTAAAAAATCATAATAATTTTTTATCATTAGCTTTTATTTTTTTTTGGATCCAAAAACAAAAATTTAAAGTTTTTGTTGGGGGGGAAAAAAAAAAGTAAGCTCTTGTCGTAATTGGAAAGAGGTGGAGGCCTTTTATGTTTAATTTTGAAAATGGAAATGGGATTCTAAAACCAAAGTTTTACTAAAGTAGGAATGAAGTTATGCTTTTTCTCACGAGTGGGGGTATTAATATACTATTACTATTTCGAATAATTAATTCAGAAATCATTAAATAGCAATGGTGTGTATTCTACATTTAAAATAAAGTTTATAAACTCATAATTTAATATTTCCAGAATCTCCAAAATTTAAGGTAAGTTATTTATATTAAGAATAAATTTTTGAAATAGAACCAAAAAATTTATTACAGTGTATACATAGCAAAAGAATGGTCTCCTGTCTGCCCAATCAAAGTACCAATTTATACTTGACTCCTTTTATTATTTGGTCAATTAAATGTTTGAAACTTTAAATGTTTTGTTGATTGATAAACCATAATAATTGCCTCTAATTTATTGAATGCAACATATCAATAGGAACAATTATGATAACACTTTGTTGTGACAGAAAAATTGGACCAAATTTAGAAGTAGTCCAACTGTTCATTTTATTTATTTACCAGTGAAGTTGCTCGCGCTTCACGCGATTATAAAATATTTTATTAAATTTATGAAATATTTTTATTTAATATTTAAATGTTAAAAATAATCATAATAAGTAGTTTTATTTTGAATTTTTGTTTTCTTTAAAAGTACAGTTTGATGTGTTCAAATATTTTTTGACAAAAATTATTTTGAAATCTTCAGTTGCAAAATTTACGATTGACATATATCTTTTATTTTAAAAAATTACAAAGATATTATTTATGTTTTTACATAAGTTTTGAAACTTCATCTATATCTTATGAATATTCTATTTATATTTCTCACACAATTAAATTTTTGATTTTTAAGTGTGTAAAAGTAAATAAATATTTGATATTTTTTTTTAATTAAAAAGATAGGAAAATATGTACCTCTATAGCTTTCTCATATTTTAATACGTCACAAAAAAAAAGTAGTGAAAAAATTAAAAAACAAATAAATCGCTATTATAACTTCTTTTTTTCAAATAGTTTTTCACTCCATAGGATATTGGACCTACGTAAAATAATTATTAAAGAAATAAAAATATGAAGTTTTTTTTCAGAGTTATACCTTACATAATGTATTTGATCTCGGTTATAGAAATAATAACAGTATTATTACGAGCTACTTTAGCTCTTGCTCGAAAAGATATTAAGAGAGCTTTAGCCTATTTCCCTGATGTGTCAATTAGGTTATATGATGTTAGCTCTAGGATAATAAAAAATTAATTGATCTTAATTAAATAAATATTCTTAAAGAGAGAAATTTAATTTGTAAAAGTTATGGTCTTGAGATGGTCCATGCAATAAAAATTCTCATCCTCAAAATCGATTAGCATAAAATTCTTATTTATTAGATATTTTAATATTTAATTTACAAATAATAAATAATGAACGGTGTTATTTTTCAAATATAAGAGGTTATTTCTTTATATTTTTTATATTGAGATTCTATTCTATTTTGAAACAAATAATAAAATTATAAATAATAATATGCTTTGTCCTAGTATCCATAATATGAATCCTTCGAACTCCATCAAACTAACATTAGAATTTACAGTTTTTGGTTTACCTATGGTATAATGTTAGAGAATTGAGTTTTAAGTCACTTACAATTTTTTTAAATTTTGTGTCATTTTTATAAAAGTCACTTTCACACGTAAGAGATTTCAAATTTTTTTTTCTATTTAATTATAAGTGGTCAACAAATATTATTTTTTCAATAGCATATAATTTTTATTTAGATAAATATATCTTGAATAAATTATAAATACACCTTTCGTCTTTTCCTTTTCTCTATTCGCTCCTCATTCATTCATTTCTTTCCTTTTTATCCCTTTTCCCGCCTTTTTCACCCCATTGCCATTACTTCATTCCAAAATATTAAAAATTATTATTTTCTATTTAAATAACCAGGTTAATTTCCTTTTTTTATTTTTTCTAATTTTCTGCAAACCACAATAACTTTTTTTTAATAATTTCTACCATTTCGTTATTTTCATTAACCACCCGATAGATTAAATGCATAACTTCTAAAAATGAGGGACTAATACAAAGTAAAAAAAAGATGAGTCATGAGCAAGTAGATCGGAGAACCAAAGAAGCGATCGTATAAAAAAGGAACTACTCTATTCATCTTTACCTTAAATAGTTAATTAAACAATTTATTTTTCATAAATTTTTACTAATTCTTGAATTGCTGAACACATGTGATGCCTAACCTCTTTCAAGTGATATAATTTTTTTAGTTCTCTCGCTGTAATTATGATCTACTCATAGTAGAAATGAGTAAAAATTAGCTTTGATTTTAAAAGTTGTATTTTCAAGATGATTAAAGGACCCATTGCAGTGCTTTTGAATTTGATATATAGTGAAAGCTTATTGGTTAAAACAAAAGAAAATCAGAAAACTTGTGCAAATATTACTAAATAATTGTTTAAAAAAGAAATACATTGAAGCAACCAATGTTGCCTCATGAATATTTCGCTTGTTTTTTTTTTATATGCTACTTTTGAACTTGACTCAATTGCCTGTGACGGTAAAAAGGTTTTACCAAACAAAGTAGGCTTTGTTTTTTCACTTCTTTGGTGTTATCACCAAATATATGTAATCTAGGATAACAAAATACATTGCTGAAGTTTAAACATGTATAATAGCATAATTTAGCTGCATTTGATGAAATATGTCAAAAGAAAAAAGTTATAGTGCTTTGAGATACTCCAATTTCGAATAATTTGTCATTTTTAATATTATCGTGTTTTCACATAATCTCAACATGAATTACCAAACTATAAAAATTAAATTACTTGCTTCTGCTTCAATTTTTTTGTGGAGTTCATAAAATTTTCATCCAAGTAATTCATATAGCTTTTAAAGCAGATCTGCATTTCTTTGCAACAAAAATTCTACTTAATTAGATTGAAAAAAAATAGGAACGAAATTAGAACGTTACCTACAAATGACACGAAAGCAAGGAAGGATCTAACATTACGATATTGACTTCAACTGAAACCTAATAATTTTAACACGGAACATGAATTTACATGTGAGTTTTTATTAAAATTACAACAAATAGTAGGTATGAATGTAACTCTTAACTTTAGAGATGCAATGAGTTTACTAATAAACTTGGATATTGAACCCACAAAAATTTTAATTATTGAATATACCTTTAACATTTTCACCAAGAATAATCTACACATAAATGATACAAGTAAATTACATGCAGTCGTACAAATAATCAAAAAATCAGCAAAACACGATACATCTACTCTAAAAGGAAGAAAGGAAGGGTCTGATGATACATCTTCTCCATTAATACTTGGAACATGTACTCTTTCTATAATGAAAAAAAATGAAACAATTTCTTTGTCTCTTTCTTTCTTAGTTGCAACGATTAAAAAGCTGCAACTAATAATTACACCATTCTATTTTCTTCCGGCAGTTAATAATTTTTTGACAATAATTTAAGGTAACTTATCACATCATTAATGGGTAGGAATTTTTTTTAATTTAAAATGGAGAAAAATACTCAAAAAAAAAAAAGATAAATAGAAATAGTGACATTAAAAACACACCACATCAACACATTCATATTTTTTTCTTTATATATATATATATATATATATATGTATTCATTTTTATTTAAATTACTCACCTATATAAAAATTATGGTAAGATTAAATGGAGGTTAAATGATATAAATATAAACAACTTCCGCGTTTTTATTTCTTTAGATAGGCTTTACCTTTTCAATTAATTCTTATTTGTATTGAATGTAGTTATTGCAATGTAACTTTACTTGTTAGTATATAAAATATCATAAAAATAGTTTTAGAAGGCAAAATGGTCGTTTAATATTTGATAGGTAAATATGATTTGAACGGTATTAGTCTTTCAATGTTTGAAGGTTATTTTAGTATTTTAATTTTTCACTTTTTGAATTCCCACTTATATAGTATTATTATTTATATTTATGTATTATTATTTATTTATTTATTTTAACTTTTCATTTTTTGACTTCCAGTTATATAGTAATAAATATATAAATATAATATGATATGATGAAATATTAAATTTAATTATGTATTTAATTATATTTTAATTTAGTGGAGAGGCGAAATGGTAATCTAACATTTCACTTTTTGACTTCTCACTTATCATTTATTTAGATAACATTAAATAACAACAATAATTAATTAAATGAGTTAATAAAATAAATTTAAAAATGAGAAAATAGTCACAAAAAAACACAAAAAAGAAAAACAGGAATGGGGACCTTAGAGGCATGTACGTCAACATGCCTTATATATATACATATATATATTGATTTATTTATTTTGTTATTTAAAAAATGAATTCCTTACGTTTAATTTTAATTTTTAGGTGTACTAAAAAATAGTTGTTTCAAAATACTTGCTAGTTTCAAAAATTCATAGATAAATGATCATGTTTTTTCGATTCTACCCTTAATACTTAAAGTCATTCTAAAATGTGAAAAAAATAATTATTGTATGTTTTCAAAAAAAATTAATAGAATTATATTAATCAAATTATCATCCTTATTAATTTTTTCTTAATGAATATGAAAATTTTATTCTAACAATTAAAATTAAATAAATATAATTTTTGAAGATCTAACAACTATAACTTTCGACTGCAATTTTCCGAAGTAAAAAAAATCACTGCAAAATTTAGATGTGTGTGCTATGATCTTATATCTGTATTTTGAACCCCTTCATATAAAATGAGAAACAATATATATATTAAATTGATTTTTATTTCCTTTTAAGAAACATTGGAGTACATAAAATTAATATATTAATTTCTTATTTCTTATTAATGGTTCGCAATCAAGAACAATTTAAAAATCCAATATGTCAATTTTCCCAACAAGTTCTAGCGTGAAAGTAAAAAGGAAAAATATGAGGGTTAGATATAGACTATTGAATATCATTTGTTTACTCTATTAAGTATACAATAATATAATAATAAAAGTATGAATAAGATAATGCTAGCAAAATAATAATATTTATAAGGGAGTAGATAGGTGTTTCAGTTTAGAATTCTACTCTGTTACTAGGAAAAGAGAACTCACTCGATCATCTACTAACTCCCTACAATAATTCTCGATCTCCATACTCTTTTATCTAAAGTCGTGTTCTTTTTAATATGAAAATTGCCATTTTCTGTATCAAATACAATTAACAGAATACTTTCTTTAATTTGTTTTGGGTATGCGATTAATTAATATGATTTATAGAGTGAGAGCATAAGGAAAATGATTTTGAATTATATACATTTCTTAAGGTAAAATGAGACTATTTAGAATCCGAGCCTATTTGGTCCACAAGTCGAGCCTTCTAAAACATGGTTTCAAGTTCTCCAAGCTGAGTGAGCTAAGTGATCCGCATTGGGGAGTTGTCCTTTTAATCAGTCGTTGGCGTTCTTCTTTATCGTCATTAATGATCAATGTTACAAAAACATCGTCCTGGAGGCAAGATCGAACTCTACGAGCCTAGTGTGGGGGCATAGACTTGAGGAGCCCAAAAGAGGGATTAAGGTAGAGACAGGAAGAAAGAAATGAAAGAAAGACTCAAAAGAAATGATAGGATCAATGGTCGACTCAAACCCTGTGATAAAAGGATAAGTATACACATATGAGTAACACGTCTTCTCATGAGTGATTCAGTTGTGCTTCTCAGGGGCATATAGATGGGACATGTTCTCTTATTTGTAGTCGTCCTATATGACTTGTTGATAGGAGGTCTGAATAATGATGTGAGTGATGGAGCAATGAGAACAGCGAAAGGAAGAGGTGACTCGATGTTGACGAATAAGGAAAGAAGAAATTATATAGAGACGATCGAGAATGATTAAAGAGCTTACGAAAATGTGAGGTAAAGTGAGAAACACAGAGTAAAAGGGGCTTATATCTGTTTTGGAAAGACGGAGATCATCATTCCATCTATAACTGGTGTCCGAATTGATACCCTTAAAGGTTGACACATGTCCGAAGCATTAAATGCTAAGGGATGCACATTAGTTCATTGTTACTGGAAGTCTTTTCATTGAATTTTCCTCTAAAAAAAACAACTCTTCTACTTTATAGGAAAAATTCAATAAATGCCCGAAAAGTGAACGGAGGAAAGGGGGGAGAGAGATGCAAAGGTGCTAACTTACTTAGCACATAAGCTTTTTCGGTGTCATTATATTCGTTCATAAAGGTGTCTCTGTTTTTTGTTGATTTTGTTCGGGAGTTACAAAGGCGAAGAATATTCCAATGACAAGTCAAAATAAGCACAAGAATGTAGTCATTCTTGAATAATCTGGGACTCTCTCCGTCAGCTACACAATCTATCACACAACGTCAAATAACGTGTCAGATATGAGTCATCATAGGAGGCGAGATTCACACCAGGCATTCCCGGAGATTTAATTTTAAATATATGTCTCTATCCCTCAGTTGTGCTCCATCACAATTTTCATTACTCACCACCCATTACTCTGAACTTATGTAACTTGAAGCTCAGCTTTCAAATAGTCACTTCCGGATCCCGATGACGTTGCGACAAAACTACTCCAAAGATCAGACCAATAATATTCGCCACTTTCGTTTTGTCAATAGTTTCTTTATTTACTATTCTCATTTATTATTTTAATCACGCTTAACAAATAATTTAATATTAATAATTTTATTATTTGATCATCCTAATGTACATATCCTTAAATCACATTATCAAATTCTATTGTTACTGGTGATTTAGGAGTAAAAAACATACTAACCAATTAAACTAAATTGATGTGTAATCTTTTTGAAAAAAAATCTAATTTTCTATACATCAATCTTTAGTCAAAACATAACCTTGTGGGATTTTTTTTAATTCTCTTTTTGCCAACTCTACATTTGTTTTGATTAAATATTAATTTAACTGACAGAATAAGCACATGTGAGAAATAGAATTATATATAAAAAGGAACAACAAGTGGAATGTGCCGAGGGAATAAAAGTGAGCATTGAAAACGTGGGAGAATCTTTTATTGGCTGTGTGATTAAAAGAAAACTTAATCACAATATCCAACTCATTCTCTTGTTAGATGTTTTTTTTTAAATTAAAAAATAAAAAATAGGTGTATGATATTCAAATTCATATTTGAATTCGATTAAATTTAGACTTGTATATTACAAAGCTTATTCTTAAATAATGCTTTCGACATAAATTTTTTACATTCTCAAAGATATAAACCAGAAATATTTAATTAAGACGAAGGAATTTGAACTATTACACCACAATAAGTGTGTTATTAAAAAAATTAGAACTTAATTCTTGAATTAATTAGGACCTAAGGAAATATTCCTTTAAATAGGGGTTATTTTAATGAATTCTAGTATTTTATACTGGTAAAACAATGTTTGTCTTGTTTATTTTAGATCTAAAAAATGAAGTTAGGTTGATGCTGACCTTGCATTTATTGTTTTTTTATTAATAAAACATGGCTCATACTCGTAGGTCTTTGAGGGAAAGTTAGAAATAACTTTAAGAAAAAAAATATATTAAAATCTGTATTATTAATTTGACTATTTGGTAATGAAACTTGATTCAAGTGATTATTATATTTATTTCAAAGCTTGATCCTTTAATCTTATTGGTTTTATCCCAAGGAATTGGACCTAGCAGGTGTTTGGATATGATTTTACTGAATTTAAAATAAATACATAAAAAATATTGAAGGTGAAAGTAGTTTTGTGGTATAAAAAATAATAATTTGAGATAGAGTATTCTTATTTGTTCTATTTTTGGTAGCTAAAGTTATGTGATACGTATTATTGATGAGAAGTTATAGGTATCACATGATATTAATTGAAGTATTTTTGGGATTGATTCAACAAAGAAAAGAAAGATTAGTTTTTGGAATCCTTCTTTTCTTCATGTGGAATTAAAAGAGATAGAATCAGATCGATTCTCAAAATGCCTTAATTTATTGAGGTTCGTGCAAAATTAAATTGGATATTAAATATAAAATTAAATATTGAAAAACTACTCACAGGGATGTAAATAGGGTAGAACCTATTTCTTTTTTTTTTTTTTTTACAAAATCTATTACCTGTCCTATCCTATTTAAATTTTTAGTAAAATAAGCTTTGCCTTGCCCATTTAAGTCTTTCCCCGCTGCCCCATTAAGAGTTTGCCCTGCCCTGCCCTGCCCCGCCTCCGTTGCCACACAAGTACCTCTCATTATGCTACACAATTTGTGTATAATTAACTATTGGCTTTTCTCTTCAAAATAATTAGATATTTAGATAATACCATCCTCAACGTATTTAGATTCAATATAAATTAATGTAGGTTAATTTATATATTATTTTATGCATAATAAAAAATAAAATAACTAATATACATAATTAATAATTAATTTAAAATTAATTCATATATTATTAATATCGACATAATTCTAACTGGAACGATCCCTTAGCCAATAGAGAAAATCTGTCAACTCTTTGGAAACTAAGCAGTAAAATCACAGCTAATACGCCAAAAAGGAAAATTTTAATTCTTCTAATTTATTTCCTCAGTCCCCAGTCACGCGGAAAGTGCCAGACTTTCAGCTGGGTTAGTATACCCGATAACCCATTAGCTGGTGCCGCCCAACTTCACACCCACAAAGCCCACCCGAGCCCATTTATTTATTATTAAGAGATCTGTTGGATCTACGTATATATTATTTTTTTTAAATTTTATTTGTAATTATATTAAATGTATTATTATTATTATTATTATTAAATTATTTGGTTTGGAGTAGAAATAATTAATTGCGACATAGAACCTTACATAAAATAATATGTATGATTTGGATATAAATATAATTAATCTAGTATAACTTATCTGAGATAATACGGTATTAGCTTGGCATGCGGTATTATTGCATTAAATTATGTGAAAGATAGAATGTGTAATACAAAAGATGTGTAATAGTAATACACGAATTTAATTATTTAAAAATAAAACTATTATTTAAAATTAATTAATCCATGTGTGAGATCCTTTTTTTATAACCATCGCATAAAAATACCTTCATTTATTAATGACATCGCACTTCCTCACAAATAATGGATTTATAAGGTTAGATGAGCAATCTTCTATCTAGTCCAGTAGAGTGGCTTGCCATTTTGGAATAATTCCTTAATTATTAATCATCACATAGACAATTTATATATGAGATTATTATTTATTGTGCAAAATATGATGCACGTGAACTCATAGTTTCTCCGCAAAATTTAATATTTTATATATTTAAAAAAATTGAGATAATATTATCTGTTGGCATTCATGTTTTAAAAGGGAAGAATGAAGCACTTAATTGAATGTTGAGTTATTTATCCGGAGGAATAGAAATTAATTCCCACTTAATACCTTTTTCTTCTTCTTCTTCTTCTCCTTCTTTTCGTAGTGGTACAACCTTATTCTAGAAATCCTAGATCCGTTTCTATTCCTATATTGTATTACTAATCTTCGCATAAGGATAATAACCTCGAAATAAAATTTGAAATTAACTTTATCCCATACTTGATTTGAGGTATTAACTCATCTCAATATTATTTATTCCATCATTTATATTAAAATAATGAGATTACTATTTCATATAGATAATTTAATATCGTTACATAAAATATTCTTACTTATTCCATCCCGCTTATCAAATGAGCCCATAATATCACATTTCATATGTTTCATTTCATACCAGTGATGAACCATTGAAAATCGGAAATTGTAATTATAAGTAATATAATACCATTGAGAGATTATTTAGGGGGAAAAAATTAAAGTTACATATTCCTTATATCTTAAAGTTTTTCTGGTCTAAAAGGTGGTAATAATAATATTTTCAATATTATTTGAAGTTATTATTACAGAAATAAGTGCATGTGTTTGACACTTTGATAGTGAAAGGTCAATTACAAAAGCCGGTGTCTGTATTGGCAACTGAAGATATATATAGACAAGAGTCAATATATATATATATATATATGTATAATTTGACGTTTTCTCCTTTCTTAATATAAATTATGTATTTTTGCTATTGTATAAGTCAAGGGTGTTCAAAACAAACGACCATGAAATTATCAAAATATGATGATAAGTCGAGATATAATGATATAACATAAAATAATTAAATTAATAATTATATCATGAATCAAAGACTCATGATTTATCATAAGATGTAATCAATCGGCAGTTTGGTAGATCTTATATCTTAAAATTGTATGAGATATAATATTAAAAAGGCCGAATTAGAAGGGTGCAAAAAAGGTTAATTGAGCTTTTCTTATTAAGTGTGTGTGTATGCGCACGCATGTGTATATATTAAATTTTTTTTTTTGGTATAAGGTTTTCTTTTTTCTTTGCGAATTCTCTCATTTAAATTTGTGATTCCACCGTTGATCATATGAACCGGCTTAACTTTTTCTACGATAAGTGATCAAATAAGTTCTCTAAAGTAAATGATTTTTCTATGATCAGTTATAATTTGAATATAAGATATATTCAGATTTATCCTGAATTTCTTACTTTATTTAAATTTGTCAAAATTATGTTTTATTTCAAAAAGATTTTTTGATGTAAAAAATCTCTTTCATATCTATTCCTTTTTGATTTTTTTTTTTGAACTTCTATAGATCGAAGATTCTTCATCTTCACAAAAAACACAATTATAGCATCTATATAGTTGTTTAAAAAGTCTTAATTAGAGGAAAATTATTTTGTTAATAGGTTTTGTATTTTTTATATTAGGTTTTTCAATATGTTGATCACTCGACCAACCATATTAAATTTTCTTTGATTTATCACCGCTAAATTTTTTGTAATTATTAATTTCTGCATTATACTATATTGTATCAATTCCAACAAGATATATATTTATGACTTTAAAGTTTGTTGAGAATATACCTTGAATAGTATGGCCTAATGGTTAATAAAGTTTGTTGGAAATTATGAGGTCCAGATTTAAAGTCTAATAGGAAAAAATATTAGATTCTATCTGCTCAAGTCTTAGTGGACCAAGTTATTCAATACATATATAGTCCTATTAAATTAATCGAGATGCATAGAAATCAATTCATAATTATACTTAAAAATATTTAGAATAAATCATAGAACCGATTTCTCCAATTCTTTACCCACTCAAGAAAATATTTCAATTTCTCATATTTTGTTGGTCAAATTTTTTGAAAGACATATATCCCTTATAGGAAAATAAATTCTTTAAAAAATGAGAAAAACAACTATCCTGATGAAAATATGATAAACAAGTTTCATAAATGGCATTCTACGTTAATTGTGTTTTCCCTGTCCTTCAAACATATCTTATTTTCACCCCACCCTCGCGCTTCCATTCCTGTCACCCTACACCACTATCCACAAGGATGATTCAAGAACATTAACAGCCTAATGCCAAAATCGGATGAAGGCCTTATACTATTAAAAAAATTAATATTTTCTTTTTATAAAATATATCTTCTAACTCTTTAGAACTAGCACTGTCTATCCTTCACCCAGTGTTTGAAATCAGAAATTCGTTAAAGATATTTAAGATTTAATAAATATATATGAAATTTTTTTTGATTTATATATTTAGAATAATTTTCTATATACATAATATAATTTTCTGATGAAGGATGTTCAGCTGGTCATCCTGAGATATATGTGGCTACGCCATTGCTTCTACCTCATATTATATAATATTTGTTTAGATTATATATAAATATTCTAGAATAATTTATTTTTAATTCCTATCAAACTAACCCTAAAGTAAAAAACTTTGACAATTTTTTGAAAAAGTTTGTTCCATAGGAGGGACCAATCACCAAAGTATTGACAAAAGTGGAAAACAGATGGTTTTAAGTGTTGTTTGATAACCAAAGCGGGACCAAGGCCCGGGCGCGTCTGCCAGAAATCAGAAAACCCAAACTGCAGCCAAAACCCACACGTGACAAAGGACAACCCGTTGGAGCCCGGTCTAAATTTCTAATGAGGTTATTGGGAGCTGTGACGTGGACATGGGCCCCACTATTTTTAAGACGCGCTCAAAATTTCAATCATTTTTTTTTCCCAATTTGCATTTGCATTTGCATTTGCATTCGAATTTGAATTTGAATTTCATTTGGATTTGCATTTGAATTTTTCATTTGCATTTAGGTGGGAACCAGTAAGACACACAAGTGGTGTGTGATGGAGTGAGAAAATAACAAAATTGGTCCCTTGATTTTTATGGTAAATTCAAAGTAGTCCCTTAAGTAGTATTTGAGTGATTTTGGTCCTTAAAATTTATTAAAAGTTAATATTTTTTGATTCCATCAAATATTTAAACTTTGTTGGTTAGATTTGATGAATATGTGATTTTTATTTTAAAAATTAAATCATTGAAAAAATTTCAGCAAATCGTAAAATTGTACTGGGCATGAAAAAATATAGAATTTTTTTATTTATTTTACTTGTCCACTGTACTAAAAATATATTGATTCTTAAGTATCATTTGAGTAATTTTAATCCTTTAAGTTTGTTAGTAAAAGTTACTTCTTTTATTTTAATTTTGACTTAACACAAAGTTTAAGAAAGTAAACTCCTGTTTGACCATAGATTTTGAAGTTGAAAATTTGAGTTTTTTGAAGTTTAAAGTTGTGTTTTGACATGCATTTTATTTGATCTATTTTTGAAGTTTTGTGAGTGAAAGACTCAAAATCCAAAACTGGGTCACACTAATTTTTGAAAATTTGAAAAATATTCGAAGATAAATGTTCAAAATTTATTGTCAAATGCTAAAATACGTAAACTAAAGAAGACTTTTGAATCTTGTGTCTTAAACTAAAAATACGTAAAATGTATCAAAATGTCCTTCAATCTTATATTTTTAGACATGTGATGAATTGGAATTAAAAGATTGCTAAAAAAGGAAGAGACATTCTTTTTGTGAATGCACTAAAAAGGAAAGTAAAATAAATAAATTGAAACGGAGGGAGTAATATCTTTTATTTTTATCAAAATTGAAAGAAAATGTGAAAAAAAATAATTAAAAATAGTGAAAAATTTTCATCAAATACCAAAAATTGCAACGCAAAAACTGTACCAAATATCAAAAAATAGATCTAAATAGAGAAAATTGCACTAAAAAAACTACACTAAATTCTAGAAAGAAACAAAAAATAACAAACACTGCAAAAAAATTTAATGTGAGTTCTCACTAATTTTTTTTTTTTTACAATTTATGTCCAATCGATGAAAAATTATTAAATATTTGACGGAGATCAAAATTATTAAACTTTTGACTAATTTAAAGGATCAAAATTATTTAAAACATACTTTAAGGACTATTTTGAACTTATTTTCAAATATAAGGGAGTATTTCTGTCATTTACTGTGTGTGTAGTGGACCATATTTTTGAAGATTTGACTTTGACCATAAACGCTGAGAGAAGAAAAAAATTGAACGCACCGAGAAGAAAAGTCTCACTTTCCTCATTGCTTCCTTCCTCTCTCCCCTTTTCCTCTGACTCATATATACCTGTGAACCCCCGAGTCATTTCTTCACAAAAAATACTCAAACAATAACAAACAACTCACAATTCTTCCAACTAATTCAATACCCCCTTTTTATTTCTCCTCTTGGATTTTCAAGTTTCTTGGAGAAACAAACCTTATCCATCTCTAAGGTACTGTTTGTACTCACAATTTATTACTTTTTTCTTTTCTTCTAGTTTGGGTTTTTGTCCTTTTATGGTAAAATAATGCTTATGGGTATGGAGTCTTTTGTGAAAATATCGAAGGTTTGAAACTTTCTCGTGATGGGTTTCAATTCTTGTTGACTAGTTGTAGTAAGCGCTTTATTGATTTTTGTTGAAACTTTTCAAGAGCTTACATGAGATGGGTTTCAAGTTTTATTGTGGTATTTTTTTTTCTTTTCTAATATGGGTATGCAGTCTTTTGAAAAAAGATAGAAAATTTGAAACTTTCTTGTTATGGGTTTCAGTTTTTGTTGACTAGTTGTATGTGCTTTCTTTATTTTGTTGAAATTTTAAAGAGCTCGCATGAGATCTCTTGTTTTGGGGGTCTTTTCCCAGATGGGGTTCATTTTGATTAAGAGAATTTTTTTTTTTCATATTTGTGATTCAGTATTTATCTAGATGTACGGTTTTTAGTTTTGGAGTTTGTGATTTTTTATGGGTTTAATTTAGTAGCAAATGTAAATCTAGGAAGAACTTTGATTGCTTGAAGAGTTACAGTCATTATTTTGATTTACATAGTTTATTACTTTTGGAAATTGTGATTTTATATGGAGTACCAAATCTAAATCTGAGGCTTCTGATGAACTTGCAGGAATTGATGTGCACTGGTACAAAGAGTAAACTTTGCCCTTTTGATCTAAACATGGATAAGAAAGATGGGCCTAGTAGAAATTGCTCAAAATTGCTTGAATTGTCAGCTTCAGACGATCTTGCTGGCTTCATATGTGAAGTTGAGAAAGGTTGTGCTGTTGATGAGTTCAGCTTTTGGTATGGCAGAAGATTTGGTTCGAAAAAGATGGGTTTTGAAGAGAGAACCCCTCTGATGATTGCTTCCATGTATGGAAGCACTGAGATTTTGAAGTATATTATTGGAACTGGCAAGGTTGATGTCAACAGGGCTTGCGGATCTGATGGTGCAACGGCTCTTCACTGTGCTGCAGCTGGTGGGTCGGAATCATCCATCAAGGTTGTCAAGATCTTGGTTGATGCTTCTGCAGATGTTAATGTTTGTGATTCCACTGGAAACAGACCCTGCGATGTGATTGCTGCTTATCCTAAGTCCTTAAGGAATTCAAAAAGGAAATCACTTGAGTTGTTGTTGAACGGCAGCTTGGCTGAGCTTGCTGAGCTGGAGGAAGAACAAGGAAAAACAGCAACCCAGGTGACGAAAGAAGGAAGTGAGAAGAAAGAATACCCGATTGATACTTCCTTGCCAGACATAAATGATGGGATTTATGGGAGTGATGATTTCAGGATGTATTGTTTCAAGGTTAAGCCATGTTCCAGGGCTTATTCTCATGACTGGACTGAATGCCCTTTTGTTCATCCAGGTGAGAACGCAAGGAGACGCGATCCAAGGAAGTACAACTATACATGTGTCCCATGTCCTGAGTTTAAGAAAGGTGCTTGTGCAAAGAGTGATTCTTGCGAGTATGCTCATGGTGTATTTGAGTCATGGCTTCATCCTGCCCAATATAGAACCCGCCTCTGCAAGGATGAGACCGGGTGCTCAAGGAAAGTTTGCTTCTTTGCTCACAAGCCTGAAGAGCTGCGTCCATTGTACGCGTCCACTGGTTCAGCTATTCCTTCCCCAAAGGCTACTCCAGTCAGTTCGATGGACATGTCAACATTGAGCCCTCTGGCTCTTGGTTCTTCGTCCATGTTGCTGCCTACTACTTCAACACCCCCGATGTCTCCTGCTGTGACATGTTCGTCTCCAATGGGTGGAAACATGTGGCAGAGCAAGGTGAACATCACCCCACCTGCATTACAGCTTCATGGTAGTAGGCTAAAGACATCTCTGAACGCCCGGGACATGGACTTGGACATGGAAATGCTTGGCTTGGAAAGCATCCGCACCCAGCAGCAACTAAGACAACAATTGATAGATGAGATGGCTGGTCTCTCTTCACCATCCTGTTGGAATAAGGACAATCGGATGGGGGATCTGAAGCCTACTAATCTTGATGATGTTTTTGGATCCATGGATTCTCAATTGCTGTCCCAATTGCAGGGCCTCTCTCCAAGAGTTACATCAACCACCAGCTCTCAGTTGTATTCTCCATCAGTTCCTCATTTGCAAGGTCTCTCACCTAAGGTTTCAAGTAACGGCTCCCAGATGCAATCTCCAACCGGGCTTCAGATGCGACAAAACATGAACCAATTTCAATCAAGCTATTCTAACATTCCTCAATCATCATCTCCACTGAGAAAGCCCTCAACTTATGGATTCGACTCTTCAGCAGCAGTGGCTCAGGCTGTCATGAACTCCAGGTCTGCTGCTTTTGCAAAGCGTAGTCAGAGTTTTGTTGACCGTAGTGGTATGGGTCATCGTGCTGTTTCCAATGGTGTTGCTAACTCTCCACCTTTGATGTCATCTAACATGTCATCAGATTGGGGCTCCCCCGATGGGAAATTGGAGTGGGGCTTCAATAGTGATGACACAAACAAGCTCAAGAGATCTCAGTCTTTTGGTTTTCGCGGTGGAAATGTTGCTCCAACAAGATCACCAATGGCACCATCTCATGTCAATGAGCCAGACGTGTCGTGGGTTCATTCTTTGGTGAAAGATGTGTCCTCCACCGGTACTGGGCTATATAGTTCAGAGCAGAAGCACGGTGGTGGTGTTCGTGACTCCATTCCACCTTGGCTGGAACAAATGTACATAGATCAGGAGCGGATTGTGGCTTAATCGACATCCCTGCCACACAATTGCTCTATAATTATTCTTTTCAAATTCTTATCCATATATTGGATATAAGTTTAACCATTAGTTTCAAGGGAAACATCAACATATCCCCAGTTTTATGGGGAAAGAAATGGATAGGGAGGATAACTGATCACATTGTTTCAACAATTAAGTGATTGAAAAAAAAAGGCATTTGTTATATTCTTATATTTTTTTATAATAAAATCCCTTTTGGGATTTTGTTCTTTATATTCTTCAAGGAATTGAAGTTGTATTTTCAATATAATTGAGCCTTTCAAAAGTATTCCTAAATTCCTCTTGTGCAGAATTGAGTGTGTGATTTCAAGTTAGGCTGATCATTAATACAAGTGTCTATGAATTATAGTCAGGATTGGCTGTCAAATGAATTATTCATTTCTGATATCTACAAGTCGGGAAATGGAGTTGATATTCTGAATAGTCTTTTCTGTTGTTAAAGTCAAGAAAAGCAACTCCATGTTTTCTGAAGAATTATTGGCATTTAGCTAATTAGCTTTATTTTTCTTTTATTAAGAGAGACTGAGGAGTCTTGTTGGTAACATACTTAGATAAATTTAAGTGGGGTACATCTATTCTTCATGAAAGTGGAATGACTATTCTTTACCACTTACTTGATGTAGTAGTGGTGGATGGAAATCAGCTTTTGTATGGAGTATTCTACACTCGAAGTGAAACTTTTCTCTTCGGGGTAATGGAATTTTTATGCACGAATTTCAATTAATCGGGCTTTAAAATGAATCGTGAAAATCAGATGGAAAACAAGAAAAGGGAATTATGATGAAATATGATTCCATTGTTAGCTATGTGAATCAAAGTGGTATGGCCTATTCAACTCTGGAAATAAGGCCTATTAAGAATCTACTAGTCTTTTTAGGCAAAATGCAAAATATAAATTAATTATTTACATATCGATCATTTCATGATCTTAGTATTTCTTTTTTTGTTTCTCAACTTTGCGCCAGGAAATTTACTTTGGAAATAAAGTATTTTTTTATTAGAGATGATTTTATTTTATTTATTTATTTATTATGTAGAGCGTGAAAGGTCTCAAATACGAGCCTGTAATTATTAATTTCTCATGATTTCATCTTATTTAAGATCTAGGGCTACTTATAGACGGGATTTATTCTTTCACTATTTATGTACAGCTTCCAAAGGAAAAGAGAGAAAATAGAGACAGGATGAGCAAGAAGATAAACAGAAAGGAACTTATATGTGGGATTAAAAAGAATATAAAAAGGTAGCTCAATATATTAAGTTTTCGATTTTTATTGCATGCGAGATGTGATGAAGGGCCGAATTATAATAATCTATTATTCATGGTCATTATTGTAAGAAAAGGCTGTTTTCATAATTGAAATATTAAAATTTTTAATCACGCAATAATAACTTTATCAATTACATCAAATCTTTTCTTCAAAAATTAAAAAGATATGATAATTATATTTGAAAATATGGTGAAAGGCATTTGAACCATTAATATTGCTGGTTGGCAAAATTCCATTATCTTTTTGGCCTTTTGGTTTGTGGGTTCCATTTGTATTGCCAATAGACACTTCACACTTGTTCTCCTTCTTGCCGCCCTTACTTTGTCGTATTCTTGTGCTTTGATATTAGATTCTCTTTCTCTATCTCTTTTCTTTCTTTCTTTTGTTTGGTTATCATACGTGTGGGTATGGTATGGTATAATTATAATATTTAAGATTTTGATCAACTTTAATTTATATATATTTATATAATAAAGAATTATAATTTTGATATTTTAAAAAAAATCTCAATTATATCATGCAAATATTTTATAGATGTAGAATTATATATGTATTCAAAAAAAAGGTACAAATAATTCTCTTTTATTAATCAATTACACAAAATAATATTTCCATCAAAAAATAAAGTAGTCAGAGTTTCCATATCTGAACATTTAATTTTGTATTGATACTAGGTTGTATGTATTATAATAATATATAAGAATTATTTATATAAATATATACTTCGATACGGTATTTAATATTTTAGTATTTTATTTATAAATATCGAATACTAGCTATATCAAATACCAAAAAAGTTTAATTATATATCATTTCAAATACCATAATACTAAAATTATGATATCAAAATTTTGCTTTCGGTATATGTCTATGCCCATCCCTAAATATGATAATACATATTCAGTGAAATCCGAAAAGGTCATGATGTGTGCTTAAACATTTCAAAACATGTATACAAGAAAAAGGCAATAATAAAGAAATTATAACAAAAATAGATAGTTTTAATATAAATATCGAAAGCACACCCAATAATCAAAAGTGTACAGTACTATTGGGAAAAAATGGTCCTTGCTAATTTGTAGTATAGCATTAATTGATTGTGAGGTGATGTTGATTTTCAAAGGTATAAAAATTTCTTTGAGTTTGGCTAATGTCTTTGTAGTAATGCACTATTAATAATGTTTCTAAATTCCCTTTGAAAAAATTAATTAGCCAGTTTCTTTTCTTTTCTTTCTTGCTTGTAAGAAACTTCATGTTTTTTTTTTGTCTGTAAATTAGGCAGTAAGAAGTGATATATTTTACATGAGAAAGTAAAGATGCAATTACAACTATTAGATAATTCTTATGTGTGTTGTTGTATACATTATACCGTATTATTTTAATAAATATAATATTTAAATAGATTATATTATTATTCATTGTTACATAATGTCATCAGCGGTTTAAAGCATAAGCTTATAAAAAGAATTGAGTGAGCTATCATAAAAAAAGTATGATAAAAATAAAATATAATTATTAATTTTTTTAATCAAATTTATACCATTCTAGACAATGGTGTCTAGCGGTTTTTTTATTAATAATAAAAATAAGAAATCCTCAACAAGGAAAAGTACAAGGAAGGAGTTCTAGACCTTATCTTACTAATCCTAATAAGGTAAAGAATAAGAAGAAAAATAAGGTAACGATGCGTTCACACTAAATCAGTATACATAAAATGATACTTTAATTTTTATCGTAATATAATAATAAATTTAACGATACAACATAATAAAATTAAAATAATAATTAAAATAAATATTGTATTTAAACTAATAATACAATTCAATATCATAGGTAATCCAAACAAGCTACCAAATTCTTGTTTTTTTAAAATAAAGAAATTATTTTCGATAAATTAATTTTAAAAAAAAGAAAGAAAGAAAGAAATCACAAATTCACAATACTTCCACTTTGACTTGGTAACTACCTTGACTTTGTAGTTTGAAACATCAAAAGAAATGAGTGGCACTAATCAAATTAAAGATTTAATAAAATTTTAATCTTAAAAATGATAGATAATTAAACATTATTTTTATATCTTTCTTTTACAAATGCATGCATACAAAAAAATAATAATTCAAAATTAAAGAATGAAAAGTTCTTTATTTGGGCGGTGGACTTTACCAAGAAAGTGTGCCTCTTTTGGTCAATGACAGGAGTATCCAGTTGGACAAATAAATTATTGATATTTAGAAAAAAAAAATTGTGCAAGAAAAAGGCTGTCAAATTGCCAAACTTATGAGCAAAATCCAAACTCTATAATTCCAACGTGTTAAGTCACAATTTAATACTTTAAATAAAGTTGATTGTGAAATGTTTTAATAATAAAATTGGTCTAGAAAAATTGTTGGTCCGTAGTTAATATCTTTTTCAATATAAGTTTTCGAATGATATTTCTAACTTAATATATGAATAGGCGAAAAGTGTAATGGCATGTCCATAATTTAGTAGGACTAATAACTAGAAGAATGAGCCAAGTATATCCTTCTATAAAAGGTTAAACTACACTACACAGTCTTTGAGTAAGAAAGGAGAAGGAAATATGAGTTTCTCGACTCCCAAAAATAGAAAGAAGCGGAGCGTTACACCAACAAACTATATATATATATATATATATATCAAGGCATTCTGCTTATGTAAGCAAAGGCAATCACTTAAGATAGAAAATTCAACCCTATCAAATATTGTTA
Organism: Datura wrightii; assembly: GCA_035772735.1. Classification (NCBI taxonomy): domain Eukaryota; kingdom Viridiplantae; phylum Streptophyta; class Magnoliopsida; order Solanales; family Solanaceae; genus Datura; species Datura wrightii. The sequence goes on along the minus strand of JASDFA010000023.1, from coordinate 73,627,798 downwards.
AGACGTTGTGCATTATATATAGTAATAATTGATCATTAGTCATAAAAATTTTAAATACTATAAATATCTTTTTATATATATAAAATGAATATGACTTAAATAATGGTTCGAAAATTATGTAGTTATGCACTTCAACCGTTAACTGTGGTGGCTATGTTTGAGAAAATAATTTTAGCATAAAAATTCATACAAAAAAGAATATAATGTTTAGTTGAATAGGTTAATTAAGGAAAATTTTCAAAAATATGCAGCTCAATATGATTTTTATTTATATAATATTATTCAATATTTTAATAATATATCAACTTTATAAAAATGTATAATCATGTATAAAAACTGTTTATATACAAACAATAAGAATTAAATCAGATAATACACTTAAAATATAAATTAAAGCGTGTAAATACTTCCGAACATACAACGTAATTTTTCCTAATTAAAAACTGTAATGTTAATACTAAGTGTTGGTTGGTCGTGCCAAGAGCAGATGATTCAGGCATAACTAGTGCATTGTTTGGTTATCAATATAAATTTATAATACAACAACAACATATCTAATATAATTTTATAAATAGGGTTCGACAATATTAAATAATACTCATATTAGAATATACGTTATTTTTTGTTAGATAGACTTGAAATTAGGGTGGGCATAATTTGGACCAATCCGAAATTCAATTTTTTTGGATATTTGAATTGTGGATTTTTGGATTATGGATTAGATTTCAGATTTCATTTTTAAAATTTATGAATCCCGAATTGGATATCGGATTTAGTATTATGAATTATTGAATATCTGAAAATTAAAAAATTTTATACCTTATATTTAACCCTACTCAATTACTCATATCGTATGTGTCCAATACTAATAACTCCAATTTTCAAGATCCAATAGATTAATACCTACTACCCATCACAATATTAAATTAATATAAAATTTTCTATTATCAAACATAAAAATGTAAAATATTTAATGAGTAAGTAAAGTTTAATACACAACATGGACAGTAGAATCACCTCAATTCTTATTAATTGTAGAAAGTTATAAATTTTAAAAAGTAAATTATAAGGTGGATTGACGTTGTTAATTGTTATAGTCTATCTAAAAAGCTCAAAGTCAAATAAAAAATTTGATAAATCCAAACCGATTAATCCAGAACCAAACTTAAAAGATCCAATCCAATCCGAATTTATTTGGATTGAAATTTTTTTAATTCGAAAATCGAATATCCAAATCAAAATTTTCATATCCAATCTGAAAGCCCAAACGCTCACCATACGTGAAATAAGATAGGTATTTTAAATTATAAAAATAAAAATGCACTTAAGAGTAAATATACGTTGTATTATTGTCCCCCGTAGTGTGACGGATGACAAGAGAGACCAGTTTGAGAAGTTAAGGCAAAATAGTATTTTCGTGACTGACGCGAGAAAGTGAGGAGGTTCATTAATGGTCTGATTTATGTAAATTGTAAAATGCATTTTCCAAATACATTTTATAAAAAAAGCAAAATATAATATGTAAATCGCATCCAACATACACGATTATATAAATCACATTTGCTAAATGTGTTTTATGAATCATTTGCGATTTATCTCAGAACTCGTGTTGAAGGAGTTTTAAGCTTAAATTAACACTCCTAAGTAGGGCTTTTGATGTACTTTTTGCTGTGAATCCTCTTGAAAAAGAAAAGTGCCTATTCAAAAACGCAGACACAAGTGGTGATGCATAGCTATCGTCAGCTCATGCCGCAAGCTATTAAATTAAGTCCCAAAATAAATTGAACGCCTTAATATATACCAATTTCTCTATAGAAAAAGCACAACTTCTTTCTATTTTGGGGGCCTTGGATTCTTGCAAGTTAAAGATGACGTTGTACTAAATCATCTAAATAATAATTAAAGTCAAAATGTGTTTTGAGTGTGGTAAAGTTTCCTAAATTAGGGTGATGAAGATGTCATTTTCTTCAGGTTGGAAATTAAACAATACAGCTCATGGATTCTAACAGCATTGCTTCTCCTTGTACTCATGAAATTCGTCGTACTGCATAAAGTACTAGTAGCCACATGTAATATTTTTAAAAATTCAGAATTTCGTGAGTTAAAATGAGCGTAGTCTCATTATATATTTAGAACTACAATCAAATCTCATTGTGATAGTCATTTATTGTAACAATATTTCATTATAATGGTTTTATTTTTTTTCAGAATCGATTTTTCAAGTTATATTTAATTTCTTTATTAACGGTATTTTACCTATAATAACACTGATTTCAGTATAGCGGTACACTCTTTGTATAAATATTCCTCCTCTATAATAGTCATATTCAAATATTAAGCAATAATATTTTGTAAGAAATATTATTATGTATAAAAATAAATATTACAATATTTATGTTAATCGTCATTAATGTCATGCATGTAGTAACTTTTAAGTACGAATATTATATTAAAATAGTGTCCATTAGTTATGATCGTAACTTCACAAGGAAAGACTACTCGTGTTTTTCTTTTTTTTTTTTTGATTAAATTGGTTAACAAATACATTTCTTTTTGGTACACAAAATCATTAAACTAGATTTTTGCGTACTTTAATTTTATCTATAACAACTAAATGAGATCTAAATGTTAAATATCAGTATAACGAAATTTGATGATATATAGTAATGTTTCAAAGAGACTAAAAAAGAATAACAAATTAAAATTGTGCGAATAATAAAAAGAAATGTGATTCTATTTAAGGAGAATGGAAGTAGCACAAGTATAAAAATATTTCTTAGTTAAATCCGATTACAGGAACATCAACTTCGTCAAGTACACCAATAAAATTGTGCTCAAATAATATGTATTTATGAGATTTCGAATTCGAGTTTTTAGATGTGAATAAAATTGGTCAAGTAAATTTGATGGTCAAGTTATGTACTTTGACTATTTGCACACTGTTGAATTTTATGAGATTAATAAGGCGATTTTAATTTATATATATTAATAATTTAAAAGAAATTATATTATTAATATTAATTTATTCAAAAAATATTTATACGTAATTATTTTTATAAGAAAAAAAATTCATAATTTTAAAAATAAGGCAAATGCCCACTATAACATATAAAAATAAGTTGTTAATACATTTGAAGGTTTGATTTTTGAAAGCTTTGTTGGTTGAAATTTGTAAAGAATTAGTTCCAAATTATGGACCATAAGGTAAGGATGGGCCCATATAAATTGGACTGAGTTTTCAACTTCATTGCTAATGGATTGGATCAACTTGTGGGCTGTATAGTAGAAATAGAGCCCACTGATCAATTTTGTTATTGAAAAATAATTGAAAATTTACTTGACATAACAAATATATGCCCTGCATTTATTCGAAATAGCGAAAGTTTAAGAACATTACAATACATAGCAAAAATTTAAATTTTATCTGTTTTGCTTTGTATTTGTTCGGTTGGAGCTATATCAATTTGATCTGTATCAGTGTATCCATTCGCTTTGTATCTGTTGTATTTGTTTGCTCTGATACAAAGCGAATCGATACACTCTATCGTGAGTTTTTAAAAGTAAACTATTTCTACCTTTTGGTAATTACTCAAACTATCGCTATGGTTGATAATTAGGACCCAAAGTACTGCTATTATTGAAATTTTATTTCACAAAAATTCAAATTACACATAAAAATTTCATGATTATATCCTAGAATTTTATATATGGAATTTGACTTCATAATTATTTTTTTTAAAAAAAAGTTTATTAGACGTAAATTTCGCCTGATAATGTAAGCCTCGTTAACTCAAATTAACAAAAAAAACTAATTATAGATGACCATAAATAAAAGATCACCCTTTGTGGTCAAAGATGTTAAAATGACTAATAAGTGATGAAATTCTGAGCAATTGTAACTTTGAACCTAAGTCATACAAAGTGAATGAACCATCATGGGTTATGGTTGTTGCAGTGAAATGGTTAAGATCTCTTCATTTTATTCAGATTAGTTAGGCTCTAATACAAATATCGAATATCGAGTAAGAAATCGAAAATAAAAAAATACAAAGTGAATGTTTATGTGAAATAGTTTGATTCAACAAAAAATTTAAACAAAAAATGATAATCTTTGCCACTTATGATCTTAAACATGATATAACATTTGTATGATCATAAAAGTTTCTCATTAAGCCAAAAAAGAAAAGAAAGAGAAGCTAATATTTATATATTTTTAAATATAAAAATATATTATTTTTTTTTAGAATGAATTAATTAGTAAGGAATTTAGTGTGGTAACAAAGTTTACATTGGCAGTGGAAAAGATTGAAGAATTATATATAGTGTTTACAATGCCTTTTGTGAATAATTATAAGAGTTTGATTCAAAACGAATAATATCATTTCGTATTAAAAACATCTTTTGATTAATTTAGTCCAACAACATGCACAAGAGACATTCTAGGTAGCTTGAAAACACGTATACATAAAAAGAAGATAGCTCCGGTAGCCATAAATACTCAATCATTTGTGTGCCGCATAAAAACCATTAATCATGGTAATAGATTATATGAAATTTAGTTTGAGAGGAACGCCAATTGATAATGGTAATCGACCACGTGGAGTTTAGTTTACGCAAAAAATTATAAAAAACAATAGAAAACATGTAAAAATTATATTTGAATTAGTTTAGCCTACATAAAGAAATAGTGTGATGTTATTTTCCCTTAAAAATGGGTAAAATTCTATTTTGTAAATGTCTTTAATTAATTTAGCTTGGAAACGAAGGGATGTAATGGGTCATCCATTAAACTCTCAAGTGAAAAGAGAAGAAGACTTTAGGTAAAAATTATACATAGATATTGGATTATACTGTGTATAAAAATTATGAGAAGTGAAAAAATATTGTAATGTGTAGTGAGGTGGGAGCAGTGAAAAAGAAAGTTAGAGAAAAAAAAAATATATGTCAAGTCTTCAATTTACTTGTTATAAAAGAGAGTAATTTTATGTTAAATGAAGTGTTTTCTTGGTGAAGTTTTAGACTCTTCAGTTAATTCGAGTTGTTTGAGTTATACGACGTTGTCGGACTATAGTATTCTTAAGGGGACAAGTCAAGAGTATTATTATTAGAGTTCAGCACCGAAACGGATAAAAAAAAAATTAAAAGTTTCAAAACGAACACTGAATTTTTCAGTATAACGAACACCTCGTAGTCTCAGCAACAAGGTTCTCATAATTTATTTTTAAAAAAGAATTTCACATGAAGAGACCTCGTTGCTGAGGCCCGAGGTCCTCTTTTTTTTTTTCCCGACAACATTGCTCCATTATCAAGCAAATGACATGCAAGCTTTTTTTTTTTCTTTTTAATTTTGTTTAAATAACTCAACTGAAATTGAAAAAGAAAATTATTTATAGAACCTACACGTCGTAAATAATTATAAAAATAAAAATATTTTTCATAATTAATTAATTTTCTTACTTATTAAAAAAATTAATAATTGTTAAATTAAATCTATCGGCAAAATTACGCCAGTTATTTCTAATAAGCAAAAACATTAATCAATTACAAGAAAAAATTTGTAACTAATAACTTATTACTTAATTAATTTTGTCCGTTTCGGTACCAGATACTCAAGGTCTTATACCTACTCAGGAGTAGATCTACTAAGATAGGAAGGGGTATCATGGAGTCCAATACCGAAACGGACAAAATTGATAATTTAATAAGTTATTAATTATAATTTTTTTTTTGTAAATGTTTTTGCTTATTAAAAATAACTGGCGTAATCTTGCCAATAGATTTAATTTAATAATTATTAATTATTTTTAATAAGTGAAAAAATCAATTAATTATAAAAAATATTTTTATTTTTATAATTACGACGTGTAGGTTCTATAAATATTTTTTTTTTCAATTTCACTTGAGTTAAACAAAATTAAAAAGAAAAAAAAAAGAAGCTTGCATGTCATTGGCTTGATAATGGAGCAATGTTGGCAAAACAAAAAGAAACATGGCAACGAGGTCTCTTCATTTAAAAATAAATATCTTTTTAATGAACCTCGCTGGCTGTTTTATAGCCGGACTCATTATTATTACTGGATCAATGAAGATTATACCACAATTAACTTGAATTTACTTAAGGAGAGCGAAGATATGCAACTCTGAACATTTATTTATTTATTTCATTTTGTTTTCAACTGTAATTTATGATATACTTATCAACAAGGAGTTTCAATGAAACTAATAAATACATATTATATATTTGAATAAAACACTTCTAGCACTTAGTTAATTATTTTATATTCTTACTTTATTAAATTACTTAATCATGAGAAGTTGAATTAATTTGCTAAAAGTACATTGCGGCTAAGACCAAATATGCTTTTCTTCAGCCGAATATTTTACCTCATGCGACAAAGTAATTATACAAAATATATTATTATTGTTATTACACCATGCGACAAAGTAATTTATCAAATTAATTTGACCCTAACCTTAATAATTGCTTAATCGTGGCATCAACTCCCAACCCCTAAGGCCCTAACTACCCCTCACGTCGAATAATATTGTTGGTGACAAAAATATTAATAATGCGCATGCAACTTCTACATATTTAATTTAATTCATTGGCAAAACAACGTCATTTCCAAGTTTTTCTATTACATCATATTCTTTTGTATTTAATTTCTTTGTTTTTAATTATTTGAATAATTTTGACGAATTAAAAAATATGAGTATATTTTTACGGATAAGATAAATAACATATTTGATATTGAAATATAAGTACGTGTATTTTATGGCCGTGCAAATCATCAAATTATGAGGGATAGCGAAGTCAAGCTGTCGTCTATAGGCGAAGGGACGAAAGCCCCACGAAGGCCTATGCTACAGTTAAAAAAAAGGAAGGTTGAGATTATGAAGTCACTTAGCTGTATACTATACAAAAAGAAAGACGTCGGTATGGAGTCAATTATGACAAGTCGACCGATCCATAATAAAAACACTTGTAGATAAAAGCCATTTGTCGACCCGTGATCTCATTCTCAATGCCGTTTAGGATGTCGATTCGATATGATTCCTAAGTAATTCAAGTACAATTAAGTTGCATATTCATAAAGTCATATCAATATTTGCATTTATTTCATCCTTTGTTTGTAACTTTAAAGAAGGACAATTTAACATGATTTATGACTAATTCAATAAGATTTTCAGGTTGAATTTAGTACTATGTCATATCGATCTACAGTGAGTTGTATGTCACGATTTTAAGATGTTTTTTTTAAAAAAGTATTTCACTCATGATATTTCATAAAATAGTTTTTAAAATAAATTTATTAGGGTCAAATAAAGATAAAAAATTTTGAGCAACCGATATAATAGAGCAACTTTAAAAATTAAAAAAGAAAAATCATTATCCCTTCATGCTCGTTCGAAGAGATGCCAGGATTTAAATCCCAGCATAAACAAAGAATTTTAGATAATTTTTTCACTGAGAATTATTTGATACATATATTTGCGGTAACAAGTACCCATTAACGAATTTAAAACTTCGTAACTTTAACTCATATCTTATATTTATATTAAAACTCCACTAAATATATATAAATAATTTATATGTAAATAAGTTAACAAGAACTTAGTAACATTCTTTTTTTAGAATCTAAAAAACCTATAAACTCAAAACACCCAAAAATACCAAACTGAATCTTGTTATTATTTTATTTTATTTTTAAAAAAAGTAGTTGTTAGTTTTCTGGAATTGGGACAAAGTAGTTTTAAACAGATAGAAGGTGAGAAAGACATGCCTCCAATCACAGATGCTCAATTTCAATTTCACCAAATATCATTTAAACAAAAAAATTAAATTATAACAGAAGATACAATACTCCATATTTTAGGTATATTTCTTTCTCTATAATTACTATTTTCACCTGTAATTTCTTTTTTTTTCATCAGAACTTATATCCTGTGTCGGAAGAATAATTCAAAGTGGTTGGAAACCATAAAGAAAATGCCACTCTTTTTCTCCTCCAACATGAAACAAAACTGCAGAAATGGCCTCAAATTCAACAATCTGTCCATATGCATAGTAGTTTTCACCCTATTCCTCTTTGGGTTCTTCATGTACAGTGAAGATATCAAGTCCAATATCTCCCAATTCCAATTCTCAACACCCAAAATTCAAGAATCTTCAAATGGGGTTCAAGAAAGTTCCAAGAGTCTTGGAGAACAGAGCAGAAATTCCCCTATTTTGACACATTCAAGAACTGAAAACGAAGAAGAAGAAGAGGAGGAGGAGAAAATTGAATTGCCACCAGAAAGTTGTGATCTTTTTACAGGGAAATGGATATATGATAATGTTACTCACCCAATTTATAAAGAAACAGAATGCAAGTTTCTCACACAACAAGTTACTTGTTTGAAGAATGGGAGAAATGATTCTTTGTATCAGAACTGGAGGTGGCAGCCCAGAGATTGTTCTTTACCCAAGTAAAAAAAAAAAAATCATTCTTGAATTCTCAGTTTAACTTCTTCTTTTTTTTTTTTTTTAATGAAAACCATATTTGTGTGATTAAATTTTTTTCAGGTTTAGAGCAAGATTGCTACTTGAAAAGCTGAGGAATAAGAGATTGATGTTTGTGGGAGATTCATTGAATAGGAATCAATGGGAATCTATGATTTGTTTGCTTCAATCTGGGGTTCCTTTCAGCTGGAAAAAATTCAAAAAGATTGGCAATTTATCAGTTTTTATGATTGAGGTATCTATTGATTCTTTCTTTCTTTAGTTTTTTTAGCAGCAACATAAGCTTTTTCAAGCTATAAATTTGTTTTCCCCTCTAATCATTCGGTATTCAAAATTTAGAACTAATTAAATTGTGTGCTAGAGAAAAAGACAACATAATAGAAAAGTAAGATCCTCGAATTAACCACGATATGAGGTCAACTAGAAGGAATTGTGACGAATGCAGTAATTTTGACTCGCATCTCTTAAAAATCAATTAAAAAGTATAAATAATTAATTTCAAACTCAGTAAATTAAATAAGTTATAATAGAATTTCAGAACTTGAAAGTGGAAACTTATAAAGTTTAAATTTTGACTTCGCTCTAATTACACGAAGAATAGATAATCAACAAAATGATTATGTTTTGGTACAAGAGGAAATCTCCTTTTTTGTGATGTTCAGACACTAATGATACTTCATCAATTTTACTACTAATGAGCATAGGATAGTAGCTTTGACTTTTAATTGCATGTTAAATTAATTATTAGCAACACTTAATTGGATAACCTATAAGTTAAAACATGGATTAATTGGTTGTTTAATCCCATTAATTTTCACCTATTAATTAACTTGTGAGTTTGCTTATCTCTGTTTGCAAGTTTCCTTTATTAGTTGAAACAACTGTCACCACCCTAAAAAGTTCCAAGGTTAAAATTTGTTAGTACTTTTTTCTTTTTTTATTAACTAAAGGAGGTAAATAGATGGGGCCTAGTCTCTTTTTCTCCTTTTTCTCTTTATTAGTAGCATTAATTTAATTATTTAGTATTTAAATAGTGTCTTTTGCTTCATCTTTTCTATTACTATATGTTGTTTTATTGGCTGCATTTATTTTGTCACTTTATTATTATTATTATTCTTTTCTTTTCTAGCTTGTTTTGGCAATGCATTTTTGTTCTATCAAAAATTTATTAGTCTATTATATAAAAATAAAGATAAATTTTATGCATATTTTATTTTTTTTAAGCTCTATTTATAAAACACGAATAAATATTACAGGATTACAATGCCACGGTGGAATTTTATTGGGCCCCATATCTTGTGGAGTCAAACTCGGATGATCCAGCATCGCATAGTATTTCGACCCGATTCATCATGCCCGAATCCATAGGAAAACATGGGAATAATTGGAAGAATGCGGACTATCTCATCTTCAACACTTACGTTTGGTGGATGAATGATGGCACCATGAAAGTTCTGTAAGTATAATTCTTCAGAAAAAGAAAACAAAATCACTACATCTACTTGTCTTATTTTAATCAGATATGAAATTTGAAAAAAAGAGAGATTTTTTTAAAATTTTAAATTTAAAATATGTATAACATATTAAAATATGGAACCAAAGTTAGGATTTGAAGATCTGGATTCAACATTTTGGTTACTTTGAATTATTGAGTTCTAGATTAATAATTTATTGATATTAAATGAATTTTTTAAAATAAATAAAGGGTTTCAATCAAAATTAACGAGTTCTCTACTAAACTCACATTTTTTAGCTCCGCCCCTGCCCAAATATCTTTTTCTTTTTTTTGTCGGTATAAAAAAAGAATAATATAATTTTATATTTTAATAATAATTGAAATTTAAACTTATCATTTTATCGCTAATAAGATAATACGTAATCACACAAATATCTATAATTTATTTTAAATTATGAGTTTCAAATTTTTTTTTCTATTCTTAAACTTCGTTTCTAGTCTAACACCTTTATATCAATTGAAACGAAGAGAATATTAATTACATAGAGAATGATACTTTTATTGAAATATAAATTCTTTTAAAAATTAAGACACTTAGAATTGAAACGATAGAAATAGTAAAAGAAAAAATAAAAAAATAGTCAACTTCATTTCTTATATGTAATATTTTAACATTATTTTATTTTTATAATTTATTTTTGATATAGACGAGGATCATTTGATGAAGGATCGACAGAATATGATGAGGTTAAGAGGACAACAGCTTATAAAAGAGTTATGAGAACATGGTCCCGTTGGGTCGAAAACAATGTGGATTCCAATCGGACACGTGTCTTCTTCATGAGCATGTCACCTATGCACATCAGGTAATCTCTTATCTCCCTTTTATTTATTGATTTTTATGGAACTTGTCAGTTAATACTCAACAAATAAAAATAAACGAATGAAGTAATAAAATAATCGATCTTATTTTATCTTTTAGGCTACTAATCTCAATCTTTATTAACGGTTATCAATAAGCTATAGTTATTACTCTCTTTGTCCCAATGTATATGTCATATATATTTTTTTTAGTTAATTCAAAAAAGAATATCGTATTTTTTTGGTTTAAAAATATTCAACTCTAAACTTTTGTTCTTAATGAGGTGATTTATAGTCATACAAACGTGTGTGTCTTGTTTTAGGCCATAGGTTAAAAAAAATTTCTTTCTTAATTATTTTGTCAAGTCAAACACTGACGCATAAATTTAGATGGAGGAATTATCATTTGTGTGACTTCATAGTGTAAACATATGTTACTTATCTTTCATTTTAGGTTATGAGTTGATGTTACTAAATAAAATTATCTATAATAACCTTTTAGATGACCATGATCATCGTATAATGAATATCTTTTATACCGTTGATGTATAAAACTTGAACGCTTTTGTTTTAATTCTTGGTTGATGAACAATAACTCTTGCAAAGTGAACTAATAATGAAAATGCATGAAACAGGAGTAGGGATTGGAGCAATCCAAATGGGATAAAATGTGCAAAGGAGACAACACCAGTACTCAACATGTCAATGCCACTAAATGTTGGGACAGACATGAAGCTATTTGCTATAGCATCAAATGTGACTCAATCAATGAAATTCCCAGTATATTTCATGAATATCACACGTATATCAGAGTATAGAAAAGATGCACACACTTCATTGTACACCATTCGACAGGGCAAGATGCTAACGCCGGAGCAGCAGGCTGATCCAGCTAAGTATGCTGATTGTATTCATTGGTGCCTCCCGGGATTGCCCGACACGTGGAACGAGTTTTTGTATACTCATATAATGTCCCGTTCTTGACGTTTTGTAAATTCAAGAACGATAATAAGAATTGAACCCGCGCATATTATGTGAGAAAGTCTCATGGATACCAGTTGCCTATATTTTTTTGTTGGTTCTTCTTAGTATTAGTTGATTTAGAGTTGGGCTATGTGATTTTGTGCTCATTTGGGCCTACAAAATGAAGAAAATTACATGCAAATTGTAAGTATATACGTAGCTGAGCCAGAAACTTTTGTCCTGTTTTCATTTTTATGTGAAATGTCATATATACCTAGAACTTGTAGACAGGCCCATCTAGCTACAAACGTATTTAATATGTTACTATAATAAAGAGAAAAAATTAACTTTCTTCATTTTAATTTATTTGTCTAGTGATTTGACGCAGTTTAAGAAAATAAAAAAGACTTTTGAATTTTGTGATTTTAAATTAAAGATATGTAAAATATACCAAAATATTATTTAATGTTATGGTGTTAAACATGTCATGTGGAAAGTTAAAAATTAAAGAATCATCAAAAAAAAGAAAGAGATATTCTTTTTGAAACGGTCTAAGAAGAAAAGTAAGACAGACAAATTGAGATGAAGAGATTAACTTTTTTGTTTGTTTGATAATAAAGCAAATTATAAAAATAAATAATAAAACAAAAAGAAACAACCAATCAGTGAAATTAAAAATTAAAATTTTGACAAGAGTTTGAAGATATTAAAAAAAAAAAAACTTAAATCTTCAGTTATAATTTTTTTAGAGAAGACATTGCATTACTTACAACTCACCTAGCAACCAACATTCTATATCCACATTAATTTATATATTATAATGTGAGAGGGTAAATATTTATCTCAATTTTGAAATTTATATTAGATATATTCCTAGCTAAAAGTTGATGCATATAAATCTCTATCGTATAATAAATAATATATATTTTTATACCTTCTTTGTCAACAGACGTATATTACCCAATTTAAAAAATAATTTTAAAACTGATTTGTTAATTCAAAAAGTGTCACATGAGTTTAAGAAAATTACCTCATATAATTTTTTTAATCCCTCCATACTCGACCTAAATAAAAAAATAAAGAAATCCATTTTACTCCATCATAAAATATGTTTGAATTGGGATTAAATAAAAGAAGATTTTTTATTTATTTATTTGGGTCGGGCGGAGGGATTTAACAAAAAAGTGAGTTAATTTTTTAAAGTAACATGATATTTTCAAAATTAAAGAAATCAATTTTTGAATTATTTTTTTTAATTCAGTCTATCCATCATTTATTAGACAAAAAATATATATACATACATTCTTGTTTAGGGACCAAGTGATTGTTCTCAAAAGATACTTTTTTTTTCTATAAAACCTCATAGATTTTTGCATTGATTCACCAAAATATATATATATATATATATATATATATATATATATATATATCACTATTTATAAATAACCAAAAATAAATAAATAAGAAGAATATGTTATTTTACTTATAGATACTAAACTAAAAGGAAACTAAATATTCGACCATTGATGTAGAATCTAAACTCGAAGGGAAAGTAAATATTCTAAAATGTTTTTAAATTGAAAAGAAAGTAAATATTGTAATAATGAAGGTAGGTCATAACGTTGAAGAAAAATAAATTTTAACCGATCGATATAAGATATGATTAAATCATCTCAATTTTCAAGATGTTATTTGTATGACCGCATATTCATTTAATATTTTTTTTAGATTCGTCGATTTTTTTTTAATCTCCTACCCTGATTTCTTACCTATTTTGGGACGGATTTATTTGAAGTACCGTCTTATCACTTTGAAGACGATTTCATTCTGATATTTGAATTCAAAAATTTTAATTAATTTTTTTTTAAAATACTAATGATAACACATTACGACTCAAACATCTCAAATGGTGAAAACAGTTGATCCATATGTATGGTCTTCTTTTTAAAAGTTCGCATGGGTTGCAGAAAAGTTAAAGATAGTCAAAATCTAAAATTTCTTTTTTTAAAATTTATTTTTCTAAAAACTTTTTAAAAATCACTAATGATAATCCCCAAATATTTTTTCTTTTAGGAAAGGTAATACATGTATACTAGTCATTTTTGAAAAAAATCAAATCAAAATCAATTTTTAGTGAGATTTTTTGCCATGCTTATTTCTTATCTTGGTTCTTATCCCTACAGTTAGATTACAGGGAAAAAGGTCAAAAATATTCCTTTACTTTAGTATATTAACTAATTTTACTCCTGATTATACTATAGGTTCAAATATACTCTCGCCGTTAATAAAGTAAACAAATTGCCCCTCAATTGGATGGAATCCCCCAAATTGACTTAAAATACCCAATTTCAATTAAATTATCCCGTTTTTCCTTTAAATTTGAACCGAACCCACTAAACTAAATAAACTCATTAGGATTTAATTGTTCAAAACAAAATAAGTTTTCAAATTATTCAAAGAAAAAGTCTTACAAATAAAAGGAGATCGATCATATAGTTATTTCTCTTCCAAAAAGATTAGAACAAACAAAATAGAAATCAAATATTTGCCAAATTTCTTTGTATTAAGAACGATGAAGCCTAATTTGGTAAATATTTGATTGCTATTTTGTTTGTTCCAATATTTTCGTAGGAGAAATAATTCTATGATATTTCCATACCGAAGATATATTTACGAAGTTTATTCAATTTTTTTATTGATTGACATTAACCCTAGACCCTTGCCCCGAGAAATAAATTAATACTTTCTACCTCCATCATGGACTATTTACATTCCAAGACAACAAAAAATGAGAAATCATTTTATTTTTAAGACTTTTTCGTTGAATAATTTTTGAGAACTTGTTTTACTTTGAATAATTAAATCCTAATGAGTTTATTTAGTTTAGTGGGGGCAGATTCGAATTTAAAGAAAAAATAGGTAATTTAATTGAAATTGGGTATTATAAGTTAATTTTGGGGATTTCATCAAATTGAAGGGCAATTTTGTTTAGTATGTTAAAGGTGGGGGTATAATTGACCCTATAGTATAACCAGAGGCAAAATTAACCAATATACTAAAGTAGAAAGGTATTTTTAACCCTTCTCCTTAGATTATACGAAAAATGGTCAATTTTTCGTGAATAATTTTTTTTAAAAAGTCTTTTGCTTCCTCGATAAATATCTTGAGAGGAGATATTATATGTTTACAACTAATATGTAATATATATTTTTATTTGCTTGCTTAAATTTTTAATCACTTAATCATAGGCTGAGTTTTATGTATTTTGCATTTGATGTCAATTAAAATTGTAAAATAAGTTTTTTATCTTTATATATTCATTTAGTTTTATACTCCTTTCCATGTAAATATAGTGAGTCCGACACCGAAAAGGTAAAAAAATAATTCAAATCGTTTAAAACAGATAAAGAAATTTCAGGTGCTTAACTAAAACGGTCATTTTGTTGAACCTCTAACAAAGTTCATAATAATAAAATAAAATAAAATAAAATACAACAACATATATCAAATATTAAAATACAAACACTTGAGAAAAAATATTATAACCAAGAAGGAAATAATAAAAAGATAATAAACCATACTCATTTTGCCTTGTTATGCTCTTCAATTTTTGAGTTAAATTGAGTAAATCTTAATTTAAAATAAATATCGAGCACGAAATTTTTTTATTCGGAATATGTCTAATTTTTTTAAAAAAATCAATGAATTTTCTTTGGTACATAAAAAGCGTTTTACATCGTAATAAAACTTTCCATCACAAATTTAAACTAACTGAATTCTAAAATAAGTATAAAATATTAAATGAGAAATAAAAAATAAATAGTAACCCTTTGTATGAATGATTATCTTTCCATTTTACCTTCTCCATTATTACGGTATATATATATATTGGACCTGCCAAATATATTCTCTCCATTTCAACATGAATTACTTTAGGTTAAAAAAGGACAAACAATAATATATGTCTCATAAATAAATTTTTGTCTTAAATATAAAAACTCCATAAAAATATAAAATATATATACACACACACTTGTCATGCAATAGTCTTCAAACCATATAAAGGAAAACTCACAAACTAAATAAAAATAATTTCTCTTAATTATAAGATGTCTTCAAAAAATCATTTTATGTTTGGTATTTGCCTAGTGATTTTATTTGTAAATGGAGAATCAATAGATTATGGAACAGCTCTTACAAAATCTTTATTGTATTATGAAGCTCAAAGATCAGGAAAATTGCCTTATAATCAACGTGTGCAATGGCGTGGAGATTCAGCCCTTGAAGATGGCAAAGACCAAGGGGTAAGTAAAATATTATCTCATCGATCGATTCAAAATTTAAATTTTATTTTTATTTGCGTTCGAAAATTTTAGTATATATAGCCCATTTGATTATTTACTGTGGAAACAATTATTTGTACTTGGAAAAAAAAGAAAAAATTAATTCTTATACAATGAATTCAATTGAATTTATTATTTTGGGCTTAATCCATAAGTACATTGTCCAAAAAATAAATATGTTTGTATGCGTTTCTCTCTACATAAAGATACATAAGCACAAACACCAATAATTATATATGTCACATTCTCAAACAAATTAGAATCGGCTAATACCGGTGAGTTCAAGATTTTGATTTTATGAGTTCAAAATCTGGATTCATATGAACTCATAAGTGTGTTATTTTCGTTGTTTTGGTTATTATTATTTGTTGTTGTTATGATTCTTTTTTATATAATTTATTTTTTCATTGTTGTATTTTCTTTTCAAACTTGCTTTGAAATGCTTTACTTGAACCGAGGGTCTAGATTGAGAACACTCTCTCCATCCTCACTAGATAAGGATAAGATTTGAATATACATCACCCACTAATGAGATCTTACTATATCCATTACTGCAAACTATTAGTTTTCTCCATCTTTACTAGATAAGGATAAGATCTGAATATACATCATCAACTAGTGAGATCTTACTATATCCATTACTGCAAACTATATGAATCCTCACTAATCATGTAGAAGTTCTGAATCGTTCCATAAGCACAAGCCAAAAAGAAAATTGTTTAAAATGAAACTTTTTCCATCATTATTTTTCCTATTTGATCTAGTAGTATTTGTGATTATCTTACACTTTAACCTCTCTATTTTCTTTTCCAATTTTTCAATTAGATTGACTTAACGGGAGGATACTACGACGCCGGAGACAACGTGAAATTCGGTTTTCCGATGGCATTTACAGTAACAATGCTATCATGGAGCGTAATCGAGTTCCGGGAACAACTACATTCGCAAAATGAACTGGAAAATGCTCTGAGTGCCGTAAAATGGGGTACTGATTATTTCATGAAAGCACATAAAGAGCCTCACGTTTTGTACGGAGAAGTCGGAGAGGGAAATTCCGATCATCAGTGTTGGATGAGGCCAGAAGATATGACAACGCCGAGGTCTGCTTATAAAATTGATGAACAGCAGCCAGGCGCTGACCTGGCTGCAGAAACGGCCGCTGCACTGGCTGCTGCAGCCGTTGCTTTTAAAAAGTTTGATTTGGGTTACTCGGATCAGCTTCTTACTCATGCCAAAGAGGTGACAGCTAAGCTCATACTGATAGTATTTATATTTAAGTTATATGCATTGATTATTTAATATAGTAATAATTTTAATTTTTATGTATTGATGATAAAAAGAAAAATAGCTATACAATTAGATCATGTGTTTGACCAAAAAAAAAAAAGTTTTATTTATTAAATTAAATTTTTTTGGCGCGAATTGATTGAATATTTCAAAAATGAGTCAAAAACATTAATTTAAAATAAATATTAAGAATAATATGATAAAAATGATATTAATTTATTATAAGAGGTAAAGATACATTAATGTAAAAAAGAATTACGTTATCAGCATATAATCTAAATCCAAATTATCTAAATAATATAAAATTTTAAACATAGGTTGATTTGTCACTTGGATTTTGATCTAGAATGAGTAATTAATGATTATTTTCTTTTTTGCTAGTTTATTGCTTTATTTGTTTTTTTTTATTTGCCTATTATATTTACATTAAAATTAGATTTAGTTATTTATCTATTTAATAAATTAAGAAAAAAATTCAATATTATTAAAGTTTATCAATAAATAACTACTTAAAATAATACTAGTAATTATTTTTATATTTTTAAAATATAATTAATAAAACTAGTGTAAATTCTTAATGAATATGAAAATCTAACAAGTAACCCAGATTTTTTTTCTTAATTATCATTTGACATTCAATATCTACATTGGGCCTGATAAATTTGATATCACACGTTGCATGATTTATTTACGAGGACTACACTTTCAACTTATTTGTAAGTCTAATTAATTATTAATCTGCATTGTGTTGCAGTTATTTGATTTTGCTAAACAGTTCCCAGGCCTGTACCAAACTAGTATTTCAGTGGCAGTTCAATTCTACGGGAGCAGCGGTTATGAGGTAAATTTAATGCATATTATTTTGTCAATTTTAATTTATGTGTCACATAAATTGTAACACGAAAATAATAGAATAGAAGTTTCTGATTTGAAATTGAACACTTTTATCTAAAATGAGTCGGAGGTTTCAAATAGCAACACTTTTACTTAAAATGAGTAAGAGGGACTAATTTTTAAAAGTGATCTACTGTTGAAGATCTTAATGATCATATTACAGTCATATCTCTCAATAACATTAAACATTTTGCTATAAAGATCAAGTTTTTCTTGGAATCGATTACATTATGTTACATTATGTTTTATTTATAATAATAACTCTTTATAACAGCTAAAAGATATCGAAACAAATGATATTCCTATACAAAGGATTAAGTGTATGTGTTTTGGGCTTCAAACAGGATGAACTATTGTGGGCTGCTGCTTGGTTGCTAAAAGCCACCCAAGACACAACATACCTGGACTACATCAGTGAAAAATCCAGTAGTTCTGGAGGAACCAGGTCCACCTTGTCATGGGATGACAAATATGTTGGTGCACAAGTCCTCATTGCCAAGGTGAATTAATTACTGACCTTTTACACTCTAAATGAGTCACTATGGGTCATATCACAACCCCCGGCCCAACTTAATCATGGGTCAATTTTGGAAGCCTAAAAGATATGTTAAATTTGGACGAGTCAAGATGCACATTGTGTGAATAAGTAGATAAGTCAAGATGAACTGTTTAAATTTGAGTAGATCGGATAGATTATATTTTTATGAGCTAATTTCAGCACGCTTAAATAGAATTTATGAGTTTTGGTTCAAACCCTTCTATTTGTCTTGAAACCCCTATTTAATACGTGCAGACTTTAAATTCATAATCCAATAGCAATTTTAAAGAGTTACTACTCCCTCTATCTCAAATTATATGTCGCTTTTTAAAATAGTTATTCAAATTATTTGTCGTTTTAAAAATTCAAAACAAAGTTAAATAAATTATTATCCATTTTACCCTAGTATAATTTTTCTTGAAGACAACAAAGTAATTTTTGATTATGCAGTTTTATTACTTCTTGAAAATATTAATATAGTTAATTTCTAGGTGTCTATTTAGATTTTCTAATCATATATATATTGATATGCCCGTGATTACTTTGATAACTGAATATTTATTAATTAAGATGACACATAAATTAAATAAATATTTAATAGAGTGAGATTATAGCTTTTATATATATATATATATATATAATATTAAAATAGTTAAAAAAAATTTCTAATTAATATTTCTTAAAAGTCGTGTAAAGCAAAAAAACTACATAATTTGAGACGGAGGTTTAGTATCATTCAAAATTCTGAATCTGCATCTGATCTGCACAGCATAATTTTTCGATAAATAATCGTTTGTTTTCCACCATTGATGCAACGAATTACAGAAACTGCTGGAGAAGAAAATTGCAGGGAATGAAAGTAGTTTATTGAATGAATACAAGAAAAATGCAGAGGAATTTATATGCAACTGCATTCAAAAGGGAAACAGCAACATAAAGCTGACTAATGGAGGATTACTATGGTGGCAGCCTTGGAATAATCTTCAATATGTCACAACTGCAACACTTGTTATAACAAGTTATGCAGATGCACTATCTGCTACTAAAAATTCTCTGCAATGCACTGGTGGAAATGTTGATCCTTTCCAACTGATCACATTCGTCAAATCGCAGGTACCCGCTTATTTTTATATTATCGGGTTATTTTTATCTATTCTATGTGAGAATTAAATAGTTATCCTGTAAAGTCGACTAACATTTTTAGACCAAACTATATTTTTATAATTTTAATCATAATTGACAAATAAAAAATTATATTAATATACATTGAAGTGTAAAATTTTGTGTGCTTCGGGTTATTTTTATCTATTATAGTAAGTATCCGATTTAATTTTCAAAGATTTTACATATTCCATTTTTTATCAAGTTTTATGTATAAATATTTTTTGAATAATTTGAGAGGGCAAAAAATAATCATTATTGAGGTATATAAGTAGAACTCCAATTAAATTGTCCTTAGTTAAGAAAGTTTTCCATGGCTATTGTGTCTTTTTGTATATCTTTAATTATTTGTACCGTCAGTATATTTTTTTCTTCAATTTTTATCATAATTTTTGTTGTTAGTATTTCTTTCAAACTATTTTTTCTGAAAAAATGATTTATTTTAGCCGAGATTCTATCAAAAATAGTATATTTGTCCTACAAAAATAGAAGTAATATTTGCATCTTCATATCTGCTCTCTCCAAGCTGCACTTGTAATTATATACTACACATATACCTATCCTTTTCAGAACTCACTATACATCCTTCCCAAGCCCCACTTGTGAGAAGTGTATATCCATTTTTTTGAACTGCACTTGTGAGAATATACTACATACGTTTATCCTCCCTAAACCTCACTTGTATTGTATTGTATATATTATTATTGTTGTTTACTAAGAACTTTTCAATTATTATTATTATTATTATTATCAGGTGGATTACATACTTGGTGAAAACCCAAGAAAGATGAGTTACATGGTAGGATTTGGAACAAATTACCCACAAATGGTTCATCACAGAGGTGCATCAATTGTGTCAATAAAAAAAGACAAAAGTCCAGTGGGCTGCCATGAAGGTTTTGTTCAATGGTTCAACAAAAATGCACCAAACCCAAATGTTTTAGATGGTGCAATTGTTGGAGGACCAGATATTAGTGATAATTATAATGACTCAAGAGGTAATTTCCAGCAATCTGAGCCTGCCACTGCTAATACAGCACCATTGGTTGGAGTTTTAGCAAGATTAGCAGCTAGCTAAATGAATTAATTAAATCTAACCTTTTCAGATTTAGATTTAATTAATATTATTGTTTTATTTTTAAGTACATGATGGAGTTTACTCTTGTTGTGGCTTTCAAATGTAGTTGACTTTGGTGGTATTAATCTCATAATTAATTACTTTGTTTTATAGAAGAATTGAAGCATTTTTTTTTCTTATTATATATATTGATAATTTACCTATGTGAACTTTTGAGTTGTCATAAAGATGATTTTGCCAGATATCGAAGAATTCATGCCATGTAACTTTTCCCTTTATTATTATCGAATTTAAAATTTTAAAATTAATATATCTAAACAAAATTTTTATACTTTTATAACGATGTCAAATTATTATACGTCGTGTTCTTATCCCTTCTTCCCCTCGTGTTCTTATGAAATCATAAAATATCAAACAAAAATTAATAATTACAAACTTTATTATTGATACATTAAATGGTCAAAAAAAAAACAACACTACAAAAAACAATAAATAGTGTGTATATATATTTTAATAGATTAACTTTGCATATATTTTTTTTAAAAAATTAACATCATAAAAAGTTATTGAAAAAATAATTCTAAAGAAATTGAAAAAAAACTAAATCTAAATAACTCTTTATCCCTAGAGAACTAGATCAAATCTAAATTGTGAATATTATTACGTTATTATATTACAACAAGAAATACAAAATATATAAATTCAAAAACTTGGATAGGCCTGAGTTCCTTTCTCACCCAGGAAGTAAATCAAAATTGTACTACAATTCAAATTAAAGTACAAATATTCAGGACAAAAACACTTTAAACTTAAAAGGTAAGTCAAAAGGTACACACACACATAACAAATCAAATTATTACAAGCTATAAAAATGTATCTTACACAATACAAACAAAGGGGCAAACATATTCAACAATCTCTTTTTTTTTTAAAAGACACAAGTTAAGAACAGACCCTGGCACTAAATAATAAAGTATTACACAGTAGTACACCATAGTGTCGTCAAGGTAGCTATTTCATCAGGTTTTGGTTTTGTACTTGGACTCATCAATCGGTGCACCCTCCTCCTGGGCACGCTCTCCACCCGAAGCGCCGCTGGAACTGAACCCGCCTTTGCGGCCCATCTCTTGGTACCCTTCTTCTCCAATTTGCTCCTTCCTCGTCTGCCCGCCTCGCCTTCTCCCTAATTTACAAAAATATTCTAAATAAATTATCTGTGTTACAAGTTTGAAAAAAATAAATAAATTAACTCTAAAAAATATACGTAAATAAATAAATCTTAATCCTAACTCAAACTTCAAAAGCTAATTTACGAAGCAAAAATTGCCCAAATTTTTATTTAAAAAACCACTCTATGTCATTAACGAATCTAATACTAAAACGGAATTAAAAATTAAAAATTTCCAAAATGTTTCAAGAAATTAAAACTTCACTAAATCGAACACTTCATTACCCAAGAAGTACGGATCAGCAAAATTTTTTAAAAGGAATTCTTGGACCGCGTTGAATTAATTTTTATCTCTTACCAATGAAACAAAATTTTATTTAAAAAAATATTTAATATCTAAATAAAAAATTACAAAAATAAATCTAAAAAACCTCATTGAACGATCAATAAAATTCTATTTATTTTTTTTAAAAAAATTAATAGCTGAATAAAAAAAATAATCTAAATAACTTCGTTGAACAGTTAACGAAATTTCAATTAAATATTTTTTAAATAAAAAATATTTAATTAAAGTGAAATATTAAAAAACAACTCATCGACACCTCATTGTACTTGCCACGAAAATTAAATTGAATCATTTTTTTAACTAAACAATGCTGAATAAAACAAATTAAAAAAATTATTAATCTCGTTGGAAGCCCATGAAAATCTAATAAATTTTTTGTTTTATTTTATTTATTCAGCAATAAAATTATAAAAAAAATATTACCACATTTGTTATTATAACTATTTATGACGACGACGTCTGACTACAGATACAATTGTATGACGATTTTTCTTGCCACACCCAATTGATGTTTAGAGTTTGATTGATCTTCAAATTTCAATTAGCACTTTTTATGGTTGCACTTGTTCTTCTGCTTGCACTACTACTACTAGTAGTACTCCGCCGCAAGGAGGAATGCAAATAAAAATTTTAAAAATCAACCAGACCACATACATCTACTAGATGTGACATGAGAAGCTGTCATACAATTATACTTGTATCCGTCGTCGTTATAAATAATTTTTTATACTTAAATTAATTTCTGTGCTTACTAAAAGAACTAATAATTTTTAAAAATATTTGACAAAATACTCCCTTAATTTGTAAAATTTTTTACTGTTGGATGAAAAAAAAGTTATTAAATTATCATTGAGATTCTAACAAGGTTAATTAAAAACAAATTTAAAAAATTTACTTTATTCAAACATTTTTAATTAAAAATATAATTCAATTTAATCCTCGTTGGACCTCCAATAAAATAAAATAAAAATCAAATAATTTAAATTAATCCAGAATGCAAATGCAATGATGTATATTTTTTTATATTTCAATTCAATCATATATATATATATATATATATATATATATATATATATATATGTAATGTAAAGTTATTTAAAAGAAAGAGTTAAAAGATTTTAAATGAAACCTCTTTGACTATACTCTAAAATTTACTTTTTTCAACATTTTTTAATTAAAAAAACAATTTAAATTAATCCAGAATGCAAATGCAATGATGTATATTTTTTTATATTTCAATTCAATCATATATATATATATAAAAAGTTATTTAAAAAAAAGAGTTAAAAATTTTTTAATAAAACATCTTTGACTATATTCTAAATTTAAAACCTCAATAACTATCCAACGAGGTTCTCTTTAATATTTTTTAAATTATATTTTAATTTATTTTTTATATATTTCAATTCAATCATTCATATATATATATATAAAGTTATTTAAAAAAAAGAGTTAAAAAATTTTAAATAAAACATCTTTGACTATATTCTAAATTTAAAACCTCAATAACTATCCAACGATTCTCTTTAATTTTTTTTAAATTATATTTTAAATTAAAATTTTAAATAAAACCTCATTAAACTCAATAAGGTTCAAAAAATTTTATTTTTTTAATAGTGTAGGACCCCATCTCATGGCCAAAGTTAAACAGAATTAAAACTCTGATGCATGAACAATTTCTTTAATACCATATAAAAAAATAATAAGAACAAGAAATAAAAAATTCAAAAACTGGTGATCTTAATCTTTAAGGTAAGCTTAGGTAATAATTATAAACATGTCATAATGTACATTTGTGTAACTATAAAAGTCAATATATCATCATGGAACAATAAAAATCACAATCTCTTTAATCAGTATATAATAGCTGATAAATCATATAAAAAATATATACTGTACTAAATAAATCTCATGCGATGAATATAAATTATATTAAACAATCACGTGTGATAGAGCTCGTGATTGAACGATAAATAAAAACTGAATTCAAATCCAAATCTCTCCCATAAAAAATCCACTCTCAAATCACTCAACCAAACCCTTGTGAGCTAAAACTATTTTTGCTGCTATTAGAAACTCTTCATTAATTAAGGTGTGAATTACTTCTAATTATATTATTTATCAGTTTTAAGATGAAATAAATTTATTAAACAGACTAAAAGAAATGATAAGAGTCAACTATAAGCTGGAAAACAAAAGTACATATTTTGCAAAAATTTAAAAAACCTAAAAATATAAGACCATCATCCGGTCACTTTATATCATGTGTACGAACTCCTACAAAATACTGTTATATTTATTCGGACAATGTCTGAGACAGCAACTGAATTAAAATTTTTATTTAAAAATAAGATAATTTTAATCATATAAACAGTATTATGATCTCTGTCAAAAAAATGTTCAGATGAACCCTCATCTCGATTGTTACCGACTCTGCCTCTACATACAAGATTCTCCAAAAATATGTTATTAATTTCTAAAAAGTTTAATACGCACTCATCGACATCATTAAAAAATCCAAAAAACATAAAATATAAATTTACCCTCAGCAAGGTGTTCTTGGGCTTCAAGACTTTTGCCACCTGTTCCTCCAGGAACCACTGTTTCTCCTTCCCTGGCCTTGCGGTCCAACTCAGCTCTTTCCTGCTGCTCGCTTGACATTTTTTTTTTTTTTAATTTTTTTTGAGAATAAAACCTTTGGCTATCTGATTTGTCAATTTATAGAGGGGTTCTTTGAAAGAGTATTACGTGTATCAATGTTGACACGTGGAGATTGGTGGCTATTTTGGGATAAATCGCACACAACAACTCAGCAATAGAATGACACGTGGCGACAAAGCTATAATCTCTTTAGGTAGCTGTCATGATGAAGCTTAGCTAACTTAGGTACTTAATTTGTATTGTGATATTTAAATTTTAAAAATCAAATAATTTTTTTTATCATAACTTCTTTAAGTATCTTTTTTAAAATTATTAATTATTATAATTAATAAAATAATTTTTTTTAATTATACAAATTTTTATCTAAATGTGCAATTAAAATTTAAAATTTTAATTTTTAAAATCTAAGTTATTACACACATAAATTAAAATAAAGGATTAATATGTATGATGTAGACGTATATCAACGAATCCTTTCGATTCTTAAGAAATAACTTTTGAATTATTTCAACGAAGCAATTCTGAATAAAAGAGAAAATTATTTTTAAAATTTAAAATTTTTTAATTAAAAATAAAAGATTTCAACAAACTATCAGCACTTCAATTACATTACACGTGGAGAGTGACATGGCTGTTTGATGATAACGGCAACAAAACAGTCAGCAGTGAGCATGACACGTGGCAGCAAGGTAACAGTGTGCTTACACGGTGTCATGGTGAAGCCATAGCTGAATCATACATGATCCAAGTACGAAAAGATCTTCCTTATCTGGATTTTTGAAAAATTAGAAGTATTTATTTATATTAATATTTAAGTAGTTATTTAATTTAAATAAGTTTTAATTATTAATTATTTTATATAAAATTTTAATTATTAAGAAGTATATTTATGTGAATAATTTTTAAAGTACTTTATCTATAATTATTGGTTGTTTTCATTAATTTTGATGATGTTTTTTTAAGTTGGACGATCAATTACAAATAAATAAATGTGTTAATATGATATCAATTTATTAGTTTTAAAATAAGTCAGTAATAACTCACAATATGATTTTGTATGTGCTAATTGTTTAAACTAATATCTTATACTATATATTCTATTCTACTATACAACTTCGTATTATAATACATTTTCGTAATGCTAATATTTATATTAAATGTAAATTTATTGAAATCATAGTAATATAAATTTTATAATAATTAACATGAAATATACATATAATGCAAGCATTAAGTGTTCATGTAAAAGCGAATAATATTTTTACCTTTCAATCAAATACTATTTCTACGATGTTTTTGTTAATGAAACAAATATTAGAACAAACTGAAGAAAGAACTACTGAATTGATTCAAACTCTTAAACATACTCATTTATTAAATTCATATTTTCTTTTTAAATTTTTATATTGTTACACAAATACATTTTAAATATATTATTTATGCTATATTAAAAAAATTATTCTTATTAATACGAGTGACACGCGCGAGGTGCATACCCTAAAACTAATTGTCATTAATGTGATAATAAATTTCAGTTATGATCGTAATTTTACGAGAAATGGCTATTGGTATTCAACTTTTTTACATTCATACTTTTTTTAAAGTTATGAATTATCATTAATATCATGCAAATGGTAAATTTAAGTTATGATTGTAACTTTACGAGAAAAAATTATTGATGTTTCACTTTTTTACATAGATACTCTTTCTTTTTTTTTTGGGTTAAATTAGTTAACAAATACCTTCCTTCTTATTAGTATAAGAAATTATTTAACTATACCTTTCTTCTTATTAGTACACAAAATTATTTAACTAAAATTTTACTTTTATTTTTAAAAAATTAATTTTTTATATTCATTGTCTTCTTATTTTTTTCCATTAAATAATTATATTTAACATTGATTATTACATGACCAAAATTAAAAGCTCCATAATTAATACTAATAACAATAAATAATAGAATCACAAAAAAAAATGTTATATATATAAATAAGAAATAAACTATGTAATATTACTCTCAGAGCTTCTCTAATACCATAAATATCAAAATTATATCTTAGTGTAAAAAGAGACTACTATTCCTTTAAGAGGCTAAGTGTCCAATATTATAATGAATACAATATTTTAAATTATGTACTCGAATAAAATTTCTGCGTCCAATCAATCTGAAATTATGCCGGATCGGCCCCTCAGTAGTAGGCACAACAACAACTTTTTTCCTCCTCGCCATGACCAAATCTAGTGTTGGGCACACATAGAGCCACATGGAAACCCAATTTCTGGCATGGTAATGTACATTCTGCGTTATTTGTGCATGCTCCCATGAATTTACACGTCTCCTCCGAACCACTCATCACATGATTTTCTACATTAAAGAAAATCAAGATATAGTGAGAACTAAAATAAAATAAAATAATAATAATAATTAAAAAAATTAAAGAGAAATAATTTCTTTCGTGTTTCGTTACTGATACTTGTATTTGAAATTTAATTAATTTAGATTCACGTAATATAGGGTTCATTCGAAAGAAGTGTTTTCTATTAAAAAATTCATATTCAAAACTCAAAATTAAGACCCCTAATTAAAAAAGGAACAATCTCATATGTTCTTGGTGATGGTTAGGTTAAGTGAAGTGAAAGTGAAAAATTTCATAGATAATTTCTGTTTTTTCCTCAGAATGAGAAGATGACTAGAATTACAACAACAACAATCACATAGTCAATGTAATCTCAATTACAAATAAAATCTAAGGAGTGGTGTGTACATAATTTTATAATCTCTATTTTGCGAAGGTAGAAAAACTATTCCCATAAATAATAAAATATAATAAAATCAAGAAAAAAAATATATAACAATAAAGCATCTTCATGCAAAATATAATAAAAAAGAGATCGGACCATCGTAATAACACGTAATGCAATAATAATGCAAAGAAAGCAACAAGAAATAATCAAATCTAACAACGAGATAGTATGCCAGAGAATTAGATGAATATAATTATGCTATATATATATATATATTAATAATACTTATACCAGCTTTGGTTTGACAAAAAAGAAGAGAAAATAAAATAAAAAAAAGCAGCAATTTGAGATTTTTGAGATGCCATTCTTTTTGCGATTTTGAATATTAACGTAAGTTGTGTTGAATTTATAGCAGAAATTTTAATAGTAATAATTTTATTTTCCAAGATTTTATTTGCTTTCCTTTCGTAAAAAATGAGCAAAGAAATTTAATGAGTTTAAAAATTTTTAGTTCTCATTAATTCCTTCTATGAAAATTTCTATAATTATAACTAGTTCTTTTTCCATATATATAATTTTATAGGTTTTTTCCCATGTATATAATTTTATATAATTTATTACCATGTATACAAGATTTTACTTCTCCGAATTTTGTTTAATTATAACTAGTATAAATAAATAGAGCCTTAATAAAGGTTTATTTCAAAAGTTATAATTTGTTTTATGAGTTTCGAATACATTATTTATAATTATTAAATCTAACTGTAAAACAACGTACATAAGCTAACGACAATGTAACTAAATTGGATTCAACCCGCCAGTTATATTATATTTTTAGTAATCATATATTAATATAATTTTAGTAATTATATATGATTTTAACTCAATGTTAGTTGAAATAGTTAATTTGGTATAGTGAATTTATATTAGTTAGCCTAGGCCTAATAATTCTTTTTCATTAAATTATCTACATATTAGTTATTAGTTTTGTGTAAATATTACGTGACTTTTTTCATCTATCTTAATTTTAATGAATATTTATAGTTATGTAGGTGATAAATATTTTGTAAAATTAATTGAAATATGTATATTTATTTAAAATTAATAGACGAGTAGTTGTGATTTGTGAAAGGAAAAATTACTTACACTAATTCCAAAGTGAGGAAGTTATTTTCTTACTTCTGATGAAAATGTTTTTATTATTAAAATTTAAGATGTAGCTTTTGACAACTAAACCTCGGCAAATGACTTATGTATACTATATCAAAAACACGAACATCTTAGAAATATTGGATTGAAATTTTTATTCTTCACTAAAAGAGACTTTGCACCTTAAGGAGTGTGATATATAGATCGTTTATCTTAATACAAGCATTAATAGCTATTTTCACTAACTTTGATGAGTCTTTCTTAATTAGTTTGGACGATCAATTACAAATAGGTAAATATATTAGTGTTTTGATATCAATTTATTAATGTCAAAACAAGTCATTAATAACTCATAATACAATTTCGTAAGTGCTAAGGGACCGTTTGATTATGGGTTAGAGTTATGCAGGTATTAGTAATATATGAATTAGTTATGAGGGAATCTATGTATTATTTTATGCCGGGATTAGTTGTGCAGATTTTAGTTATTCATGTATTAGTTATGTAGGTATTAGTTATGCAAGTATTAGTTATGTATGTATTATTTATGTAAGATTTAGTTATTATGGCTTTTCTTCTCAAAGTTACTTAAAATTAAAGAAAAAAGAATGTTAATATCATTTTTTATTTTAAATTGAATGCAAAAATTTTAAAAGACAAATAATATGAATTAAATATCATAATTTTTTCTCCAAAATTTCTTTGCCAAATTTCAAACAAATACAGTGTGTTACAGAAGATTTTGCCCGATGGCAAATTGGTGATGTTGATGAGGGATTTTTAGAACAGAAGATTTCGCCAGATGCCTAAAGTAGACCAATACTATTTTGCTTTCTAAGCATAAAGTCTAAAAAATTAATAGGGGTAAATATGTAATTTTATTATGTTAATTCATGTATAATTAATACTTACATAACTTATTTCACCTTCTATCCCGCATAAAATTATACATAAATTTCTTCATAAGTTATGTGAGTATTAATTATGTAGAATTACTAAAACACAACCAAACATCGTATAAAATTAATACATGAATAACTTTGATACAACATTTGGAATCTACCAACCAAACATTGTTATAAAATTAATACATAAATAACTTTTATCTTATTTGAAAACCAAACAATGTATAAAATTAATACATGAATAGCCAAGTTATTCATGTGTATTAACTTGAGCTTTATCCAGTAATCAAACGGCCCCTAATTGTTTAAACTAATAATTTGTACTATATGTTCTATTATACAATATAACTTTGTATTATAATGCATCTTCTGGTAATATTTATATTAAATGTTAATCTGTTAATAGTGAAGTAATACAAATTTTGTAATAATTAACATGAAATATACATAATGCATGCATTTAAGTGCTCGTGTAAAAATGAACGATTTTTTACCTTTTAATCAAACGGTATTTTTATGATGTTTTTATTTATTGAAAGAACTAACAAAAGAAATAACTATTGAATTTGATCAAACTTTTAAACATAATCATTTACCAATTCGAAATTTATAATTTTCTTTCTAAATTCTTATTTTGTTATCTTTTAAATATTAGTTACGCTATTTCTAAAAATTTATTTTTATTACTATGAAAACACGCACAAAATACGTACGCTAAAATTAATTTTTAAAAAAATATTATTCATCATATAAAACAAGTATATGTTCTAGAGAAAAAAAAATTTAGCGTGACAAGAATTAATTAGCAGAAAACGAAATATTGTGTGAAAGAGAAATGTTACAGCTACTAAATTTCTTTTTCCTCGTATGGAACACGTACTTTTTTTCTTTTGATTCCGCGTTCAGTGTCTGATACTTACAATAAAAATTTGATTAAAATTTGAATTCGCTTATTGCTAAATTTATTTATAAAACGTAATATTTTTTAATATAATTTATTTTTGTTTTAGAAATTCAAACTTAATATCTCTAAGTAAAAATATAAGAATTCTACTTTCTTTTTCTTCGTTTGAAAATAAATAATATTTTAGTTTTTTAATTTTATTTTAAAATAAGTAATATTTTACATTAATCAAGAAGACACTATGATATGATGTTTTTTCAATTTTATCTTTATTTAAATAGAGAGAGTTTTATATAACTAAGAAAATATTAAAAAATTATATTTTTTTAAAGTATTAATTAAAAATAAGTTGATAAAAATAAATTTTATTTTTTAAAAATAAATAATTTTTTTAAAAATATGTCCAAATTAAAAATATTAATTTTAAAATGAGGAAGTATCATGATTCATTTAATTTTGGTGAAATATATACTTGCTTCAAACTTTTTTCAACAGAATTAAAGTCACAAATTGATCACTGATCACATGGTATGTTTTTAAAGTTTATTTCTATCGATATAGAAAATGCTTACACGATGTAGAAACTACCACGTTCTTTCCAATCAAAGTTAAATCAAAAATAAACTCATTCAATTTATATAAAATTTGGTCAACCATGCACATGTATGTCCTACTTTTTATTTATTTTTCATCCGATTAATTATATTAGAATTAAATTAAATTTAAATTTATATATTATAGAATTTATTTTTAAAAGCGGTATTTTTTTATAACATTTTTTTATTCTTCAAAATTTATAAAAAAAATTTAATTAACAATAGAAGAATCTTGACTATTTCATCCGAGCATATGATTCATAACAGTTATAATATTCCTTTCGTCCTTAATTAATAACCTGTAGAGTTTTTGGAATCTCTATATGTACAAAATTATAAATTATTATATCAATTGTCCCTTTCTTTTCATTTCTCTCTCTTTTTTTTTTCTCTTTCAGCCTCGTGAACTTGATTTTTGTTATAATCAATTAATCATGTTTATGATGGTTAACTCAAAAATTAACAATTTTTTTAACTAAATAAGCATAACAGCATAGTGATAATACTTCTTTCTTGGATTTCGTTCTCATATGATATTTGATACTCGTTTTGAAGGTGTCTTCATTAAGTGCGAAACGCTAACTCTTGACAAATTAATTTTTTCATTCTCAAAATTTAAATTTAATATTTTTTATTAAAAATAAAAGAATCCTTATAATAACCATTCCACTACCTTTTTTTTTTAATCAAAGTAATTAATACACTAGCTAGACGTGTTCAAAATAATTATTTAAACATAAAAAGAAGAGAGAGAAATATATATATATATATATATATACACATTAAGAAATAGCACACCAAAATCCAAATAATAATATTATTAGCAACTTTAGTATTCTCTTGAAAGAACTCTTCAATTAGTGTAAACTGTCAAAAAGTACTTTTATGAACTGTTCAAAATAAATATTGAAATACGAAAAAGAAAAAAAGAAAAAAGATTAAAAAGTAGCACACCAAAATCAAAATAATACAAGCACGTAAGCAACTTGAATTTTTACTCTATAGAAATTCATGAATATGTGATTGATCTTAATCAGACTATAAAAAAACACCAATCGAACACTTCAATATAAGGCAAAAAAGGCATAAGTGTAATTATATTAAACTTCTAAAATTCACTAATGATGAGTCAAATGTAGATGCTAAATATTAATGTTTCAATCTAAAATACATATATTTTAATTATTATTTACTTTATATTTTAATATTTTTATTATCTTGTCCAATATTTATTTGGGTGAAAATCATTTTCACCCTTCAACTTTACTTTAAAAATCAAACTCTCCCCTCAACTTTGAACAATAGACAATTTTTTTCCTTTATCCTAATTGACTTTTTAATATGTCTATTTTTTAACAATAACAAAAATAAAATAGTTATTTTAAAAAGTTAATTAAAATAAAGGAAGAAATTATCTATGGTTCAAAGTTGAGGAGGGAGTTTGATTCTTAAATTAAAGTTGGAGGGTGAAAAAGATTTTCACCTATATTTATTTTAATGATTGAGCTTATATTGATATATTTTAATAAAATATTAGATTATGGTGTAAGAAAAAGATATAAAATATCACATATGAAAAATTCAAGAAGCATCAAGTGGCAGTCATTCATTTTGAATCTCAATAAAAGTAAATAAATAAAAGAGATAAAATGACAAATTAAAACAAGGGCAGTTAAGACTATTTCCTCAGTCTTTGGGGCAAATTGGAATTGTTGTTAAAATTTGAATGTAGATTTTGAATTTTTGAATCAATCATATATAAAGAAGAATTCATAATCAGACAAAGTATTATTATTATTATAATTGCATGTAGAAGCCCCACATATTTGAAACTTTATTTATTTCTATTTCTATTTACTAAAAAGTAAAAACAATGTTGTTGTACTATGACTTAGCTCAGTCCAATTTCCAAACAAGTTCAACCTTCTCAATGACTGAATCAGCTAAATTAGCTATGCTGTATTTTGATTTTAAAAAATAAATAAAAATTCCCTCAGATAATTATTTATTGTAACTCCTGAATTTGACCACCAGAAAAGATAAATGACTGACCAGTTAATGTAACAAACATGCACTCATAATTATAATTCACAAATTTTGAATTCGAGCTCTACTGTACGTGGAATCATTTTTATTGGATAGCGATTTACTTTTAAATATAAAATTTTTTATTTGAATTCAAATTTAATTAATCGGACCTCGATAAATACTTTTTTTGATATAATCAAAAAATTCCTAAAGAGTTATATATTTTTCAAGATATTTATTAAGGATAAATTAACAAAAATACATCTTACTATTTAAAAATATTAAATAATTTTTTTAAAGATGTATTCAAGTTAAAACATCACCTGTTTTAAAATGAAGAAAGTAAAATGATAATGTGACAGTTAAATGATTTTATTTCATGAAAAGTATAATTTTTTGGAAAAACTAAGGATTCGTTTGGCTATGTGAGATGAAATCATGATTTGAAATCATGTTATGAAATCATATGAGATGAAATTGAAGTTTTGTTTGGACATACAATTTGAAATTTTTAAGTTTAATTTTTTCATGAACATAAAACCTCATTAAGTTGCGAAAATTATCAAAAAAAATTCAATTCTTATACAAACTTACCAAATAAGTAAAAATTCATAAAATATAATACAGTATGTCAGAAAGTCATTCTAAAAAATACAACATTTATTGATCGAACTTTAGTTCAATAAAAAATAAAATTAAACATGAGTTGTAGTGTACTACTCCTCCCATATAGTTGACAAACTTATATTCGATATAAATGGTTAGCAAAGGTTCATAAGAGTAATAATAGTAACAATAATTTTATTTACATCTAAATAAATTATTGATAAATATAAAATGGTGGATTATTTTTTTTTTAATACAAAATATGAATTTATGGATCAAAATTTATATTTGAAAAAGTCCAATTCATGATTTGGAATCCCAAATCAAGTTTCTTTCGAAAATTTGTAATTTCATCTCATGATTTGAAATCATGAGATGAAAACGCATGTCCAAGTACTGATTTCATCCCGTGATTTTAAATTACGATATGAAATAGTATGTCCAAACACCTACTGAGAAAGAAATGCACCACATATACTGAGATGAAGGAAATATATTTTGGTAAAGATAAATATGATGAGATAGATAAGAAAAGATATTTTTATGCTCAGAGTCTTAAAGAAAAAAAAGAAAAAGTCTTAATATGAAGTGTTTCTTTATTCATAACTTTTATTTTAGCTCCGCCTCTAATTTAATTAGTTATAATAATAAATTTTAAATATCATATTATTATTATTATATATATTCTCTTATTCTATAAGAGAGAGTTAGCAGGCACCTCTCTGTCAACATGTCTGTTTGTTGACGGGGTAATTTGATAATTTCAAATATTTTAATTTTTGCTTAAAAAAATATATTTCAGGTAGGTATTTTTGCTTAATTTTTGCTTAAAAAATAATTTTAAGATATAATAATTTTTTAAATTTATGAATATTATTTATTTTTTCTGTTGTATTTATTTACGTGAAACATTATATTTATAAATAACTATGTTTAGCTTATTCGCTACATTATATAATAAATAATATAATATTATTTATATTGGACCAGATAATGCCCAACACATCTTGACTAATATATATAATTAGCACAAACGAACAATAAAATTTTTTCCTCGGAAATACTTTTATATCGAATCAATAAATGTATGATTCGCGTTTATCAATAGGGACTAATTTGATGACGAAGCATGTGGGATAGAGTTGGCCAAAAAAGAACGAAATGGCAAGGAAGAAGCAAAGACCGAGTCTTTCTTACAACTAAGCACCAGTTCAGTACTAACTAACTAAGCACTATATACTAAGTAAGTGTGGATTTTATTTTATTTTATTTTATTTTAAGTAAGTAGCAGTAGAAAGCAGCCAGCTAGCCAGCCATCCACAGCCAAAAAGAAAGGAAAAAAAAAAAAAAACGAAACGTGTTTGACCATTTAATACTAATTTGTTCTTGCGAACCGCATTTTTTCCATTAAAGACCAGCTGATGGCCAAATGGGTGTTTCCCCACTCTCATCCATACTGCGTATATCCAAAATCACTATTTAAAGTTGTGTGTTTGATACAGGAAAAATATTTTATTTATTTTTTTATTATTAAATATATAAATAAAAATATTTATATATAATTTAGATAAATAATATGAGAAGTACGGTAGAGATAAGCGCGTGGAGTGGTGGTCTAACGGGGATGGAATATTATAGAAATAGGAGTAAAAATAATATTTGTTGAGAATAAAAATAACATTAAATATGAAATGCCACATAAGAAATATTTCTCCTTCTTTTAGTAAAAAAGTAATTGTTCTTTCGTTTTCGAAGAAACTTATTTTTCTTAATAAATTATTTTCACCGAACAGACCCTTAACTCTGTCCATTTTTTCATCCATTATCCGTTCATTCTTTTTTAATCTTTCATAGGACTTGAAGCTTTCACAAATTAATGAGTGTCTATTATATTATCAATTTCAGTTTATGTCATATTTTTTATTTTTTAAAATTTAAATTATATAAATTTTTATATAATTTTTTATTATTTAAATTTAAATTTTTAGAATAATAAATTAATTCAATTTTATTTAAATTTAAATTTTATTTATTAACTCTTGATAAATGAATTATTCTTCTTTACATAAATTAAGATAAAAGAAGTACTTTCTAATGTAATATATACTAATAAACTTTTTACGATATTAATATAATATTTATATATTTATTACACACATTTTCAAGAATAATTGTGTTTTTCTTTTAAAATGAAATTAAAAAATGACAAATTTTTCTGAATTTTCTTGTGGGCTATGAATAACTTTTGCTTAAGTGTGAACAACTTAATTAATTGTAGGAAAATTAGCATTCTGCTTATTCCGTTGCCTTCTTCTCTTCATTATAGTTGAAATTTTCTCCTCAAGCCTTAGAATTTTTAGACTAAGTAGCTGAGAAATGTCAAAAATCAAAGGACCCTTACGTGATTCATGTTTTTGGAGTTTCCAAAAAAGGATAAAAGAAAAAGTAGCTCAAATAAAAACTTCTTTGTTTGTTTGACAGTCCTTGTGAATAAGGGTGGACGTTTGGATCATTTAAATTGAATATAAAAATTTTAAATTTGGATATTTTATATTTGAATTGAAGAAATTATAATTTAAATTTGATTTTGATATTTAATTTTCGATTTTTAAGCATTTAATGCATATCATAACAACTAATAGTTTTAAGTCATTTAATAGTTTGCTCTTTACGGATAGTTTGGTAGAGTGTATAAGAATAATGTTGAATAAGGTGTATTAGTAATACTTGCATTAGTAATGCCGGTATTAGTTATACCGGGGTTACTTCTTATGTATTGCTTGTTTTGGTTTTTTAAAAGCATAATTTCTAAAAGCAATTATTTGTTTATAAAAATATCCTTCACAAATAAGATAGAAATGATGTGAGAAAAGTTTTGAGCGGCAATTGTGTTTTTAATCATTGAAAATCATTGCATTACTAACACCATAAATTTTTATAAATTAATTATACATAACATAATACAAAATATAAGGTATAATTAATACTTACATTAGTTATACATAAATTTAAAAAAAAAGTTGCCAAATAAACTATTACTAGTACATAAAGCTAATATATCCTACCCAACCCTTCGGAGTGTACAATTTTTCTGTTGTTTATCAGAATTGAGGTTGCTCTATTGTGTATGCCGTGTAATTCCATACAAAACTTAATAATATAATGAATAGTGTTGAAGAGTACTAACCTATTTATTTAACAAATAAACTTAATAGTATTGAATATAAAAAATAAAATTTTTAAATTTTTCCATATCTGAAAATCTATAATATTTAATCAAAATCTATAAAAAAAATTTAAAAATAAAATTCAAATGAAATAACCAAAAAAATTCGGATGTCGATCCAGCCCTTCTTGTGAAGATTCAATTCACATAGACGTTTCGTTTTTACACCGCACATCCGTTTGCGCGCGTTGGCGACTCGTTCTCTCGAGTAGGGACCAAAACGCATTGGAATAACGTCAATATAAATACGCCATTTGCTTCCGAATTTACGTACAACCAAATTAAAACCTGCAAATCAAAGCTAAAGACAAAGAGCAAAGAGCAAAGATCTCAACAAGCAAAAATGCCTTGTGCCATAGCAATGACAAATTCTCCTATATTCTCAACATCACCGCGAACACCAAAAGTACTTTCCCCATTTTTCTGCAAACCATCATCTTTACAATCGCCGGTGAATCGGTCGTCTCTCTATGCATCATCATCATCATCAGTATCGCCAGGTCCGGCAGGTTTGTGTCAATCACCTCTATCGCCGTTGACTTGCTACCACAGAAATCTCAGGGAAGAGGAGGGTCCGGCGGTGTGTTCAACGTCATCGCCACCGTCGGCGTCGGCGGCAATTTTGAAGAGGAAAAGGCCGGCGAGGATTTCGATTCCGATCGTGTCGTTGGGTTTGGGACACGTTGGTGAGACGCCGAGGGAAGAGAGTAGGTTGGATGAAGTGGAAGTTGAAGGAGAAGGGTACTCTGTGTTTTGTAAAAGAGGGAAAAAAAGGGGTGATATGGAAGATCGGTATTCTGCCATAGTTAATGATGATGCTAAGAACGGCTCTAAACAGGTACTTGATTATTTGCTAGAAATGTTTGTCTATCTCTTAATTTTTGGACTTTTGAAGGATAATTTATCTATATCTACTGACTATTGATGGATATCCCAGACTCCCAGTCCTTAATTGAGGATTTCGCCTAAAGATGGATACAGGGTAATTGATATGAAGTATTGATTTAACCATCTAATTATGCAACTGGATTGGAATTGATGTGTAGTTGTTGTTGATGATGATGATTCTTTAGTAATTCTCACATCATTTAAACGCAATTTTATGAATATAATGCGTAAAAGAAATCCAAGTCAGGTAAATGGTTTGACATAATTGTATGATTGAACTGTTAAACTACTCGAATTAAATGACTCAACCTTATAGATGTTCAGCTACATTAAACAAAGGCACAAATCTATGCGATTCTGCGTTATAGCTTATAATAATAAGCATATATAATGAGTTCAATGAACGTGATGAGTTAAGGGAAGTGGTTGGTGTTGTTGAATTCGATAGATATATCACGTGATATTATCTTTTCGACTGGAATATGGCATATATTCTTATGCTGAGCGTTATTTACCTTTCTTTCAGGCTTTTTTTGGTGTATTTGATGGACATAGTGGAGCAGAAGCTGCGGAGTTTGCAGCAAAGAATTTGGGTAGGAACATCATAAATGAAGCGGCGTTGAGGAGTAAAGAGGGACTGGAAGAGGCAGTCAGAGAGGGGTACCTCACTACAGACGCGGAGTTTCTAAAGCTAAATGCGAATGGAGGGAGTTGTTGTGTGACAGCACTGGTA
This sequence comes from Datura wrightii, assembly GCA_035772735.1. NCBI lineage: Eukaryota > Viridiplantae > Streptophyta > Magnoliopsida > Solanales > Solanaceae > Datura > Datura wrightii. The sequence continues at coordinate 73,588,759 of JASDFA010000023.1, read as the reverse complement.
CAGAATGGAGAACTCATTGTATCGAATGCTGGTGATTGTCGTGCTGTTATGAGCAGAGGAGGAATGTCAGAGGCACTCACAGTTGATCATCGGCCTTCGAGGCAAGATGAAATGGAAAGAATTCAACGCCTGGGTGGCTATGTAGATTGTTGCCGGGGTGTGTGGAGAATTCAAGGATCTCTTGCTGTGTCACGAGGAATAGGAGATTCCTGTCTTAAGAGATGGGTGATAGCTGAACCAGAGACAAAAATAATGACAATTCGACCAGAATGTGAATTCTTGATCTTGGCATCTGATGGTCTTTGGGAAAAGGTAACCAGCTAACACTTTTTTATCTCATTTTCAGCCAACTTCTTAGAAAAAGTCTGTCCATTTGCATTAAATTGTCATCTGAAGCTGTGAAATGTTTCAAGTTCTCAACTTTATAGTGTAAAGAGATTTGTAAATTAGGAGGCTAAATTTCTGTGTAATTTTTCAGGTAAGTAATCAGGAAGCAGTGGAGCTAGTTCGACCTTTCTGCGTAGGTGTTAATAATCGACAACCTTTATCTGCTTGCAAAAAGCTTGTTGATTTGGCAGTAACAAGAGGATCCTCTGATGACACAAGTGCAATGGTCATTCAACTAGATCAATTCGTTCAATAAACCAACGCTCAGAAGAATCTGTTTGAATGATGACTTGCTGTGTTCTGCTTGTCACTTGCAGCACAGTGGAAGTTCACAGGCTAAAGCATTTGAGATTTTCAGTCTTAACCAAAGTTAACAGGACAGTTATTAGTGTCATGTGCAATTTACTGGATAGCTACAACTACAATTGTGAAGGTGTTAGAATTATAGGGCAATTTCTGTGTGCCTTCGACTGGATCACTTCAATTTTGAGGGCGATCACTTCATTTTCTTGGAGCATACAACAACAACATACCCAATGTAATGTCACGTGTGGGTCTCAAGTTAACTTTTATTTGTGTATAGGCTTAACATGTTAGACATTCGGCTCACTGGAAGCAAATTAGGTTATAGAATGACATGATCTTCATGATCATGTATATTATTCCCCACTCCAATGGAACTGACGATGTGTCAAACCCTTAATCATCTAATTTAGAATATGCAGTTTTAGATTTTTAATGACTTATGAATTGTATTTGCTTGTGTTTTGGAGTGAATACACGGAATTAGGTCTTCTCAAGCTTTATTGGTATTCTTCTTTCTCATTTTGATTGTTTAAAATATCTTTTCTGAATTGCTTTGGATTGTTTTTCGTTCAGTTGAGTGTATTTAAAACGACTTCTTTATCTTTAAGGTAGGGGTAAAGTTGGTATAAAGAATGAATTTTTCAACCCACAATGAATTTTTTTAGTTGTATAAAAAAATTAAAAAAATTACTTTGTCAGAAGTGGGATTTGAACCCACGCCCTCTCACGAAGACCAGAACTTGAGTCTGGCGCCTTAGACCACTCGGCCATCCTGACTAACTGTGTATACGTGATCCTTCATGCAATAATTAATGTGGTGATAGTTAATTGAGGCTGAGTTATTTGATTCTCAATTTATCACATGTCTTTTGTGGTTAAAATTAAGAATAAATTTATGTTAACGTATAAAGAAATCAGTATAGTTGAACCAAAAATATAATAAGGGATAAATTTAAACTTTTTTCAATAATAAAGGCGTATATTTGGCATTCCTTCGTTAATTATATATTAGTATCATGTTGGTATTGATAAAATGAAAAATATCAAATATACCAATGTACTATTATAAGTAGTTTAAATATATCTCTTATTATACTTTCGGATCAAATATATCCTTCTCGTTATATTTTCGATTTAAATATACCTCTCTCATTATATTATAACACCAATTTGTCCTTAATTTTGACAGGGATATAAGTGTCAAGCTCAGAATCAAATGACCTGTCCGACTTTAAATATCCAATTTTTTAAAAACTCACTCATTTAATTCGACCCGACCTATTTTCATGTTACAACAACAGCAGCAACAACAACGTACCCAATGTAGTCTAACACATTGAATCTGAAAAAAATAAAATATACGCGAATCAATTTACTTTCGAAAGACCCCAGCTCAAATCACACTTATCAAAAAACATATAAAAGAAAAGAGTTATAACAAACTATTGAAAGTATCACATAGCATATCAATAAAAATAATAATAACAATGAAATAATATTATAACCAAAAAACAATTAATAACCATATAAATTGTAGGATAGAAAACTAAATAAAGCTACCAGTATAAAAAAAACATGTATGAGATGCTAAATTATCATCAAACATAATTCACAAAATATATATATATATATATATATATATATAACTATTTACTAACCTTTATTCTAATCCGTGTCTACTAACGATTTCAAAGAAGGGATTTGGCCGAAGGAGACTTGATTTTGCTTACAAATAATTATTTAAATTATGTTTTATAGGAGATTAGTAATAAATTAATACTATATAAAATGTGTAAATAAAATAGAAAATCGTTTTCTTATATATTTAAATGGAGAAAGAATAACTATCCACTTGAATCATAATCATATTTTCAATTACATATCTTTCCTTTTATGGGGTCCTATTACCTTCTGAACTATTTTAAAATAGATAAATACACTCTCATGTGTTAATATGGCAAAGAGAGTGCGTTCACTCGGTTGGAGACATATGAGAGTCCAAAAATAACTTAAAATTTAATTAATATGGACACATATTATTTTTTAATTTGATATTTTATAATTAATTAATACACATAATCAATTAACATTAAAACCTAAACTAATATATATTGATTTGTTTTCCTTTCTTTGTTCGTAAAATATAATCAAATTTTATTATTTTCGTAATTGACGCTATTAAAAAATAACAGAAATTATATTATATTTAGATTGCCTAAAATGATATTAATTTATTATGAAAATTATAATTTGTAGTAATACTTTTTATTAGTATTACAATCAACACATAGACGTATTAATACTTCTATAATTACTAATTTAAATTAGAAAATTTTATAAATTTTTATTAATATCATTATCAGCTCATGATTATTTTTTTTTCTTTTTAAAGTAATTAATGTTACTAGAGACAAATTTAACAGTAACATAATGTTACTAGTTAAGATTTTTTAGAAAATCAAATATATATAAATTGAAAAAGTAAAATTATTTTTTAGAAAATCAAAATAAAACAAATTTATTCACTAAAAATAAATTAAACCCTTACATTTTTAAAAACTATTTTTTCAAGAAATATTTTGTTGAAACTAATTCAACTGCTAAATTTGCTATCGGAATCAGAATTTTTTTTCAAAGAAAGACAAAGTCAACAGCAGTGTCAACTGCAAAAAGAAATATTAAAAATTTGTTATAAACATATTTGTATTATAGTGAATGTCTATAGAGGTATTTGTATTGTAGTGGATACATGTGTTTATATTATAGTGAAAGTCTATCTTTTGGAGAAAAGTTAGGAAGAATTGTCCCTATAAATAGATGAGTTCCCTTTCATGGTATTTCATCCCATCAAGAGAAATAAGAACTTCTCTCTTTCTCTATAATATTCTTGTTCTTTCTTTATTATTTCATAACACGTTATCAGCACGAGTCTCTACCTTGAGCACTCACTTTGAAAGATCTGAGGTAAGAAAAATTAAAATTTCTTTTTCAAAAGATGTATTACTTAACTACAGGAGTAATATTTCATTGGTGATATTATTGCTCTACGACTCTACTATCTCAAAATTTGAAGGTCAAGGTATTATTTTTTTTCTTCTTTTAATATGGCTAACCTTACGAAACTTGATTTCGTTGCCTTTCAAAGTTCGGGCAAGAACTACCTTTCATGGGTATTGGATGCTGAAATCCATATGGATGCAATGGGTCTTGGAGACACCATTAAAAGTGAAAATAAAGCATCAAATTAAGATCGTGCTAAGGCTATGATATTCTTGCGTCATCATCTTGACGAAATTCTTAAAATTGAATATCACGATTAAGGATCCAGCCTAAAAGAAAGGTATGGCCACCTGAAGATGGTCATCCACCCAAAGGCATGATATGATTAGATACATCAAGACTATAAGTCTGTTCATGAGTATAACTTATCAACATTCAAAATTATTTCAAAGTTGAAACTATGTGGAGAAACTATTAATGATGTTGATATGATTGAATATGTGGTAGTACACAAAATTAATTGAGAGCTCCGGATGAGCTGATGTATTATTACCTGAAGGAATGAAATTATGTAATAAGTCTCAAAAGGAAACTTATAAGTTTCGAGGACATTGAAAAAAAAATTGAGACTATAAATTATGGGAAGATCTAATATCTTCATGCTACTACAATTGAAGCGGGTTATAAATATTTATGTAAAAGATTACCCGCCGTTTTTTTTTATTTGTAGTACATAAATATGGGTATGATGAAATCACATAGGAAAATAAACTAGAAGTTTACTGAAATAAGTTGGCATAACTGGTTGGCCATCCCAGTTCAAATGTGATGCAAAAATAATTGAGAATTCAAGTGGCTATATGTTGAAAAAATAAAAGATTCATCAAGAATTCTCTTGTGTTGCTTGTTCTCATGATAGAATGATCTTGATCAGCTAAGATTGTAATTATATTCCCTGAAATTTTGGAACTTATAAAAGGGTGAATATGAGCCCATTCACCTACCATGTGAACCGTTTGCTAATAGATGCATCTATGGGTATGGTCACATGTGTTTTAATATTAACTTGTAATTGATCTTTGTACGGTTGTTGCTCGAATTATTAAATTAAGAGCATAATTCCAAATTATAAAATCATGTTGATAATGCTGATTCATATCTATGTTGGTTTAGCAAAAATTGTATGCCTCCAATTATAGCTAAATCATTGGTTATGAGAATAAAACTCTCAAATAAAAATTGGTATGAGATATGTTTATTTAACATATAGCAACACTTGAATGCGTCAAGCCAACAAGGTTCCCCTATCACAATTGGTTCAGGGTCAGAAACCAAATAATTCCATCTAAAGATTTGAATGTGCGATATATGATTCAATTGCTCCACCATAATGCACAAAGATGGGTCCCCAAATGAGCTTGGAGGGTAAATGTTAGTTTTTCTAATATTAGGGGGAGTTTATACGCGCTGTACTCTTTTTTCCTTACGAGGTTTTGTCCCACTGGATTTTCCTTGTAAGGTTTTTACTGAGGCAGCCAAAATGCATATTATTAGATATATGTACTCTTTTTGTTTTACTAGATTTATTCCCACTGGGTTTTTCTAGTATGGTTTTAACGAGGTACATTATCTATCAAATAGACATTCAAGGGGGAGTGTTATAAACATATTTGTATTATAGTGAATGTCTATAAAAGTATTTGTATTGTAGTGGATACATGTGTTTATATTATAGTGAAAGTCTATCTTTTGGAGAAAAGTTAGGAGGAATTGTCCCTATAAATAGATGAGTTTTCCTTCATGGTATTTCATCCTATCAAGAGAAATAAGAATTTCTCTCTTTCTCTATAATATTTTTGTTCTTTCTTTATTATTTCATAACAAAATTGACTTTATTTCATAAAGAAGGAAAGAAAAATAATCTAAAAAATATTTGCTTAAATTTTAATATTAATTAATTATGTGTATTAATTAATTATAAAATGTCAATTAAAAAATAACACGTGTCCATATTAATTAAATTTTAAGTTAGTTTTGGACTCTCACGTATTTCCACGAGAGTAAACACTCTCTTTTTGCCACATCAACACTCAAATATATATTCATTTTATTTTAAAATAGTTTAAAAAAATAAGAAAACTCTATAAAAATAGATGTGTGTAATTAGAAATATATACTTATGCATTTTCCCTATTTAAATTGTATGTGCAGATGGAAATGATTTTCTAGTTGAACGGATCCATTATCCCATTTCGTTAACTTAAATCTCAAGGTTGAAAAAAGTAACAATAAAAAGCTTTTAATATTAAAAGTTACTTTTTTCCCCACACACTAGAATTAGGGGGTTGATAAATTGATATAGGTCAGTTTCTAATTAAAATTATATTAATTAAATTAATTTTTTAAATTATTAAAATTAAATCAAATTAAATATAATTCATATTTACCAGGTAAATTCATGTCGGCTTGGTTCGGTAAATTTTTTATTATTTTTCAATTTACATTTATTATAAATCTTTTATTGTGATTATCCTAATTTTTTGAATTGTGGAGAAACTTTCTAAGCTTTAATCAAGTGAATAAAGTTGATAAAAGATAAAAAAAAAGGTTAATCTTATATTTATTTTTTAAAATAAATACGTTTAGATTCATAACTTTCTTTTAAGAAATAAGCTTAAGGTGTAAAGTTCATTAATTTATTAGGAATAATTAAAATTTTTATGGAAAAATATACAAATTATCTACAAAAGATTGAATATTTTACATATGTCTATACTTTGTTATAAGCACGAAGGCCTTTAGAAATATTGATTAATTTTTTTGTCCTTTAATAAGACTCTACAATAGAAGAAATTGTCATTTATCATTTTTATTAAATAATTATCATCTAATTATTGTTCTAATATTTAAAATTTTAAAATTAATTAAACTTGTAACTATTAAATCTTTACTTATTTGTAAAATATAAGAACTCCTAATATTTAGTACTTTAAAATTGACTAAAATTTTTCTTATTAAATCTTTACTTATTTGAACAAGTCGTCTTTGCCGATTATGATTTACAAATGTCTACACACTGGCATCGTGATTGAGGAATAAAATTATAAATAATGCTCGTAGAATGTGATTTTATATAGAGGAATGCTATAAATCGTATTTAAGGAAGATGAATTCTATTTATAAATCGTGCTTAGGAAATGTCATTTATAAATTGTGTTTTAGAAATGCTACTTATTAATAGTGTTTTTGGAATGCGATTTATAAATCTGAAGGAAAAAACTGAAGGAAGAACAACTGGATTCGATCAAACTCTTAAATAAAATATGCGAATTTTTTATAGTCGAAATAAAGCGATTTTTTTTTTAATTAATTTTTTCTTGATTTATTTCATTATTGTAAATGTATTTATCAATCAATTTGTTTGTGATCGTTTATTAATTTAAAATTTTCTTTCTAAATTTTTATATTATTATACAAATACATATTTTAAATATTATTTATGTTATTTTTAAAAATATATTATTATTAATACGAGAAACACATGCAACATGGTGCACTAAAACTAGTAAGTATAAAATTTGTGTCCATAATTTATGAGTTTGTTTCTTCTATTTTTTTTTGATAAAATTAAACTAAATTAATTTATTATTATTTCTCAAAATTTAAACTCAAATCAAATTAAAACTAAATAAAAATTTATTTAATTGAATTGGTTTAAGCGAACACCCCAATTCTAGTTCTAGAATAGTAGAATCCAAAGCCTCTTTTCCAACTGGTTTTTTTACTTCAATTTTTAAAACCAAATTTCCATTTTCACCCGAAAAAAAAAAAAGAAAATTCCATTTTCACCATTGTCGTATACCATCACTTTCCCTACTCCAACTCTCTCTTCAAAAGAACCCTCTCCCACCCCTTTCTCTCTCTAGATCTCTTTCTCCTCCTTTGTTCTCTCTCCGTCTCTTCCCTTTTCCCTCTCGGAGGGTTCGAGGGTTTCTTCTTCAACGGAGATCTCCCGTCATTCCATTCACAATTCCGTTAAGATCTCGCCATCATGGCAGCCGCTAATGCTCCGATCACTATGAAAGAGGCCCTTACGGTAACTATTCATCTTCTGTTTATTCTTCTGATTTGACATTTTTCCCCAACGATTTGTTCAGTCGTGCTAGAAACTGATCGAGTCTTATTGCGAATTCAGATTAACAGTCGAAATTGCTTTGATTTGCTACTCTTACTAGTGGTTCACGTGAGAAATGTTGCTTAGAATTGTGATATGAGTTGATTGGAGATCTGGAAACTTGGTTATGATATTGTATTCAATATTTGAACTTTAGTTTCTGTGTGAATCTAAAATCTGGATTAAATTTGGTGTTTTGGTGTGTTTGGAATTTGTCTTAGAACTGTGATATTTGTTCATTTGCCAGATCTGCCACCTAGATTACGATATTATTTGGGATGGAGAACTTAAGTTTCTGTAGTGAATTTAAATGCCGGATTGAATTTAGTATTCTTATTAGTATTTCTGGCAACTTATTACTATCCAATTGTGGCTTAGAACTGTGATTACTTTGCTGCCAGATCTGAGACCTCGGTATTTTGGATTGAGAACTTTAGTTCTATCTGAATAATTCTGTATTGAATTGTGTGCTCTTGTTAGTGCTTTTGGCTACTTACCATGTGTGTGATGTGGATTAGAACTATGATATTAGTTTATTATCAGATCTATGACCCAGGTTTTGCAATTAATTAATTGAGAAGTTTAGTTTCTATATGAATTCAAAATCTGAATTAAAATTTCATATTCTTAGTAGTGTTTCTGGCAACTTAGAACATGCGAAATGTGGCTTAGAGTTGTGATATTAGTTCATACCAAATCTGCAACCTAGGTAATGATATTATTTTGGATTGATAACTTACGTTTCTATGTAAATTTAAATTCCTAATTGAATTGTTAGTCTTTGATGTTCCTGGCAACTTAGTACGTATTAAATAAATTCATTCCCAGATCTACAACCTAGACAATAATATTATCTTGGACGAAGAGCTCATATTTATGTGTAAATTTAAAAGCTGGATGGAATTTCATGTTCTTACTAGTGTTTATTGCAACTTAGCATGTGGATTGTGGCTTGGAGCTGTGAATTCTGCAGCCTAGGTTATGGTATTATTTTGGATTGGGAACTTCAGTTTCTGTGTAAATTTAAAAATCAGGACCGAATTTCGTATTCTTCTTAGTATTTCCTGCAACTTACCACATGCAAAATGTGGCTTAACATTTTGTGATATTAGTTCATTACCAGATCTATGACATATAATTTTATTTTGGATCGACAACTTTAGTTTCTATTTAAATTTAGAATTTGAATTGAATTTTAGTCTTATTAGTGTTTACACTCAGTGCATGCAAAATAAGTTCATTACCAGGCACCCAAGGGTTTTGACCTAGTGTTCAATGAAGTAGTTGAGAACTATGAGGTCTCAGGTTCAAATCTCAGTGGAGACAAAAACACTGGGTGATTTCTTCCTATCTATCGTAGCCTTCATGGACAGAGTCTGATACCGCACCCAAGGGTGTGGCCTAGTGGTCAATGAAGTGGGTGAGAATGATGAGGTCTCAGGTTCAAACCTCAGTAGAGACAAAAAACACTAGGTGGTTTCTTCCTATCTGTTCTAGCCTTGTGGACAGAGTTATCTGGTACCTGTTGTTGGTGGGAGGTGGCAGGTATCCCGTGGAATTAGTTGAGGTGCGCGCAAGCTGGCTTGGATACTACGGTTATAAAAAAAAGAGTGATACCTGTTGCTGGTGGGAGGTGGTAGGTATCTGTGGAATTAGTCGAGGCGCCTGCAAGCTAGCCCGGACACCACGGTTATAAAAAAATATAAAATATAAGTTCATTACCAGATCTGCGACCTAGGTAATGATATTATTTGTATTGGTAAATTATGTTTGTATGTATTAAAATCTTGATGGAATTTCATATTCTTACTAGTATTTTTGGCAATTTAGCATGTGGGAATATGGCTTAGAACTGTGATGATATTAGTTCATTACTCGATCTATGAATTTTGGTTTTATTTTTGATCAAGAACTTTAGTTTCTATGTCAATTTAAAATCCGTGTTTGAGTTTTATATTCTTATTAGTTTTTCCTGGTAACTAGTATGTGTAAAATTAGGTTCAGAACTGCGATAATTCATTCCATATCTTCCACCTGGGTATCCTATTATTTGAATTGAGAATTTCAGTTTCTATGTAAATTTAAATCTGGATTGATATTGAATTCTCCTTAAAGTTTCTTGCAACTTAGCACGTTGAAATGTGGCTTAGAACTGTGATACTAGTTCATTACCAGATCTGTGACCTCAGTTATGGTATTATTTTGGATTAAGAACTCAAGTGTCTGTGTAGATTTAAAATCTGGATTGATTTAGTATACTTGTTTGTGTTTTTGGCGACTTACCACATGTGAATTCTGGTTTCAAACTATGGTTTTACTTCATTACACGATCTGTGACCTATGTTAGGATATCATGTTGAATCAAGACTTTAAGTTAATCTGTGAATTTAAAATCTGGATTGAATTTTGTTACTGTTTTCGGCAACTTAGCACATGTGAAGTGTGGCTTTGAACTGTAGTAAGTCATTACCTGATGTTGGACCTTGGATATGATATCATTTTGGATTGAGAACGTAAGTTTCGACATGAATTTAAAATATGGACACATGAATTTAAAATATGGACAGAATCTCATTTTTAGGCAGAACGGTAACATAGTCAGAATTTCATATTCTTATAAGTTGTAACTGTTCCTGGGAACTTGACTCAGACTTGCGAGATCTGTGTCCTAGGTTGTGGTATTAATTTAAATCCAGAGCTCAAGTGTTTATGTGAATAGAAAATCTTGATTGAATTTCATACTCTTGTTAGTGTTTTCAACTTAGCATGTGTGACATGTGGCTTGGAGTTGTGTTATTAGTTCTTTAAAAGATCTGCACCAAGGTCATAACTTTCTCTCGAACTGAGAACGTAAGTTTTTATGTAAATTGACATCTGGATGGATCTTTTCTTCATTGCCATTTCTGGCAACGTACAAAATGTCACTTAGAACTATGAGATTAATTCATTACCTGATCCGTGACCGAGGTTATGATTAATTTTTTGTATGTGAGAAATACAGTTTCAATGTGAACTTAAAAAACAACAATTACAATAATTAAGCCCCAGTTGCCAAACAAGTTGGGGTCCGTTACATGAATCCCCACTGACCATGATACTCCATTTTAACTAATCTTAGGCCAATATATTATATAAACTCAAAATAATAAAATAGACATAGAAGTACTAGAACTTCTTTATGTTTTCTACTTACATATAAATTTTTGAAAGGTTGAACAACTTCTAGAAAAAGTATAAGACGTAGCGTAAAACTGCTAATATAACTAAAACATATTCTCAACAAATAGTTATGTTCTAATATAGATCTTTTTCTTCCATGAAAACCCAGGTCCTTTGGTACAACTTCCAAGTGATTTTGGGTCTACCTCTTTCTCTTTTAAAACCTTCATTCTCATGTTTTTCGGCAACTTAAACGTGTGCAGTGTGGCTTAGAACTATGATATTAGTTCTTTCTCAGATTTGTGACCTATATTATAGTATTATTTTGAATTGAGTTCTTCAATTTCTATGTGAACTTTAATTCTGGATTGAATTTTGTGTTGTGTCCATTGGTGTTGCAGTTGCAAAGTATAGGGGTTAATCCGCAGTTCATCACGTTCACCAATGTTACCATGGAATCAGATAAGTATATATGTGTAAGGGAGACTGCACCACAAAATAGTGTGGTGATTATTGATATGAACATGCCAATGCAGCCATTGAGGCGTCCAATAACTGCAGACTCTGCTCTTATGAATCCTAATACCAGAATTTTGGCTCTAAAAGGTATGGGATCTTTGCTAAGACTTTTTAATGGTTTGTTGTATTAGCTCAAGTTATTGATTTGTCTAAATTTTTGGTTACAATGCCGGACGTGCTAGTGCTATTTATTACTTATCGACTTGTTAGTTTGTTTGCTTATTCATACTTTCAAGTGAAAAAGCTTTTTTCTCTTATTCATCTTGATATGCGTAAGAACTTGAGACTAGGCAAAAGACAATAGGAATGATGGAAAGCATACTTTTGGTCATCAAAGTAATGAATAAGGGACATAGTGAGGTACTTTTCACAAGAATAAGACAGGGATACATTGAGGTTAATTAGGATTTGTTCTTGAGGATGATTGAATTGGATATCATCCTTGTTAAATTAGAGTCATGGAAGTAGTATAATTAAAATGGTTAATTTTTCTTCATTTATAGGCGAAATGGTAAAGGGATTGACCTGTCATTTCTGGTTTTTATTTTTATTTTGTATGTTTGCTGACAAATCAATATGTCTCTTTTTTTTTTTTTCCTCTTGAAGCTCAAGTCCCAGGAACTACTCAAGACCACTTACAAATTTTCAATATTGAGGCTAAGCAGAAAATTAAATCACATCAGATGCCTGAGCAGGTAATAGCCCTTTCATTTGATTGTTTTTCTGAATTTATTTAGCTGCAGCTGTTTTCAACCATTTGATCCTGTTCTGCATTACGACGGTGTTCATAACTTTCAATGCGTTGTTTGTTCAGGTTGTTTTCTGGAAGTGGATTACCCCCAAGATGTTAGGTCTTGTCACACAAACCTCAGTGTACCATTGGTCAATTGAAGGTAAAGTTTTCTTTTTTCTTTTTCTTTTTTTACTCTTAATATTGCTGGGCTTTTCTTCTTCCGTTTCGCCGGAGAAGCTCTGTTTTTCTTCTTCCTGTAGTTACTGTTTTAATTTTTTTGAGATGGTCAACTGTCTGGCCCTAAGATTTCGAGATTCTCGTGTTCAGGTGATTCTGAGCCTGTAAAGATGTTTGATAGAACAGCCAATCTAGCTAACAACCAAATTATCAACTATCGATGTGATCCTTCAGAGAAGTGGTTGGTTTTGATTGGTATTGCCCCAGGTTCGCCAGAGGTGTGTAGTGTTAAGCTATGTTGCTAATGACAATCTTAGTTTTGGTGCTTATTCTTTTGTTGCAGATTTTCTTCTTCCACTAGTACTGTCCTTATTCTTTATTGTCATTGGGAAGGGGGAAGGTGGTAAACATCATGTAGGATTTAATTAGTTATTGTCTTTATAAAATCATGTGATTCTGCTCATGTTTTCGTTGGCCCTTTGTTTATTGTAACAGTAATTTCATTTTGGCCATATGCAACTTTTGCACTGCATTCTGCAGATTTTTTGTTTGTGATAAAATTGCACTGCAAGAGTTTTGTTGCTGTGCTGTTGGATGTTCTTAGCTGCAGCAAGTCAAAATGATCATCTTTAACTTTTGAAAATTCTTCTGGCACTACAGCAGGAATTAGGGTATTAAGAAGGTTATCTTGCAGTACTGGGAAATAAATCGAAACAACTTTAAGCTTCAATTATATTCTACCTTTTGAACCTTGGTAGAGAGACATGTCAAATTAATCATTATGTTTATTCTTATTTTGATGATTTCTATTAATTTTATTGTTAAATGAAGATTTCTTACTATCGTCACTTGGCTGTCCATTTTGATTGGTATTGTTAGAGGCCCCAACTGGTCAAGGGGAATATGCAACTGTTTTCCGTGGATCAGCAACGCAGTCAAGCTCTTGAGGCTCATGCTGCATCATTTGCCTCAATAAGAGTAAGAAAAGCTCCTCCTAGTAATTTCCTGATTTTTCAGGTAGCCTCGCTTCCATGTTTTCCTGCTCTGACTGTTTTATTTAATCAGGTACCCGGAAGTGATAGGGATTCCATTCTCATTTCTTTTGCCTCAAAGACCTCAAATGCTGGACAGGTTACGTCAAAGTTGCATGTCATTGAGCTAGGCGCCCAGCCAGGTGAGTACCTCCATTTTTTCATGACTAGTTTATGTTGAGCATTGTTTTACTGACTTTCTGCAGAGAACATTACCTGATATGAACCTGGTCAGTTTCCTAATGAGTTCACAATTTGCAGGGAAACCCTCATTTTCAAAGAAGCAGGCAGATCTTTTCTTTCCTCCAGATTTTGCTGATGATTTCCCAGTTGCCATGCAGGTCTTTTTTCTTCCTGTCTGTTATATGTGCTTTGTCTTTTCTTTCTGTGCTAAAAAAGTTCAGTTTCTTGTAACACAGTTCCTCTGTGACTTCTGCAGATCTCTCATAAGTATGGTTTAATTTATGTCATCACAAAGCTTGGACTTCTGTTTGTCTATGACCTTGAAACAGCTACTGCAGTGTACAGAAATAGGATCAGCCCAGATCCTATTTTTCTGACTTCAGAAGCTTCATCAATTGGTGGTTTCTATGCCATCAACAGGCGAGGGCAAGTGTTGCTAGCCACAGTAAATGAAGCAACAATTGTTCCTTTTGTCAGTGGCCAAGTAAGCATATTTTCTTTTCTTTGTGGTGTCATGTATATTGTTTTACATGCAATTCCAGAAAGTTTTGATGAATTCATGACCATTAAGCACAAACTTTTGCAAAAATTTTGTTGCAGTTGAATAATCTAGAGCTTGCTGTCAATCTTGCCAAAAGAGGAAACCTTCCTGGTGCTGAGAATTTGGTAAGTTGAAACCTTGTTTCTGAATGCACTATCTTTTGAATTGATTGCCTGACTGGATGGAGTGCACTATTTCTTCAAATGTAGGGATCTCGTCTGTGGAACTTTTTCATACTTGTAATTAGTATATACATGGTTTTCAGTTTCAAAAAAAAATTAGTATATACATGTTTTTTTGCTCTTTAAAATGCATCTCCTTTTTCTAGATCAAATATGAACTTATTTAACTGGTCGTTATTGATATCATCTGCTAGACCAATTTTCTGCAAGGCTAATGGTTTTATATACCTGAACTCTCTTCCTTTGATTGATTATGGTTAGCAGTTGGCAAATTTATCAAAGCAGTGGTTCTGATGGATTCCGCATGTTGGGAATTTGTTGCTGTTGTTTTTCACAATGATCTCACATCTATAAATTTTGTATGGCATCAGGTTGTCCAGCGCTTCCAAGAGTTGTTTGCTCAAACTAAGTACAAAGAGGCTGCTGAGCTTGCTGCAGAATCCCCACAAGGCATACTCCGTACACCGGATACTGTTGCTAAATTTCAGGTATTGGCTATGTTACCAACTCACGAAGAAAAAGAAGCTATGTGACCAAATTTATGTTGTTTCCTATCAGATTATTTGTTGCCCTTCAAGTCACAGAGAATCATGAATTCTATTGAATATGTTTCTTAATGTCCTTTCCTGTGAAAAATAATGTGTTATGTTATCTTATTGCAGAGTGTTCCTGTTCAAGCAGGGCAAACACCACCTCTGTTGCAGTACTTTGGTACACTTTTGACTAAAGGGAAGCTCAATGCGTTTGAGTCTTTGGAACTTTCACGACTTGTTGTCAACCAGAATAAGAAGAACCTCTTAGAGAACTGGTTGGCTGAGGATAAGCTAGAGTGCAGTGAGGAACTTGGCGACCTTGTGAAGGTTAATTAACAGGATTCAATGTGAACCTGATTTGATCTTTCTGTTGTTCACCAGTCACCACTTATGATTGATTTCTTTTGTGCCAATATTCTGTTGCCTAAGTGTACTGACAGCAGTAAGCTTTTTGTTGTAGACTGTTGATAATGACCTTGCCTTGAAGATATACATCAAAGCAAGAGCAACACCAAAAGTTGTTGCTGCTTTTGCTGAGCGCAGGGAGTTTGACAAGATTCTGATATACTCGAAGCAGGTTAGTGATGCATGCTTTTCTGTGGTTATTACTGACTGCTTTTTATTTGTCTGAGCTGCAATACAGCTTTAGACCTTCTTATGCTTTCTTATATCAGATTGTTCAGGGATTGGTAACTCCTTTTTTCTTGATTCAGGTTGGATATACCCCTGACTATTTGTTCCTGCTGCAAACAATTCTTCGATCCGATCCTCAGGTATGCTGTGAATGGTCTTACAAGTAATATGTTTATCAACTTCTCGCCTTCCTCTACAAACTTCATTGCCACGAGTCACGACCCAAAACTCGGGGCATGTGCTCCTCACCTGACTAAACTATCCCCATCGAGCAGACCAAATAGGTGATTACTAAAATTCATAAAAATGTAAAGAAATATGTAAAATTGAACATTTCAACTCAAAAGTTTGACAGTATTAATAGGTAACCATTATCTGAACAAGTGAAATGTGCAAAATTCGTAAAATGAAATCCCCAACAATCCTAAAACTGAGAAAGTCATGAGCCATCTAAAATGTCATAAGGCACTACACCAAGCGATGAGTGTGAGATGCCAAGGATGATGCAGGATCTAGCTGGGGCTACCGGGCTTGGAGGTACCTGTCTCTGCATCAGAAAGGTGAGCAGGCCCTTTTGGGCTAAATACACCATCACAATACCCAGAAATCTCATCAATTACCCTCTAAATGGCGGTGCAAAGATTTACTGATAAAACAACATGAAATGTATGAACAGGATAAATATTTCATAAATTGAAATAGAAAACTGTAACTGAAAGTCAAGTTTGAAATACCTGATAACTGTATTAACTAAATAGATTTTCATGCAACTGAAAACACATAACTGTAACGTTGTAGAAGCTCATATTAATTGAAGACTAATAACTAATGGCTCCTACATGCGTGAAACCTCTTCCTCAGCAATTAACACATATCATGCATCGGAAGCGTCGCCCTCACTTCAAAAAGGCAAGCTGTGGATCTACAAGTATGGAGGTTGTAACCTTAGCAACCCTACCACAACATACTTGGGGAGTTTTGCCCTCATTCCCAATATAGGTATTTAACAAAATGCAAACTAGATCGCATAAAGCTAACTTTTGTAATTGGAGTTCATAACACACTTTGCCAAATGGATTGAAATACGGTGAATTAGGCACTTTCCCCCACAAGTACTTCTCCACAAAACTACTCTTAGGCATTCAGTCAAACTCTTGGAATGCGTGATTTAGCGTAAATCATATTTACTAGGTTAGTCTTAACTTACCCAAGCTATAGGTCTTATTCACTTCTTCAAGTTTCAACAACTCACAATCTATAAGTATTAGGGTAAAATCATGAAAACATGTACAACTAGTTCAATTTATCGACTCTGAACCAAGGCCTAATTCATGAATCTCTCAATTCTCACACAAGGTGAATTTCCATCTTATGGTTCGGTTTCTACACTCATTTTAGTTCATAAACACCCAATAAGTTCATTTAAGACCTTTGTTCACCAATTCAATTCATTCCAATCAAACCCATCTCAAATGCCAACCTCCTTAATGCCATTAGTGGCTACTCACAATTGCACCAATAAATTCTCCCATAACAATATTCAATACTCTTAAACAATACCAGTAACACCAATTTAATTAGTCAAAGAGTTGTGGATCACCTGTGGAAGCCAATGCTCAAATTACCCATTGGTTCTTGGTGAAATCTTGATGATTTTGGTGGAATCTAGGAATTTTCAGGGTTAATGGGTGTTAATTAACTTGAATTAGCACAAAACTTGAAATCGTACCTCGTAAGTTGTAGTAGAATCTTTGGTTGATTCCCCTTCAAAAGGCGGATGCATGATTTTCATTAAAGGGTTTCGAAAAATAAAAATGTAGTGCTTGAAAATTGAACTTAAAACCTCAAAGTGAATTTTGAGCTCCGTAAACCGTTGGGCCAACCTCTGCTTGCTCTTGCGTCCAAGGGATTCAGAATCTATATATATATATATATAAAAATTACCTTACATATACAATGTAATTTTTTGCCTAGGGGTTCAGGTGAACGCCCTCACGCCCCCTTAGATCCGCCTTTGCTCTCAAAGACCTGCAAAAAAGTGGTGGGGTTTCTCCATCCCGTGATCTTATCCGTTTATATAAACCCATGTCTCGTTAGCTTCCATGCAAGCCTATAGCACGAGCTGCTTTTGCCTTTGCATATGAAGCTGCCACACGAGCCCATAACTCGAGCTCTTTTATACTTCGTGCTATGAAGCTGTTATGGGGTCTAAATGCAGTATAACTGCTCCTCCCTGGTGTTCTTTTCTCCTACTTTTTGGTACTTTTGACCCTTGTTTCATACTTTGTATGTTTCCATACACCTCAAATTCACATTGTTCAAATATTTACCACTAACCACACTAATTTTTATCAGTGTTGACTCTTAACATGAAAAACGAGTAAAATAGCTTCTGTTAGGCTTCTGGATGCATTTCAACTACTTGGAAAAATTTGGGGTGCTCCATTCATGCAGTCAGTTTAATGGGATTAACTTATAGTTTTTATGCCAAATTCAATCTTTAACATGGCGCAAGTTTTGCATGTATATTTTCTTCTTGAGAGGTATTTCTTTCTTTTCTTTGATCAAGGAGAGTGCATTTGTTATTTAATGCTATCACTTATGAAATATTGTTCCTACAATGGGAAAGTTGCATCTTTTTTTTCCTGAACAAATTGAAAGCAAAGTAGTCGGACATGGTGCTTAGTTGAGGATGAAGCCTAATAATATCGTCTTTATGTGCAGGGTGCTGTTAATTTTGCGCTCATGATGTCTCAAATGGAGGGAGGGTGCCCTGTTGATTACAATACAATCACAGACCTATTTCTTCAGGTTGATTACTGCTTAATGATGTTAAATGTGCTGAAGTGTGGTTCAGAAACCTTTTAATAATTTTTTTGAGATGCAATATACCAGCTGATGATGATTCTCTCTTTGTGTTCTGACATCAGAGGAACATGATCCGTGAGGCAACAGCATTTTTGTTGGATGTTCTGAAGCCTAACCTCCCAGAGCATGGTTATCTGCAGACTAAGGTTTCTGTCCTCTTCTCATTAAGGGACATCATTCTGCTTATACTTTTCACTTAGGCCGGAACTTTCTTGTATATACAGGTCTTGGAAATCAACCTTGTAACTTTTCCAAATGTTGCTGATGCTATATTAGCCAATGGAATGTTCAGTCATTATGATCGACCTCGAATTGCTCAACTTTGTGAAAAAGCTGGTCTTTATATTCGGGCTTTGCAGGTTGACTGGTTTTCAGCATTTTTGGCCTCAACTTCCCATAAGATATGATTATTAAGCTGGTTAATTATGTATTTTTCTGCAGCACTACTCTGAACTACCTGATATCAAGCGCGTCATTGTTAATACCCATGCGATTGAGCCTCAGGTTAGTATGCTCCAGGTGATCATATTGATTTACTGGTGAGGGTGGTTGGGTGTGTATTTAGCTATATTGTTGTATGTTTCAGGCTCTGGTTGAGTTCTTTGGGACACTCTCACGTGAATGGGCGCTTGAGTGCATGAAGGACCTTCTGGTGATCAATATCAAAGGCAACCTTCAAATAATAGTTCAGGTAGTTATTTATGTTATTCCCGAAGAGTCTGTGCTGTGCTTGATATTTGGCATAGCTGATGCATTTTTGGTTCTTGTGAATTGTGACATACTTGTAACTATGTACCTGATTATTGTTTCTTGTGAATTGTCACATACTTGTAATTATGTACCTGATTATGCTTGCATTAATATCAGGTTGCAAAAGAGTACTGTGAGCAGTTGGGTATTGATGCCTGCATTAAGCTTTTTGAACAATTCAAGTCGTACGATGGGTTGTATTTCTTCTTGGGATCATATTTGAGTTCGAGGTGTGTACTCATGATAGCCATTTTGGACCGGCTAATTTTAGTTGTTAGTCAATAACTGATTATTTGGCCTTGTGCAGTGAGGATCCCGATATCCACTTTAAGTATATTGAGGCAGCTGCCAGGACCGGACAAATCAAGGAGGTTGAGCGCGTGACAAGAGAATCTAACTTCTACGACCCTGAAAAGACTAAGAACTTCTTGATGGAAGCCAAGCTTCCTGATGCCCGACCTCTGATCAATGTTTGCGACCGCTTTGGTTTTGTTCCTGATCTCACACACTACCTGTACACTAACAATATGCTACGATATATTGAGGGATATGTTCAGAAGGTTGGTATGACTGCTATTTAGTACTTGCTTTGTTGAAGTGTTTCCTAACATGTGATTACAAGCTTTTATCCTCTATGTAACAGGTCAACCCAGGAAATGCTCCTTTAGTTGTAGGGCAGCTTTTAGATGACGAGTGTCCTGAGGATTTTATTAAAGGCTTGATCCTTTCTGTTCGTTCTCTGCTTCCTGTTGAGCCCCTTGTGGCTGAATGTGAAAAAAGGTCTTTGTCTATCCCTGTTACAACTTACAACTACTGTAAGATTGTCAGTATAAGTCTGTATTAAGCTTATCCTGTTGGTTGCCAGGAACCGACTCCGACTGCTTACACAGTTTCTGGAGCATCTTGTCAGTGAAGGAAGCCAAGATGTGCATGTACACAATGCTCTTGGTAAGATCATCATAGATAGCAATAACAACCCGGAGCATTTTCTCACGACCAACCCATACTATGACTCTCGTGTTGTGGGTATATATTGTGAGAAGCGTGATCCGACCCTTGCTGTTGTGGCCTATAGGAGAGGGCAATGTGATGATGAACTCATTAACGTAACAAATAAGAACTCTTTGTTCAAACTTCAAGCCAGGTTTGATTTTTGTTAGTCTCCATTTGCTGGTTTATCAGATTTCTGAAGATGAACAAACCTTATTATTATAATATTATTTATAGGTATGTCGTTGAGAGGATGGATGGTGATCTTTGGGAGAAAGTTCTTATCCCTGAGAATGAGTTTAGAAGGCAGCTTATAGATCAAGTTGTCTCCACTGCTCTGCCTGAAAGCAAGAGTCCGGAACAAGTTTCTGCAGCTGTTAAAGCTTTCATGACAGCTGATCTTCCCCATGAACTGATTGAGCTTCTTGAAAAGATTGTGCTCCAAAACTCTGCATTTAGTGGGAACTTTAATCTGCAGAATTTGCTTATCTTAACAGCCATTAAGGCTGATCCATCTAGAGTTATGGACTACATCAATAGGCTTGATAATTTTGATGGTCCTGCGGTTGGTGAGGTTGCTGTTGAAGCACAGCTCTATGAAGAAGCTTTTGCAATCTTCAAGAAGTTCAACTTGAATGTTCAGGCTGTCAATGTTCTGCTTGACAGTATCCGTGATATAAATCGAGCTGTGGAGTTTGCATTCCGAGTTGAAGAAGATGCTGTTTGGAGCCAGGTGGCTAAAGCTCAACTCAGAGAGGGATTAGTGAGTGATGCTATTGAATCATTTATTCGGGCAGATGATGCCACCCAATTCTTGGATGTCATTCATGCTGCAGAGGATGCAGATGTTTATCATGACTTAGTGAAGTATTTGCTGATGGTAAGGCAAAAGACAAAGGAGCCAAAGGTTGACAGTGAACTCATTTATGCTTATGCTAAGATTGATCGATTGAGTGACATTGAAGAATTCATTCTGATGCCAAATGTTGCTAATCTACCAAATGTTGGCGATCGCTTGTATGATGGAGCGTTGTATGAGGCAGCAAAAATCATATTTGCTTTTATTTCTAATTGGGCTAAGTTGGCAAGCACTCTTATAAAGTTGAACCAATTCCAAGGTGCTGTTGATGCAGCACGTAAAGCGAACAGTGCAAAAACATGGAAAGAAGTCTGCTTTGCTTGTGTTGATGCTGAGGAGTTCCGCTTAGCTCAAATTTGTGGGCTTAACATTATAGTACAGGTATCTTTTGCTTTTATGTTCTATTATTTTTTCTTGAAATGGTATCAGAGATTTCATTAATAACTGAAAAATTAGGTTCCAG
Organism: Datura wrightii; assembly: GCA_035772735.1. Taxonomy (NCBI): domain Eukaryota; kingdom Viridiplantae; phylum Streptophyta; class Magnoliopsida; order Solanales; family Solanaceae; genus Datura; species Datura wrightii. The sequence goes on along the minus strand of JASDFA010000023.1, from coordinate 73,567,271 downwards.
CACAAAGAAAGTGCTAAGAGATACAGCCCTTAGATACAAGACTTCCAAGCAAAAACCTGGTCTTGTACCAGTTACAGGAACCCTATGAGGTTAACTAGTGACTGTATGTCTTGTACTAAAGCTTCTTTACACAAAAATAAAACAAAAATATACATTCATTTTGATCATCTGTTCACTACTTGCTTTTCTCTTCTATTGTGCTTATCAGTATTTCTCTTGAACAACTTGTTCATCGATAATGTAAGGAGATCTTCTGGACTACTGGTGATAGGCGGTATCTTTTCTTTATTTTGCAGGTAGATGATTTGGAGGAAGTGAGTGAATTTTACCAAAACAGAGGATGTTTCAATGAATTAATCTCTCTTATGGAGAGTGGGCTTGGTTTGGAGCGTGCCCATATGGGTATCTTCACGGAACTTGGTGTTCTATATGCCAGATACCGTCATGAGAAGCTCATGGAGCACATTAAGTTATTCTCCACCCGTCTCAACATTCCGAAGCTTATTCGTGCCTGTGATGAGCAGCAACACTGGAAAGAGCTCACATATTTGTATATCCAATATGATGAATTTGATAATGCTGCAACTACTGTGATGAATCATTCTCCAGATGCTTGGGATCATATGCAGTTCAAAGATATTGTTGTGAAAGTTGCTAATGTGGAGCTTTATTACAAGGCTGTCCACTTCTATTTGCAAGAGCATCCTGATCTGATCAATGATCTTTTAAATGTTCTTGCACTTAGGGTGGACCACACACGTGTAGTGGATATAATGAGAAAGGTCTCACTTTATCATTGAAACCTTTTACTTGCAACGATTGTTTGGATTACTCTTTGGTATATGTTCTTGTTAACCCTTTTTCTTTTTTTGCGGGATTGATACCAGGCGGGTCATCTTCGCCTAGTCAAGCCTTATATGATTGCCGTTCAAAGCAACAATGTTTCTGCTGTGAATGAGGCCCTTAATGAGATATATGTTGAAGAAGAAGACTACGACAGACTACGTGAATCAATTGAATTGCATGATAACTTTGATCAGATTGGGCTTGCACAGAAGGTGATGGCTGGTTGCACTAAATTGTCTTTCTTCATAGTTATCATATGTCTAATAATAGTTCCATTTCTCGTCTTTTCTGCTTGAGCAGATAGAGAAACATGAACTACTTGAGATGAGGCGTGTCGCTGCTTCTATCTATAAAAAGGCTGGTCGGTGGAAGCAATCTATTGCTCTATCGAAGAAAGATAATCTTTACAAGGACGCAATGGAAACTGCTTCACAATCTGGGGATCGTGAACTTGCCGAGGAGTTGCTTGTTTACTTTATTGAACAGGTACCTTTGGTTGGGATTTCAAGATTCACCCGTAGCTATCCTTCATTTCTCCCCCAACCCCAAATTCTGTTTATATAGGCTTTTAACATGTTAGACATCCTGCTCGCTGGAAGCAAATTAGGTTATCGAAAGGCATATCTAAATTAGATGATTAAGGTTGACAACCATCCAGCTCCATTGGAATGGGGAATAATACATGAAATTCATTTTTCCGTTGGCTGCAAATTCACTGCAACCCTCCTCCTTTATCTTGATTGGGACTAGCTATGCTTTATGAGGATCACATTTGCACTGTTGTTGTTAACATTTAAAGAACTAGAGAATTTTTCTTGCTGGGGAATTGATAAACCGAGTATATTATACTTTTCTTGCAAATGATATTGCTAGTCCAAGAGTAGAGTAACTTTGATTGCATTAATTGTGAATTGATTAATATTTACTGTGGTGGAAAACACATTGCAATTTTCTAATTCTTGTTGTGTTTCTTTTTCAGGGAAAGAAAGAATGCTTTGCGTCATGCCTATTTGTTTGTTATGATTTGATTCGCCCAGATGTTGCCCTTGAGCTAGCATGGATGAATAATATGATTGACTTTGCATTCCCTTACTTATTACAGGTACCGGCTGACCTCCTCCTCTGTCCTGTCTGTTTGTGCAGTCTTGCATTTGCGTATATCCTTATTTGGTTTTAGGGAGAGAGATAGCTGCATTATATTGATAGAGCATTTTTAGATTTTGATGGGCATCAAATGATGGATCGTGTGCTCTTGTATTGCATCCATGCATTTTGTGGTACATATATTTAAAATAGACTTCTAAGGAAGTCTAATCACCAATCTGAGACTAGTGTTGGTCACTTGTTTGGCAAGACTACGTCCTAAAACCTTCATCTGCCTTGGCATTTTTTAGAACATGATAATTTTTTTCATCAGTAGTTAGATTTTTCTCCATTGACCTCTGTGTAGAGTGCTGCTGTGTTATTCCTCTACTTATGTCACTACATTAGGGGGGGGGGGGGTATTTGAAACTCTGAATGATTTTTTAGTCACGCCTCTCTAATGCATTCCTCTACCTTCTCTTTTATTCCCCCCTTGTCATTTTGCTGTCTGCCATAGTTTTCTGCATCCAAATTCTAATTTGGGTCCTCTCTGGCGCAGTTTATCCGTGAATACACTGGCAAGGTAGATGAGCTGATAAAAGATAAGATTGAAGCTCAAAAAGAAGCAAAAGCCAAAGAGGATGAAGAGAAGGATGTTATGAAGCAGCAGGTAATTATTGACTTGTCTATGATGGATGTTATTGCCTATTATTCTGCCTTTTCGTCTGGGAGGTAAATAAATTGCAGAGTGTTTTTGGAAATGTTTTGATAAGTGGCAAAACACATGCATGCCGGTGACAAATTGACCATCTCTTTTACGCAATTATTGTCTCAACAAGATCGTGCTAATCCTGTTCATTTTTTTTTTTGGTTGCAGAATATGTATGCACAGTTGCTGCCTCTGGCTTTGCCTGCTCCGCCAATGCCAGGTATGGGAGGTGCTGGTATGGGTGGAGGTTTCGCTCCACCACCTCCAATGGGTGGAATGGGAATGCCTCCCATGCCTCCTTTTGGCATGCCACCTATGGGTTCCTACTAATCTGACAGTGTTACCACACTGGTGTACACAAGCATTATGAAGAGAGGACACAATCGGGCTTTTTGTAGTTTTATTTTATTTGGTCTTCCCCGCCGATCTTTCTCTAGTACCTTGCATTTAGTTGCTGAGGGGCACAAGTGGAGACTAAGAGAAATAATTGTTTCTGTTGTGTGTCATAGTGTGTTGATATCTCCTTGTAATATTCTTTTAGAAGAGGCAATTTTTTGCAGTTAGGCAGCAAGTTGAGGATATTTTGTGTTCTTGCCTACTTTGTAAAGATGCATTATATTGCTTTTACTGGCTCTTCTGGTTTTGCTGTTTAATGTTCTTCCGTTTTCAATTGTTGTAATTTTTCCGTGTATGCTTTTGGATAATTTCATGTTGAATGCTCTGTTTAATATGTTATTACCAGCTGCTGTAAATGATCGCACATTATTTTTTTCATGCTCTCATTCTAGTTTAATCAAGTCTTGAACTCATTTATTACTAGTTGAATCTTCTTTATTCTTCTACTATAGTGTTTTTTTTGTATAGAAAGTTGAACGATATAATCGACTGCCTATAAAGAAGTTTAATGGTCATATGGCTACAGATGTGAGATTTCGGAGTTGTGGGTTGATTTCTCTAATGGTCACTTAGCTTATTATCTTAGAAAGTCATCTTTCTTTTTTATTTTAGTTTTCTTCAAGATAGTGATATTTTGAAACAATAATTGTTAATTGAATGACCATATGAAAAATCAATACAAATGATTTGTCAGCTGAACTTATTACTTGGAGAAAAAAGAACTTTCTTTTTGATTTCCTTAACTAGATTTCTCGTTTGTTAATTTAAAGTATGACTACCTCTTAATAACCAGTCACAGATGTCGGGGGTTGCGAGTAGATGAGTTTCCTCATAAGGTTTTTAATTAGAATAACTCGACCATGGCAATGGCTCTTGCCTCTTGGTCACTACTGTAGAATTGGAAATCCCCCAAGCAATAATGTGGGTTCCCCATTTTGAGTAAAATTTAATCATTAGAACTTTGATTCAATTAAGGATGCTATGATTTCTCACTTGTTTTTTATTTGATAAACGACAAAAATGATCCTTTGGGGTAAATTCAAAGTAGTTAATTTGATTTCTGATATTCGAGTTAATTAATGAAATGATTAAAAAGAAATACATAGAATTGATCATTGGAAAAAAAGAGGTTGATATATACTGTATTAATATCTCCCATTTTAACTATTGTTTTAGCTTAATTATTTTGTTTCAAAATTATAATCACTTTAAAAATTCAAGACTAAAGTTATTAATTGTTTTTAATTATACTTTTTTGTATTTTAATACTGTTCAATTTTAATAAAAAATATCTAATGAATAAAGATAGCTTAATAAATTATACCTCATATTTATTATTTTTCAGACGTGAAAAAAACTAAGGAGATAATTAAATTAGGATGGAGGGACTAATTTAGGTTATTTTGGCACTTAAGACAAAACTCATTCTACTGAATAAAGATAACTTAATAAATTATACCTTATATTATTATTTTTCAGATGTGAAAGGAGCTAAAGAGATAATTAAATTAGGACGGAGGGACTAATTTAGGTTGTTTGACACATAGGACAAAAATCATAAGAAAAAACATCATACAATTAGGGTTGTTGGGTATGTAGGTCAAAACTTATAGCGCAGACTCTTGTAAAGGCATTGTTGGACCATCGAAAATTATAGTTATCAAAATCATAACAAACTTAATTTGGATATCCCGATGTACCAAGCATTCCATGTTAGTAGGCTCTGAGGAAGGATTGCACTCCAAACAATGTAATGTATACAGTCTATCTTAATACAAACACAAATAATTGCAACCACGGCTCCATCTCGTGACCTATAAATTACACGGAGTCAAACTTTTTTAGGAGGGCAGTAAGTTGGTCGAAAAGCCAAAGGACCAGCAGTATAAATTACAGCCTTGTAATCACTTCGATCAATTACTTTGTCATCAAATCTTAGAGGTGCACCATTGAGACCATAATTAATATTACTAAAAACACTGCATGTTTCTTGAGGAGAATTGACCAATTTCACATGACATGACTGAAGTGGATGGTCAAAATAAGAATGTCCCATTTTGAAACCTTGCAACTCTGCATAGAAATAACCATATGCATTTGTTTCAAATGCCTTGTAAAAGTTCACTCTTTTCTTGAAGTCTTTGCATATGACACTAATTTTGGCAGATCCAATTGGCTTTGCCCCTGATAATGACCATGATCCGTAGGTGTCACAACTCTGGCAGTAGACCATGCCTTCGACCACCACGGTCGTCGTCGTCTCAACGGGCTGGGCTGGGCCATGATCATAGGCGAGCGACAACGTCGTCGCCAGCAGGAGGGACGAGACGATTAGGATAACTTGGATTAATCTAATTGCCATGTTGTTTGAATTTTTTTTTTTTTTGGAATTTTTTCTTGATGATGTATGTTAATGGCATTGAGATGATTCTTATATATATAGTTATTGGCAATGGCATTTGACAATTTATTGTTGATTAATGACGTGAAGGCTACTAAGTGTACTATTTGTTAAAGTTGAAGAGTCATGCATCCTTAGATTGGTTGCAAACGTGATGACAATTCTCTCAAGTTTTATTAGTTTGATATAATTATATAAATAATTGACGAACTTGAAGGGGTTGACTCCTCTGCTTATTAATATTCTTTCATTTCAATTTGATTGTCGGATCTTGTGATATAAAATTTAAGTAATAAAGAAGATTTTTAAATTTTATGGTCTTAAACTAAAAATACGTAAAATGTGTCAAAATATTCTTTAATTGTGTGATCTTAAATATGTCGTATGGAAATTGAAAATAAAGAGTTACCAAAAAAAGAAAGAAGTATTCTTTTTGAAGCGTACTATAAAAAAAAGTAAGACAAACAAATTGAAAATGGAGGGAATAGGATTTAAGTTATATCTACGTAGGCCGGGGTAAACAGAGCCAGATCTAAGATTTAAGTTCTATGAGTTCAAATTTCAATCGTCAAGTATTTTCATATTGAATCTGTTGTATTTTTAAAATCATGCGTTAATATCTTCTACTTATTGAAATTGTAATATATTTTTGTATATAAATTTATGTTCCGCATCAAATTTATTTGGTTCAGATAAACTTAACAACACAACACACCGTTCTTAGTGGTAGAAATTAATTATCTACAGATGTAGTTTAACATGTGATAATAGATTAATTATTATTTTTATCATATTATCAATTAATGTTTATCAAGAAGTTTAACAAATCACCTAATTGATAAATACTCCCTCTGTTCTATAATAATTGTTAGGATAAGATTTGCACACTCATTAAAAAAAATTAATAGGAATGATAATTGACTAATATAACCCTATTGATTTTTTAGAAACATACAACAATAATTCTTTTCACATTTTAGAATGACTTTAAGTATTAAGAGTAAAATCAGAAAAAATATGGTCAATTATCTCTTAAATTTTGAAACTAGCAAGTAATTTGAAATAACTATTTTTAATATATCTAGCAATTAAAATGAAACAGGAGAAATACTTTTTATACAATGTCAATGAATAGAATTTAAATTTTATGGGCAAAGGATTAGGCCGAAAGCCTCTCCTTTGAATTTAAGTAAAGTAACTTTTTTGAAACTTCTTGTTAAATTCAAAAAACAAATCATAAATATTTGTTTAGCCATAAATTATGTCATTAAAATTAAAGATATTTTTTTAAATTTAATTATTTATAAATATAAAAATATATTATTCTTTTATTTAACATGTTATAATAAATTATTTAATTATTATTATATGTTATCACTAAATACTTATTATATATAGTTACATGTTATAACATATTGCCTGATGTGATTATCATTATATAAATACTTTTTATACTGTCAATTCATACAAATTAAATTTCCTTTTGACTTCTATGTTGATTTTTGATACATGCATAGACCCTTGAGAAAAGTCCAAGTATATTTATACGTGCATGACACTTCGACATTATATTGTGACAAACACAGTCAACTGTAGATTAATTAGATTGGTCAAAATGTATTAAAAACTTTATGAAAAGTCTCGGAGGAAAAATTGGTAATCCACTTATTTCTGAAAAAAAAAATTTTATATTTTTCAAGAAAACATTATTCCTATCCAACCTAGGGTTTCAAAAACACAGTTACAACTCGTCCGAGGACTTAAATGCAGCCTATACACATAGAAATAGCATTCAGCCACTTTTCGCCGCTGTGTTTGAAAAATGAAATGTCAAATTCCATAGGTACACTCCAGGTTCACGACATAATAGTGACTATTTTTTTAATTTCAGGAGTTGAAAGTGGCTATTTGTAAATTTTATCCCTATAAACTGCAGAAATTGAGTTCTGGAAAGATTTGAAAAAACTAAGTTAAACAAACAGAGCTTGCAAACTCAACTTCTTCATATTTTTTCAAACAAACGCCACTGTAAATGTTTGCTTCTAAATTTAGAGAATGGAAAAGAATGAATTCTAGTGATACATAAGAACAAAATTTGCTTCAATTTGAGAACTATGTTCTTTTCTTTTCTCCCTTTTGCAGGTATAGAAAATATAAATCAATATACAAAGATAAAACAGGCAGTGAATTTCATATTCTGACTTTGTCATGTGGACGCCAAAAGCCTTTTTTACCAACAAGAAACTGTTCTTGATGCAGAGCTACTGACCAATGAAGTGATTGTAGAATTGAGCTAAGCTTGTTAAGCATCGGCATTGTGTCCTGAACTAAAACAAATCCGCCTGGTCTCACTATTCTATCCATCTCCACCACTACTTCCACCACGTCGCATCTGCGAAGGAGAGAAAAAAAAGTTCGCCTCGTAAGAAAATACAGGATACACTGTTAATGGAATGAGAATGAAACCACAATAGCTACCACCAAGGGTTGTGGTGGTATGGATAACCATCGGCTCCCTCCACCCTTAACCAAAGTTCTTGAGTTTCATGCCTTAGGAATGGAAAAAATCCTAGCAGGGAGGTTTTCCCCCCTTAAATGGGCCTAACGTGAGCGAATCCGCATTAGTCTGAGACCTCAAGTGCCATATGTCAGGTGGGAAACCAAGTAAATTTGAAAGCACAGTAGCTACTTTATTCATATTAAAACATACAAAATGATAGTGTGCTGAGAAGGTAGTTATTGAACCTTTGAGTTAAGTTTCCAAAGAGGAAGCTGGAATGTAGAAGATCATATGTCCGAGGATAGGTATTGAAGGACTCGCACCAGTCGTGGTATATACCAATCAGCCCTCGGTCAAAGATAATGGAGAGAGTATCTGGCCCACTCATGGGAACGACATTCATTACCCAAAGGGGTCGATCAATGATCGCGGAAGCAAACCTGTACACTCACGGAAAAGTCACCAAGATGGTCAACAAAGAAAAGAACGTGCAAATGATAATGCACTTCCAACATAGGAACACTCTTACCCTCCGTAACCAGCATTCATGTCCATCACGTTCCTCATGCTCGACCAATTTATAGCTAGGCCCCCTAAGTAAACATCCGACACCAATGCTGCCCAGTGTTTCGTGTCCTCATCGAAAACATCTTCAGCATCTGTTGTTTGGGATAAGCGTTCAGGTTTATTGTTGAGCCTCTGGGGCCAGGGTGCAGGCCACTCATATGTATTGCCAATGCTGCTCGTAGGGAGTGGTACAAGACAGCTGTCCAGAGACGCATACCTGCTCATAGGATAAATGATTGGAGCGGAATGATGACTATTTGATAAAGTGAAGGATATAATAAAAATGACCATCATGGTGTATTGGGCATACCATGAACTATTTGATCTATTGTTCTGGTCACATAGAGGTGGATTATTTTCTCTGCGGTTTTCATAGCAGGAAGATGAAACCGGCTTTTGATATATAACTAGCCCAATACCAGCTGAGTCAAAAAAGGTCTTCTTCACCACCTTCCAGCATATTGCTTCAGTCAGTGCAACCATAGCTGCAAACGGAAAAAAAAGTAAAGTGTCAAATAGAGATAATGAATAACTCACTTCAAGAAGCTTCACTTTTGCAGCTCTGTGTTTTCTTGGTCCTTCACAGAGCTTTTCGAATAAAATTCAGTGATTGCAAACAGAACAAAGGTACAAAATACCAGCAACACCTAATCAGCATTCAGATTGAAGCAGATCATTAAATAAAAAACTTATAAGAATGTTAATACGGAGAATCGAGTATCTATGAGAACCTTTCCAGACTTTCGCATCTCTTTCATCATCTCGATAAACGGGCGTTGCTGACCATATGAAAAACCCTCCAGGCCTAAGTATCCTGTTTAGTTCCATCAGTGGTTTTCCTCCTGCAATTTGAGATTGATTACCCAGTAAAACAATATAGCTGATGAAGTTGGAAATTTAGAAATAGTGAATTACCATCTCCGTCCCAATGAACCCTGCATCTTGCACAATGAATCATATCATATGCATTATCTGGAAATGTCAGCTTTTGAGTTCCAATGACAGAGAGAGTAGCAGGGATTCCACGTTCCAGTGCAAACTGTATCTGAGCCTCATGTTCATCCTTTGGTGCAAATGACATAGTAATGACATTTTTATCCAGCAAATAACCACCAAAGCTAGCAACACCGCAGCCAACATCTAAAATGACCCTTATATGTTTTCCCCATTCAATTTCTGGCAAAGTCTGAATGAAAAAGCAAGAAACATCTCAGCTTAAAAATACAATCAGTACAACAGGGCTCCAGGGATCATCATCCCAAATTCCCAACATAGTGACTGCAGAACAAACAAAAGATGATGAAATAACCCCCCCCCCCCCCCCAAACAAGATATCAATTGAAAGAAAAAATGGAAGGACTAGAGTACATGAACATGTATTGCCCTTGGCTTCTATCTCCAAGAGAGTAAAACCCTTTAGCTTTTTGATTATCTAAAAGTGTTTTTTTTTCTCATAGAATGGTTCTCAATGCACATACCAGGAGAGAGTTATAAACGCGTAGTAGTAAATCACAAAAGTATTAACTATAATCTAACTTAACATATCAAATTCCACCTGCATGTAGTTTGAGAATAGATTTTATCTAATGGGCAAGGAACCTGCATCTGGTTCAAGACACTTAAAATTCTGTTCCAGAAAGTTGACCCACTCCTAACTTTGTCACTAGAAAATGGCTTATACTGATCATATATCCTTTCAAAGCAGTCACACAACAATGTATAGAGACAATCAGAAATGATTATGCATCAAAGGTTGCCACATCTTCCAAGAAGTTGATTTCACATTAAAAAGTTATGATCAGAATTTGAATTTCATTCACTTGAAAGGGATAAAATTCAATAAAGCACAAATGCAACAAACATGACCAGAATGAAATCCAACACAATCTAACAGCAATGTTGTATACTATTATAGCTTGATGTGATGAATTTAATTTTTTTTTTTTTGTAAAATAGACATACTACCTTTTGAATGGACTCGATATAGTTAGCAACTCCATCTTTGAATTGTGTTCCACCACCAGGAAAAACAAGATAATCACCAGATTTCACCACCCAATTCTGGTCCTTCTTATACTCCACAAGCTTAGGATGAGGAACATTGTTGTACCATATCTATTCAAAATTAAAAAATAAATGAATGAAGAAACAATTAAGGCATGGTTATTTTTAAGCAGCAGAACAAGATAAAAAACTAAATCAACTATGATGCTTTTGGATAAAAATCACATTATTTATATCTGAGGTATGCTATGTGTAAAATAAAGAGGAAATTGATAAGTATATGAACGTAGAATGCTCAGAAATTCCAACTGGAATGAAACCAAACCTATAGGTTACAAATGAGGTTTCTGTAAGAAGCCAATGAGGTGTTTCAATAGCAAAGAATTAAATGGCAAGCCATATTTTCCCACCAGATATTGCAAACATTTCAAAAATGCTACTGTTGAAGGAGTGGTAGGATGGTTCTTTCTAAGAACTATGGTGCCTATGAACTCTTCGAGCAATAGTGGAATTCCAAATCAAGAAGTTCATTATGGTTTCGGCTGTGTGTGTGCAACTCATACTTTCATATCACGAGAAGAAAAAATAAGAGAAGAATAGAGAAAAATTATTGCTCATGGATGATTCTGCAACTGTGCTCACAGACGATGTTATCCACTAGTGCATTGATGCAAAAGAATTTTGGCAGCGACGAATGACCAATTGCTCTCTAAATAAAAGTCAGATAAGGGAAGTACCAAGACTGATCAGCAACAGCTAGCTAGAAGAAAAAACTGTTTTTGCCAATCAAAGAACCAAAACTAATAAGGACACTCATATACCACCGCTGACTTTAGGTATTGGCAACAGGACAGTCAGTCCTTAGAGAAAGCTAAACTTCTCACATCTCTATGACGTACACAAATAGGATATAACTTAATTTTATACACTATAAGCGTATAACCTGTCTTATTTTCCAAATTATTAATTCCACTTTTTATGAGCAGCTACCTGTAGTTATAGTTATGAGACTTTTACAATGTCAATGTACATGAGTTAAACTCATACCAATAAATCTAACAGCTACATCTCTATGACACAGTAGAGGAGCTACAGTTCCCCCTATGGGTTTGGTAAAATCCTGTAGCTTTAGCTTAGACATTGTATTTGTGTTTAAAAATTCACTAAATATGTATCAATAATTTGTCCAAAGCCCTGAAAGCTGCCTTTACTAGAATCCAAAACTCATAAACTCAAAATCCCAGTTCTGCTTCTGCTATGACAATACATACTATGCCAATAAAATCAACAGCTATAACCACTTTAAGATCCAGTTTACACTGAACTAACAATTGCTTCAGAGGTCATTAAAGCAAGGGGAAAAAAAAAGGACACCATGCCACAGTTAAAACAAAATCAGAAAACAAATCTTACCACCAAAAGAACCTATCAATCTCACCATGTCCCTGCTCTTAGGCCATGGAACTGGCACTTTATACCCATCAGGCAGTGGAATCAAACACCTTGGACTTGGGTCAGGACAATGCCTCTCTCTATGCTCCATATGCCTCCTCGATTTCAGCGCCTTTATTGCCTCCCAATTATCAAGACAAGGTATATAATCAACTGCCACCGAACCCTCACACAGCTTCCAATCAAAATTCCCCACACCCAATTCATCATTTTCCTTATCATTCGATAGAACATCTTCAGATGGGGTTGAATTATTACTGATGGGGTTCAACTGGGTTTGTGAATTTATCGGATTTGAGGAAGTGGGTAGTGATGGGGTCACAGAATGGTGCTGAGAAATGTCGGTGGCGATGTAAACAGGGGATTTTTGAGAGTAGGAGATGAGGATGAAAGTAACGAAAATTAGTAAAAGGAAGAAGGAGAACAAGAAAGGGATTTTGCGATCTTTGAAGAGGTTTTTCATAGATGATGTTATGGCCATTTCTGGGTTCTTTGGGGGAAATTTTCTAGTGGAGCTTTCCGCAGTGAGATCTGGGAAAGTTGTAGAGAGAGAGAAAAAAAAAAGGGTGAAAATGATCGAAGTATCAGTCAAAAAAGGTTGAGAGGCGAAGTGTTTTTGAAATATCGTTAAAAAGGCGACAAGAGAAAAGCGGGCGAGTGGGGGTGGGGTTAAGAGTTATGGCCCGTTTGGGCATGTGATATATGAGATATGAAATTATAACATGAAATTAAATTAATAATATAATATAAAATTTTTATTTAAATATATAATTTGAATTTTTAAAATTATATTTTTTTATAAATATAAAAATGTATAAATTATAAAAATTAATAATTTTTTTTAAAATTTTTATATAATCTTAATAAATAATTATAGATCATAAATGAGATATCAAAATTTCTTAAAGCGTCATGTTGATATGGAGGGTGTATTATATCTTTTGTAATTTTTTCCATCTACCTTCCTGATGCTTTCGAACTGTTTAACCATGTGGGACTGTCTCTTCTTTTAATTTTTCATTCGATAATTGATATTTATAGTAAAATTTGATTAATTTAAATTTGTTTCGATAGAATCTATTTGAGAGTAGCATTTCTTATTAAGAACATTTCATATTCAGAACTAAAAATCGAGACTTCTAATAAAGAGAGGAGCAACCCTATAAACTGCACCGCATCTATTAATGATCATATGGGACTGTCTCACGGCTCACACATCAATTAGTAATTGGCTATGTAAAAGAATCTTAGATTTTTTTCTAAATTAATAATAATAAGAGTTAATACCTCAAAAATTTTAACTATTCATATTTTACTAGTTTAATATATTTAGATTCTGAAATCTGATATTTTCTATCTAAAATAAGTTAATACCTCAAAACTTTTAAAGTAGTTATGTTTTATAGATTAATATTTAATTAGATTCTGGAGTCTGATATTTTCTAATCTAAAATTTTTATACGGTGTCAAGTGACATGAAAAATGGTCTATCTCTTTATAGAGTGTGATAGCTAAAACATAAGTCAAAAAAAACATCTGTGTAATATTTTGCATTTATTTTTAAAAATTAATTATTATTTTTCTTTTTTTGACTCATTTGAAAAGACGAAATCTCTAACGCACACAATATTTATTTTAAATATGTTTTATTTTTGAAACTTTTCAATTGAGTTTATTATTATGAAGTTAATTTTATTCTAATATGCAATTAGATTTGTTGTTATAGATAAGAAATATTATACTTCAGAATGTAACAATAAACAATATTATAATGTTATATCTTTATAAATAATGATTTGTTAGTTTTTGACCCATTAAACAATGAGCATTAATCCCAGTTTTTTAACCTAATGCATAATTTAATTAAAAAAATTGGTGGAAGAGTCTCACTGTGGTACAAAAGATGGAATGATTAAGGGGAGTCCACTTTATATTCAGTAGTTATTCAAATTATGTATCGTGTGTTAAAAAGGTGTGTGTGTATATATATACCGTGAAATATAAGTAGTATAGGTAAATACGAGTTTTAATTATAATGATCGTTAAAATTTTAAAATTTTAAATTTATCTTTTTTATTTTTAGAAGTTTGAATATTTTGAGTCTAAAAGAAACGAGTCAAAAATATTGTTGACGACCTTTATATTTATATTATTCTTTCTTTTTGGCTTTTTTGAGTTAAAAATTAAACTTCTATGTACTGATGATGATGTATATATTTTTCACATAATTAAATTAAGTCGACATACAAGAAAAGTATTTCTTCATGATAAGTTTGATATGATAATTTGTAAAAGTAAAAGAATAATTATTAATTTAAATAACTTAATTGTTGTTTTTTAACTTCCCACTTGTGTGAGAAGTGGTGATTTAGGTGGACAGGTTATGGCAGCCCACTCCCACTGCAACACTCTTTCACCCTTGCCCCATTAAGTTACATTTTCATTCTCCCTTTCTAGTGTTAATGATTTTTAATTTTTAATTTTTATTATTTAGGATGTGTTTCGCGTGAGATAATAATTTTTTTAAAAAAATATTTTGATATGTATATATATGTAAGACAAAATTATGAGGTGGAGGTGAGGTTAGTGTGATGAGTGTTGTGGGGCCGTGGGGGTAGGGTGAAGTTGAATGAAACAGGGGTAGAGTGGAGACGATATGAATTATCAAAATGTTCCATCCAAAGAGGTGACCAGCAGAATGAAACTACATGCTAGTGAATATGTTTCATTTTTTCCTTTAAAGATTGCAGATCTAGTTAAAGCTTAAAAACAACAAAGCCAACAGATATTGCAGATCTATTTTACCGTGTAATTTTTATTTGTATATTATAATATACCAATTAGTGTATATTTTACTATTTTTAGCTGAGTGGTCAAATATTTTTTTTTTTAAAAAAGAAAATTAAAAAAAAAGAGTATGCTGCCAAATATGTAAAAAAAAATAAAAAAAAAAAAAATCGCCCACCGTGGGGCTCGAACCCACGACCACAAGGTTAAGAGCCTTGCGCTCTACCAACTGAGCTAGACGGGCTTGTTGACAGTTTTAGCTAATATATTGAGCATATTTGTTATCTATGATATTGCTTGATGATATATACGATGCTGCCAAAAGAATGGTCTTTTTAAATTGTAAAAATTTTCTAGTCTGCATGAGTTTATAGCACAATGAAAACGATCAAGCTGCTATTTTAAGTTCATTCCAATATTTAGCTTGAAGTTGTAAATAACATACCAATGACTTTGAAGGGAAAAGTCCATTAGGATTTAGGGGTTAGAACTTCTATGGACAAGAATGATGGTGCGTTCTAAAATCGCTCTGTCTCAATTCATCTAATAATATTTAACTGGAGATAGAATTTAAAAAAAGAAAAGAAAATTTTGAAATTTGTAATTTAAAATAAGTTATAGATATTTGAACGATTGTTAATTATCTCAAAAAGGATAAAATAATTATTGAGGAAAATATCACGTAAATTGAAACGGAGAAATACTGTTTTACATATGTTGTTTTCTTTTCACTCGTCTTTTCCTTTTCTTTTTATAACCCCGACTAACTTTGGGCATTGATAATTTGGGCTTTGTAAGAATTTCTGTTTCAATGCTAAACAGGCTTTTGTTGATTACCCCTATTTTGGGGTGATCTTTAATTTTTACCCCTCAAATTGATGGTCTTTTAATTTTTATCCTTTAATGTTTTATAACAAAAACAGGACAAAAATATCCCTAATATTTTTTTTAAAAAAATTCAGTATTAGCAAGTCAAAAAATATATATCGCAAGGTATAGGTTAGCCCCAGAAGACATAAGTTTAGTAGGGGACTTGCGCCTAAGGCTTAATTTCATGTTATTGAAATTGTAACTGTGGGCTTGAAAAGGGAGAGAGATTGTTTCAATTGATAACCTAAGTTGACCTAAATTTTTTATATGATCAATTTGACTACACCCACTTAAATTGAACGAGTCGAATGAAATACACTTATATATAATGGCAGAGCCATGATTTTCACTAAGTGAATTCAAAACATAACTAAATAAATATATATATTTTTAAAAAAAATTAAAGAGATTCAATATTTATTATATGGTGTGTAATTTTTGACAAATAGGATTTGATTGAACTTTTTTCGCCCTCTAGCGTTAGTCATGCCTATCCCTAAAAATTATTGTAAATGGATAGATCACTCTATTAATAAGATGTCTCTGATCGAACCTTGGATATGAAAAAATAAATAAATAAGGAAACATTTCTTTCTTAATGTATTTTATGCAGTGTGAATCTGAATTAATCAAAAATTAAATGTAGGTATTAAAAATCTAGTAAGAAACCCCAAGATAACATGTTTTTAGCATGAAATTTTGCAAGCCGTACAAGATTCTTTCTTGCATAGAGTCTAACCGTTAAATCGAACATATCGAATTTGAATCATAAATACGGATAAAATCTAGAGAGCACTTCTCTCTTTAACGACTCTTATGCAGTGTAAGTCCAAAGCAATCACAATTCTAATACAGTTATCAAAAATCAAGTGAGAAATAGATAAAAATTGATTTGTTTTAGCATGAAATTTTACAAGGGCTACAAACATTCCCGAACAATATAATCATATTAACCGAACATCTCAAATTCAAACTCTATATATAAAAGTTTTTTTCCTTTTTTTGATAATCCGCAAGCTGACAGACAGTCTGACCGGGTTATTAAGATCTTGGACGACATGCTTAGAACTTGTGCGATTGATTTTAGTGGTCATGGGGACGATCAGTTGCCTTTGAAAGAATTTGCTTTTAATAATAGTTACTATTCGATACACAGATGGCGTCGTTTGAGGCTCTATATGGTCGCAAGTATCGTTCTCTAGCTGGATGGTTTGAACTTGGCGAAGCACAATTATTAGGTTCAAATTTAGTTCAGCAAGCTTTGGAGAAAGTTGCATTGATATAGGTATAATACCCCAAAAGTTTATAAGGCTAGAACCCCAGATATGGATTATGAACCAGTAGAAAAAGCTAAAAATTCCCCTCAGAATGACTCCCGTACCACTCGTGGAAGCATGGAATGAGTCGTACCAAGAGTCATGGTATGAATGTAGAGGATACAGCAGATTTTGGTCCAGAAACCACGACAGGAACCCACGACCCATACCAAGATTGTATAGGTCATACGGAAGGGTCGTAGGAAGGGATTTAGAGAAGCGATTAGAGAATTATGGATAACCACGAGCCATGATACGGTCCGTGGTGAGGTTGTACAAGTCGTGGTATGCCTCAATAAGACAAACTTCAGAGAATAACCAATGTGGCTTCAGGTGATATGAGCCCTTGTAACGGACAGTAGTACCATGGTACGACTCATACCAAGCGCTCGTAGAAGAGAGGATCAGAGAGGTGGAAACTGGTCCAGCTTACAATGGATGGTCACCATGTTCATGCAATTGATTAACTTCTGCCCGTTAGGCACAATTTCAATTGCATGAACTTTTACACTTTAGGCACAAGTTCATGTTATTTAACTTATACCTGTTAAGCATAATTTCAAGTTATTGCCTTATGCCTGGTAGGCATAATTTAAGTAACATGACTTATATCTGGTGAGCATAATTTCATGTTATTGAACTTGTGCCTATGGACAATAGGCACAAGTTCAATAACATGAAATTATACCCACCAGACATAAGTCATGTTACTTAAATTATGCCTACCAGGCATAGGCAATAACTTGTGCTAATTTATGTTTTAAGACATAATTTAGGCAAAAGCTTATGTCTTACGAACTTTATTCTAGTCTTGTGAAATTTTTTTGCCTTATAAAGTTTAACCTTATGAAATTATGCCTTGCAATTTTTTTTTTTGGTTAATTGCACTTTTGACTTTTTTTGGTCACTTAAAATATCAAATGGTAAAAATTAAATATTATAAATTTAAGGGATAAAAATTTAAAAAAACCCCAAAATAAAAGCATTTATGCGAATGACCCAATGCTAAACGTGTCCTTTTGGAGGTTCATTGCCAGTTGAATCCAATATAACTATGAGAAGGACAAAGTGAATTTTACTTGGTCAAGGACTAAAGTAGACAAAACTAAAATCCTTGTACTTATTATGCAATTAAAAAGATTCTTCAGCTCATGAACGAGGCAAATGATCTCTTTTATTAGAATGTGAGGACTAATATTCCCTTCGTTCATTTTTATTTGTTCAATATTGACTTGACATATTTTTGAAGAATCAATAAATAGAATAATAATTTTATTATATTATCCTTTGAATATAATAAATTCAATACTTAGGGAAATGTATTCAGAATCGACTAAAAGGATAAATTATGAACTAACTGAGAAATTATATCTTGATTTTTAAATTGGACAAATAAAAATTAATATCTATTTTCAGTATAATGAACAAGTAAAAGTGGACAGAGGGAGTTGCATGTTTGACTATAAATGGGCAAGTACTTTCTCTTATTAGAATGTGAAGACTAACAATGTATTTGACCAAAATTTTTAAAAGGTCAAAAATGCTTTTCTTTAAAAAGTGCCTATTCCAAAAAAATGAGATATTTGTTTAAACTTTTGAGAGAAAATAATTATTTCTGGGAAGCGGTAGAAATTATTTATCAAAATTTAAAAAAAGTAATTTTAAAAAAAAATATTTTTTTAAAAGTACTTATGAGAAAATACACTTAGAAACATGTTTTAAAAATTAAGTCAAATATTAATTATAGTTCAAAAATTCTTTTTAAATTTATTAACTCAAATATAAATTATTTTTTATTTAAAATAAATTGATTTCAAAAACTTGGCATGCTATAATAATAAAGGAGAAGAAGTG
This sequence comes from Datura wrightii, assembly GCA_035772735.1. Classification (NCBI taxonomy): domain Eukaryota; kingdom Viridiplantae; phylum Streptophyta; class Magnoliopsida; order Solanales; family Solanaceae; genus Datura; species Datura wrightii. The sequence continues at coordinate 73,548,486 of JASDFA010000023.1, read as the reverse complement.
GAGACAAATTTATTTTATCCAAACCAACAAGACCAAAAAGATTGGACCACAAAACATAAATGGTTTTTTGTCCCCTAGAAAAAATAAATCTATTACATAAGCAACAAGAAGAAATAGAGCCTAGTGTCACGGACTTAGACTTCAACTAAGCACACAGTGCGGCACTTGACAACTCGTTCACGAATCTTTTGCAATCTTGCAAGCTCAAGTAAGCCCTTTCAACTCTTGATCGCTAAGAGAATGTTGGATAAGGAAGATAAGAGAAATTTGCTAAGAGAAACTTTTAGTAATGTAGAGAACTTGATTAATTTTTCTTGATGATTATACAAATGAATGGCCTCCTATTTATAATACTTACTTAGGGACTAATATGCAAATAATAATTATTGTATAAGTCCCTACATATTTACAAATAAGTCCCTTTCTAGAATTCTCTACATGTCTAGAGTTTTCCAAGGACTTTCCTAGAAATTCCATAAGACTCCAAGGTCTTCCATGGGAAATCTCTATAGTTTTCTAGAATACTCCACCAAGTGTAGGATTTTTGCTTGTGTAAGCCTCCACATGGAAAAGATATATGCCAAATGGCTCCTACGTGGCATGATGACATGGAAAGTCCTCACACTCTCCCCCACCTGATGTTGCGACGACCGCGGCGCAGTGCTGCTGCATAAACTCTTGAATCTTGTCCTTTAATTGCCATAAGTATTCATATCGTTCCCACGTGGCTTCCTCCGGTGATTGCCCTTTCCAGTGGATGAGGAACATGGCAGTAGCCTTTTACCCTTGTTTTCACTTGGCTTGATAGTCAATGATAGCCTCAATCTTGATCATGCGAGGCGGTGATGGTAATTGGTGCCCTACTTGACTGACCTCGAGTAGGGTCATCCTGGTCTTCATGGTATGACTTGAGCACGCTGGCATGAAAGACAGGATGAACCTTGAGATGACCTGGTAACTCCAACTTATATGAGATCTTGCCCACCTTGGCAACAATCCTAAATGGCTCTTTCATACTTCCGTACCAAGTTCTGGTGCATGCCTCTTAGTGTCTTAAACTGCCTTGGGTTAAACTTTACGGTCTTGACACGAGAGTTATTTGGAGCGAGCTTCAACTCTAGTCTTCTTTCTGCAGCCTCAGTTACAAAATTGTAGGTTGCTCCTGTGTCCACCAGTGCACGAGTAGGATTGTTGTTTATGGTGAGGTCCACGTACTGGTTGTTATTTTCGTCAGGTTGGATAGGTTGTTTCTTAACAGCACCACATAATCCTATCATACCCAATTATGTTGCGCTCGAACTTCTCCTTGGGGATGCTCTTTTCATTCACATACCATGGCACTAAGACTCTTTAAATCGGGACAATTCTTGAAGCCATGCGGTCCTTCGCATATGTAGTAACTGTCTCCTTTTGTGGCTTGCGCCTTTCTCTCAGCATAGCCTTGACGTCCAAGCTTTCTACAATCGGACTTGTAGGTGTCATGATACTTGGGATGCGGCTGCTGCTCCTTGCTTTTGCCACGATCTCCCCCACATTTGGCATGACCACTTCTTGTCTCCTTGCCTATGCCTTTGTAATGCCTAAAGTCAGTCAAAGCTTCAGCCTGTATGATGGCTTCATTAATAGTACTAATCTGTCGGCATTCCAGCTCCGTCTTGGCCCAATTTTGCAGCCCGCCCATGAAGTGGAATAACATATCTTCATCTGTGAGGTTGGAAATTTGAAGCGTAAGAGTGGTGAACTCCTTCACGTATGCACGTATACTTTCCGTCTGCTTCAACTCCCGAAACTTGTGTTTCGCCTCATAGATGACGTTATTGGGGAACAAAGCCCTCCTGAACTCAGCTCAGAACTTCTCCCATGTGTCGATTGCGCAAAGCCCCTTCTCCATCTCGGACTCCTTCTGTTTCCACCATAGAATGGCCATCTCTGAGAAGTACAATACAACGGTGTTAATCTTGCTCTTGTCGCTCTTCACCCTGTTGCATTTGAAATAATTTTCTAAATGCCAAAGGAAATTCTCCACCTCTTTTGCATCACGAGCACCTTTGAACATTGGTGGTTTAGGGGCCTCAACCTTGGCCTCTTTCTCTTTGCCGGATGCCACGACCCTCCAGCTTCAATCTCTCCCTCGAGTGTCTCTATCTTGGCCTTCATGGTCTCAATCGTGCTTAACGCTTCCATGAGCCTGTACTCCAAGGAAGTGATAGTTTCTCTCATCTCCAATTCCTCATGCTTGCGCCCCTCCAACTCCTTTCAGATGTCGTCATTCTCCTCAAGGGTGAAGTCTTCAAGAGTCTTGAACTTGTCATCAATCTCGCTCAAACGTTTGCCAAATATCTCCATAGCCTGCCTTGCTGTATCAACCCTTGCGATCCACTCTAATCCAGGAATGACGTCTGTGGGAAGCCTATTATGTTCGTCATCACTCGCCTCAGTGGTCGAAGGTGAGTGGGATGTCAGCATTTCGCTTGATGTATGGTCGGACAGCCGTTCCTCATTCGTCTTATGAAATTTCTCCCCTTTCGGTGCCTTTTTCCAGCTTCCTATCGGACGTTAGTGGTGCTAGCAGCGTTGATGTCTCCCTCGTTTTCCATTCCCTCAGTATTAACCTTGGCTCTGATACCACGTTGTCACGGACTTAGACTTCGACTAAGCACACCGTGCGGCACTTGACAACTCACTTACGAATCTTTTATGATCTTGCAAGCTCAAGTAAGCCCTTTCAACTCTTGATCGCTAAGAGAATGCTCGATAAGGAAGATAAGAGAAATTTGCTAAGAGAAACTTTTAGTAATGTAGAGAACTTGATTAATTTTTCTTGATGATTATACAAATGAATGGCCTCCTATTTATAATACTTACTTAGGGACTAATATGCAAATAATAATTATTGTATAAGTCCCTACATATTTACAAATAAGTCCCTTTCTAGAATTCTCTACATGTCTAGAGTTTTCCAAGGACTTTCCTAGAAATTCCATAAGACTCCAAGGTCTTCCATGGGAAATCTCTATAGTTTTCTAGAATACTCCACCAAGTGTAGGATTTTTGCTTGTGTAAGCCTCCACATGGAAAAGATATATGCCAATGGCTCCTACGTGGCATGATGATATGGAAAGTCCTCACACTAGGGTGTTGTCGGTCCAATTAACATCACCAAAAATATTTTAATTTATCCCCACTTATTTTTCAGGCAAATGGAAAATTCACTTTGAGAAAAAATGGAGCTCATCAATTATTGCTATCAAGCCAAGCATGCACGTCATAGAAAGGGTGAAACAATGTTCTACTAGTTTTACCCAAAAGAACAAAATTATACATAGTATTTGTTTAAAATAATCAAATAATAAAAATATCCCCTGTTTAATAAAGCTTTTCGATGAGATAATCACACATGTCGATATGATATTTATATGGGGTAAAAGTCAGGTGACGTTGTTGGACCAGTAACAATTTAATATTTTAAAACGTGATGTGTGAACATCATCACTGTTCGAATAGATCTTGGATCTATGACTGGAGTCAATAGCTTCTCAAAGCAACAAATGGTGTCCCTTGACTTAGGAGGTTGTCTCCACTTCAAGTTGGAGAATAGTATGTCTGAGTCTGAAACATCTTATCCATGGAACAAATAACAATGACAAAAAAGCTTTCATCGATCAACCTTGAGTCCTGTGCCGACTTTCAACCACGTGACACTATTGAAGTATTGTTTAGGAGTAGCCTTTTTTAGGGTAAATATTAGCCTTTTCACTTATTATTTGAAGAATCCTGTAAGTAAGTTTTTTGTCCTATAAATAATCCCTTGCATTCACTTGTAACAAATAACTATGTTCAAGGGGTGAAAACATTATCTTCTTGGTTCTTCATTCATGTTCTTGCATTTAGTTTTCTAATTACTCTTTGTTAACGAAAAGATTTTTTTACTTCACTAACTCTCCTCACTGCGATCTAGGTAAAAAAGAAAGAAAACTTGATCGAACCTAATTCACTTGCCTTTAAGTCTACTTTTATATATTTAACTTCATTTGCACACACAGTTTTTCGGCAAAAAGTATCAGAGCAGAAAAAGATCGTAGGATTGAATCTCACCATCACCAATTATCATAAAAATATTTCACATGTTTGGTCCATGAAAAAAGGAATCACATCCGCATGTGAGGGGCATGTTGAGAAAAACGGCTGATCTCTCTAAGAGTTGAAACTTTTAGATGAGATGGTCACACACTTAAACAATATTTACAATATAATTATATTATATCTCTCTTTTTTTTAGATTTTTTATTCGAAAGTAATTTTTAGGATTAATCACAACCTTTGAAACTCATAAATAATAGATCTACTGCTCTATCCTTTTCCAATTAAATATTAAGGGACTGTTTGAAAAGTCACTGTGTAACTGAAATTTGTGTAATTACTACCTTAGTAATTACACAACCTAGTAGTTACACAGTATAGTAATTACAGACCTGTTTGTTTGCCATGATGTAATTACACTTCATTGCATAAGTGTAATTATGCAGTTAGATTAAAATTTTAAAATAAAAGTTAATTATTAAAAATTAATATTTGACAAATACGTGTCTTTGTAAATGATATTGAATTAGGTATTTAAGATACATATTGTCCTTAGAAAATATATTAATTAATAAATATATATTTTTAACTAATATAATAAAAAATAATTGATATGTATTTTTAAATTAATAATATTTTAATTTAATTAATTATTAAAAATATTTTTAAGAATATCATAAAATGCACATTTAAAAAAATATTAATATTATAAAATTATTTAAATATTTAATAAAAAAACCTATTAGTTTTAATTAAAAAATAAATATTTCAAGGATAGAGAGTGAACTCCGTATTTTTAAGGAATTTAATTCCCCAGCGGAATAATTTGACATTGGATAAAGCAGTGGGCTAGTGCCTAGTGGCCAAATGGACAACTGACAAACTGCTAACTGCCAAATTCAAAACTCATGACTTATCTGTAAAAAGAAAACTGGTCATGGATTTTTGCCCATCCGGAACGACAACGTTTTGTTGGCTCAAAATAGCCCAACGGTAAATTGCTAGCGGGTACTTTAACCTTTTCTTCAATCCCATGTGACCGTGTCGCCGAGTCCCGCATCGTTTGGTTATTTTATTTTTTAAATTTCAAAATTATGTATTTGATCTTCAGAAAGTCGGGCAGCATTTTGAGTTAATTTTTGAAGAGTTTTTGTTGATCACTTCACTTTTATTAGACAACTTCAAGAAAATTAATGTTATTGATGTTTTCAAATTCAAAGAGATCCATTGACTTCTTTTTAAATTGCGTTTATTGAAGCTGAGCTAGTAATGGGTGAAAAAAATTCGATTGACATTCAAAATACTATAATATTTCATCAATTAGATAAGAGAAAAAATTGTAATGTTATATTTTAAAGCATTTTCAAAAATACTTAAGGGCCTATTTTTGTATATATATTTGAGATTGAAAGTGGAAAAAGTTAGGTGAAAATCAACTTATGGGGTTCTTTTTTGCTTGTTTGCAAAAGTTGCTTATTAATGAGTAAGAATTGAAATTTCAAAAGCTAATTTTTAACTTACTATTTTTTTTAAAAAACTCTTTGAACAATTTCTATGCAATAATTTTAGAAGAGATCATATGCACATATATTAACACAAAGGAAATGCTCAATTTTGTCCTCGTGCTTCCTTTTAACAAATTGTCTCATATTTATCCTTTATTAATAACAAGACTCTAATTTAAACTTTACATCAAAATAAATGAATTTTACGTATTTAAATTTCTCAAAAAAAAAGATTAAAATTATCCATCAATTTTAGCAATGGTTTATTTAGGCTTACTCTTAGTTCAAAGTTTTATTAGGAGGAAGAGAAAAAATAAGATTTTTTTCCCGCGGCACGATGAAATTAGACGACAAGAGAAATTACTCAAATAGTAAATATTCTTCATTTTCAATTCTAAAGTTGTGAATTCAAGTTATTAAGAATGTAAAAAGGTAAAAATTTCTAAAAAGAGACTAAAAAAAATTAAATTGAACCAAAAATTTAAAATCGATTTTTTAATGTAAAATTGAGCAATTTTTAATTTTTAATAATATAAAGGCAAACCTTTTAAAAAAAAAAATCGAAAAAGGGTTTTGAACACGTTGGTGGAGTGATTAGTGAAACTTACGACCCTTTCAGTATAGAGAGAGAGAGAGAGAGAGAAGGGTAAGAAGTAAGAAGAGGGTGGTGGAGTCATTCAACGCGGAAGACTCAGTTTGCTGTTCATTTCTTCACAAATCTCCTGGTAGATCTGCTTCATTCACAGTCCTTCTTCACGATCCTGCGAAACTGAGAGCCACAGCCAAACGAGTCACAGTCCTTTCTACTGCACCGACGGTTTCTTTTTTTGTATCGATCCGTAAGTAAATTTACCGATTTTCATATGCATTTTCGCTAATGTTTTGATTGATTTCAGGATTTGTAACTTTCACGATTGCTTATTACTATGATTTTGTGATTGTAGTTGTTCATTGTTACGGAAGATCTAGTTATTGAATGCTGAATTATTTTTTGCAACTCCGTTCGCGTTAAAAAAATAATAATGGCATTTTAACTACAACAAAATTGTGATTATCCTACTCTCATGTATAGTATATAGTTGTATATATTTTGTTTCGAACTGATTAAGGAATCAGTATCCGGATTCACACTGAAAGTGCTGATTGAATTTTCAGTTTGATCTAATGCTTAATTTTTAATACTCCTTTAGCCTCAAAAAATTAATGGCATTTTAACTACAAAAAAATTGTGATTATTCTACTTTCAGGTAGTACCTAATTGTGTAAATTTTAGTTCGAACAGATTAAGGAGTGAATGTCCGGATTCTGGCTGAAAATTGAATGTGCTGATTGAAATTTCAGTTTGATCCAATGCTGAGTTTTTACTGCTCATTTCTCCCGAAATTTAATGGCATTTTAACTGCAAAAAGTTTGTTATTACCCAATTGTATAAGTTTTTTTTCGAGCATATGAAGGAACCAGTATATATATGGATTCACACTGAAAATTAAATGTGCTGATTGAATTTTCAGTTGTTCATTGTTACAGAAGATCTAGTTACTTAATACTGAATGTTGTATACTCCCTTCGCCCCCCCAAAAAAATGGCATTATATAAATTTGTGATTATCCTACTTTCAGGTAGTAGATGAATGTATAAATTTTATTTCGAACAGATTAAGAAACCAGTATCTGGATGTCTGGATTCACTCTGAAAATTGAATCTGCTGATTGAATTTTCCATTCTTTTAGAGTATCAATTTACTGCTACTGTTGATGGATGGACATGTTGAAACTCTTGTAAGTTTTAGCCTCGGGAAATTGGTGATGTGATTATATTTTGATTGTGGGTGGGTGGGGGTGGGAGTTCGCAGTGAGCGAATTTGAATAAGGATGTAAATGTGCTTTTAACTTGTATATGCTACAAGAAGCCCGTGACTGACGTGATGAGTGGTATTGTTATGTCAATTGATTTGATCCATCAGTTGTGGCATGCTATTTTTATCTTATAACTCCGTATGGGTAAAATATTTATATTTCGAGTAAAACTCTAGGATGCATGAAGGTAGGAGATGTTTCAATTAAGTCTCAGTCCCATACTAGTTGGGGTTGGGTATATATATCCTCCTCTATATCTGTTCCTCACTATTTAGGTACAAAAGAAAAATAATATTTGGAGGATTCATGATATTATGGCTATTGGTACATTAGTTATCAATTATCCACCACTCTTTCCCTTTAGTTGTCACGTAGGTACGGTTAAGCCAGGGACATCCATGGACCATAAATATGACTGACTTTTGAACTTCTAGAATATCCATAAAATACTGTGTCGGTGACTTGGTGCATATACTGTAAACTGAGCATGTACTTCTATAATGGTAGATCTTTTTGGCTCATCTCATCTTCAGTTGAGTTGCATCACATATAATGAGCTCCATTGGGTACATACTAACTTAATTACTAAAGCCATAATGTAGATTGCTTGTTCTAGGTAGACCGAGGGCTGGTCACTGGAAATGTATGGTTTTAGATGCTCTTTGTTTCTCCTTACCATTACACCATATTCAAATGATTTTAGATTCGTTTTTAATATTTGGTTATTCCTTTTGGTATAATCCCTGCAGGACACTTCTCCTTTACAGGTGCAATTAGTGCATCATGTGCTATGCATATGAGGCTTATCTAGTGTATGATGATAGTCAATGAGCTTTTCATGTACAATGCAAGAACGGAGTAGAAAACTCTGGCGCGAAGAGTAACTTTGCTTAGAACTTGTAATCTCTGCAAGCATGGTGCTTAACAAAGTTACAGAAATTGTTTCTTCTGCAGTGGCTCGTTTCTCAACCCCAAAGACGCCTAACACTCCATATCCATCATCAGGTTTACCACCTCTTCCAGGTTCACTTAATATTTCCAGCTTAGATCAGAAGAACAAGTTGAGACTTTCCTCATCCCTTCAAGATCTTTCTGCATACAAGCGGCTTGATCTGGAAGATGGTGGTCCTAACCCTGAAATAGAGAGAGATTCAACTAATTTAAAACGGCTAAATCTTTTCAAGAGAGAAAATTTGGGTTCAAGCTTCTCCAAGGTGAAGGGGACACCGATAGTCACTTCTGCACGAACGAAATGGACACGAGTTATCTTAGTTCTCCTGTGCTTGCTATTGGTTTCATTTCTCCTATATGTGATGTTTTTCCATTTTAACTTATTCCATGGAGAGTCAAAGTACTATGTTGTGCTTGATTGTGGTAGCACTGGGACTCGTGTTTATGTATATCAAGCATCCCCTAACTATAAAAAAGATAACGATCTCCCTATTGTATTGAGATCACTGCCAGAGAGTTTCCAAAGAAACTCAAGATTACAGAGTGGACGGGCTTACAACAGAATGGAGACAGAACCCGGATTAGACAAGTTGGTGCACAACACGTCTGGCTTGAAAAGAGCAATCAAGCCACTAATTAGATGGGCAGCGAAGCAAATTCCTAGTAATGCACATAAAACTACTTATCTCTATCTTTATGCTACGGCTGGGGTCCGCAGGCTGCCAAATCCAGACTCAGAATGGCTTCTTAACAATGCTTGGTCAATTCTGAAAAGTTCTCCTTTTTTATGCAAAAGAGAATGGGTCAAAACTATCACTGGCATGGAGGAAGCCTATTTTGGATGGATAGCTATGAATTATCATACTGGCATATTGGGGGCTAAACCTAAAAAGGGAACATTTGGTGCACTTGACTTAGGTGGCTCATCACTGCAGGTTACTTTTGAGAGCAAGGAAAACCTCCCTGATGAAACTAGCTTAGAGCTGAATATTGGTGCCGTTAATCATCATCTCACTGCTTATTCCTTAGAAGGATATGGCCTGAATGATGCTTTTGACAAGTCTGTAGTTCATCTTCTCAAGAGGCTTCCCAAGATCAGTGATGCAGATCTCGCCAGTGGAAACATTGAGATCAAGCATCCGTGTCTGAATTCTGGTTACAAGGAGCAATATATCTGTACTCATTGTGTTTCCCTATACCAAGAAGGTGGTAATCCTTCCACTGGGAGAGGAGTTTCTGGTAAAGGGGGAAAGCCTGGAGTTCGTGTTCAGCTTGTTGGAGCTCCAAAATGGAAAGAATGCAATTCACTTGCAAAATTTGCTGTTAATTTGTCTGAATGGTCTAACAAAAGTTCAGGAATTGATTGTGAGTTGCAGCCCTGTGCTCTTGCAGAAAATCTTCCTCGTCCCTTTGGCCAGTTCTATGCTATGTCTGGTTTCTACGTGGTATATCGTTTTTTCAACTTGACCCCTGATGCTGCGCTGGATGATGTATTAGAAAAGGGTCAGGAATACTGTGATAAGACTTGGGATGTTGCAAAGACTAGTGTTGCACCGCAACCTTTCATAGAACAGTATTGCTTCAGGGCACCATACATTGTCTTTTTGCTGAGAGAAGGCTTGCACATTACTGATAGTCAGGTAACCATTGGTTCCGGAAGTATTACTTGGACACTAGGTGTTGCGCTGTCGGAAGCTGGAAAGGCAGTTTCAAATGGGGTGGAACTTATTAGTTACAAGCTATTGTTCATGAAGATGCACCCAGTTGTTCTTTTTGCTATTCTATTTGCTTCATTAGCTGCTCTTCTTTGTGCATTATCATGTGTTGGCAAGTGGATGCCCAGGTTCTTCCGTAGGGCATATCTTCCCCTTTTCAGGAATAACAGTGTTTCATCCTCATCTATAATCAACATTCCAGCGCCTTTCAATTTCAAGCGGTGGAGTCCTGTTATTACAGGTAATTTCTTCTGAAAAGCATGTGTACTGTGCTATTCTAGTTTAGAATATGTCGAATGCTGCCTTTGTTAGGGAAATAAATAAAAAGAATTTCATTGCTTTTTCCTTCTGATACTTGATCTCTTTGGGGTATCTAATAATGCATTAATATATTTATGGACTGGAAATTTACCTTACCTATCAAAAAAAAATGACAGACTGGAATATTGCATGCTATACACAAATCAAAAACATCTATACGCTGTTATGCATAGGAAGCTCTTTCTGAGTTCAAATTCACCAATGTGCTATTTTTATCTGTTTATAGGGAACTCTTTCATACTAGAATTGTACATTTTTATTAGTATTAATTTCAAAGTCTAATTTGGAGAAAATATGATAGTTTCACTAATTTAAAAAAGAATAAAAAAGTTTGGTAGCTTCAGAAATGAAGTCACACCAAACAACACAGCAATCACAATACGACTCGGGAAGACTACCTTTCGGTAACTTAATGATTGTTGTGGATTTAAGTGAGAAGATAACACCACTTGTGATTCTGTTTCATTATTTAATAATGAAATTTTGACTTTGTCAAAAAAAAGTTTCACACTTTATAGTTCTCTGTTATAACTTCTACTGTAGTTCCTATCGACACTATTTCTCAGATATCCTTCTTAGATCATGCCAATTTTGTCTTTTCAGGCGAAGGAAGAGTGAAGACACCGCTCAGTCCAACAACTGCTAATGCTCATCAGAGACCATTTGACACTGTGCATGGTTTTGGTGGCAACAGTATCCAGCTTGCTGAATCTTCCTTATACTCGTCGTCTAGTAGTGTAGCACATAGTTTTTCATCAGGTAGCTTGGGGCAGATGCAATATGAAAGTAGTACCACGGGTTCCTTCTGGTCACCACACAGAAGCCAACAGCGTCTCCAGAGCAGGAGATCCCAATCACGAGAAGATCTTATTTCTTCACTGTCTGAAGTGCCCTTGCCAAAGGTCTAAATCTGATGATAATACTTCTTTCAGAAGAGAAAATCATGGGGCTGGTGATTTCTAATGGCTCATTAGCCAAATGGCAAAAATTACTATCGGCTATGAATTTTATGACACGTGCCTTTCCTATGTTCTCCATTAGAGGTACCATAAATGAGACTGATGGAAAGCTTATTCATCCGACATTACATAACATAGATTCATAACACGGATATTATCAGTCAAGAGAAGTCTGGCATCATTAAATCAAGGCAGCTGTGCAGAACAACAGAGAACTTTTTATTATATGGAGCTTGAGAGATTCGCCTCCTGTGAATATTAGGGATTCCAACTGCATTTCCAATTTGATAGTCCAAAGTTCCACGTGGTCTGATGGGAGGGATGCAATTGCATTCTGTAGAAACCATGGTCTGATGAGGTTTGCCGGCTTGTAAATGGTCAAATTGGTAGACCTCAGGTTAGGTTAGCTCGAGATTTTGGTAACTCGTTCCCTTGTCATACTTGACACAATTATATGATCCCTTGATTCTTTTATACTACCCATTATTCTGATGTGCTGTTGTTATTTACAGTATCCAGCATTTTCATAAACTACAAGATAAGGCTATTGTTTGGTAGAATACATAGTTTAGCAAGGGAAATCTGAGGGAACAAGCATGAAGAAATTGTAAATGGTTGGTCTTATGCCCACTTGGAGAAAAGTTTGCAGGTTATCGTCATCCACCCTACTTGACCATGTAAGGTGCTTCATAGCAGCTGAGAGACTCTCATTTTAGTATAAGTGCTCGTTTGAGAGTTGATTAAAAGATGTCGATGAGCATCAAATTCTGAAAAAATACTTAGGTGTTGAAGGGTAGTGTACAAAGCATCCTGCATTCATGCAAGGTCCACAGAAGAGCCTCAGCCCAAAGGATGTGATATAGACAACCTATCCTAAAGCAAAGCATTAATGAGTGCTTCCACAAGTTCTTACCCGTGACCTATAGGTAACACGTATCCATACATCCTCAGTTATTTTGCAAGGTGTAAATTAGATCCAGAGCATTATTCAGGTATACCGACAGTTAAAATAGGCTTGAAGTTAATTTGCATAAACAACAGCAGAATTAAACATTGAACATACAAAAACGTATAACCTTCTCTCAAATATTTACTCCAAAAGCTCGTACATTGACAAAGAAGCTTAACAATCCCAACGTAATACTTGTGAAGGCAGTTAGAAACAAACTGCTTTTTCCCCCTAATACATCCACAAAGTAATCCAAACGTTGGGAGTGAAGGAGAAATCAGGGAACTAATAAATAGAGCAATTAGATTTGCAGATGTGAAAACTACAGTTATTAACTGTATCATTGAATGCCTTTCGTTTTTTACTACCCTACGGTTAAAAAAAATTAATAATACAAGATACATTTTCCTTGGGTATCGTTGCATAACCAGGAAACCTGTTGGTTGCTGGTTGAATCAAGTTTTGAGAACACACGGTGAACGAAAAAGAAAGAAATCTTGTAAGAGGTTATAGCTCAACCTTCTTGGCGGGTGTATCAACATTCCTCAGTGAGAAAATCCAACTAAACATTTGTGAGAACTTACTGGGGGGAGAATCCTTCTCTTTCTGTTCCACGTTCACATTGCAGAGTGCGTTGTAGTCATGTTTCAAGTGAGGAGCAACTATTCTTTCCTGGAGGAAGGCATTTATGACATGTAAGAGATAGTCGATGTCCACAGTAAATTGAAATCATCTAGTGAAATGTAGAAGTGGTACCTTAAATACTTCAAATGGACAAGAATCTGAGCCATTGCAACCCTATGAACAAAAAGAAATAGAGGCATCAAAAGTTTAGAACAGAAGAATCACTGAGAGGAAAATAATTGATAGCAAGAAAATTTGTGTCACTTGTGGAACTAGTAGCCATTTAGCAAGTGTGCATCTTGACAAGCGACATCATTCCCAAATTAGACGTTACGAAAAAAATGCATGAAATCCACTGTCACTCCTAAGAATTCTTTAACAAGAATGCAAAAATTAAAACAGGAGTAAAACAGTTTATGCGGACTTGTTCACTAGCAAATACTGGTGAGATTTGTGTACTTCCCTGGGATTAGTTCATGGAAAAAAAGGTAAGTTGCAACTTCAGAATAGTTTCATTAATTTGTAACTTCACTGTTGGAAAACCTCTTTTAAGGTGTGGACATCACAACCAGTGAATACTTTGTCAGAAGTTAAAAATGAGAAGTAAAGGGAAAACCTTAAAAGGCCAGTAATTACTGATGTATGATCCCAAAACAAGGACCACGGATGTTGTAATCAGAAAACTTACTGGTATTGGAATGGGACGTTCATTGTGCAGCACTTTCACAAAGTACTTGCTTGAGTTTTTTGATGCACAGCTGTAAAGGACTAGCATGTTATTTCCAGCAAAAGGTGCCACTATACTTCCCCGCCAGTTTCTTGTTTTAGGAGGCTTAGGAGGGTATTGCAATGCCTGCTCTCTTTGTATTAGTTCAAATTCTGAAACATTCAAGTGCATAAAATTGATAAAGAAACCCAGAGGTAGTAGAGCGTAAAACCATCCTAGTGTATAAACACTCACCCGATTCTTCAAGAAAGAGTCCGATCAAGCATGAAAAAGGAAGCAGAGTTTCTGCATGAGCAAAACGTAGTCTTCCCTTTTCATAGCTCCCGGGAGCATATCCTTCTAAAGGAGGAGAAAGCATAAAACAAGAGCACCAGATATCAAATTTCCACCATTTAAAAGATTAACTTCCATAGAAGATATGAATAGGCAAAATGAATTCCAGAAAGACAATCTTGAGCAATGAAGGAAGATATTCATTACTAACAACAATATCAAGTAATTGGTATAATAAAGATTCCCAGTCTCTACTCTTATCAATCAGTCCCCTAGTTAGCAGTTGAAAAAGACAGCTCACTAAGAGAGGCAATAGAGTAGTGGAATATGGACTGAATTTATGAAGTTAGCTGGTTATATAGGATCTATATAACGTTATTACGAAATGAGCCTAACCCTTTCTTTAATAAGGAGAGAAATACTTCCCCTACTTGGCCCCCATTTGATAAGGAGAGAAATAATCTACTATCCATCCGTAGCAACTCTTTTTGGTTGACTACAAGGATCAAGGAGTTGGCTTCACTTATTTCCAGTTATCTCTTCCTCTCAAATCTCGTTGGACGAGGAAGGCAAGAAATAAGCTATCAATGGACTATAGTAAACAACCATCCGAACCCCCTGCAGACCCCCCTGTGGGAAAAGAAAACAAGATAATGCTACTTCAACTAACATTACCTTCTTTAGCCTTAATTGCCTGTTCCATGGATTGAATGACATCCTCAAGTAGCGGCACTCCCATTCGGTAATTTAGTGAATTACCATAGCCCTTTAGTATGAATAACTCCAAATCGTCGGCCCATTCCAACAAAGAAACCTAAATGATAACTTGTCAATAAGGATGGTTTGAAACAACAAGGCTTCAGTTTCCTATGCTAATGAAGAAATGGACCTTTTAATCAAAGATCAATCAAGTTAGCTTAATCATGCATCCCATCCCAACTTTCCCAGTTATGACCTAAGAAAAACAAAGGCAAGCTCCTTACATCCACACAAAACTAATTGACTAGCAAAACCTAGGAACCTATAAGCCCCTCCCCGCTTCCCCTTCTGCTTATTAAGTCCAAGAGGAACCATGGAAAAAGGGATCAACTCAAAATACCTCAGCTGGACTGAATAGACTACAAGCTTGATTGGTGATGTTCAACAGTGAAGCTTCCTGTCAGAGTAGTCAATTAAAAACAAATTACTATCCTCAGATCTAAATAAATAAATAAAATGTTAAAAAGTTTTGCACCACCGGAATACTAGTGCAATACTAACCTGTTTGCATAGAAACCATAGAGAAGATATATCCTGTTTTGTAAGATTAAGCCCATATTGCCTCACTAGTGCATGAGTAATTTCATCTAATATTGGTTCTTTGAGCTTCTTTACAGTTGGCTCCTGACTTTTCCTAAAATCCTGCCACCAAAAAGAACTGTCATGTAAACTTTCTAAGTCAACTCACAAATCAAATAGTAGTGTGCATATGGGCATATACAAAAAGGAGCCAAATCAGCAGTAACACAAGCAGGTGCAGGAGAAACAGAAAATGCAGGGAGAGGAAAGTTCGGATACACAATGTACTATTTAGGAAAATAATGAATATTCAAGATCTTTGATGCTAGATACCTAGTCGAACATCCTTTCAAGATCTTTGATGCTAGATACCTAGTTGAACATCTGAAATAGGACATATCTTGACGCCTAAGTCATAGATATTACCTTAGGACTTCCCTTTTTCAATCTTTGTTTCAATTTTTAAATTGATAAAACGCCCTAAGGTCGCAGCACTTTACCAATCAACAAAGACAAGATTGCACTTTTATTCTGGGCAAGTATTCTCCTGGTGACTCCCAGGGATAAACTTTTTAAGTTCTTCATATCACTTTGGACAACTAGCAGCTCAAAATCTGGATAAGGATCTTCTTGAATTCACAGTTATCTTTCCCGTGGTTCTTATTCTTTGGAGAAAGGCCATGGTTCTTATTTATCACGAAAAAATATGTTTCCCATGGTCTTCGTTTCTACTTCTTCCATCCCTCTAGCTTAACTATTGCGGAGATCCTACAGGAATTAATAAGGGAATATGTTCAAAACAAGGTTTAGCAGGGGGTAAACTCAAAATAATGATTGTGATGAGAGAAAGTGAGGTACTTGGTTAAAAAAACACGTCTGATAAAGTTAACATTCTCTGGAGTGTTTTTCATTTATGTACTGCCTATTTCAAAGAGATGTGAACTTGGCCGGTTAAGGTAAGAGGTCATGTCAATTGGAAAAGATAGACTACTAGTTTCTGCTGCGTAGCAAAGTAATAAGGAACTTAAACTCTCTTATTATATGTCAGCACGCTCAATGAATGATTATGTTGATTGCATTTATCTGAAGTTTAGATGATTGGGACTGGGTAACTAATATGCAGAAAAGTTGTGTAATAGCCACTGAACAATGAATGGAATCAAACAGACTGATTATGGAAGCAGTTATTGACTTCACTCCTTTTAAAGTCAAAAAGTGGAAAAAAATCAACCAAGAAAATGCGCCTCTGATGGTCAGGATCAAATAATTCTGAATATAGAAGCTGAAATATTTTGTATTCTGAGTTTCTCGGTGCACTAGATTCCAGGTTAGATGTGCTCGCATCAGAAAATGAAGTCCCAATTAACAAGCAAAACCTCAAAAACTACCAACTGCAAATTAATTTTGATGTTACCTACATAAAGACTGCCACCAAATAAACTTTGCAAGCATACCTTGTAGCTTTGACAACAATCGTGAAATCTCAAAACTATATCACTCGCACGGCTTTCACTTGTAACAGCAAAAGCCCGATGGCCCCCTGGTCCAAGCTTCCCTTTTCCACTAAACAGCCCCATGCCAAATGCCACAGTGCTAGCTGATGCACGAGGAACCTATAAATGTCACTATCATTGTCAAAAGTCATGGCTAGTGATGAGCTAACAAGAAGCAGCGACAGAATCAGAGGACTTGTAGCTATAAAGAAGAAGGCAATGCTAATAATTCAATAGTCTTACAAATATCAAAGAATCTCAAAGCAGCAGAATCCTTTGATGCATCACTTAATGAAGAAATGAACATGTGCTTCGGTTGAGTGCAATTCTCAAAGCGTTGTGAGGCAATGCTATAATAAAATCAAATTTCCCGCAATGAAAGGTAAAATATCTATGCCCGCACCCCCCCCCCCCTTCTCCCTCCCTAAATGCGAGATATGGATTTGTTCACGCTTTGACACAATAAGTCAGTATGCAGATTTCAACAGTAAAATAACTGATCTATCAACCTGGGTAGTCTTGATTGAATATATGTCGGGGTGGTATTCTTCACTAAACAGGTTCGGAAACTGTTCTCTGACTCTGATACCAAGATGATATAACTCGTCTTCGCCTTCACTGATCAACTCTCCGCCTGTACGTTTTCCCTTCCAAGGAGAGTTCCACCCCATTAACCAAGCAGGAATTTTATCCAAAGACTGCTTCTGTTCCTTAACCTCATGTACAAGGACTTCCAATCGAGTAGCCAAGGCTTCTAGCTCCCTTATCCTTTTCTTTGTAGGAGCACGAGTGCCATGCCGCGCCTACCAAATAAGAAGTTTACCAATCAAGATAAATTAAAATAGAACCATCTCTTATGAACATAGAATTACCTGAAAGAAATCTTTCAAAGTATTTCCTTTTATATCAAGAACAATTTCCATATGAGAATAAAAAAGTCACATTTGTGAAAATTAGACAAAGCAAATGATATCTATGCATTTTCCACAAAAATGTTCAAAAGGGAAAATGAGAAGCACATAAAGTGACAAAACAGTAATCAGCGTGGATGAGAAGAAGATTGAACCTATATTTAGAATGAAACGGAAGGGGAGAACAAGATTCGGGACAATAAATATTTGAGGATCATACTTTTCAAACTTCTGAAACGTCAAGGAAGATTAGTAGCTACTACCAAGTACCAGTAAGTGAAATTAATCTTCAGATATAATCCTTTGGTGAATTAGAATAAGATACTTTACTAGCAATCTAGATTTATGGGATACCCTTCAGCAACTTTCCCATCATAAAGCATTATCCAAACCTTAACAGAATAAGATTTTCTGATTGCTTCGCCCTAAAGAGGGTGGCCTAGCGGTCAAAGAGCTGGATCGACAACCTTGAGAACTGAGATTCACATTCCAGCAGAGGCAATACTAGGTTAATTCTTCCATCTGTCTAAATATTGGTGATAGAGTTACCAAGTAGCTTGCTAATTGAAAGTAATAGGTACCAAATGTATTAGCTGAGGTGCATGCAAGGCCACAAGCTAGTCAGGACATTACCGTTATAATAAATCAATAAACAAAGAAGTTCCTGCAGTTTGATGTAGATGGACTTCCAATGGCAGCCTAAGCTTTGTATTAGTATATAGAGTTAGGTGTACGCTTCCAGAGGATCAAGACAAGGAAATATAGTTTTAATGCACCCCATACATGCAAATCCACAATTTCCTCGCTGTTATAGTTCTTTCAGGGCAATAACTCGAATAATACTATTACACATACCACTTTCCTATCAAGTGTAGGCAAAGAAAAGCTTCCGTGTAATTTTTTTTTAAAAACAGTTAATAACAGAAAATACAACAAGTACAGCTTAAATTTCTAACCAATTTGCATTGGCACCACAAAGAACAACACCAGCAGAAACATCAAACAAAGACTCACCACAAGATTCAAATGTAAGGGTGTACATTGATCTAGATTTTGGGAAGGCACAAAGGAATCATCAGCTATATCCTTCACAATACCATACCTGCAAACAAAACCAATAAACAAGTACATCAATAACCCAATTCAAATAATGTAAATGTCAACTGCAATTGCGGACTTTTCTCTGCTCTTATCTTTTGGCCAAATATGACTCAAGACGAAACTTTACTATACAGTCTGAAATCTAGTAAGTAGACGGCATGTTGATCTGCCGTTCGGTCTGAACTGCATATTTGTTCAATATTATTTTTCTTTTAAATTCTATACATAATTCAGGTTACTAAAAAGGCAATTTCAAGTAAAATGCTATAACAAGTCAACTTACACATACAACAACAACATGCCCAGTGTAATCTCACAAGTGAGGTTCGAAAGGTTAGGATGTAGTAGACCTTACCTTACCTTTGTGAGATAGAGAGTCTGTTTCCAATGGACCCTCGGCTCAAAAGATGTGAAATCAAAGCAGGATTGAAACTTACATACATATAAACCTATATAATAACAAAAAATTTATCACAGTGTTGTGAGTTCCATACTTAAACTATTGGGTGTTCCCAGAACACTCTGAACTACCATACCCCTGGAGGAATATGACATGCCACATGAACATCACACTCCAAAAACTCCTCCAAAGAGTTCCAAGTGGCAGTACACATGTTTTTTTTGAGTGAATAGGTTAAAAAACCCTAAACTATCACCATTTTGCAAATTTAATAGGGGTTCTCATTGTGCCCCATTTTTAAGACTTTTTTCATCTCTCTCCCATCTCTCATGAAGTTATTTCAAACATTTTGCCACACATTCAGTTTTACTCCAAAGGGAGTTATAGTCCAAGGTCAACAGGAACACCTAATAGTTTAGATACATAACTCGCAAAAAAGAAATATTAGTTTTAGCTCACTCTATGACTCTCATACACAAGATAAAGACTGTTGTACTCTGAAACTCACCTCAGACTCAGAGATAGCTCAAAAATTAGAATACTTAATTCTATTTATCGGATCGCACTTCTCTTAAACAGTGTCGAATTTTTCAAATTGAAAAAGAAATAGGAAAGAGAGACCTCGATACAGTTGATAGATGTTGACGAACGTCGAAGGATTCATCAGGGAATGTGTGTACCGCAATCGCAATGAGTAGAACTTGAAGAAATAGTAGCAAAGCGACATTCATGGAGTTCTTCAACATCTGTTCTTTCTCGTTCTTCGTGATTCCCTTGGTATTTATAGGTGACTTTAAATATTAAAAAAAATAATATGGGAGGTGCTTTCTTCTTCGAGAAGAAGCCAAGTAATTTGTACTTTTTTAAAAAGTCAAAGTATGTAAAAATTTAATTAATATTTTAAAATACATTACTCTCTTTATTTTAGTTCATTTATTTAAAAATAATATCTTTTTTTCGAACAATTTATTAATTTAGCTTTTAAATATTTTTAATGTATTTTATTTATTTTTAAGTTAAAATTACAAAAAGAAAATTTAAAAATATATAGTAATTTATTATCGTCCCGTTAATCAAAGATAGACAGAGCACCCGCAAACGTTGTGGGCCTAACCTATGGGGTCCACCGATGATACAATTAGGCCTCATATAGGCTACACGTGGCAAATGCCAAAGACATTTGGTTTTTTCCTCTTATTTGGAACAGTGGCTACCCTGAAGCTACTAGGAAAATGTAGTGGCTATGAATGTTGAAAAAAGATTTGAGCAAATGTCGAAGAATGATTGAGATCCAGTTTCTTTAGTTTGACAGCGGATTCACTTAGACCTATTGAGATGTTAGTACAGATTTAATTGTTAAAATTAATTTTATAAACAAATAGCTATGTATTAAATAGAAATGCTAAATTGTTGAATAAACAATTAATGTGTTTTGATTTAAAAAAAAAAAAAGAATAATGATAAAATGTCCTCCTGTTAAAAATGATGGAAATATCCTTAAAAACTTTTATAGAACTTATAAATTTAAAAGTATACCACTAAGGAGGAATTTTGTTTTGAAAAAAAATATTAAGGATAAAATTTTCAAACTCGTTAATAACGTTCCATAATCGAAGATGTCTGGCTTAGGAACTGGGGATGTTATATTATGAGAAGCCAAGAACTCGCTGATTGCAAAGTCTGGTAATCAAAACTCCAAACACAAAATTTTCACAGCAACAGAAAACATTCTTACTTCCCAAATATCTTTGCAACCAGCAGTGCATGTCAAAACAAGAGACAATCAGTAGTTCGCCGCCCCTCCAGGGCAGGCGATTAGCCGATTATCATTCACCAGAACAGAGTGTTGGGCTCTTCCCTGCAATAACATGCAGAAATACGGAAACAAAACAAGGATAAAACGACCTTCATCTCAACTCCTAATCGTTTATTTCTCCAACTGAGTCAACATCCGCCGAAAAACAAAACTGACAATTCCACTTCACATTTGACGTCTAGAAATCATAATGGAAGAAACTAACCTGATCGAACGCCAGAAGGTACTAATAACAAGAGTAATAGTAGCAGAGTTAACTACATCTATCTGGTGTATATGTACAACTCCGGAACTTTCTACTACAAAGACACCCTATATCTCATAGGCAGAGTAATCATGTAAAGTTGAAATTCTATCTTCTCCATCATGCAAGAGCTTCCTCCTCGTGCAGGAGCATTTGATCAAAGTGCCAGACACCTAAATTACAGCCGAAGAGGTTGAAAAGTTAAACATATAGGAGAACTTCATATAAATAACATAAGAGGAAACAGTATAATTAATGAAGGAAGCACGATTCTACCATGTCCTTTGCCCACTCTTCTCAGCTGAGCCACATATTCCGAGATCTTCTTGATTGCTTCCACCTAATGAGGAGAAGGCATCTTAAAAATTAAAAGCAGCAAGGAGAACATGTCTTAAAATAGTATCACTAGTATTACTCACATGCATTTAGTATTAAGTCTTGAACAACTACATTAGACATATAGTAAGAAACCAGACCTGTTCTTGCAAGTACTCATTTTCAACAAAATCAGCCAACTGCACATCATTGTTTCGTGTGGCTACCTGTTTTTAAAAGTTACAGCAGTCAAAATGTATGATGACAAATTATGAAACCAAGATGCAGAACTTCTTTTTTCAGTGTCATCAAAAACCAACACAATGGTTGTCTATTTCAATTGATCCAAATGAATGTGGATACAACTAAAAAAGATTAATAGAAAAACTCACAGCATGCAAGTGTAAGAGCTTCTCATTTGTTAACTTCTCCAAAGAAAGTGCAAGCTCCATTGCTACAAAATAAATTCAACAAAACAGGTAGTGATTAACTGAAAGCTCAATTTGCTTTATCAGAATGTGAAGAACTTCAGTATTTCTGAACTCACAAGTGCACAAGGAAAAGGAAATACTAGTTATTACGCATTTGGGAGTACGAGAGCCTTAAAAATAAATAACCATCCAATTCCATTAAATTTGGCAAGACACATACTAGCCTCTGCCACATAATTAATTTTGTCTTTTTTGATGTCAACATAGATATCTGATGAACAGAGTAAACATTTCTAGCAACTTATAATCTAGACAACCAGTTCCACTAGTATCATCAAAATATCTAATTACAAAAATAGGATTACAACATAGGACTGAAATTGCACAAGGATGTGGCCAAGTGGTTAATGAAGCGGGTTGAAAATCAGGAAATATCGGGTCTAAATCTCAGTGAAGGCAAAAATATGTGAGTTATTCCTATTTGTCCAAGTTTTAGTGGAAAAAGTTACTCGATGCCTATGCTTATGCTCACGGGGGAGAGAGCGAATAATCTGTGGATTAGTGGAGGTGCACGTGCAAATTGGCTCGAACACCGTGGTTATTAAGGAAACCATAAGTGAACAGAAACAAACTTACCATACAATGCATCCCCCTTCTCAGCATGATCAAACTCAGATAATGGCATCAAAATAGACTGCAGCTTCACTTTCCCACCACGCTTGTTCTATCCATGTAATACAAGAAATTGAAGCAACCCAATTAACATATACAACCAGATACTAGAATTAACACACTCCCCCAACCCCAAAGACCAAATCATAAAGATAAGAAAAAATAGTTGCACAAAGTTTCATAAAGACAAATTTTCAAACACCTGATACTCCATGAATTTCTCAGCATGCCCCCTTTCCTCTTCACTGGATTCCTTGAAAAACCTAAATCACGGAAACAATAATACAGAATCACAAACTATAAAATCCACATGGCTAACTCATCAAAATTCGAAAGAGTCTTTGAATATTTACTTTGCAATTCCCTTGAGAGCAACATTGTCTCTGTCGAAATAGGCATACATCGCATGGTAAACATACGAAACAGTGTATTCCACACTGCAATCACAAAAATTGCAAAACAATCTCATATATAGATAGAAACAGAACTTTAAAAAGATTTCCAAAACTAGAGAAATCATAATCCTCACTTGACCTATCAATTTGAAATCCATTTCTAAAAACTACTACTACAGCTATACGAATCCTTCACATCAATTTGTCTTTTCTAACTACAATTCGTCTAAAAACCAAAACACCAAAAACCAAAATTGTGAAAGCTTATAAATATTAAAACCCACTTGATCTGTTCATTAATAGCAGCTTCAGATTGATCAGTATACTTCTGTCTGGCAAGAGAAGCTTGAGGAACAGAAGGGACAAGCATAAGCTCTTTCTTCACCTCTTCAAATGGCTCAAAAACGACCCCCGTCAAGGGTTTGCTGTTCGACCCCTTCGAAGCACATACTACCAATCCATTTCCGCTTTTTGCACTAAAATTCTTCAGAACAGATCCACTTGAAGAAGATGATAACATGGGACACAGATTTTCCCCATGGGTGTTCAACAACGCAAACGCAGGAGCCGCTTTCAGAAGCATGACGATGTATACAGAAACTTCTAGAGAAATTGAAGGTATGACGAGAGAAAGATGAGCAATTAGTAGAAGGAAATCAAAGGAAAATGAAAGAGAAGAGCCACGGAGAGAGGAGAAATTGGGAAACTGATATAGTTTAGGTAAGATGTAAAACCGGACAGGTGAGAGCTGACAGCCTTGGATGAATGACACGTGGATGGATAGGATTGAGTGGTGCACAGGAGCGCGTGGCAGACTCGTGGCAGGCATATCTAGATATGGCTTACTAGTCCGAACGAAAAATCGGCTATAAATTTTGATTTTGGAAATGATTTTGAATATTTGCTTCGTGTATATATTCCTCGAATTATATTAATTCGAACAATATAATTATATATATAATTTGAAAACTTTTTATTTTTCATTTTGGTAGGCGTAATTTGTGCAGAAAAGTTGGAAATCTTTCACTCATTTTTTTTCTTTAATTGATGTATTGTTCTTTGGTCATCAAAATTGGATTATTCATTTGTTGGTAAAGTTGAAATAAGATTTTTATTTGATAATTTGATCAAAGAATGCTGTTAATATGGATCGATTTAATTTATTCAGATTAATTCTTGTGAATTTTGAAATTTAACAGTTCAAATTGGATTGATTCATTATTTCAACGGGTCTTAAAATAGCAAGTTCAACCCATTACTATTATAAGCGGCATCGGCCAATTCATTTTCTAAATATTATATATTTTTAAATTTTAATTTAAAATGCTAGACATAAATATTAAAAAGATAATATTAATGGTGTTACTATTTGATAATTAAGTCTCAAATCCACCAACAAAATAATCTTAATAATAGTTAGTAAAGTTGGTTTCACGTAAAGATTTGGCTGTATGACTTTATTCTAAAATCACTTTCTATGCAAATATTTTGGGTACAACTGTATAAGAAAACGATCTTACTAGACATAAAGTTTTTATGAAACTGAATAACTTTTAACATGATACCAATTGAACCAAGTAGAGATATTAATAAGCAAACTAAATAGTTAATAGTAACAATACAACTAGCTAAATAAAAAAATTAAACTAGTTTTGTTTCAATAAATTATAATAAAATATAAAAACATATGACAATATTTCACCCATTAAAATGATGGTTTAAGTAGACTTTAAATTTGAAATTCTCTAATTATTTTTAGTATCTTACTTTATATTTTAATTAATCTTTTATGTGGTTTACGAACCGGTCCAACCCACTTCGTTCAAATCTCACAAGTCAGTGCGCTTACCTGGGTCGGGCTAAAAAATCTCGTTTTTAAATGAGCTTAAAAAATTACCGTCTAACTCTATTAAATTACAAATTGGATTGAGCCGATTCACCAAACTTAATCCCTATTAACTGCTCTAGATATATATTTATTAGTTGATAAAAATATATTCACATTGAATATTCAATCAAAATTTATCACAACTAAATAATGTAATAAAACAAAAAATAGGATTATTAATTAATCACAATTAAATAAAAGAACTCTATCTTCAAACACATGACATATGTATGAATTAGGTTTAATTAATCAACTATCTTTCACACTCAAAACACTATAATACCTTGGTATTTTATAAAATCGATAAGTATACACTTTTATGAAGAAGGTTATAGCAAGTGAGTGTAATAGAGTGATCATAACTTAGAGAAACCAATCCTCAAGGGATCAATATCCTTTTATACTATCTTGACAATCACAAGCATTATTTTTATATCATAACTTTACTATTGTAATGACTAATGTTGATGACTACGTGATAGTGATTGACATCGATGGTGATAAATATTTTTAATTTTGTGAAAAAGTTTTCTAACTCATTTGTTTTTTGTCTCTTTTTTTTTATAACAATAAATTTTATTTTTTTTCTTTTTGCGTAATGTTTCTTCTATCGGAGTTTAGTACCTTAACCAAGTTTTCTTTGCATATAGAATGTTCCTTCGATTCACATATTAAGGATAGAGTAAAAAAATTTAAAAAAATTAATTTTATATTTAAATTATTAAGTGTAAATTTTTTACCTGAACTATCATCAAATATTTATCGAAACACACTTAAATTATCAGTTTCATTTTTTCTATTTGAATCTGAACTATGCTGATATTTCAGGACGAAAAAGTGAGCAATTGATAGTTTGAGGTGTCTTTTAATAAACATTTGGTGATAATTTATATAAAAAAAGTAAACAACTTATAATTTGAATAGAAAACTTTAAAAAAATCAATAAAATATATTTGTGATCATTCACTCTTAATTATAAGAAAATCATAATTTAGAGACAGCTTGTGCAATGATTAATAGTTAAAAGAAATGCAATGATAGAATAATAAGAATATTGTTATATATGAATTATTTATTTTGAAAATATTTTCCTGTCTTTAAATAATATAATCTCCCTATTATTAATATACATATTCTTTATCTCATGTTTTATTCCACATTTATGTAATATTTAAATGAAAAAAAAGTCATATTTGCTCTTATACTCTTATAAATAAGTTATATTTATTATTCGTTATACTTTTTTAATATATTTATTCATTTCATTTAATTTTAAGGTTATATTTGTCCTTATAGTCTAAACATAAAAAATTATATTTATCCTTACTGCGTTAAATCTCCATGTCTCACCTTAATTTTTCTATGTAGCGTTTACGTGACACTTTTTTTTTCAAGTTAAATCTTCTAATCATTTAAGCTCTTTTAATCAAACTCACCAGGTCCCACTAAAAGAAAATTTTTAAAACTTCATTGTCTATCCATGGTGAATACGATTTCACCACTAAAAACTCGATCAAATTAAACTCAACTTCTATTATTACAATATGGTAATAGTTGTTCACTGATTTCTAAATCAGAAAATTATAACTATTACAAGAAAAAGATATTTGTCTTAAATTAGAAAATCAGTGCAATTAATAAATAAATAATGGAACAACTATTACTCAACCATAATAACAAAAGTTGAGTTTTAATTTGGATGAGATTTGAGTAGTGAGTAGGAGTGTGCAAAAATTGATTTAACCAATAAATCGAACCGAAAAAAATGTTATTGGTTTGTGGATATTGGGTTATTGGCCTAATGGTTTTTAAACGGTTTTGTAAATTTTTTTATTGGGCTATCGGTTTGGTTTTCAATTTTAAGATTTTTGTTAATGGTTAAACCGATAACCCAATAAGATTACCTTAAAATTTTCTTTTTATCCCTAAATATAAAATAGTGATTTTAGATTTTAAATACAAACTTTGTTTTCTTTTGCGTTTTATAGTTACTAGTCTTGGTGCCGCTATTTTCCTTTTGAAGTAGTTGGCTTGGTGGTGTTCTACCCATCTGTGTGAATTGACCTTTTTTTCTTTGAGAGATTGTTACCATGCTACTGTACTCAAGTTTGCTACTTTTAGAAAGTGCACAAATTTATTTTAGCAATACATATTTTAATTTGTTTCTATTTGTAATTTAAGTGGACTTTTATGCATGAAAGTATTGTATATATGAACAAATAAAAATAAGAGAAAAAAAAATCAGCGGACCATTTTCTTATCAGTTAAACCAAAAATCGAACCGTTAAGGACCAAAATCGATTAACCGAAAATCGATAACAAATATCTTATTGGTTTGGTTATCGTTTTAGCATATTTACAAATCGAAAACCGATAAACCAAACCGATAATACACCTAACCGAACCAAACCGACCGATAAACACCCCTAGTAGTGAGACCATGGATCGATGAACATGAAATTTTTGAATTTTAATTTTTTTAGTGGGTTGGGTGAGAGGCGAGTTTAAAAAGTTTAAATGAGTTAATAGATTTAATTGGAAAAAAAAAGCCAAGTAGACGTCACACACAAAAAAATTAATGCAGGACATGGGGATTTAACATAATAAGGGATTGTTTGGTTGGCAAACAAGTTATCCCGGAATTAGTTATCCTGAGATTATTATATCACTCTCAATATGGGATAAAAATAATATTATAATCTTGAGATAACTAATTTCGAGATAAGTTATTCCGAAATTTTATCTCAACTAATCGTTAAACAAGTTAATTCCAGGACTGTTTATCCTTTATCCCTCGTACCAAATGAGCCTTAAGTATAAATATGATTTTTTTTAGAGTACAAGGATAAATATGACCCCAAAAATAGATGAAAATGACAAATATGTTGAGGACATCAGGATTTAACATCGTAGGAGTAAATATGACTTTCTTAAAAATACAAGGGCAAGTATGACCTTAAAATTGGATAAAAAATATAGCAAAGGACAAAATACATTTTCTGTATATAAGTTCTCTCATAATTTAATACATGTATTATTTGATATCGCCAATCAAATATAATATTAATTATACAATTATTTTTTTTCTTATCGAACCAAACACTCTGAAAAATCTATGTTGAAACTAGAGTTAATGATCATACACACACATGAAGTATCACGTTTTTGCGAGTTGCATACTTAAACTATCAGGTATTTGCATTTCATACCTAAATTTTACCTTACTATTATAAAAACGCACCTCAAAATTGACTAGACCAAGTATTTGAAATACAATCGCCAAAACGTGTGTGACAAATTAGTTTGCCCATAAAATTTCGTTCACTTGACAATGGACTCATTAATCTCTAGATGTGTTTTAATAAATAATTGGTGATAATTTAGCTATGAAATACAAACACATGATTGTTCAACTATAAAACTCATTAAAAAAGAGATACTTCAGGTGAGATTATTCTTTTAAAAAATTTCAATTAATTTTTTTAATTATCCACGTGGAGTGTGACTTAACATAATTTTTAAACAAAAAAAAGAGTGCAACACACATATAATTAAATAATAGTTCAAATAAAAAAAATAAACACACGATAATTCAGATAGAAAACTTAATGTGATCCTTCGTGTTCTTTTATCATATCCGTTGAATTTAATTATTTCAAACACCATCCCTTAATTAAAATTGTGCATTATAACGAAGAATTTAGACAATTTCTCTTCTAAAAAAGAGATTACATTAATTGGTGACTCTTTTCATTCGGCGAAATGAAATTAGCTCGTATCAATTTAAATCAAATCAATAAGCTTATTATTATTACACCTAAGAGTATGACCTAGTGGTCAATGAAGTAGGTGAGAATCATGAAGTTTCAAATTCAAATCACAAAAATAAAAAATACTAGATGATTTTTTCGTATTATCCTAGAAAAAAACTTATGATTATTGAGCAAACTTAATTGAGGAACATAGGTTGTGCTAGGCACACATAAAAATGGAATTTTTCTTTTAACAAAACGAAGAAGAAATGAAATACAAATAGTCCGTCAATGAACCTAAAAAGGACACAGCCAAGGCCCCGGTGAGTTCATCTTCCGTTTCGCTGACGCCCCCCTACCTCCCCGTCAAGATTGAACTTCATTTCTCTAGAGATCAAGAGGAAATACCTTCAAATTACTGCAATTTTCCACCGCCCAATAAATTGCTTATGTAGTTTCAGGAATTCGAAAATGACAATTGGTGGCAGTTTCCCAAATCGCCGTCCAGTCCTTCTGCTTCTTCTTCTTCCACTAATCTTCGTCACCATCATTCCTTCGGTCTATGCGACGTGCCAGCTCAGTTTTGAGCAGGACAATAAGGTTTACAATTACAGCTTAACAAACCCAATTCGTAATTTCCCTCATGGCATCCTCAGTGAAGATGGGTACTCTTTCTTTCTCTTTATACTTGCTCACTTGCTATTTTTGATTAACTCACACTTCGCTGTTAGTTCGAGATTAGTTCATGTGGTCCATTTCATCAATTTTAGTGCATTAGTCTGATGAAGTATGAGAAATAATTATTGTTGGATCCCAGATTGATAGTGAAACATGGGAAAGCTAGTGCAGTAATTTGATGAAATATGTGAAATGATATTGTTGGATTCCAGATTGATACTTTCATCTTACAATATAATGAAAGGGAAAACCGTCATGTCTTATGTGGGAAAATTTGTTCTCAAATATGCATTGTTCTTAGCTAAGAACAGAACATATGGGATATATTACCAACTTGTTGGGATTGAGGCTTAGTGTTGTTATACTTATATTAGGTCCATTTTTCTTCAGAAGTTTTTTATTTTGGTTAGAGACTTGTATATGTCCGTGTAAGGATTAGTGTGTGATTTAGTGAACTCTAATTCCAAATAAAGAAATTCTACGTTGCCTAAAAGACGTTATTTAGTGTTAGTATAAGATGGACCAATAGAGCAGAATAGATACAAAGCTCAAAGAAAGTTCTTCCTTTGTTAGTTTGTTGTGGGGTGCATTTTACTAAAGGACTCTGTCATCCGTAATATTAGGTCAAAGAAAATTCTGCTTTTGTTAGTTTGTTGTGGAATGGCATTTTTACTAAAGTACTCTGTACTATTACATAATTTCAGGTTCTACAAGGTAGCTGCTAATGGGACTGTGCTATGGTTTCAGGTTGGCTGCATCAGGTTACACTGTCATGCTTAGTTTTTTGATTTTCAATTTTACAATGGCTTTTTGAGACTCGCTCATTGATTATTTTACTATGTGCTTAAGTATTTTATAAGCTCCCCCTTATCAGAGAGGACAAAAACATATTTTGTTAGTTCCTGAATGTCTGAGGTCTATGGACAAGAAGTATGATGTGTAGCTGTTGTTAAATCTGTGAATGAGCCGTTATAGGTTTCATTGTGTTCACTTAGGAAGCATAATGTAGTTGAGCTGTGATATAGTTAATACAAGTGGCAGCTACATCTTGTGATGAGGGAAAAAAAGTTTTTTGGATGTTATTACCGGTTAAACTGGGAAACTGCTAATACGTTACGAATCTCACTTCATTTCCTCTCTGTTTATGGAGCAGCTTTGTGATGCAATGATTTTCAATCATGATCCTCCTACCTGTGTTGAGTGTGGGGTAAGTACTGTCAAACTACATTTGTGTTTCTTCCTGAATTATTATTGCTAGAGGAGACAAAGTTTTTCTCTAGTTAACCCTGTGAAATATGAGTTATCATGTGCAACAGAAAATTAGCTAGCCTTTTTGTAACAATAGTACTCTAGTAGCTGCCAAATACACAAATTATGTCGGGCTGCAGATGAAATTACCCTAGTTCTAGAAACTGGGAATACCGCAGAATAAACAATATATTAACATACTAGGAGCGAGGCTAGGATTACCGTGATGACCCTTAGAAATCTCTCAATAACTATGAAACAAGTTATATAAATTCTCTTAGACCTCATTTGTTTTAATTAAGATTAAGATGTCTAAATCTGAATGCACATCTGGATGAGTAAGATGTTGTCTCTAGATCTCAACACTGCATGGTTAAGACTGTTTGTTTTTCAACAGCTGAATGTGCATAACTTCTCTATTTGTAGACTTAATAAATATAAAATTCAAATAAAAGTAATTAAATATTAAAAAAATATACATTTGTTAAGAAATGGATCTTGGGCTTAACTCAACCCCAAAAGCTAGCTTATGAGGGAAGGATTGTCCAAGTCCATATAAAGAGACCACCCATCTCATTAACCACCGATGTGGACTTTTTCATTCTTTAACACCCCACCTCACGCCTAGGGTTTGACATTTGGTGCATGGGCAATTTAATTTGGGAGCTCAACATCGAGTGAGATGGGTCCTGCTCTGATACCATGTTAAGAAATGGATCTTGGGCCTAACTCAACCCCAAAAGCTAGCTTATGAGGGGAGGATTATCCAAGTCCATATAAAGAGACCACCCATCTCATTAACCACTAACGTGAGACTTTTTCATTCTTTAATAGCATTTAATAAAATAAAATAATTATTTGACTAAAAAAATGTGACATTTGATGGTGGAGATGGTTTGTAGTTGTGGAGGTAATGGTTGATGTTAGTGGCGGTAATGGTTGATGTTAGTGGCTAGTAATGGTGGCGGTGATATATGTGATTTGTGGAGGTGGTTGGTATTGTAGTAATTGGAGTGATGGTGGCGGTTGGTAGTGCTGGTAAAGTTGGTTGATGCTAGTAGTTGACGGTGTTGATGGTGGTGGTTGTAGAATGTAGGATGGTTGACATGTGTTGGTGGTAGTTAGCGGCGGTGCTGGTTGTGATAGGGAAGGTAGTTGGTAGTAGGAATTGGCTTCAGTGGTGGTAGTGAGTGATAGTGGCGGTGGCGGCGGTGGTGACAGTGGATATAATTATAACGATAGACATGGTAAGTGTGGTAGTGACTATCAGTAATGGTTGACAACAATGGTGGTTGTTAGTGGTGATTGTGATGACAGAGGTGGTTGGTGGTGGTGATTGGTGGTTGACGATGGTAATGGTGGTTGAAATGGTGGTGGTAGTTGTGATGGAAAAGATGGGTGGTGGCGGCGGCTGGTGATTGTGGATAAAGTGGTGGTGAAAATAATCCACATAAAAATACCTCTTAGTGATATTATGATTTTGTTTAAAATAGCACCCAAGGGTGGCCTAGTGGTTAATGAAGTGGGTTGAGAACCATGAGACAAAAGTACTAGGTGATTTCTTCACATCTGTCCTAGTCTTGGTGGAAAGAGTTATGTGGTACCTATTGCTGGTGGGAGATGACATATACCCCGTGGAATTACCCGAGGTGCTCGGGCCTCCATTAAGTGCAAACAAATGAGGCCTTATTCTCTTTTGAAAAATTCTACTTAACATAGAAATAACTTATTATCATGTTAACTGGAATTTCTTGCTATTGCTGGACATACTTAGAGAAATGGAGTTTTTGGTGAGAAATGGCTGAAGTGGATAGAGTTTTGCATTAAAATTGTTAGGTTCTCTATTTTGGTGAAGGAAGAACAGGTGATCTTTTTTCCAGCGGAAAGGGGTCTCAGATATGGTGATCCTTTGTCTTCTTTCATGTTCATACCAGCAATGGAGGAATTTGATAGCATGATGAGGATAGCATTGCAAAATAAGTGGATTAAAGGTTATGCATAGGAGATAGCTGGACATACTTAGACAAATGGGGTTAGGTGAGAATGACTGAAATGGATAGAGTTTTGCATTAAAACTGTCAGGTTCTCTATTTTGGTGAATAAAAAACTGATGGATTTTTTTTTTCCAGCAGAAAGGGGTCTCAGTTCATACTAGCAATGGAGGGATTTGATAGCATGATGAGGGTAACACTGCAGAACAGGTGGATTAAAGGCTTTTAGATAGGAGATAGCAGGGGGCAGACAATGGAGATATGTCATTTACCATACAGATGACACTGTGATATTTTGTGAACCAAAGGTTGAACAGATGGGTTACATAAGAATAATTTTGCTTTGAACCTTTTCAAGTCTAAAGTTAATTGGAGATTATAGAGCAATTGTTTATTGATGAAATGACTTTGGAGATACAATAGTGAGGAGCATACGTTGTGGAAGGAGGTGACTTAATACAAGTTTGGTGAACTCAATCCATAGTGTACATTTGTGAACACGGGTAGTTATAGGGTTGGAGTATGGAAGACAATTAGAGCTCTATGGCCCAAGTTTGGAAAGAAACTTACAGAAGATAGTAGGAGATGGAAAAAAATAAAATCTTGGAAGGATGCTTGGAAGGAGACAGTACCACTAATGTAGACCTTTCTAGATTTTTTTGCTATTTGCAACAACCCAGAGGGCAACATAAATGAAGTTTGGAGCGCACAAGGCTGGAACTTAACTTTCAGAAGGTTGCTGAATTATTGGGAGATTGAAAGGGTGGCTAACTTGTTAGGTAGGATTGATGATTTCAATGGGACGAATTTTGAACCTGACATCTTGAGATGGAGATACAATAGAGATGGACAATTCACTTAAACAGGGAATATAGAAAGGAAGGCATGGTGCAAAATGAGGTGCAACCAAAATTATGGAGAACTATATGGAAATGTCCAGTCCCAACCAAGATTAAATGCTTCACTTGGTTGGTAGCAAAGAGAGCCTGTTTGACACATGAAGTTTTAAAGAGAAAAGGAACCATCATAGTCTCCAGATGTTTCTTGTGCATGGAAACAGATGAAACCAACAATCTTCGATTCTACATTGCAAATTCACTGCACAGATTTTGTCCTTATGATTAAACCTAATTGAGATAAGATGGACTATGCCTGAACATACAACAGACTTGCTAAGCTGTTGGATGAAAAGAGGAGGAAGCAAGAGTCAGAAGAAGCGGTGGAGGATAATCCCATAGTGTATCTGGTGGATAGTTTGGAGAAAAAAAAGGGGAGATGTTTTGAAGATAGATCCAATTTCATTTAAAATGTTAAATGGAATTGTATAGTATCCTTTTACTTTTGGGGTAAAGAAATAGGGACTAGAGGATTTAGATCATTTTTGTAGAATTATTAAGATCCCTCTAAGTATTTATTTTCCTCTTTTTCTTGTAACTATCACTTTTTGATGGCCTCCAACGTGTCCTTATTGTTGAAGAATACATATTTACCAATTTCAAAAAAAAAAATTCTATTGATTATTAGAGTTTTGCTAAGCATAATACCTTATACGTTCTTTTTTTTTTTTGGTTCTTTTTTTTTAAGATAAGTGATTCTTCTTATTATCATAATATCATAGATTGAAAATTGACTGTTCGACGAATATTTTGGATTTGCCATTGGAAATATATAACGCCATTTGTGGGTATCTAGGGGGCGAAGTTTATAGGACTATCAACTATGCTACGAGAAATTTATGTAAAGCTAAAACATATTGAATGTTAGAAAGTAACCAAGATGTACACAAATGAAGTTTGTTTATTTGTTATCTTTGGTAAAGCATCTTCAAGTGATTTTATTTATCACATGCAGCTTGGACTTGTTTGGCCCATCAACCATGTATAGGAATATTCTATCTTTTAGATGTGAAATTAAACTTCTTGAATTTGACAATGATTTTCAGAAATGTTAGTTTTCTTTAATCACCATATAGACAACTCTAACTTGAACATGCTTACATTTGCAGGACTGTGGTGGTACTTCTCATTGTGGTATGGGTTGTAGTGCCCTCGTGGCTAACATTGTTGGAGGTAATACTCCTGAAATTATGGGTATATGGGATTCTTTTTCACTTTATTAACAACATTTACACCATTACATGTCTTGTCTTTATTTTTCTTACATCCTCTTCTAAAAGTGTCCTTTCAAGTTATGGTAGAGGACTGGTAGGTCTAGAGATGTTAAATTTCATTATAACTTAAAGGTTTCAATAATTGGACATGATGAGAAGAATACCACTTTTCCTTCACTACCCAAAAAAAAGAAGAGGAAAAACGAAAGCTTTTCCTTTTGAGATTTTATGTACTCCATATCCAATGTATAAAGCAAGATGAGTATGTAAAAAAAGAGTATGTGAGAAATTGTCTCGTCCATATGTCTTATCTCATGCCAACTATTTCAGGAACTAAAAGCTATGGTGGGGTTGTGTGTTGCTATAGTCGAACGTTTGATTGCAAAAGCAATTCATAAGTTTTGAAGAAAAAAGAGGGGAAGAGATATACATATTTTGGATCTCCATACATTTGTACATGATAGAAACTTTTAGAAACTTTAGTTACTCACATAGAATTAGGTCGGCATAGGTAAATGATGTCATGAAATATATGAAGATTAGAAAAGCCTGTGGTCTAGATGGTATCCAAATAGAGGTTTGAAAGTGTCTCGGAGAGATTGAATTGGGATGGCTTGCCAAATTATTTAACGCTATACTAAGAAGTGGTACGATATCTGTTAAATGGAGAAAGAGTACTCTGGTTCCAACTTATAAGAACATAGAAGATATTCAAAGTGCAAAGTATCATGGTATTAAACTGAGTTGTACGATGGAACTTTGGGAAAGAGTGATAGAGCGTATACTTTGGGACAATACAAGAGCAACAGAGGATCAATTTGGATTTATGCCCGGTAGATCTACAAAGGAGGTTCCTCGGATCCTGCGAGTGTAAACGCGGGATGCTTTGTGCATCAGGGTGCCTTTTTTTAAATCTACAATGGAGGTTATACTAAGATCGATGGAGATTTATTTCGAGTCGAAAAAGATTTACACATAGTGATCATTGGCCCGCAGAAAATACGTGATAGGGAACCAAGAAACTCAAGACTTCTGCTGGTGGGAGATGTCAGGTACCCATGAAATTAGTGAGGTGAACGCAAGCTGGCCCTGGCACTATGATTTTTTAAAAAGAAAAAGAAGAAGTCCTTTGAAGAAACTGATTTTGTGACAAACAATCTAGCCGCACGACATATCTCTTCAGGTCCCATGTTGCACAAGAGAATGACGCATGCAAAAAAAATTGTCACTGTGTCAGGCAAATGATAAGATGTTTACCTACGAGTTCTGTCAATTCGAGTGACTTTTTGAGCATTGGTTCTGAATTGCTTTCTGAATGACTAATGGACTCCCTTGCCTAAAAAAAGTTAGTTCCCCTTTGATTGATGAACTCCTTCCAGGAAATAAAATATCAGATAAACAACAATAAACTTCCAGTTGCTTGTTCTCATGAGAGCACGAGTAAATGGTGAATTACTCAATTATTGTTGAGAGGATTTGAAAGAGTCATAGTATTTTGTCATGGCTTCTTCACTTCTGTTATTTCTTTTTCCGTACTGCTTTGTTTTGTTTTTCTTGAGCCGAGGGTCTATTGAAACAGCCTACCTACCTCCCAAAGTAGGGATAGGGGTAAGGTCTGCGTACACTCCACCCTCTCCAGACTTGACTTGTGGGATTACATTGGGTAAGTTGTTGTTGTAGGATTTGAAAGTGTCGTGTCTGTAAAAGAAAAAGAAAGCAGATATGCTTACAAAATTGGTTCGAAGTTCTAGTATCAAATACACTTGCAACAAGATAGGAACTCACAATATGCATGCTTCAACTAGAGGACTTTTCATAATATTGTGTGAATAAGGAGTAAATATTCCATTAGGGAATTCATATACATCAATTAGGAGATTTAGGGAATCAGTGAAGAGATTCAAAAGAACATTATCACCTAAGAACAAAATCTAGTCCGCACATGAGGGGCACATTAAAAAAGTAGTTAATAAAATGTGTGTTGTAGAGCGTTTTGATGACATAAAAATAAATAAATGCATTAACTAACTAAAAGTTTAAAGTTTTAGACTAGACATTTCACAAAATTTAATGAGTACAATACTAATAGGTGATCTAAAAGTTCTTTCTAGCTAGTTAACAAATGCTACATGTGTCAGATGAATGCAGAAAGTGTTAACAACCTGCTCTTGATTTCTGGAGCATGTTTTACTTTAATTTTGGATTAAGTTGGGTCATGCCATTCAGCACCAAAGAGGCTTATGTGAGCTGGAGTTCCTGGAAAGTTGATAAATCCATCAAGAAAATCTCGTCAATGATACCTGCTTGTATTTTTTGGTGTATTTGGACAGAAAGAACCATAGATGTTCTGATAGAATCTCAACTCCTAAGCACTTCCTGAAGGCTAAATGCTTACTTTCTCTGTTTAGCTAGTGCAATCTGACCCCCTGTAACAAGCACTGAACATTTTTTTGGATTTTATCAGCTCCTTAGTATGGCCTTATCTTTTGTATTAGAGCTGACTCAATCTCTTTTGTCACTTTCTGCATCTTCCTGATGCCTTTAATGATCCTAGCTGTATACATTCTCTTGTTCTCCAAGTCAACTATTCTTACTTGTCTAGTAAAGTTTTACTATATTGATTTATGAAAGTAGTGATGCAGCTAAATGGCATGAACATTTGGGATTTTATTCATCCTCTGTTTAATTTATGCATGTACTTTATAGTGTATGAACATCAGGTGGTACATCACCATTTCTCTTCAAAGGGAATCTGAAGAAGAATAAAGAGGTATTACCTTCAGAAAATCATTTTTAAGTTGAACATGGAATAAATCGTATATACAACAGACAAACAGATGATATGTATTCCTTTTTCCTTTTGTGATAAAACAAAAGAATTCATTTATACTATTATGCCATGATGGTGTGATCTTTACAAGTTTATCATGAGGTCACTCATCAACTCTTTGAAAAATCTAGCTAGCTTTACACAAGTTGATTCTTTGTTCCATTTCCTTAATGGTTTTGGTATGGTTAGTGCAGGTTATCCCGTGTGCACTACTCTTGGATATTCATCAAGCACGTCCTTGGAACTCATTGGTAAGAATCCTTCAATTATTTAATTCAGATTAAAGGAGAGAAGTTATTATCAATTACTTGTTCTTCTTGTTGTTTTGAGGTACACAATCAGTAATTATAGTTTGTAGCATTTTTTCATGCAGATATAGTCTGCAATCATTCTTGGAGTCAACTTTACTAGATTTAATTGAAAATGTTAATGCTTTTTCTTGCATTTACTAATATGGCAGACAAAAAGGATCCACTCAAAGGCATCACGGCTAAACTGTCTAATAGAGAGTCAAAACTCAACTGTTCACTTGCTGTGTCTATTGTATGTGATACAAATGGAGTTCAAGTAAGAGCTTGTTTCCTTTTATATCGGCTACTTTTCTCCAGTGACATTTCATCAGAATTCGGCCAATGATTTTCTTTTTCATTCCTTTGCCAGGGTCCTCAGACACTTGAATTAGTTGGGACTTGTGATTACGTAAGTACTCAGAATGTCCATGTTTCAATCTCATTACACAGTACTTTGTGTCACTCATAGTCATAGGAGTACTTGAGGTCACTATATTATGAAAAGGATTTTGGTTAATAAAATACATAAGACGTGTTCTTTTTTCAACCGACAATAAGGTAACAGGACTTGGTGTGGACAGCCACATTATGATAATTTCTTATAGTCTAGCATGTTATAAAATGGACCTGCTAATCAAAATTGTTAATTTGAATATTGATGCAAGTAGTCTTGGAAATGGGAGGCGCTTTGATGTGAACCTTGAAATGACATTGAGTTGCTGTGGGGAGAATAGTTTCATAGTGATGTCCTAGATGAAAAGAAAGAACCCCTTGGCAAGGCATTGATCATAGCAGCATATTTTCTGGGAGCACTTGTCTTTGGATTGAATACTAGTCCTAGGCACCAAGTTAGTGGTTGCTTGTTTGGTCTAAAGTGTTAGCTTGGGGCATGCTGCTCTTTGCTGTTCTAGGCTCGGTGTTAGGCTGGAGTCTTAGTCAAGAGTGCTCATCTTGTATGTAGTTCTTCGGTGCAAGGTCAGCTTGGAGGATTAGAACTCAGCAGTCCTTGTTGCAATATGCATTGCATGCTCAGATTTCTTTCCTAGTTTGCATACATATGATAACAAACAATCTGGTGCTTTTTGTCAATCTCCTCTTTATTTCTATCCTCATAACTTTCTCAAGAAACTTGTTATTATGGATAGTATCAACGAGGAGTTCATGCTTTATTTTTTGATTGCAGGCCACACAAATACATCACCCCTCCGGCTGTGCAGTGATTATATCCTCTCACGGGAACGGAATGGGCTGGTTTGGTACCATGTTGATAATGTAAGGTTTAATGGTTAAAAGCATAGACTAGGTAATTGAGTTGCCTGCTCACTGATTAATTGATTGGTTGGTACACACTGCACAGAATCCTATTCTTCTTTGGAGTTTACTTGCTGGGTGGTGCAGTCTATCGGTACTATTCTTTGGGCATTCGTGGGATAGATGTATGTTGCTTCTTTTCCTCTCTTCTATCTGTCTTATGTGTTCATTTTCTGTTTATTGGAAGGTGCATGAGAGTTCCTATCCAGACTGCTTTGTTCACAATGTCTTTATTTGGATATCGTTGGCCTCTTTGCTGCCCTATCCCCTTTTTCAGTCTACTGCAAAACCATAATTCTACTCTCGTTTGTAAGTGATTGGCTCAAGATGACTAAGGCGGCACAAGATAAATACACAAAGCAGGCAGCTAAAAGCCTAAAACAAGTAATAGAGTCAAAAATATTTACCTAAGAAAAATATTAGATATAACAACATAAAAAGGATTAACAATCTGATAGCAAGGTGGTTATGCGGAGAGGAAAAAATTGTGTATTAGGATGGATATTTGTTCTCTAATTTTAAATGTAAAATTCTCACTACAGGTGATGTTTTCGGCTGGGTGAACTGCCCACATATAAACCTCAACAAACCTGTTGAGCGACCAAGCAAAAGGATGAGAATAGTGGGTCCCATTGATTTTACAGTAAGAGTCTTTTACGGATAACACATCTTTTTTGATAAGCAAGACAAGACTTAATAGTATAGTTACAGATTTGGTCCTCGGGGTGGTGCAGATATTGAAATAATGTGGTTATAGATGGTGATGCATGGGTGTGATTGAGAGGGAATAATGGTGATGTCAAGGAGGATAAGTGCGAACTTGAGATGAAAACATGTTGCACAGCAATGATCACTTGACCTTGAGTTTGTGTTGGAGGCAAATTAATCAAATTGGGATGTTAATGATTTGGATTTTTTGCCTAATTTGTACCAGTTGGAATTTTGAAACTTTATTATTGTCTTTGCCATTTACAATGGAAGTGGATGTGACGACGCACTAATGCATATTGCAGTTGTCACTTGATGCTATACATTAATGCAAAAAATGCGTTCAAGATTCCACTCTATATTTGCATATTGAAAGTTCACAGACTAAAGGAATCATAAGATGATCCGTTGCTGGAAGAGAGTGTAATAGGTTTTTGTCACTTCTGTGTTTGTGAGCTTGCAGTTCTGCTCGAGCTGTAGTTGCTGCACCAGAGTGCACATCATCGTGAAAGTTACCAATATTACAGGATTGTTGAAGTTCCTTTTCCTATCTTTCTCTTGTCTCTCTCCAATTATTCAGGGATTGAGAAAAAATCTTTTAAATTAATAACATCACATATAAGGGATTCCTCGGATCAGGCCGAAGCAACAATGCCACCCAATCACTATCAAACTGGCTGTAAAAGACTTTTTGACCATGAAGGTCCCACCAGAGCGCCTTTTACTTCTAATAGGCCATGAACTAGATCATAATCAGTCACATTGAGGTTATAAGTTGAGCCCAAGTAAATGAATTTCTGGCAAAGTGGAAAATATTAATTCTTTTAATGTAAACTGTAAACCATTTTACTCAGGAAATAAAAATAGGTTTGTTTGGAAAATTTTAGCTACCTCAGGTGTCCGTGAAGTAATCATAGTCCAAATTTGATCCAATGTCTGAAGATGCTTTGTTGGCTTACATATTATTCCTGACCAAAGAAACCTTTTCTTTTTTTTCCCACAGAGTGCAGTGCGGTTATTTAAAACTCATGTGACTTTGCTTGTGTTTGACATTGAATTGGCGCAATGCTACAATCTGACATCTCCTTCTCTAACTTATGCAGATAATTCCAAACTTGGAGTTTTGGGCGAGCTTGCCACATACATTACAGGTATTGAATAGTGCTGAGATCTTATAATAAAGTGGGATAGTTGATCTGGTGAAAATTCCTTATTGGCTACGATTAAGGGTGATACATTTTGACAGAATTGAGCCTTGCTTGGCCAAACGTCTCTAGTAATGAACCTCCGTTCCAGGAGAGATTTGGGGTAGGCTAGGAGCACTAACAGTTGTGTTTCCTTAATAAGAGAAAAATGAGGTGGGGGGGAGCTTTGGTTTGGATTTTTCTATAGCACCTAGCAGTGTCGCCGCAAATGTAGTATATTGAAAGAACATCCGATGTGGGTGTGTTTGCCTTGAACAATTACAGCACCTAATGTGTCCGAGTTCTAAGGACCATGGTAGCATAGTTGGGTGGTTGTCGGCTCCAGCAGTGAGTTTTCAGTCCTGTGAATAGACGATTCTGCTGGGTTTATGTTTATTATTCTATGTTCTTTATTCTCACTGCTAATTTCCATGCAAGTCTGAAAGTTTATGGCTACTGTGAATTCACAAAGAGGTGTCTTAGTTGAATTGTGGATTCATGGACCCGCTGAAACACTATGCCATGGTCCTCTGCCTGTCCCTAAACATCTGGGGGGGGGGGGGGGTACGACCAAAAATAGCACATAATCTTTTTGATTGGAGGATGTGTTCGTGGCTGATTAAACCGGAAGTTATCATCACATTTATGTTTTTTTGCAGAGTTCGTTTGTATCATTGGTGAGGAGATTTAGAGGACCTTCTCATGGTCACAGGAGCTCGTATTCTCCTGTCGATTTTTGAGCAATAACATGTCAACTACTTAAATGATGTGATGAATCAATTTTTGACGTGGATCGACAATTGACTCCTTCAAGTTGCTTCAAGAAAATAGGATCCTCGTGCTCCTCTCCAGTAAGACTAAAACTGGACATCCTACAACTTGGCTCTTTCTCATCGACCTCACTTCAATTTTTTGTAACTTCTTTGAATAGGCTGTCATTTTATGCTAGTTCCTTTGTTGTTCATTTCCTTTTTCCTTTTCCAGTGTCATTGTGTTCTAGTTAACAGCATTCTTTTTAGACTGTTGGTGCTTCTACCATGAACAGGATTTGAATTTGAACTTCATTGTGCCCACTAGTTTTTTTTGATAGAAGGGGTTTCACCATTTTTTGCGATTCCATCGAAATACTATGGTGCTAATACAAAAATTCTTGTTATTACGTGTGGCTGTCATTTGAACCCTTTAAAGTCATAATTTCTTGTATGGATGTCAAGACAAAAACATCAATTGCTTGCATTTTTAGCATTCTTAGTGCATATGACTTAAATTCAATTTCTACGTGCAGTTACTGTCGCGATGAGAGTTTACTTTCACTGTTGGAAATTTTCTTATTTGAAATTTAAATTTGCAATAGTGAAAGTAAACTCTCATCGCGAGAGTAGCTGCACATAGAAGTTGAATTTAAGTCATAACACTAACAATATAATTTAAGATTTCATAGCAATTTAATTTGTTTCTCTGTCTTTTCTTTTTGGTTGTCTGATCATAGTTAGTATACAAATTGTGACCATGAAGGGGAATTTTGGAGTAACGGTAAGTCGGTAAGGTTGTCTTCGGGTAACTTATAGGTTACGGATTCGAGTCGCGGAAACAGTCGCTAATGCATGTATTAAGATAGGTTGTCTGTATCACACTTCTTGAGGTGTGATTCTTCCTTGAACTCTACTAATGCTGGATGCTTTGTCCACCAAGCTGTTCTTTCATTTGTCACCATAACTTTTTTTTTTTTTGCGTGAAATTTTATCTATTGTAGCGGGTTATTTATCTTATTTTTTTTCCAGGTGGCTACTATGAATGGATTGACATTATAAAATTTTTTTGACATAGTATATGGAAGTTAAACTTTTGACCTAAATCTTGGTATGCCAACAGGAATTACCTGCTCCATGTGAAATATTGGGGTGGGTGGGAAGTTGGTACCAAACAAGTGTAAACTAAAAATGAAGTTGAAATGTTACCTAAAATCTCAAATCACACGCCAACCCTTTAAACAAGTCACAGTTGGTACTTGATTTACCTAATTTCTTGGCACTATTTACTTTCACTTTACAATTAGAGTTACCATCAAAGGTTATGGTTGGGTGGTGGTATCCTCCATCTATTGCTGGATGTCTAGGGTTCAAGCCTTGAGAATATAGTATCCTTTTGGTAGGGAGTGCTTTTTACTCCAACATGAGATTTTCTAGCGCGAATTCAAATTAGTTGAGACCTAAAGCGGGTACCTCAAAAAAAAATTACTAATAGCGTTTATGCATTGATATTTGTAATTCATCTCTTATCATAATATCAGAGAGTCGGATCCATTTTAATTCTTGATTTACCCGATGCTGCATTATCATATTGTATTGTACATCCTCCAGATGCCTAATCTTGCTCGCGCATGAGGGCGTTAGAAGTCCGACATCAGTTATAAGACAAGTAATTAATCGTCTTATCTGATTTTAGACAATCCTCACCTATAAATTAAATCCTTTGACAATATAGTATGTGTGAAAACAATTACTATATCAGATCATTCCATGAACACCCTTCACTTAGAAGCCAAGGGATATCATTGCTGCTTGTGGAGATCCTATAAGTCCCATCATCATAGAACTTAGACAAAATTTTGACCATCATTTGAAGGTGATCAAATCAGGAAAGCTATTGGTGTTATTTTGTTTAGAAGAAACACACATATATACGATCAAACTGTTAACTCTGCACCTATCAATTTGAATTGACCACACGTAGAAAAACGCCAATCACTATCTGAATGACTAAACAAATATCAGCTAACGAATCGAACCCCCACCAATAACTAAGATAGCAAACCAAAAAAAGCTATGGAATTTGGGTGTGGGTTAAATGGAATGGTTTCTTTTTCTCTTTTTATTTATTATTTATCGTGAATAGGAGAACCATTACACATAGTATGTCTGGTCTACGTATAGGATTCAGAATTTATAATTTATGAATTCTTATAATAATGTCAAATTAACATATAATATTAATTAGGTTTACAATTAAATATTTATTGATATTCAGTAAATTTCTTTATATATATATATATAAAAGATATTGAGTTTTTGTGAACCGAAAAATTATTAGGTGGATTCACATTACAAGAGATATGACTATAACGACTCTTTTGGGGCAATGACAAGCTTACATATTACTAATTATTTTAACTTTAAGAAAAAAGAATTATTAGAGAAATACGCATTCATCAATCGCCTCCGTATAAAATGAAACTAGGCATAAGTAACATGTTTAAATTCAAACATCTTAATTTTAATAAAATAAATAAGGGCTAAATCTCAATATCCATTAATAACCTCTCTATTATTAGTTATTTTCTTTAAATCTAATGTAACAATAATAAACAAAAACAACATATCCGTTGATGAGACCTCACAAGTGAAATCCGGAAAGGATGAAGTTACATAAACCTTATCTTTTTTTGTGTAAGGCAGAGAATTTGTTATGACTCAAGAAAAAATTAACCAAAAATACAAAAGTAAAAGCTACTATAAAAAAAAAAAGAAAAAAACTGCACTGACAACAAAAATGTAACAATAACAACTAAGACTGTAATAACTACTAACTAGAATAGCAACAAATAATTCCAAAACAATTAATTATTCAAGTAGCTGGAAATAGAACTAATTAATTTTCTTCAACTCTTTCTATACATGAACCTATAATTTACCTGTATTTATATTCTAGCCCATTGCACACTCAGTAGATAACTTTCACTACCTAACCCAAAAAAATAAAAATAAATAAATAAATAAAAAAATGAAGGCACCTTCATCTTCTTCTCATTTTTCCTCTTGTTTTCTGAGAAAAATTCATCTTTCTTATTTTCTCTTCATATTATTACCCTTCATTGTTCTTGTCATTATTCTGTATAGTGAAGAATTCA
Source organism: Datura wrightii (assembly GCA_035772735.1). Classification (NCBI taxonomy): domain Eukaryota; kingdom Viridiplantae; phylum Streptophyta; class Magnoliopsida; order Solanales; family Solanaceae; genus Datura; species Datura wrightii. The sequence continues at coordinate 73,503,573 of JASDFA010000023.1, read as the reverse complement.
ATTGCATTTTTAGCCAGCTTGATCCCAGAGTTTCCAGCCAACAACAAAATTCTATCTCAACAAATATTAGTGAGTACTTCTAATTTTATTTGCACTTATTTTTTTGGTTGTTTGGTTGTGGGGGGAGTTTATCATGTATGTTTGTCCAGAGAAAAGGTTTTTTTTTTTTTTTTTTTTTAAATAATTTTTTTTTTCAAACATGAGAACATAATTATTGTTCTCGAGGCAAGAGCTGGATTTAGGATCTATAGTCAATGAGTTCAGTATGACTCATACTGTACGAGTATGACTGCAATGATGCAACTATATAAATTGAAGGATGGTCACTTGAGCATCATTTGTCAGAAAATTATACTATTGTGTATTAGTTTGAGAATGATTTTTTTTTTTTGATAATAGCCCTTATCCTTCTCTAGTTAAAGATCAAACTCTTCGTAGGAAATTACCCCCAACGATCTTGAAAATGAATGGTCTTGAACTTTTGACTCCCGCTTATTTCTTGGGCAAACCTTTAAGGTCAAAAGTCAAAACTTTTTAAAATTCTGCTAATGAGGCAAACAAGATTAAAAGTTCAAAGTTCAAGACCAACCATCTACCTTCAAGGTCATTCTTGTAAATCACCCACTTTTACACGTAGCAGGGTTCGAACTCGTGACATACGTTTAACTCACACGTTACATGCTGCAGTTGTATCACTAGACCAAAGTCATGAGGCCGACAAAATTATTGTGTATTATAGAAAATAACATTAGTCAAAATTTACTTTTTATAGATACTTGTTACATTAAATCATGAAATATCTTTAACGAAATTTCTAATCTCACCACTGATTAACTGTATCTTACGCATTTCTACTGGTAGAAAAGAACAAAGAGAAATTACCATTTGCCATAGGAGAGACAAAAGAAGGATGTGATGTGTTCAATGGGAGATGGATTTGGGATGATGAAAACAGGCCTTTATATGAAGAATCAGAGTGTCCTTACATAAAACCACAATTGACTTGTCAAGAACATGGCAGGCCAGATAAAGACTATCAACATTGGAGATGGCAACCTCATGATTGCTCTCTCCCGAGGTAAAAATTCTTTTATACTGTCAGTGAGAATAAGTCAAACGAATTCTTATAACAGATTATATTATGAATTGATTAGTTGAATGGTTAATATAGCTATTGAGCTACATGTTTAATCGAGACTACGAGAAAAATTACAAATTTTGAACGAGTATTAGATTCTGAACGCATAACTTCAAAGCTACTATGAGTTCTATGCTAAATGAATACAAACTCTGTGTTTAATTTTGTTACTTGTGATATTCTATTAATAGATTTTGCCCCTTTGGTCCATCCACAAATATATTCTCAAAAATTGAACTTTTAACTTAGAATAAGGAGTGAAAGAACACATTTAATTTACTATATGATCATAATTAGAATTGTTCAGTCATTGATCAATAAGAAAGATTGATTCAATTGGCCTCACGTTATAACAGACAACTAAAATATTGAATTATGAACTAGCTTTTGAGGTTGACTGTTACTATAACATCTTTGCTAATGTGACATTGCAGTTTCAACGCGACACTAATGTTGGAAACACTTCGAGGGAAGAGGATGTTATTCGTGGGCGATTCCTTAAACAGAGGACAGTTTGTCTCCATGGTTTGTCTTGTCCATAGAATCATTCCTGAGAATGCTAAATCCATGAAAACTGTTGGTAATTTCGACGTTTTCACGATTAAGGTAATCATCTCTCTTAGCAAAATTTTGAGCTTACACATTACAATTATGTTAATTAGCACATTAGTACAGAGATAATTAGGCATAAATTTTGAGTAATTTTTTTTTTCAGGATTACAATGCTACAATTGAGTTCTACTGGGCACCATTTTTGTTGGAATCAAATTCTGATGATGCAGTCAAACATAGGATTGAAGAAAGAGTTGTTCGAAAAGGTTCGATAAATGAACATGGGAAATATTGGAAAGGGGCTAACATAATTGTGTTCAATACTTACCTTTGGTGGATGAGAGGCCCTCGTTTTCACATTTTGTAATTTTCTTGGCTCTTTTCTATTATTTATATTTATTTATTGCTTTTCGTCAGCGATAGGTTCAATCAGTGATTGAGTTAGAATTTTCATTATAGAAATTCAAAGTAACTAAAAAGAATACAACATCTACTTATGCAAGCACTGTAATTTTCTGAGGAAGGAAGTTTGAATGACCCTCCTTACGCTCCCCTAGCCGGTGGCATAAGCAGGATTTTTGCCAAGGGGGTCCGAAATAGATTCTCAAGTTGTGTCAAGGGGATTCAACATGCAATATATAGATATAAATATTAGATTTAACCTCACATATACAATGTACTTTTCCAACGAAGGGGGTTCAGATGAATCTTTTTTCGCCATTCTGGCTCCACCCCTGCCCCTAGCTCAACACTTGAATTCAACCATGGGGTCATGAGATTGGAAGTATTCAGTGTTTTGAAGTCAAATATTATCTTAGAATATGCTTTTTGAATTCAGAACTTATAATGTTTAAATTCTAAATTTATCGCTGTTTTTTGTGTTTGTTTGGAAAGTAAATCATATATATAAAATGAAAATTGATGCAGGCAAGGGTCTTTTGATGATGAAGTAAAAGATATAGTGGAGGTATCCACAGAGGAAGCATATAGAATGGCAATGAAGAGTATGTTGAGATGGATTAAAAAAAATATGGATCCAAAGAAAACCAGAGTTTTCTTTACTAGCATGTCACCTTCACATCAAAAGTGAGTAAAATAATTACTTCCTCCGTTTTAATTTGTTTTTCGTATTTTTTTTAGTTATTTTAAAGAAGAATATCACTTCTATATTTAGTAACTCTTTACACCTAACATCCTTCATAGTATATCTAAAATCACAAATTCAAAGAATATTTTGATACATTACGTATGTATTTAATTTTAAGCAACTTTTAAACATAGATTTAAGTGAAATTTGAATTTCTTTTTTTTGAAGATAAGATGAACAATGATTTTAAAAGTCAAAATTGTGTTTGAATATGCATTTTACATTGAATTTTCGTGAGGAGAGAACTTCAAAAACCTGAAAAACTAATCTAAACCACTTTCTAAAACTTAGAAAAATTCAGCTTAAAAGACAGCCTAAAATTTGGTCACTTTTTATAACCAAACAATGTTTTCAAAATACTTTTGAAAAAAGTGAAAAAATATATGGCCAAATGGGAGCTTAAAGATCACAATATTCAATTTCTTTTTTCTTTTTAAAATTTAGTATCGAATCAAATTAAAATAAATAAATTAAAATAAAAGGAGTATATTTTTCTATCTTCCCTCCATATATAAAAATATAAAAAGTATTCCCATCCCCTAACTGTTAGAATTTTACATGAACCTTAACCTTCGTCTTGATATTATGCGCAATCCCCCCCCCCCCCCCCCACACACACACACACACAACCAATAAAAAAAGTTATTTTTTTAAAATTATAGCTTCTGCTTAAGAAAATTCTAATTTTTACCTATAAGGCGGACGTTCAGGACATTTTAAAAGAAGTGAATATACTCAATTGACCAGAAAATTCTGCCCTATCAGGTTGTCCATCAGGCATAGGTTCTAACTTCTGCACGTAAGGAAGACGTTTAGGATATTTCAAGAATATGAACCTGTTCAATTGATCATAAGTTCTACCTTTTAGGCAAATATTAGATCTTATGCCCGATGGACAACATAAGTTCTTCCCAACTAATTTTTTCCATTGAGACATTGCATTTTCTATTAAAAATAAATAAGAGAATTTTTTTTTTTTTTGGCAGGAGCATAGAATGGGGAGGTGAACCAAATAAGAATTGTTACAATGAGACAAAAATGATAGAGGATCCAAATTACTGGGGATCAGATAGTAAAAAAAGCATAATGCAAGTGATTGCAAAAGAATTTGGCAAATTTTCCAAAGTACCCATTTCATTTCTCAACATTACACAACTCTCAAATTACAGAAAAGATGCGCACACAACAATTTACAAGAAGCAATGGAATAAATTAACCCAAGAGCAACTAGCAAATCCATTCAGCTATGCAGATTGTGTTCATTGGTGTTTGCCTGGCCTTCAAGATACTTGGAATGAACTTTTATTCACTAAGCTTTTTTATCCTTAGAATTTTTTCTTATATATGGATAACAAATATACTTGGAACATCACAAGAACGTTAATTGTCGCATATTTATTTATTCTAGTATTAAATAGTAGAGTCCCTTTTCTATATTAACCGTCTGATCACACTTGAGAATTCTTCGTCGATTATTTGAGTTATCTTTTTTCCAGTGCGTTATAAATATTCAAGCCAAGAATAACTTCTCTTTGAAGGTATACAATAAAATTGAAATGATACAGAAAAGATTAATGTGAATCTCGTAAAAGAATAACACAAATTCATATACTATAGTATCATAGAGGGGAGTCCCTTCTCTTTCGTTAACTATTTGATCACAATTGGGAAGAATATTCATTGACTATTTGAGCTACCTTTCTCCCCTGTGCATTACAAAATTTTAAGCCAAGAATAACGTCTCTTTGCAGACATTCAATAAAATTGGAATGATACAAAGAAGATTAACATGACACGTGCTCAAGAATGACATACGTTCATATACTATACTATTAAAGAGTGGAGTCTCTTCTCTATGTTAGCCGTACGATCACAATTGAGAAATCTTCATTGACTATTTGAGCTACTCTTTTTTCGGTGCTTTGCAACTATAAAGCCAAGAATAACGCCTCTACGGGGATGTCTAATAAAATTAAAATAATATAAATTAAGAAGATTGACATGACCTCTGCGCAAGAATGACACACATTTATAATCAGAAAAAAAGTTCAGATATGCTATCGAACTTTAGAAAAAGGTTCATTCATGCTATCCGTTAAAAATTGAGCTCATTTATGCCGTTGTCGTTACTCAAAGGGATCATCTATTCCATTATTTTTTAACAGACTCAAAACCTAATTGGACACGTGGCAGCATTTTAGTGGGCTAAGCCAATTAAAAATCCCACCTATTAAACAACTCTTCCACTCTAAATCTACCTGATCCATGACCATTAAAACCCACAAATTTTTTAACCCGACCCACGATAAACCCCATCATCTTCTTCTTCGTTTTTCAGACCGCCTCTTCTTTCTCCGCATTTCTTTTGGTAAAAGACCATCTTCTGATTCTTCTCCACCGACCCCATTCATCTACTTTACAATGACTCATATCCATCAAAATTCATGATTTTTTTATGTTATTCTTACATATCTATGCATAATTTTAGATTAGGTTTCAATTTTTTTTTTGTTATTATTTTGATCGGTAAATTTGTTAGTATTTTACCAAAGTTTTGTGATTTTTTGTGTTTAGTCTTGTGGGTATTTGAAATTGGATCGAGATTTTATGTTTGTGAAGAAAGATTGTATTTTTATTGTATTTAGTTTTGTGGGTACTTCGAATTGAACGAGGTTTCATGTTTTTGTTTGCTTTCTGGTGTTTTAAAATTTTCTTTTTAATGTGTTTTGTAAATTGAACAAACTAAATTTTTTTTTTTTTTTTGTGAAAGATTGTACCTTTTACGTGTTTAGTTTTGTGGGTAGTTCAAATTGGACGAGATCTATGACTCCTTCTGTGTATCGTGGTGTTGTCTTGATAACTTTTGTGTGTAAATTTGTGTTCACATGAAATTTAATCAGATTGACTCTTTTTTAATTTTTTTATTCCATGTTTTTTGGATTTGTATATTTGTGTTACCTTGACTGAATGATACGAGGAAATCAGAGCGAAAAGGATGGGGAAAGAGCTCAAGCTCGGAATGCTAAAGGCAAGAAGAAGATGATGGGGTTTATCGTGGGTCAGGTTAAAAATGTATGGGTTTTAATGGTCATGGGTCGGGTAGATTTAGGTTAAATGAGTAGTTTAATAGGTGAGTCTTTTAAATGATTTGGCCTACTAAAATGCTGCCACATGTCGAATGTGGTTTTAAAAAATCAAGTTTTGAGTCTGTTAAAATATAATGGCATAGATGACCCCTTTGAGTAACGACAGTGACATAAATGAACCCAACTTTTAACGAAAGGCATGAATGAACCTTTTCCTAAAGTTCGATGACATATGTGAGCTTTTTCCCTTATAACTATATATCAAGTGTTAAATCAATCAACAATTGAAGTTGTGATTATCAAATTTTAATTAGAATAATATTTCACAAGATCCTTAATTAATACCACATTCATGAAACTAGCGATATTTACTTACCTAAAATTAATCAATCGCATAATAATGGAAATGCATTTTTGTCTCAAATTCGTTGAACATTAAGCTGGCATATAATTCGTATTATATCCAAAATAGTCCCTTATTTTGGATCAAGACTCAAAGTCATTCTTGTTTTTTCATATGAAGCACTAATGGTCCCCCATGTTTGCAATAATTTTGATGCACTTTTGATCCTCCCCCAAACTTCCATCTATTTGTTAAAGTTGGTTTTGTCCAAAATTTTGGTGTATGGAATGTTCAGTCGACTTCCTTTATGTTTACTAGAAACAATCACTCTACGATAGAGAAGGTGAGAGTGAGAAGAAGATTATTTCTTATTCTTTACATTCAAATATCGATCATTACAGCTAAATTAAGAATCTATTTTTATTTTGTGAACTATATCAATTTATTGTAGACAAAATATCGTTGCAAGGAAAGAAACTTTTATATTGTTGCATGTGAAATATGACGTGACGAACCTCTCAATCTCAAAGAGAGAAAAAAGATGAAAAATTTGAGGGCGGTGGGCCAAAACTGCGCACATGAAGGATTATTAATGCTCCGTGTGAAAGAACAAGGGTGACTTTTGAGTCTAAATTAAAAAAATAAGTGACTATTTTAAGCTTTTGATCCAATTATTAATATGGCCTGATTTGGAAAGTAGATGACCTATAGCTTAAAGACAATGAATCGAATTAATTTCTCATTTTTTTTCTCAATGTATTAATCATACTAGAGGTTTCAATATAAAGCCAAAAACAAATACAAATGACACTTGATTTTCAACTAATTCAAATTTGTAATGCTCTTGACCTGAGGCACTATTGCATGGTGCCAAAAAAAAAGTAAAAAAAAAAAAACAAAAAAAACTTAATAGTAGATGGAATTGCCTCCTTCTTTACCCATCTTCAGAAAAGCTCCTTTTTGTAATTATCTCTTCTTATTACTAAGTTTGGTTGTATTTTTGATAACTTACTCATCCTATTTCCTTCCATCTTCTCCATCAGTCACATCATTGGCCAACTTGATTTGGCCAAATCCAAAATTTGCAAGTAAGTTGATCAACACCTCTTTTTTTTTATTTTTTTTCTGGTGGCGGAGCTAAAATTTTCGCTATGATGTCAAAATATAATTTATATCTTTTAGGAGAGATTCAACATATGGTACATTACATGAAAAAAAGTTGACCTATCTATATGTAACATAATTTTCCGACGAAGAGTTGTAAATTGACACCCTTTTTGGACAAGAATAGCTCCGTTATTGTCTGAGTCAGAGTCGAATTTAAGATTTAGAGTCTCTAAGTTCACAAATGAGTATGATTTTAACTATTTATAGTTTTTTTTTTGGCACACATCTTTTTGATTTTTTGCATGCATGAAGTGGGGGTGAAATTGATTGTATTTTGTGAATTGTGTTGGTAGAGAAGAACAAACAAAAGTTACCATTTGCCATAGGAGAGACAAAAGAAGGATGTAATGTGTTCAATGGGAGATGGGTTTGGGATGATGAGAAAAGGCCTTTGTATGAAGAATCAGAGTGTCCATACATACAACAACAATTGACTTGTCAAAAACATGGCAGGCCAGATAAAGACTATCAACATTGGAGATGGCAACCTCATGGTTGCACTCTCCCGAGGTAAAATTCTTTTATACTGTCAGTGAAAATAAGTTAAACAGAGTCTATGCATGACGGGTTATATTATGAATCCATTAGTCAAGTGGTGAATATAGCTATGGGTTTAACCGAACTAGTACTTTCTCTGTTTCAATTGAATGTCTTAGTTTGACTAGCATGAAGTTCAAGAAAATAAGAGAGAATTTTAATATAAAAGAGACATTCTTTTTGAAACAGATTAAAAAAAAAGACACTTAGATTGCGTAGATATATATGTTAAAAAATATGAAACTTGAACACGTATTAGATTCTGAACGCATAATTTCAAAGCTATTTGTGAGATTTGCATGAAGAATTTTAATTATTAGACCTATCAAAGTTCAAATCTTTGATCCGCCTCTGCATTAGTCAGTTACTCATCCATCAATAGACATATCGTTTGAAGCGAAACTTGAACATAAAATTCTTGATCAACTAAATATAGTTGTTAAGTTAGCTTGTTGGAATAACTTGTCAAAACGAAGTTGTTGGAATAAGATGTCAACCTTGATAAATCAATACAAACTCTGTGTTTAATTTTGTTACTTGTGACATTCGACTAATATATTTTACTTCTTAATATGGAAGCTTCAATGAGACATTAATGCTGGAAACACTTCGAGGGAAGAGGATGTTATTCGTGGGCGATTCCTTAAACAGAGGACAGTTTATCTCCATGGTTTGTCTTGTCCATAGAATCATTCCTGAGAAAGCTAAATCCATGAAAACTGTTGGTAATTCCGACGTTTTCACCATTAAGGTAATCATCTCTAGCAATTTTTTGAGCTTACACTTTACAATTCTGTTTCTTGGTAATAAAACGTTTTAATGAGTGTTTACAGTAACCAAACTCCATAGCTGTTTTTACATTTAACGCTAATTAGGATAGTAGTTATCTTATATAGTCCCCTTCTCTGTTCTCTCCCATAGTAAGTATGAATCCATTGTGTCCATAGCGCATCCTTCTTCTTGCTCAAACGATCCAAAACAGCTTACATAAAGCGGCTTCTATCCCGTGTGTACTCTTCCAGCATAGGACATAAATCTTGAAGTTCGGGATGTAACTCTACCTAGTATCTTGTCAAGTGATGGTTGGCTTTGGATCAATGACATATAGTCTCTTAAAGCTTAAAGGTACACATAGATACCTTATTGACAACTTGCATAGACTGAATTTGTTCCTATATGTCAATATCCCCTAGTATACTCCAGGCTTTCTTGAAGAATAGAGCATTGTATCCATCACATCTCGGAGCCTTCTGATCGGTCAATCCCCTTCAGTGACTCTGCCACCCAATCTTGTAAATATGTGGAGTTTTAGTACATTGCTCGATTTCATAACATCAACTTCTAATACTAAGAAGTTGATTAGCAGCTGATCCAATATCTGTTTGTATTAAACCAGTCATTTCTACTTCTGTTATTATTGAAGTATGGAGTATCTCATTCTCTGTTGTAGCCAGACTTGTAATTTGATGTTGGGAAATCCTGTTCTTCAAACAAGCATGGAAGAATTCAGTATTTTTGAGTCTCCTTATTTCAACCATTGTATCTTTGCCTTCTCTCTATCCACACTTTCCTCAATCAACCTTCATTTAGTCTTCAAACTGATTCTGGTGCTCACTTATCTATCTCATTTGGATTTGTTGTACTGAGAGCTTTTCTTTTGTTACTTTAACTTCAAAAGCTATCCTTTGTATCTTCAACTGAATCCAATTTTTTCCACTGTTGCATTAGATTCAATTGCTCTTGATTTCTGAGATGAACTAATATCATTGACTTGCAGAATGGTTTGTATGTCCTCTTTTTGTCCCTTTATTGTTCACATTAGTCTTCTTTTCCACATCAATAGCTCTGCTCACCATCCTTATTTGGTCGTCCTCTAGCCATCTCCGGTGAAAGCGCAAGGATAGAGTATCACCCTACCGTGTTCCCAGTGAAATTGACACTAAGATTAAGGGTAGCCCAGTGCATAAAGCATCGTGTTTTCACATAGGGTTAGGGTTAGGGGAAGGGAGGGCTGCATGATTAGACAGCCTACCTTAATGCAAGTATTGGTATTTGCTTTTCCAGCTCGGACCCGTGATCTATAGGTCACATGAAGATAAATTTACCATTGCTCCAAGGTTAAATTGATACTAATAACTTGTTTGGTCAAGCATTTGGGAGGCACAAAATTGCTTCTTCTTTTTTTTTTTTTAAAAAAAAGGTGTTTGGCCAAGCTTTTGGGAGAAAATAAGTATTTTTAGAGAGTAGCAGAAACTGAAGCTGTTTTTCAGAAGCTAAAAAAGTAGTTTCTCCCCAAAAACACTTATTTAAAAATCATTTTTGAGAAAAATATACTTAAAAACACTTTTTAAAAGTTTGGCCAAACACTAATTGCTGCTCAAAAATGTTTTTTAACTTTATTGGCCAAACACAAATGGCTTCTCGCCAAAAATACTTTTTTAATAACCATTTTTGAAAAAAGCACATTTTTCAAAATAAGCTGATTTTAGAAGTTTGGCTACACAGGCTATAAGATTGATTTTTCTAACGCTAATTATATCCACATTACAATTGTATTAATTAGTAAACATTAGTTTCATATTACAAATTTATATAAAGTTAGCTTATATTTGAGTACATTGCAGGATTATAATGCAACAATTGAGTTTTACTGGGCACCATTTCTACTGGAATCAAATTCTGATGATCCAGCCAAACATAGGATCAAAGAAAGAGTTGTTCGAAAAGGTTCAATAAACACACATGGAAAATATTGGAAAGGAGCTGACATAATTGTGTTCAATACTTACCTTTGGTGGAGGAGGGGCCTCCATTTTAAAATTTTGTAATTTTCTTGACTCTTATTTCTTCTTATTTATATATTGCTTTTTGTCCGTGATGGATCCCACTACTGATGGACTCAAAATTTTCATTAACAAAATTCAAAAAATAAAAATAATTTTGACTTTTATATGTAGAGTGTAATCTTTTGACTAAGGGAATTTAAATGAACCCTCTTGCGCCCTTAACTCCACCCCTGGATCCGATCACAAGGTCATGGGATTGGAATTACTAAGCCTTTTGGGTTCAGATATTATTTTTGAGAACTCATTTTTTCAATTTAGAACTTATAACGTCTAAATTTTGGATTTTTCCGCTGCTCGCAGGAAAGGGTCTTTTGATGATGAAGTGAAAGATATAGTGGAGATATCTACAGAGGAGGCATATGGAATGGCAATGAAGAGTATGTTGAGATGGATTGAAAAGAATATGGATCCAAATAAAACCAGAGTCTTCTTCACTAGCATGTCACCTTCACACGAAAAGTGAGTATAATAATTATTTCTTCCGTTTTAATTTGCTTGTCTTACTTTTTTTTTTGTCTCTTTAAAAAAGAATATCGCTTTCGATATTTAGTAACTCTTTACACCTAACATCATACCTAGCATATGTAAGACCACAAAATTCAAAGGATATTTTGGTATATTACACATATTTTTAGTTTAAGCTAGCGTTTAGACATTTTGATTTATTTTTCTATGAAAACAAGTTCGAAAAATATTTATTCTAATGAAAATAGAAAAAACAAATTTCATAACTGAAAGTTATTGTTGATTCTCTTGGGATTGCGTTATTAGCATTGAGAAATAACATATGTCCCTCTTTGTTTGTCAGGAGCATAGAATGGGGAGGTGAACCAAATAAGAACTGCTACAATGAGACAAAATTGATAGAGGATCCAAATTACTGGGGATCAGATAGTAGAAAAAGTATAATGCAAGTGATTGCAAAAGAATTTGGCAAATTTTCCGAAGTGCCAATTTCATTTCTCAACATTACACAACTTTCAAGTTACAGAAAAGATGCACACACAACAATTTACAAGAAGCAATGGAATAAATTAACCCCACAACAACTAGCAAATCCATTCAGCTATGCAGATTGTTTTCATTGGTGCTTGCCTGGCCTTCAAGATACTTGGAATGAACTTTTGTTCACTAAGCTTTTCTATCCTTGAAAATTTTGTATGGATAATTGGAGATTTATCAAATAATAACATACTCAATGTAAATTTCACAAGGTCTGAAGAGGTCAGTGTGTACACAGTCTTACCCCTATTTTTTGTAGTTAGATAAATTTTATTTTCGATAGATATTTGGCTCAAGTAAAATATATCACTTATCATATTATGTAAATATATATATATATATATATATATATATATATATATATATATATTTTTAATAGCCTCTTTGATAGAGTAAGAAAATGATTAAAGAGAAGTGTACTTTCTATGACATATTGGAAGAAGAGTAAAGATTTTCAAGAAAAACATCCCTTTAATTTGTTCTTTTGGACGGCAGTTTGGGAGAAAATTATTGAAAAAAGGAAAAAAAATAGATTAATTACAACATTTTGTTGCACAAGGAAAAAAGTTGTGTCGATCTTATAATAAGTTTGGTCAAAATTTTAAAATCAACTTATTTTAAAAATATTTTTAAAAATGCTTTGAAAAATACTTTTACCAATATTAGAGTTGCAATTGGTGTTTGACTAATCACTTTGAAAAATACTTTTACCAATATTAGAGTAACAATTTATTCTTGATCAAGTTTCAAAAGTGTTTCAGAATTTTTTTTATTTTTTTAACTTTTGAAAACAACTTATGCTACTAATCAAAAATAATTTTTTTTTCTGTTAAAAATTTGACCAAACACTTTAGCGGTACAAAATAAGCATTTTTAACTTTCTAAAAACTTGATCAAACACTCGAATCTAATTCAATGCCCCATATGCATAATTGTACTATTGTTTTTAGTGTTCAAATTTTTTTTTTCCAAACAGTAAAAAGAACAAAAACGAAAATATAAAACTGTTATCACAGGATCATTACGGAGTTGTAAGGAATAATTTGAGAGAAAAATAAAACTCTATTACTCAAGAATAGAATTTACAAAGAGATTTTCAAACTCACAAAAAAACTCTCAAACTCACTCCACTCACTAGGAACTACTCTCTTAGAGATGTATTCACTCTTTGGTGGATAATTTACAATGAAGATTAACCCTCCTTTTATAGAGGGTTGAGGTGGTGTGAATGGAGGTGTGAAAGGGGAAACTTTCTTCTTCAACAATGGTGGCTTGGGTAGGTGTTGAATTAATAATTCAACAATGGTGGCTTGGGTAGGTGTTGAATGAATAATTCAACAATGGTGGGTGGAAAAATTTCTAGATATGTGCTAGAAATCTTTCAATTCTCCCCCTCTAGCCATATCTGGAACAACCATCCCGGCTATGTCTTTGCACAGCTCCAATTTTTCTCGAGTAACCACCTTTGTCAACATATCTGCTGGATTCTCCTTCGTATGGATCTTTACTAGTCTCAACAGTTGTCGATCCATCACCTCGCGTATCCAATGATACCGAATATCAATGTGCTTTGTACGGGAATGGTACATGGAATTTTTGCTCAAATCTATAGCACTCTGACTGTCACAGTGTACCTTGTACTCTTTTTGCTTGATTTCAAATTCTTGGAGAAACCGCTTCAGCCACAACATTTCCTTTCCAGCTTCAGCTGCTGCAATATATTCTGCTTCTGTTGTAGATAAAGCAACACACTTCTGTAATCTTGACTTCCATGAAACAGCTCCTCCTGCAAAACTGTAGATGAATCCTGAAGTAGATTTTCTACTATCAAGATCTCCTGCCATATCTGAATCTGTATAGCCTTCCAAGATTGGATAAACTCCCCCGTAACAAAGACATATATTAGTTGTACCCTTAAGGTATCTGAGAATCCACTTTACTGCCTCCCAATGCTCCTTCCCGGGATTAGAGAGAAAACGACTCACTGTACCCACTGCATGAGCAATATCTGGCCTCGTACACACCATTGAATACATTAAACTTCCAACTGCTGAAGAGTACGGTACTGATGACATTTCCCTGATCTCTTCCTTAGATGAGGGACATGAACTCTTGCTCAATTTGAAGTGATTGGCTAGTGGAATGCTGACTGGTTTAGCGTTGTTCATATTGAACCTTTCAAGCACACGTTCAATATACCTTTCTTGAGAAATCCATAATCTGCGGTTTTTCCTGTCTCTAGCTATTTGCATTCCCAATATCTGTTGAGCTGGTCCTAAGTCTTTCATGTCAAAAACTTTAGACAATTCCTTCTTCAGCTGGCAAATCTTTGTTGCATCCTTTCCCACTATTAGAATATCGTCTACGTATAGTAGAAGAGCAACAAAATTCCCGTCTGAAAATTTTTGAATGTAGACGCACTCATCTGTTACAGTTTTCTTGTATCCTTGACTTACCATACAAGAGTCAAACTTCTTATACCACTGTCTTGGTGCCTGCTTCAGACCATACAAGCTTTTCTTTAGCTTGCATACGAGGTTATCACCTGAAACCTCAAAACCTTCTGGCTGCTCCATATAGATTTCTTCTTTCAAATCTCCATGAAGAAAAGCTGTCTTCACATCCATTTGTTCAAGCTCCAAGTTCATACTTGCGACCAATCCAAGTATAACTCTGATTGAAGTCATCTTGACTACTGGTGAAAAGATCTCATCAAAGTCGATTCCTTTCTTCTGTTGGAATCCTTTGACTACCAACCTTGCTTTGTATTTCACAACTTATCCGCTACCATCTTTCTTTAGCTTGAACACCCATTTATTTTTCAGTGCATTCTTCCCTTTTGGAAGTTTTACGATCTCATAAGTGTGATTTTTCTGTAGAGATTCCATTTCATCCTGCATTGCAAGCAGCCATTTTTCTTTTTCCTTATGAGATATAGCTTCATGAAAACTCTCTGGTTCTCTATCTTCGGTAAGCAGAAGATACTCGGATTCAGTATATCTTCTGGATGGAATCCGACCTCGTTCAGATCTACGAACTTCTGGATTGACAATCTGAGGATATTCACCATCATCTGAGCCTTGTGATAGACCTGAAGCTTCTGGTGGAGGGGTTTGTGGCTCCCCCTGCTCAACACCCTCTTCTTCCTCTTCTTCTGCTTCTGGTACTTCATCGTTATTTCTCACAAATGATTCTGTTACTACTTCTGGCATCTGAGCAGCAACATTTGACTTCTGAGACATTGTGGGTTTTTCAATGTCTTCTATTGTCTGGTTTTCATGGAACACCACGTCCCTACTTCTGATCACCTTTTTCTCCTTTGGATCCCATAATCTGTATCCAAATTCTTCATCTCCATAGCCAATGAAAATGCATGGAGTGGTCCTTGCATCGAGCTTTTGTCTGAGCTCCTTGGATACATGTGCATATGCTAAACATCCAAATACTCTCAAGTGTGAGTATGATGGATTCTTCCCAGACCATAGTTTCTCTGGAACTTCAAAATTCAGTGGTACTGATGGTGATCTGTTGATCAGGTAACAGGCGACTCTGACTGCTTCTCCCCAGAATGGCTTTGGCAGCTTAGCCATACTGATCATGCTTCGAACACGTTCCATGATTGTTCGGTTCATTCTTTCGGCTACACCATTGTGTTGAGGGGTGCGTGGGACCGTTTTCTCGTGTCGAATACCATATGTTTTGCAATACACGTTGAAGACCTTGGAAGAGTATTCGCCTCTATTGTCTGATCGTAGACACTTTAATTTCTTTCCTGTTTCACGCTCTACCATGACATGAAACAATTTGAAGTACTCGAACACCTGGTCCTTTGTCTTCAGGAAATACACCCATACCTTTCGAGAAGCATCATCAATGAATGTCAGAAAATATTTGTTTCCGCCGAGTGATTCAATCTCTAAGGGACCGCAAACATCAGAGTGTACTAGACTGAGCAACTCTGATCTTCTCGTTGAAGAGGATTTGAACGAGACTCTATATTGTTTACCAAATAGACAATGATTGCAAGGATCTAATGCAACATCTTTGTCAACATTGATAAGATTCTTATTTATTAGGGTAGACAACCCTTTCTCACTCATGTGGCCAAGTCTTTGGTGCCACAAATTCTGTGAAGCCTCTTTTTCTGCTACATTGAGGCTGTCTGTACATATCTTCACATGAGTCTTGTACAACGTGCCACAAATATGACCTCGAGCGACTGTCATAGCGCCTCTAGATAACTTCCATGTGCCTTTGCTGAAGTGATTATCATAGCCCTGTTTGTCAAGAGCTATACCTGAAAGTAAATTCAACCGAAGGTCAGGCACATGGCGGACATCCTTCAGAGTAATTGTACTCCCGGAACTTGTCTTTATTTGTACATCACCAATTCCTACAATCCCAGAGAAACTGGAATTTCCCATTTTCACAGCTCCAAAGTCACCGGCTTTGTATGTTGTGAAGTATTCCTTATGAGGAGTTACGTGGTAAGATGCTGCAGTATCTACCACCCATTCCGTGTCCTCTTTTGACACGTGAAGACATGTCTCATAATGTGTTGAACAGAAAGCTACATCTCCAGGGATAGTAACTAGTGTTTCTCCACCCTTATTCTTCGATTGCGAACTGCTCTGGCCTTGCTCTTCTAGCCATTTATAGCAATTCTTCTTCATATGACCCTCTATTCCACAATAATGGCACTTGAATACTGGTTTTCTGCCATCTGTGGATCTACCCCTGCTCTTGCTCCTGCCTCTCCATTTGCCTCCACTACTCCTTTGTTGTTTCCCTTGTTGTCTCCCACGATTTTCTGTAATAAGGGCATGGGTCTGATCTGTGCCCATGTCCTTTCTCCTTGCCTCTTCATTGAACAGGGCATCTTTAACCATAGATATGGTAAGTTTTCCATCTGGGGCCGAGTTGCTGAGAGAAACCACCAGCGTTTCCCAACTGTCGGGGAGAGAACTGAGAAGTAGAAGTGCCTGAACTTCATCACCAAGCGGCATCTCTACACATGATAACTGGTTCACCAGGCTCTGGAACTCACTGGTATGCTCGGCAACTGAAATTCCACTTTTCAGCTTCATGTTGACTAAGCGTCTCATCAACAAAGCCTTATTCCGAGCGGTCTTGGCCTGGTACATATCCTCCAACTTCTTCCAGAGGGCATATGCGTCTGTCTCCTGTGCAACATGGTGGAAGATACTATGGTCAATCCATTGTCGGATTTGACCAATAGTTTTTCGGTTTAATTTCTTCCATTCCGACAACTTGTCGGGATTAGGATTTATACCTTTTATTTCTATAAGGTCGAACAAATCTTTACAACTGAGAAGATCTTCCATTCGAGGTTTCCACAGCGTGTAGTTGGTGGCAGTGAGCATAATCATGGCTCCGGAAGATGATGTTGACTCTTTTGTGGTCATTATCACCTTTCAGTGATTAATTCACCGAATTTGGGACTGAAATGTAATTTCTGAAAAATCTTGCAGAAATTACTGCAGTAGAGTACTGTAAATCGTCTTCCTCCTCAATTTCTTTTGGGAGCTCTTATGACTTCATACGACGTCGGATTTTAGTTTCGAAAATATATGTACGAACTCGTGTTGACGAGAGGAATGCAATGGTGTACTCAAAATTGAGTTTTGAGCACTTTTGAAACTCTCAAAATTTTCAGTCTTACACAATTCTGATGAGCACTTTCGACGAGGCTCTGATACCACTTGTTATCACAGGATCATTACGGAGTTGTAAGGAATAATTTGAGAGAAAAATAAAACTCTATTACTCAAGAATAGAATTTACAAAGAGATTTTCAAACTCACAAAAAAACTCTCAAACTCACTCCACTCACTAGGAACTACTCTCTTAGAGATGTATTCACTCTTTGGTGGATAATTTACAATGAAGATTAACCCTCCTTTTATAGAGGGTTGAGGTGGTGTGAATGGAGGTGTGAAAGGGGAAACTTTCTTCTTCAACAATGGTGGCTTGGGTAAGTGTTGAATTAATAATTCAACAATGGTGGCTTGGGTAGGTGTTGAATGAATAATTCAACAATGGTGGGTGGAAAAATTTCTAGATATGTACTAGAAATCTTTCAAAAACTACATGCAGAATTTTTATTTTTAGGCAATCGATTTTGATCAAGCTAGTTTCTTCGTGTGATCAATGCGTTATCAACTTATACAATGTTCACTAATATTTTGCCTGTTATGGAGCATTAGATGATTGGAAATGTCTTTTAAAAAATAATTAAGTCTATTTTGATTAAAGGGGCAAAATAAAATATGGAATACGATAAGATCCATTAACTTATGATTTGATGGGTGGCGTGATCTTTTAACAATAGATATTTATTTTTACACGTAAGATCAAATGCTACGGAGGCTTGGACTCGCAATTCATGTTGTATTTTGAATACCTCCTAACCATTACTCTGTAAGCCTTACTTGTATCAAGCAGGTTCAGTTTCTTTGTTATTACAGAATTTTATATTTTTTATGATGAAAATCATAGATAAAAATAATAATTTTTTTTTATGAAGCGCGTTCAACTGAACCCTTTCCAATAAGGTGAGTCCGCCCCCGTATCCGATGAACTTAAGTTTAACATGGGGATTATTGAGTCCCCACAATGTGAAAGATGTAATATTGATGTAGAGAGAGTTCGACGTCAAAAGGGCATGTTTTCCTGCCCAATATACCAAAACGGATTGTCTAAAAAAAAAAACGAAAAAAGGGATTGTTCACTACTTTTTCTAGCGAACCCCAATTTTCGTTAACGATATTCTATCACGTTCATTTGTTTCATATATTAAAAAAATAAATTAAGGAATTCACCACAGTATCAGCGAAGCCCAATTATGAAATTTGCATTGTTTTGGTTCGTTCCTTGTGCAGCGAACTGCATAATTTTTTCTAGCTTACGCCCCACATGAACGCCCATAGCTATAAAGCTGACGCTCACACTTAAGCGAATGCCCAAAAGGTTGGGACATACGTCTAAGTGAAGTACACAGGAAGGTTGGGACTTACGTCCCACCAATATGCCTCGGTGCATTTTTAGTACATTTTATCTTAAAATTCGCTTAAAAAAAATACCTTTTGAAATATTGCTATAAGAATACGATTGTAATTGTAGTTTATTTGTTGTAAGAATAATAATGACAAGATCATATCCTTGAGCAAATTAATTAGGTATTATACCACATACACTAAACTAGGATAGTTACCTGAAATCAATTGCAACAATAGCTAGCACAATAATGGAAACTCATATTTATCACAAATTCAACGAACATAAAGCTAGTATATCATTCATATATTCCAAATGTTAATTAATTTTGACCCTAGCTTGGAAAGTAAATGATCTTAGCTTAAAGACAATGAATCTTACCAATTCTCATTTTCTTTTTCCAATGTGTTTATCATGCTATAGAGGTTCAAGATAAGACGCACTTTCTAAGCGAAATAGTTAACGTATTAGCTACAACACTACACGAGTTGATACAAATGACCCTTGATTTTTGACTTCAAATCTTTAATATTTTTTTCACTTGCTAATTGTTCAAAAATCTTTAATAGATGGAATTGCCTCCTTCTTTGCCCATCTTTAGAAAAATTAGTTTTTATCATTATCTATTCTTATTGCTAAGTTTGGTTGTATTTTTGATAACTTACTCATCCTATCTTCTTCCATCTTCACCATCAGTCACATCCTTGGCCAACTTGATTTGGCCAAATCCAAAACCTTCAAGTAAGTTTGATCCACACCCTTTTGTCTTCTTGGTATTATCATTTTCTTTTTATATTTGAATTATTGTTAGTCATATCGCTTTTTATTGAGAAATTTAAGAAGTTATACTGGAGTTTTCTCAGGCCAAATCATATGGTTCCCAATGTAATTCTATGATATCAGTGAGACTTTCAGGCTCTTCGATTCAATTACAACGAACTATCAATAAACACGATTATTGTTCAAGATAGCATTTTTTTAGCTTCTAAGATTTATTTCTCATTTCAAGATTTTATTGCATTGGGACTTGAATTCCAACTAGTGAAAAAAAAGAGGTCCGAAAAATTGTGATTGATTTGTTCTTTTATATACCATGTCAGTCATGTACATTTTTATTTAATCGATCTTGATAGTCTGAATTCGAGAAGTATGTTAATCTAGACACTCTCTAACTTCATACGATCCAAATGGAAAAAGGAAGTACAATGAGAATTCGAGAAGTATGTTAATCTAGACAATCTCCATCTTAATCTGATCCAAATAGAAAAAAGGAAATATAATGGTAATTGGTAGGTTTCGTCCGTTGTTGCAAATTTTTGTGTAAAAGAATTTCTACGCGATTTGATCACTTAAAATATAACTATGTATAAGTAACTTCCTAAAATAAGTGGATTAGTATTCTGAAAAATAAAGCAAGTGATATGCTATAACATGTTAAATTATATGATAGTGTGATATTCTTTTACATAGTCATTGTACATGAATTAAATCCATTTTCTTGTAGATTTTATGATCATGTATATATGTCTAATCTTGGGAGTTGTTTATGACTTTGTTGTTTGTTGTGTTAGAGAAGAACAATAAGGATTATAAGTTGCCACCATTTGCAATTGGAGAAGGTGAAAAAGAGTGCAATTTATTTAGTGGAAAATGGGTTTGGGATGAATCAAGTAGGCCTTTATATAAGGAATCAGAATGCCCATATTTACTTCCTCAGGTGACTTGTCAAGAACATGGCAGGCCAGATAAAGACTATCTCTATTGGAGATGGCAACCTAGTAACTGTCTTATTCCCAGGTTTGTAACCCCCCCACCCCTTATATTATCGTCAGTTTAAGAATTTTTTATATTATCGAGTCATTTTTATCTATTTTATTTTCAAAATTACAAAATCAGGTACCTGTAAACTTCCTTTAGGTGACTTGATATGAGCCCAAATCAGCTACTCTCAGGCCGAATTGCTGTACTATTTATTATTCTCTTCGTTTTAATTTATGTGACATTTTTTCGCTTTTCAAGAATCAATTTAACTAATCTTTGAAGCTAAATTGAATTGAATCAACTTAACATATTATAATTAAAATTGATATATTCAAACACTATACCATAAGTATTATAAGTTGTACTTCTCATGTCATTATAATGAAAATATACATTTTAAAATGCTGATCAAATTTTACATAGTTTGAATCTCGAATAAACAAAAAGCGTCACTAAGAGTTAATTAATTCCTTCCGAATTATGAGTTCCCACAACAGTTTCTTGACTTCATAGGGTTATGTTTTCTTTTTACACACTATGTACGTAATTTAAGTTATATATCCTAATAGTATAAAAGTGTAAATTCTTTTTACGCTATTACTGTCACTTCATTATATATGTTATACTATAGAATTAGATGTAATAAAGCTAATTCTTTTGTTAGTTGAATAATTTTCTTTAGAGTAGGTAAATTAATACTACTCTGTTTTTGTTGTTGGCTGAATTGACTTTCCAGTCAATTGTTGTATTCCGAGGTCAGGCCTTGCCCCTTTTTTGTAGCATGTTTTTTTTTTTTCATCGATTAATACTTATTATAAAAGCAATTAATATTATGAATTTAAAGTCATATATAATAATTATATCTGATGGCAGATTTAATGCATCGTTGATGCTGGAAAATCTTCGAGGGAAAAGGATGATGTTTGTTGGTGATTCCTTAAATCGTGGACAGTTCACTTCTATGGTCTGCCTCCTCCATAAAATCATACCAAACGACGCCAAATCGCTCCATAAAATCGATTCCTTCACCATCTTCACGGCGAAGGTACGTTTATATATATACGGATAGTATAAAGAATTATTACATAATTAATAAATTTAACATGTTAGTTATCATTTATTATAATTGTGTGATATATCAATCAATACTTCTTACATAAAAGAGGAAAACACATTTAAAATATCATTTTTTTTTTAAAATTTTATATTTAAATTATATATCAGGTGTGCAAGTTTTTTACATGAACTAACACCAAAGGTCTATCGAAACAAATCTAAACTATCGGTTGTTCTCTTTACCTATATGAAATATGATCACCGTTCAGGTAGGAAAAGGGAACAACTGATAATTATATTGAAGTGTGTTTCAATAAATATTTAATAATAGTTCGAATATAAAACTCAAAATATATGATACTTCAGATTTGTTTTTACCCACCACTCAAAAGTTTTATTTTAATTTGGGCATTGCAATAAGTGGTTAATTATATTTAATCTTCAATACCCTGCTTCTTATATCTTCTCAAACTTACACATTAGTAAATGTAAAACTTTAATCACTAATATGTTAAATTTATATTGTAGTTCCTCCATATATTTGAGGGCAATATAAATATAAAAATAGACACATTGCCTATATAAAATGACCAGAAAATGCACTTTTTAACTAATTGAATGTTTAAATGTGTTTAACTCAGTATTATAAGGGACAAAGTTAGAATTCACCAACAGCTTATGGATATAGTTATTGAAGAATTAACTTAAATAACCATCCACGCAATTGTTTAAATTAGAAATAGTTGGTAAACGTATAATAAAAACATAAGTCATATATAATATATGTATAACTATATGTAATCAGTGTAATTTATATATATTGGTTAGAAAAAATAAATAGTAAATTCAGGATATTTATGTAAAATCACATAATTATTCATACATAGAATTACATGAAATTTACCTTTGAAATATTCTGATTGTATGAATATTTTTGACACATGAGTACATAAACTTAGGGTGTGATTCGGTACAGAGAAAAATATTTTTCAATTTTTTCATACGCAGTTGGTCAAAATATTTGAAAAATATTTTTCTTAAGAAAATGACTTCCTTAGTGAAATTAGAGAAAATAAGTTCCACAAGTGACACGGCTCCACCCTACCTCCCATACTATTTATCTAGTACTTATAAACCAAATATTAAAAAAAAAAAAAAAAAAGAAGAAGAAGAAGAAGTAAAAACTCCACTTATTTTTCAAGAAACTGAACACACCCTTAAAACTCAACTTATATTACATCGTAGGGAAACTACGTACTATTCTATTTGCATGCATGCAACTTATAGTACGTACAAATTACATTTAACTTTGGACTCACTTATATATACTAACACTATTTTAACTTGAATTTCATTACTATATATATATATACCAGGATTATAATGCAACAATTGAATTCTACTGGGCACCATTTCTACTAGAATCAAATGCAGACAGTCCTGGAAAACATAGGGTATCCCGTCGAATTGTTCGAAAAGATTCAATAAATACACATGGCAAACACTGGAAAGGAGTCGATATTATGGTCTTCAATACCTACATTTGGTGGATGACAGGCCGTACATTCAAGATTCTGTAAATTTTACATAATTTTTTCTTCTTATGTTATATACTTCCTTTCTTATAACATCTCAATTCATATGACATATTTCGGATTTCAACAGTCAAACAAGATAATATTATTAATTTTTGTTGATTTATATTATTTTTTAAATAATTTTTAACTATGTAAATTATTTTTTCAAAAAAAAAAAACTTAAAAGTTTATATATATGTCCAAATTCACTGTCCAAATAAAGAAGTTTGATTCTCGAAATCCAAACTATAAAATTACATGGGGACGGGACAGAGGCGAATCCAGGATTTTTTCTTTATGGGTTCAATTTCTAAGATTCTTAGCATTGAACCCATTATATTTTAAAAGTTATGGGTTCATAACTATAATTTATTGTAAATTCAAATAACATAGTTCGGATTTCGAGAATCAAAGAAAATAAAATCTTTGACCGCAATTTATTCATATGCCCTTTAAATAATTTTAAATCATTAATTCTTGTTGACTTATAATATTTTATATATAGTTATTTAAAAATATAAAATATTTTTCAGAAAAATCTTAAAAGATGGTATATATGTTTGAATTTACGATAAAAAAGAAATTTAATTATTGAAATTCGAACTGTGTCATTTTAAATTACGTATATGGCATGGGAGGGGATTACAAGGTGGAGAATCAAACCCTCACTAACAAAATGATAAATCAGATAGCCAATCAACTAAGCTATTACTATCCCCTTATGTCATATATATTAATATTTTTCTGTTTATTAATAGTGTCTTGTTATATATGCCTCTAAATTAATTAACACATAGTTTACATTATTTTATTTTTTTAATTTCAGGAATGGGACATTTGAAGATGATAATAATATAAAAGACATAGTAGATGTGCCAACTGATGATGCTTATCGTATGGGGATGAAGAATTTATTGAAGTGGATAAAGGAGAATATGGATCCAAAAAGAAATAGGGTCTTTTTTACAAGCATGTCACCTTCTCATGCATGGTAAGTTGTATACAAAATTTTTATAATATCACCATTATAGGTGGTAAATAAGCGGATTGGATTGAATTTGAGCGGGTTAAGATGGCCAAAGCTAATAAATGGGCGGATTTATTGACTCGCTTAAAAGTTACTTAGTCTAAAATGTGGCTCATAATTCAACCCGTCCAATTCTTACTAAATTTTAATTGCTTTATTTATTCTTTTATAATATTTTAATATTTTATAAAATTATTATTTTCTGTTATTATAACTTTATATAACATATCAAATTTTCTTTAAAAAAAAATAATCTTTTTGACTAGATTTCTCATGAATTAACAGCTCAAACTTTGATAGACTGAAATGAGTTGAGATGAAATGGGCTAAGCTAATAAATAAGCTCAGCTCAAACTTAAACAGACCTATAACTTCATCAACATTTGCTTATAAGCCACCGCGTCTAAATTCTGAATCTGTTACTGGCCACTACTACTGACAAAATTATTTTGTTTGTTATTAGGAGCAAAGAGTGGAGAGGAGATCCAAATGGAAACTGTTACAATGAAACAAAAATGATAGAGGATCCAAATTACTGGGGATCAGATAGTAGAAAAAGTATAATGCAAGTGATTGCACAAGAATTTGGCAAATTTACAAAAGTGCCCATTACATTTCTCAACATAACTCAATTGTCAATGCCTAGAAAGGATGCACACACATCAATTTACAAGGAAAGATGGGGGCCTTTAAGTCCAGAAGAAAAAGCAAATCCTTCAAGCTATGCAGATTGTATACATTGGTGTTTGCCTGGACTTCAAGATGTTTGGAATGAACTTTTATTTGCTAAACTTTTCCATCCTTAGTAACACTTTGAGCCTAATGTAATTTCTCTTTGTGATCTCTTAAGGAGGTCCAAAATTTTGAATTTATATTCCAATTATAAATATATGAATTTATATGTTATATGCATAGTAGAGTTTATCGGATAAATTGAGTTGTTGGGCATGAATTTATGTCCCACATCAAGCGGAATCAGTGGTTTCTTGAACATCACGATCAGCTAAGGCTAATAAAGTTCTATTAAAGAGCCTTTTCATGGCGTGGTAGAACCTCCTCAAGAAAGATAAGATTTTCATGATACTGATCTTGCGCTACCATTCTATAGCGAATACCTTCATTTAACTAGAAAATATTTTAGGTATACAAAATCTTAAATTATTCAGAATTTTTCGCTGCACGAATTTCTTAAAAAATAAAATCATAAACATATAGGTTTATAACTAGACCGACTACTAAAGTCCAAGGAACTCATGTGCTTTTCACACATTCAAGCATGAATACAACTTTATTTTAAAAAATATATATATAATTAAACACATCTCCCTCTTCGACTTCAACTTTAACTTCATATTATTCCATAAGTTCTAAATAATGTGAAAATTTTCTTTTGAAATCTAAGGCCAAACACCTACTAAATTTATCATATATAATACATATCAAATTTTTAAAAAGAGTTACCTGTTATTATAGTTACTCTATATTACTTATACTTTTCAAAAATATTATCACATATATATTAAATCTTATTAAAATAATATATTTTAAAAAAATATAATATAAATGTAATAATATTTTTAAAAAATTCGAACCAACTTAACCTTTAATAAAAGCTATCAAGTACGACAGGTTAATCATAAAACCACATTCATTCTACATGTATATTTCCTCGATTTCATCATCCTACAACATGGCTCAATATGCTTGACAATTTCAACGAAATTTCTACTGAAATTTGTTATTGTGTTTTATTTTAATCCGTTCCAAGTGGATTTTAAATAGTTAGCAAATTTTAAAATTTTCTATTGAATACTCTGCATTTGAAAGTGAGTTCTGTAATACGTGAATTCAGATTGAAAAATTTTTAGCCCAGTATCTTTCGATTATTTAGTTTACATAAAAATATGTATATGATATATAAATAGTGTATACTTGATATTAAATATATAGATAATATACATATATTCTTTTTAATTATATTAAAAGTGGCCAATAGGCCACAAAAAACATAAAATCAAGTTCAGAACCAAAAACAAGTGACCAACCAGCCAGATAATATACATACATTATATATACACACACACATACCTATACACAATATATACAATCAAAAATGTATAGATAATGTATACTTCGGTCAAGTTAATAAACTAGACGGCTCAACGGTATGTTCACATAAATTTTTAATTTGAATTAAAATAAATCTCAATACGAATATCAGATATCGACTGAAAATTAATAAATGAAAAAAAACTAATCCTCATACTAATGGATAGTTTATCCTATGGTTTTAATTAGTCCAAAATATGATGGAATCAATGACATAAAAAGTGCTTCATAAAAAACTCAAGTATTTGACTAATAATAATTAATTATATATTTCAATTTGAGAGTGTCTGACAATAGAATCTTTCTGAATTAATCACCAATTTAATCGATTGACCAAATAAAATCAGAGTGTTTTTAAAATAACAAGATGTGAGAATTCGAAGTAAGGCGTTTGGACATAAATTTGATTGAAGTTTTTTTTAAAAAAAAAGTTACAAGTTAAAAATATAGTATATTGAAAATTGAAGTACGTTTAGATATGCATTTTAATTTTTAAAAAAAATAAATTAACGTTTTATGCGTGGAAAAAAATGACATACGAAAAATCCTATTTTCAAAAATAATCAAAAAATCATTTATAATCAAATGAAATAATGTTGGAAAATGATAAAAAGAAGGATACTCCTATTATCACTCCAAAAAAATGTTCCCTAATGAACTAGACAAACAGTGAGTTTCTACCAACAAAGAAAAATATAATAATCTGAATAAGAAATTTTTAAATCAACTTGAAGTTCTAGATAAGGAATCTCTTTGGATATACTCGAAACAAGGATTAGATTATGTAATGATGATACTGAAAAAAAATACGTATCTAAAATGTATGATCCTTCGTTAAATGGAGCATATCGAGGAACAATCAAGAAAAAATTTTCACCTTCAATCAAAAAATAATCATTCGCTAGAAAATTTTAAAGAGAGATTTAGACTAAATATGATTCATATATACTATCTTTCTTCCAAATACTAATTACTAAGAATTTGAACAAAAAATAAATACAATTGATAAAGAAAATATTATCTTTTTTTTCGAGGAAAAAAAATATATTCTACGTCCAAATGGCCCCGAATATTTTTAGGTATTTACTAAAATTAATAAGACAAATGAAAAATAAACAAAAGCTAGCTATATATTGATTTTGAAGCTTAATGCTTTAATAAATTCAGCTCTAATCTTGAAAACATAACTAAAAATAAATAAAAAATATATATATTTTCTAATCATTTAAACTTTTATGATGAAATAATTACACACTTTGATATAATATCAAAATTGATAAAAAATTTAAATTTTCGAGTCTCATTGCTATACTTTTGTATTAAAATAAATTTTCACATGCTTACAAATTAAAAGATGGTAAGTACTTTTCTTGATATTGCAAATTAGTCTTTTATTATTTGAATTTATTTCTTTCACGATTATAAGTACATTTGAACCTGTCGGCAAATCCACTTATTAAATCCAAATTAAAATTATTAGTCTACCAAAAGGAGAAATCAATAGATATGTATATCCAGAGGTTGAATTAATCACAATTATGACATGAAAAAAAAAATGAAATCCTAAGGGAATCTCGATTAATATATATATTTTTTGATTAATTTTATAAAATATTTATTATTGTTTTACTAATAACAAATATCAGATAATAGATAACTTTATTCGATCGAGATTACGACAGATAAAAAGAAAATCTTTGAGTAATACTAGTTGGCAAACAAATTGAAATTCAATAAAAGCCTCCTTGCCCACTTGCAAACCAACTTGCAAGATATATTTTCTTCCTTTGTTGATCAAAACATATTATATAGTAGTATACTAATAATATATATGAAGGAAATTTAAAAGAAAGAAGTGGGGGAAATCCCCCAAAAAAAAATGATTTACAAAAAAATAAAAATACAACTTGTTTTTGATTTAATTGCAAGTTGGTACTTTATTGTTGCAGTTCTTTGATTCTTCTATCACGTCGTCATCTAAGCTTAAAGTTTGAACTGAATTTGAATAAGTTAAATTAAATTTAATTAATAGATAACTAATTATTAATTTTATTTAAAAATTATTTAAGTTAAAATAAATAAAATTAATATGAATTAAATAATATCATAACTCAATTCATTTAATTTTTATAAAGTTTTATTATTATTTTTAATTTTCTAATAACTTGTTTGATTATCAAACAAAAATCAATAAACTCTTCTTTGTTTTTATTATAACTATATATAATATATTAAATAAAATAAATATTTATTTAAATAAATAATAAAAATTTTAATGAATCAATTTAGATTATGTACTTAGCCTACATCAACACAACTTTTAAATAAGTCAAATTTGCACGCGTCTGAATGTGTTGAGTTACTATATGAGCGGGTTAATAGGTGGATCAGGCAGGTCGTTTGCACATTTATCTTTATTTTATGTTGGTTGTTAATTTTTATTTTCCAACGCAAATTACTTTTTAATGGGACACAAGTTTATATTTTCGCATCATAATATCCCATAAATTATGCCACACATCGTTAAAGATTTTACGCCCCGCTAATAATAAGTTTGATTGTCAAGAATAAAAATTAAACACCATCTCATTTGACGGATAAAAATTAAAGATCATCTCATTTAAGAAGCAACTTGTGCAATTAAATAGAATTATACAAATCATACTTTTATAAACTAATTTTATCTCGTTTAGATTATCGCAATGGCTTGAACAACTGTGCATGACAAGTACTAAATCTAATTATCTGAAAATAAGGTAGATAATTTATTATAACAGAATAAATTACATTTAATTATACTATATATATTTTTTCTCTATATTATCAATATGATATAAACTAAATCCAAGAATGAGTTGTTGGGTACCAATCTCACCAGTAGGTTCAGTGTCCAAAGACTAACAATTTTATTCACAAAAATGCAATAAGTAGTATGGATAAAATTATATACAAATGTCAATTTGTGAAGTTCACAACTGGTAAACTCTTTAAAATAATTAGACCATATGGAAATTAAAAATGAATATTCGTGCATTGTGTTCATTAAATAACATCCATGACCAATAATAATAATAAGAATATCAATCTAAAATATGCGTTAATGAAATGCAATGCATGTATCCTTTCTATGGCTAGCTCGGGTTGAACCATACCCGTGAAAGCACATATTTTGAGGCAGATAACTGATCGGATCGAATAATTCATATCATTTCGTATTAATTTATATGACAGTTCTTTTTTATTTTTAATTTCTTTAAAAATAAGTTACTATAATTGAAAATAATTTAATTTTAAAATTCTCTTTTTACCCGTAATGTAATAACTTATAATCATATAAATATCTAAAGATTATTTTAGATAACTTATTTCAAAAAAAAAAAATTTAAGAAAAAATTTATATGTTAAAATTCAAATGACGATAGATAAATTAAGACGGAGGGAGTAATATGGAAGCTTCTTTTATCAGACAAATATTTATTGTACTCAAATTTTCAAATGCATTATCAAAGAAAAAACCTAGAATAGTTGCATGTAGATGTGAGTTAACTTAAGGTTGGATTGCTAAAATTATATAAGGAAGCACATTGCTTCTTCTCAAACATAGATGTGAAAGATTAATAGATGTGGATCTGAATTAATCAAAACAAGTACAATAATTTTGAATATACTATATAGTCATTAAAATACAATGTACAAAGTATACACGCAATTATCATACTACATATTGTTGTTATTTGTGTTACGAATAGTAATGGTATAAATTAATGTCTGTTTATATATAGTCAGAAAAATAAAAAAAATAATTCAACATAAATGTAGAAGAAGTTGAAAATTATTTCTACTTTCTTTCAGGATAGAACAAAAAAACGTCTCTTTAATAGCGGCAATGCAAACTACAGAACTCCAGTAAACTCAGCAAACAAAGTAAATCACACGGCACTTATTTTGTTTTTATAAACAATGCAAAAAATAAGAGAAAGAAGGAGAGTATTTTCTTTTTCTCAATATTCAAAATCTGAGGCAAGACTTCTAAACGGTGAGATGGGATGATGCGATATAAAATGTACTTTTCGGATTTCCGATTCACACCTTAAAATCTCTGACACATACAACCTCTATACCACATTGAATCTACAAAGTACACAAGCACACAATTATCATACTACGTACTACCAGCTATTCCACATTGAAACAATTCCAAGAACCAACCTTAATTAGTTACTCTCTCTTCAAAATCTTGCAACTTTCACTTCTCAGTCTCTATGTTCTACAATAACAAACACTGTCCATCATCCAAAACACAGAGAAAAAAACACCACAAAAAAAAAAGGATCGAGGAAATGTACAAAGATTTAATTAGAAATCAATTAATCATGACGATCAATTTAGCTAAACACTCTTATAATAATAAAATACTCAACATAATTATACAGATGAGGTTCGAAAAAGAAAAAAATATATACAAATCTTACGAAATCAATTTCGTAGAGATTATGAGTTAGAGAGATAGTTTTCATAGAAATTACGAGATAGAGAGGTAGCTTGCTACTCAAAATAGTTAAGTACTCTTTGTTTTCTCCAAATTCTCCGCGATTTGCGCTAACGATTGCAAATTGCACCGTACAATTGTATCAACAAACACACGCGTTTCTTCCTTAGTATTCCCCTGTGGTACATCCACAACGTACGATTCCACCACCACCGTTCCGTCGCCTTCGCCGCCTTCATCCGCTGCCGTCCGATGAAGCGTCGTCACCGATCTGTAATTGTTTAGCCGGTGATCTCCGCCGACTATACTGATGCTCATCACATGCTTCTCGTCGTCTAATATTTCGAGCCGCTCGATGCTCGAGGCCGCAGGGAGGCCGGAGATGACGCGGACCTCCCTGAGCGAACCAACGACTTTTCCGTCGCCGACGATGACGTGGCAGCTCTTGAGGAAGTGCTTGTAGGCTTGCGGGTTGTCGAAGCGGCGGATTATGGACCACACGGTGTCGATGGAGGCGGAGATGGACCGGACCACGGCGGAGCAGCACTGGTTATCGTTGTTGTTGTTGGGACCCACAGCGTCCGTGTGGTAATGGAAGAGGTTTTCTGGCACGGAGATATTATTGTTAGTCATCACGGGGATTGTCCATGTAGGTTGTTGTTGTTGTTGTTCTTGTTTCTGGAAGTTTCCGGCCAGTGTGGCGGCGGATGTGGCGGTGCCATGGTGGTTTATTCTGTGGAGTTGAAGTGTGGAAGTCATCTCTCTCTTTTGTTTTTCTTCTGCTTTTGATAAGAGTCGATATGAAAATGGAGTGCTATATATATATACCATGTACAAACATACATACACACATTTAAATTATGAGTTTAACTGTTCTCTTCTTTTGGTTCTGATTTATGTGTAATTAGAGATAAAACTATAAAAAATTTAAAATTAAATTACTTTTAAATAAGAAAACATATATATTAATCTAAGATAAATTAAAATGTATACATGTATTAAGATAGACATATTAACTATTATAATAAATAAAAATAATGCAAAAATTCATTACAATGTCAATATATAAGTTAAACTTACTCTATACTTAACTATTAGTAAATTTAGTAACTTTTTATATTTTAAAATTATAAATTATATTTATTATTTTTAAAAATAAATTTTAATAATGCATGAAAAAAATATGGAATTCAGATAACTCTAATATTAGAACTAGGTTCAAACCGCGGCTGCTAGCATAGCTGATTTATGTAGAAGAGAGAGAAGAGAATATAAATATTTGTCTAGTTGTGTATATCCGTACGACCACTATTCTTTAGATATATATTAAATAAATTTACTATTTTATTTATTTTAATTATTAAATTATATATTTATTTAAAAATTTAATTAATATAATTTTATTATTTTTTTAAAAATATCATAATAATTTTTTTTATTTTAAAATAATTTCAAGTACTAAAGATAAAATTTAAAAATCTGATCAATTATCTCTTAAATTTAAAATTAATAAATATTTTAAAATAATTATTTTTAATATAAATAATAATTAAAATAAAATAAAAAAATATTATATAAGAAATATGAATGACAGTAAATAAATTCGATACGACGAGATGGATTAAAAAGAGATCGGGATGTGGGGGTGGAGGGTGAGAGATCCATTCCTTTGGTAAACCTTTTGAAGACAAAATTATAGCAATTGAGTTGGTGTTTTAGCTAACTGCTTACGTTAGGGGCATGCAAGTGGATGAACAAGTTGCTAAAAGCTTATTTCGGCAGGTTCCGGAATAAAACTGCCCTTCGATTTTTGGAGTAATTACGTTATCTGCCACTGCCAGTCAATTCATTATCCGAGGTTTACAACTTTTTCACGTGTGACAAAATAGGCCTGGGACTACTTCCACTGAAAAATACACAACAGTAGTCTTACGCAAAATATTTAAATAATACCTTTTCAATTTTGAGAGTTAGCACGATCTTTTTAATCTAATCATGAATTTTTGTATTTTTTTAAATATTTAAAATAATTATTGTTATATTTATATCTATTTTTTATATAATTTTTTAATATAAATTTAATATTTTATGTTTGAATTTCAAAAGATTCAATTTACTAAATTCAAATAATGCTAGGTAAATTAAAACTGAAAAAATACTTAATTGAGTCTAATGCATGAATTTAATTTTTATCTATTTGACTTAATTATCATATATATGTTTCACCTCGTCAACATTATTATTTCAGCTCTGAATTAATTCATTCAAGTAAAAATTATTTTTCTTTCTATTATATGTATTTTTTTTTATTTTGTCGACTCTATTAGTTAGAATTACCTTTTATCTTACTTATCTATTCACATTCATCTTTACTTTTTTTTTTACTCCAACATTCACCAAAATCAAATCGAAATGAGACAAGATAATCTTTCTCCCTAGCCTTAATGCATTTTGTATTTGATATTTCATGACTTAATTAATTTAAATTTATAATGAGTAGGCTTGCTATAAAGTAAATGAAATATTTCTTATCAAAAAAATTATTTATAAAATCTGAATTTAGAATTCTAATTAAGAACTTATATTTTAATTACTTCATCATATTTCTTGATTCTGCATCTCTTTTTTCTTCAACTAAATATCTTGCTTAACTTGCATAATTTATAACAGAATTAAACTCATAATTTTTAATTACTCTTTTACAAATTTTTGCGTAAATTAAATATATAATTGATATATAATAATTATATAATGGTTATAATGCTAGTTATAAACCTTATTATACTTGTTATATACTATATATATATATAACTTACTTTGAATTTAGATATATTCCTAAAGAGTTAAATAATTAGCAAGTGGGATAAAAAATAAATTAGATGTTTCATGATGGCTTAACATGGTACCTTTAATTTCTATCATAGAAATAGAATTAATGGCCATCTTTTAATAACTCGAACCATCAAATTATTGGACCATTTACTAAATATGAGAATCAAGCTAGCTAGGTTAATTAATTAACAACTACTTGTACAACTTTAACTTTAATTTAATTATTAAGACTTCTTTATTAGAAATCGATAGGATGTATTATAAAAAAATAACATATATATTAATTTTATATATTATTAATAAGTTATTTGATATATTTTTAAAATTTATGCATCAGTTATATACTTTTTTTTATATTATGCTATTTAAAATAATATATGACAAGTCTTGATATTGGTAATTAATGGGATAGTTTAATGCATGTATTAGTATAATAAAAGATATAAATGTCCCTCAAAATTTTTTTCACATTTCTTATCATATTTGTGAAGGGTATTTTTATGAGTAAGTAATGTTTTTTTAAAAAAAAAATACAATACATGTTATTTTTAATATACCAAACAACATAATACGTAAGAAATAATTTCAATATTACAATATGTTAGCATTATTCATACATCTATTCAATATTATTTTTATACACCCTAACAAATGACCCCTTAGTGCCCTTACTATCACCAAGAGTTGCGAAAGGATAAATATGATTCATGCGCTTTTAATTAAAAATTTGGACTTCGAATTAAAAAATTTAGTAGAAAATATCTTTTCTTCAATTAATTTTATATAATGTGAATTTAAATTAATTGAGAATTTAATACATTGCTTACTAATAAGAGTGAGTAGCAGATATGTCTCTGTCAACGTGTCTGTTTATCGTGAGCATAATAATATTTTGATCATTTTATGTATTTTTGATGTGTTCTTTAAAAATAAAATAAAAATAAAAAATAAAAAAATATAGGGCATTACATATTTCACACATTTTAAAATATAGTAATTTTTGAAATTTGGGGGGTATCTCTTTTTTTTTTTTTTTGACAATCTAATAAAGGTGAAAGTAAGCACGTCGCCATCAACGTGCCTACTTATCACCATAATAGTATTTGGTCATTTAGTGTATTTTTTGGTGTATTCTCCAAAAGTAAAAAAAAAGTTAGACATTACTTAATAATTTCACACATTTTAAAACATAATAACTTTTTAAATTTATGGGCATTGCTAATTTTTTTTTTTTACTATCTAATAAAGGTGAAAGCAGACACGTTGCCGTCAACGTGCCTACTTATCGCCTTAGGAGTATTTTGGTCATTTCATGTATTTTTTAGTATATTCTTCAAAAGTAAAAAAAAATTAAAAATATAGCATTATTTAGTAATTTTGCACTTTTTAAAACATAATATTTTTTAAAAATTTTGGACATTATTTATTTTTTCTGTTCATGTGAGACATTATATTCATAATTAAAATGTTATAATATTCAAGAATAATTATTATTATGGCTAAATTGAGTAAAATTAATTATTTTTTTTATTTTAAACTTCAAAAATAACAAATAATTTTATATAATTATTTTTAACTTATCCTTTACATAATATATAATAAATATAATATTATTTCTATTAAATCCGGACAACCCTCGAGTTATATATATATATATATATATATATATGACCCACTCTTCCTCAATTTTGATCCTTTTTTCTCCCTTTTTCTCTTCCTTGCAATTCACATGGTGTGTGTCCAAGAAACTGTACCTTTTTATGCCACTTGCCAAGTTAGTTGTAATATCAATTACTTTTTCCGTTTTTAATTTATTTATTTTATATTTTTTAATTAATTTAAAAATATTTTTTTATATTAATAGTTTTTAAATTTTAATTTTTATATAATATGTTTAAAATTTATAAAAATTTTAAAATATATTTTATATATTTGACCTAAAATTATAAAATTTATTATTTTTTTATTTTTTAAAATTTCATGTAAAACTAAAATCACATGAATAAATAATTTTTTTATTTTCTTTGATCATCCTAGTAAAATTTGTAAAGGCCATTTGGATAACGTGCTAACGACGTCTTTTCACGTTATGTCATCCATCACTTCAACAATTTTGGAACCATGACATATACCGGCTTCAAATTACTTTTTAATTTCAAATTATATCTCATATAATTTTATAAAGTAAAATTTGAGAAAATTAAAACATTAACAGATCTTACTTTTATTTTAAACTCGGCTCAACTTTTCCATTATTTAATGGAAATCTTTTAAACAAGTGATACTACTTGAAAATTAAGGTAATAATCCCATTTAGCTTTATCTACATTTCAACTTGAGGATTGTCTTATTTTGAAGATATGTAGTGATAAACATTTTAGATATTTTCTTTTTCTTTTTGTGATTATCAACTTTTTTTTTTGTTTTTGAGATTATCAATTTTATTTTTATTTATTTATATATTTGGGTTCATTGCTTAGGTCCCTTCGACTTT
Source organism: Datura wrightii (assembly GCA_035772735.1). NCBI lineage: Eukaryota > Viridiplantae > Streptophyta > Magnoliopsida > Solanales > Solanaceae > Datura > Datura wrightii. Next base: position 73,467,393 of record JASDFA010000023.1, on the reverse strand, counting down.
TGCTCTTATTACGTTATCTGCCGGTCAATTTGTTATCCGAGGTTTTCAACTTTTACAAGTGTCTTTATCGAGTGACAAAATAGCCTTGGAACAGTATCGTACGGAAGAATAATTTTCACCCGTCTATCTTAATTTATGTGACGTTTTCTTGAATTTTGAAAGTCAGATCATATTTTTTTACTGTATTTTTTTATATGTTCTTTTTTAGATTTAAATAAATTATACTTTCTTTATTTTAAAATAAGTGGTGTTTTTAGTTTGGATACATCTCTTAAAAAACTGCAGTAAAATGCAATTTTATTAACTTACCCTTAATAAATACCCTGACAATAATGTAACTCTTTAGTAGTTTATAGATCTCTCTTAATTTAAATAAGGATAAAATTGAAAGAACATCATTAATGCCTTCTAGATAATGTGAAATACCACTTATTTTGAAATAAAATAAGAAGACTAAAGTACCACTTATTTTGAAATGAAGGGAGTATAAATTGAGATAAAAAAAATATACTTTAACTTAGTCTAAAAATATGGATTTGCTTTGATCGAGTGTAGGTGAATCATGCTAGTTGAATTTTGATATGAATTTGCTTTGATTTAGTGTAGGTGAATCATGCTAGTTGAATTTTGATATGAATTTGCTTTGATTTAGTGTAGGTGAATTAAGCTAGCTGAATTTTGATCGAGCTAAGAAAATTTGATTTCTTTTAGAAATTGTCACTACAAATAAAAATTGAATCATACCTTATTTTTATTTGCTTCACTTCAACTATCATATATTTAATTACCTCGTCAACATTATGTTTAAACTTCTGAATTAATACAATTTTTTTGTATTATGGATATTTTGTTGTTGGGATCAAAATAATTAGAGCGTCATGTGAAAGTTAATAATTGCAAATCTTGATGACGATAAATCAGATGACAAAGAAAACTGAAAAAAATAATTTATAATATGTGTTTGGTCAATTGACCTACATATAAAAATTACTAATATAAAAATATTCTAAAAAGCTATTGAGAAAATAAATCTCTCCTAAACAAAATTCTCTAAACGATTATATTGTGGATGCTATTGTGTTATATATGAGAAGAAGAAATCTTCTATTTATAGAAGTGTAAATTTTCTCCTCCAAGAAAAATAATAGCGGTAGAATGAGTCATTTTCCATGAAAAAACCTTATCTACCAAGAAAATCTTTTTAAAGTAAAACACAATCATGATGTAAAAAACAAAATAGAATAAGAAATTCCGGGGAAACCTAACATTCTTCTCTATTTCTCTGCTCTACTAGTTAGCCTTCTCTTTAATTTATTTAGTCACATTCATCCTTATTTTTCTTATTCTAACTTCCTGCAAAATCAAGCTGAAATGAACCAAAATAATCTTCGCTTTCTCCGTTAGCCTTGTATTTTTAATGTATTTTGTATCTCATGACTTGATTAATTTGTATTTATAATGAGTAAGCTCATTATAAAATGAATTTATAATTCGAAGTTAAAAATTCTGATTAAAAAATTCATACTTCAATTATTTTTATCGCATTTTATCATGTTAGTTTGATAAATCGTGGGAGAACACATTTAACATTTTGAAGACAAAATTATAGCAATTTTAGTTTGGTGTTTTATAGCTAACTCCTTACGTTAGGTGGCCATGCAAGTGGGTGATCAACTTGCTAAAAGCTTATTTGGACGGAGTCTGGAATAAAATTTGCCCTTCGACTTTTGTTTTAATTACGTTAGCTGCCACTCAATTCGTTATCCGGATGTTTCCACTTTTCACGTGTGTGTAGCGAGCGACAAAATAGCCTTAACGTAAATTGCGCAACTGATTCTCGTGAGGGGGTGGGGTTGTGTGTGTGGGGGTTATTAAAAATATATTTTAATTTTTATTTATAATTAAAAAAATAAAATTAATTAATAAATTATCTAAATTTTCACTAACTCAATTCTGCATCATATAATTCTCTTCCTCATTCTCTCCATCCCATTTATATATATATATATATATATCAAGACTTTTTTTAAGAAAATATATCTTATTCTTATCATTAATTATTTATTTTTTAAATTATTTTTTAAAATCTAAAATTAAATATTAATTAATATATATATTGTAATAAAATATTCATATCAATTACTATTTTTTAAAAAATATGCAAAATTTAAAGTGGATAAACAAAGTGAATGGAGAGAGTGTGATTTATTGGAATATACTATTTTTCAAAGAGTAATTTAATAATAATTTATTGTTTATAAAATATATACCATCTAATAAAAACATACAATTAACCTTATGTGCGATGACTAATTTCATTAACCTTTTGTGATATGCTGAAAATAAAATGATTATTATTATAATATTATCTGTTTTAATTTATTTGTTTCATTTTTTTTAATTTTTTTCAAGAAAAATATTTTTTAAAGGTAATTTTTGAATTTCAATTTTTTTACGGAACATATTTAAGATTATAAAATTTAAAAATATTTTAATAAATTATATATATATATATATATATATATATATATATATATAATTTAAAATCATAATATTTAAAAGTTTTTTTTAATTTTTTAAATTTCATACAAAATTAAAATTAGATAAATAATTTAAAACAGAAGGGAATAAATTTTAGGTCAGATCTGATACTCTTAACTCGATGAACATTTTCATACTAAATTTTTCTTACTTTGAATTTTGATATATCTTACTATTAGTGCAACCATTGGTCAAGTGGTATTTACACAATTTAATGTTTCATGATGGCTTAATTAGCATGATATTTTTTAATCATACAATTATTTTAGTAACTTTAGTCATCAAATTAGATTAATTAACAACTACTTGTACAACTTTTACTTTAATTTTAATTACCAAGAAGTCTTCTTTATTAGTGTTACCATCCAAAGTTATAGTGCGATGAATATAATTTTTTCACTCTTAATGAAATCATTAAGGATTATTTAATAGGAAAATAAGTTATTTTTGAATAACTAATTTTGGATTTTGATAAAGTTAAATTCTTATCTCATTCTCGATGAGGAATAAGAAATAAATAGTTTCGAGATAAATTAGTTATCTCAGATTATAGTATTATTTTTATTCCACCCTCAATGTGGATAACTTATTCCGAGATAAGTTATACCGAAATTTTTTTCCAATCAAATATGGGATAAACCCATCTGAAATTATTTATCCTTTATTCCTCATTGAGGATGGGATAACAATAGCAGGTTATCCCAACCCGAAATTAGTTCTAGCAGGATAACTTATTTTCCTACCAAACGGGCCCTTAAAATATTCTGAATATAAAAAATCCTAATAGAGAGCATTTTCAAAAAATTAAATTATGCTTCACAAATTAAAATTAATCGAGAATCCAAATCATTAATTCCCCACCCACTCCCCCTCAAGTTGATCCCTTTTTTCCTTCTCTTTCTTGCAATTCACATGGTGTTCATCCAGTAAAATTTCTAGAAACCATTTAGATAACGTGCTAACAACGTCTTTTCACGTTGTGTTATGTCATTCATCTCCTCCAAAATTTTTGCAAAAAAGTTAAACTAATCTAATTCTAGTGGATAGATTTGAAATGTTCATATCTTTCACCAATGTATTGTCTATAATTTTTTTTTGTGTGTGGTTTTAACAATGAATTACTAATGAGATGGACTAATCAATCTAAAGTTAATATTCATTGAGACGAAGTATGATATTAAGTGAAGGGGGGGGGTTGGGGGGGGGGGGGAGCGGGAGCGAAGTTAGAAATTCCGTTAAGGGTATTGAAAATTTAATAAATAAGTATGAAATAAAAATTTAAGCTATATATTTTGCATAATTTTCTATATATATAATATAATTTTTTGACGAATGGTGTTCGACTGGTCACCCTAAGGATTTTATACTAGCTTTACTAATCCTTTTCTTGCGATTGATAAATTTGTTATCCTTGTGTTGTATATATATCATTGAGGCGCTTAGTTACAATTAATAAGCAACTTAAAAGAATATTTAATTTAATCGTTTGATATTTAAAATTTACTGACTCGATTAATCCGTAATATTTTCTTGAGGACAAAAAGAGAATTACATGCAAAGGCAACAACTCATTTCTCTTTACGTAAAATTTCTTCGAGATTGTGTTTTGGAAAATACGCAACTTGTAGTGTGTTACTGTTATATAATAACTTCCATCATATACGTAAATTACTTTATAGGTGTGTTTGACTTGAAAAAAAAATTAAAACTTTTTAATAAGAAAGTAAGTGAATTTATTATTTATTTTCTCGTGTTCATGTATGTAAGTAAAAAATATTATCTTAAGACACATACTATGGGAGATGGGAGTGAGGGATAGGAGGGTATAAGGTGGTTGGGATGGAGGCAACGGGATGGGGGTGAAAATAAGACGTATTGAAGGATAGAGAAAACACGATTAGTGTGAAATGACTCATGTAGAACTTATTTTCTACTTTATTAGGGAAGTCATTTTCTTCATCTTTAAAGAGTTTATTTTTCTAAATAAATATGTTCCAAAATTCTTGACCGTTCCAAAATAAAAAATTTGAGAAAATATTTTCTTCTGTACCAAACACGACCCTGTTTATTCTATCATTTTATGGAATCATTCAAGCAAGTCATAGTTATACCATTTATATATAAAAGAAGGTAATTATGTCCCATTTGTGTATCTTTATTAATTTAATTATATGATATTTGAAATTTATAATTACCTAAACTAATTCAAATTTACTTCGTATAGAACACACTTAAGAAAAAATATTCCCTAACAAAAATTAATCCTCTATTTTCATGATATAAATTTAAAATTATTAATTAAACATGAAGAAATCTCATTCATTCCAAACGATTATGTCAAAATTTAAGTTTATCAACATTTCAACTTCAGTATTGTCCTATTTGAAGATATGTACTGATAAACGTTTTAGATGCTTCTTTTTTTGGTGAGATTATCAACTTGTTTTGATTTTTTTGTTTATTTCTTAGTTTGGGTTGGTTGGGTTTTGTGGGGGGGGGGGGGGGGGGGGGGGGGTCTACAGTACTAGTTTGTGTTAAAAGAAAATTGTAAATTACCAACTAGTTGCAATTTTATTTTGTGTAAAAACAAAAAAGTTTATGCAATTAGTAGACAAAAAGTCCAGCTACAACTTTGTATATCGACAGATTTTTCTTAAAGTTTATAGCAATTGGAAATAACTTTTTTTCCCTAAAAAATAGCAATTGGAAATTAATGATCTTATAAATTTATAACAAGTTGAGTTTCACTGTACATTTTAAATATCACGAGATTCCTTCTAGATGACAAAAGCAAAGTAGTAGTTCTTTCCATCGTCTCATTTTAACTATCGTTTTTTAATTTTTAAAAAAATTAATATAAAATTAATAATTATTTTTTATTTTTTAATATTAAAAAAATATACACAATATTTGAAATGAAAAAATAATCTACCATTATTACATAAGAATAATTAATTTAATAAATTATATTTTATATTTATTTATTTTCTTTGCGTGAAAAAAAAATTAAAATAACAGTTAAAATGAAAGGGAGAGGATACCAATTAAGGGTTGAGCTTTCGAGGTGCTTTAATGATTAAATTTATTTAGTACAACTACCTAATGAATGGAAAATCTTGAATTTTTTAATTAACTTTACACACACACACATACATATGCATGTTAAATAAGGAAATAACACACAAAAGAAAAAGAAATTAAAAGAGGATTAAAACAATTACCCAGTCAATGAAATGATTAAAGAGAGTGCAAGTTGCTTAATTAATTACTTAATTAAGTACACTATTGCACTGTACTAGATTCTTTCTTCCATCATGTACAATAAACTTTGAAATTTCTTGATTCATGGGAAACTTCTCTAGAAAAAAGAAATAGAATAAGAACCTAAAAAAGTTCAAAAGTTAATTTCCTCCCTGATGTTTTGATATATATTTTGAGATCTGACTAATTCAAATTTTTGACGAAAGATTTCGCTTTAAGGAGTAAAGCTTATCCCATCAATGACGATTCTATACATTTGAATCAGAAATCTCTAATTAAGAATGAAGAATTATCACTCCATCACAATCTTTTGATGATCAACTAACAACTTTATTTTTTCTCTTTTATTTAATTATCCGATATTTAAAATTCACTAATCTAAAATCACACCATGTAAGGGCCATTAGAGGGAAATCAAACTCTATTTCAAGTGTTTTTTATTTTGACATTTGAAAGAATTTTATCATACCCCATTGATCTTTTAGTGATTATAAATGGCTCAGTTTTTACTTTTGAGATATTCATTCTTTACTACTGGCTAGTGAAGGGAGTAATTTCAAACCCAGGGATGTACGTAGTTTGAGTTGAATCGGATTTTTTAGATACCAAATCAAATTAATTGTATCAGATTTTAAAATTTACAAATCAAATTAAATCAATAAAAATCAAGATTTTCAACTTCGGGTTATTTCTGAATTTTTCAGGTTTTTTTCGTTAAACTCTTCATACGAAACATATAATTTATACTTGAAATATTTCTTAATTTCTAATAACATACAACTATCTAAAGTGTTTCATGATTAAAAAAATAACACAAAATATATCACAAAATATATACGAGATGAATAGTTACATTATACTAAAATATTCAACAAAGAAGATAATGAAGTCACATAAAACACATATTGATAATTAATAAATCATATTCTAAAAGTACTAAGTCATTCCAAACAAAGTGCAACTAATAATTATTAATTATATAACTAAACATTAAAAAAATTAAGTTATTTATTTTCACCGTATAAATCAACCTGCAGCAAAATTGAAGAATAAATATTTAATATGTATTATTATCATTGCGAGTATTGAAATCATTTCATTTATTAGTATCAATACTGATTTTGATTTGAACGTTATTTGAGTTAATAATATGCATCCATGCACTATAAAACTTATAGATCATTCAAAATTCTAAGTTAAAACTTGAAATAATACATGTTAAAAGACAAAAACTATGAAAAAGTTTAAAAAGTATTTATAAATTACATAAAATATTTATAAATATTATATACATATAATGTCGTGTTGATGTAATTCAGTTAGAATTTTTTTTAGTTAAAATCAAACCAAACCAATTGTGATTGAATTTTTTTTCAAAGCTAAACCAAACCAAATCAAATAAAATATTTTTATCAATTAGACTCAAATTATCAAGTTAGTACATCTATCGATTATTCTTGTACTTGTCTAATATTAAATAACATTTTTATTATAAGAATAATATAATAATTTTAATACGATAAATAAGAGTTCAATAACCATCCGTGAAATAAACCCGATTTAAGGAGTTGAGATGAAAATCTCTTCTAATGACTTTATATGATATTTAGAAGTTCTTTTTGTGATGCTAAAAAAAAGTTATAGGGTGATATTTTAATTACAGTGAATCATAAGTTTCGTAATTCGGATCAACCTGAATAAAATTCTTTATTATTAAAAACAATATAATAATTTTAATACGATAAAATAAGAGTTTAGTAATCATTCCAATCCTTAATAGGTTTAACTGTTATTTCCAAATGCTTAGATGAACTTTCATCTGTTTTTTTTTTTTTTAATTAAAACAAATATAAAAGCATAGTAGTCTAAGAGGGTTTTGATCTATTATTATTTTGTTAACTTAAGCTGATTTCTTATGTCTGTTTGGGAGAAAAGACTCTCTATAGCTTTAAATGTATTTTTTCAAATTATTAGTTTTTCATTTTAGTTTAGGTAATATAAATTAATTAGACAATTAATTCAAAAAATATTTAAAAAACTACAAATTTTTTAAAACTATCCTTAAAATAAATAAAATTTTAAAATAAAAAAGTATATATATTTTATAGATATTTTATTAAACTAGTGGATCCATACATGTCTCACACGTATCCCCAATATTAATAAAAATAAATTTATAATAATAACATAAATAATATTTTAAAATTTTTTTTAGTACAATAATATAAGAATTTAAAAAATTAAATTATATCTTTTAAATTGATAAATGATTATATTTAAGAGTTTGATCCAATTTAGTAGTTCTTCCTTCGGTTTGTTCTAAAACTTATTTCAATGAACAAACACGTCATAGAAATAAAGTTTGATTGAAAGAAGAATTATTCATTTTTATAACAACACTTAAATGCATGTATTATATATATATACTAATATTTTACATATAGATCAATCAATATTTCTAAGAACCTTCACGCTTTTAATATAGTATAAATAAGTAAAATATCCCAACATATTTTTCTGAAATCGACTAAAATAAATATATATTACATGAATTAAGACGGAGAGAGTATTAGTGCTTCCTTCACTTGATCCATTTTTAGATCCTGGCTGGAAGGGACAATAGAACTTTTCGGACTCACCCTATCACAAACGAACATATGAATTCGTATTCGCCCCAATAAATTTTCTCTCTCTAAGTAATGTTTTCATTACTTCGAAAATTCATTTATGTACATACTTTTGCATATTTAACCTTAGATGCTATAACAACATGAATATCGATTTTTTAAAGCAATTTACCCAATCTTTTAGCAATTCTACAAATAACTTTACCACGATAATATTCCACATGAACCTCCGGAAGCCCAACTCATAGAGCATTGATAGTGGTTGTGGCTTGTGCAACGATAAGATGATTATTATCATGTAATTTTTTTTGATAATCGTGATGTCAGATCCGATTTATGTGCACCTCGATTAATTCTATGAGATAACTAACACCTCCCATCAGCAACATGTACTAGGTAGCTCTCTATCCACCAAGACTAGGATAGATGGAAAGAAATCACTTAGTATTTTTTATCTCTGCAGAGGTTTAAACTTATTATCATGTAATTCAACAACAAAATAATATAATCCCATAAAGTAAGATTTGAGAAAGATACAATACACGCAAACTTATCTCTATGTCAAAATTAGGAACACCGTCTCTGACAAGACCCTCAATTAAAAAAAAATGTACAAAATAATCCATACAAAAATAACAAACGTGCGGAAAGAAGCAGATAGTAATAAAAATAGTAGACAAAAACAATACGATAACGACAACATAATATAATAGTCGAAACACAAACAAAAATAAATGATAACAGCAATTGAAACACGAAAAAATATCAAAGCAATTACTAAGATGAAAGATAATATAAACAATCAACGACGAAAAGGCAAATAACCAATGCATGAAGAACTTCAATATGCTCGAATTATTGCCATTCACAAACCCTTGATCACAAGAGTACTGTTCTATCGCCCAAACGAAATAAATATTTTTGAAACTTCTTGTTTGATTCTAAAACAGACCCTCACAAATACGCATATTTTTCCAACATCATTAGTTAATGTTAGTACAACGGAAACTCAATGAGTTCATGCATGGGATAATGTAAAAAGAATTTTTCACACTACCTCGTTATAACATCACTTCATTTTTCAGGTTAACATATCAGTCGCAATACAAAAAATTATTATCTGTTATAGATTAATTTAACCTAATAGGTATAGGAAATATTTACACAAAAGTGGGTACCCATTTCTGTTACCCATTTCTGTTTTTATTAATGACAGCTACGTTCAGCGTAGTTGGGAGTCCATAATAGTTAAATAAATAGAACAAGAATTTTACGAGGACTGCAATTTCAGATAAGCGCTCTCTCCTATATTATAACTGGATTAACCAACAGTGAAAAGACATATTGGATAAATTGATGATAATCATACCTCACTGATGGCGACTTACTGTACTTGTTATTGCCTTCGATTGTTCCTCTTAATAGTACTCGTGAACTTGTTTCAGGATCTCCAGTTCGACGAAACAGAGACAACGGGACACCAGGCTAGTTACAGGTCAGTTTGAATGGCTGAAAACGTCTCCAGCTCCTCCTTCCTTGAAGTACTAGCGAAAATGAGCTGCTGTTGATCCAATCAACCAAGGATGATTACCCTAAGGTAATCAAACATGAGAACAAACTCCAATGAGTAACACTCTGCATATAGCCATTCAATTTTGAAGCTTCACCAGAAAAGAGGAGAGACGAGATTCTCTCTCCTTTTATCTTGTATGCTAGTAATTATCTTTTTCAATTGGGAAAGAGTGATCAGTTTCATCATCAAAGATTCAAGGTGCAACATTGTTCTGACTGTCTTTCGATAACTGTGATGCCCGAGCTAATTTACATGCACCTCCACTAATTCCACAGAATACCTACCACCCTCCACAGCTACAGATACCAGCAGGTAACTCTCTTCACCAATGTCACAACAGATGAAGAGAAAGTATTGGACCTATTAATTTCATGATGTTGAACCCGCTCTGTTAACCACGAAGCACATCCCTGGGTGCAACATTGTAAACCATTGTTGACCAGGAGGCTTCTTAAACTTCAACATCCATACAAACCAATTACAGATTCAGACTTCAATAGACCAGTTAGTTCCATCACTATATTTATTATTTTTTTCTCAGGTATGTCGTGTATTCATAACTCGTGTATTCATAACTCAGAGTTAAATATCGATCAAACTTCCTAAACTCCAACAAAAAGCGAGGTCTTGCACCTCTATTATAACTTAATTATTTCTACCAGAGATCTAGCTTGGATTAACAGCCTCATCAACTGATAGCTGACCAAGAAGTGTTAATCCTAAAATCGTTCAAAAACAATGTACCAATTGACTTAATACAGGAAATAATTTCAAGTAGCTCGCTATGAATAAACTGAGAAGGCTTCATCCATTTGGCGAACGCCATAGTATGGTCCCGCTCACATTTATTCCACAGAAACCTAAAGGCTCATTTCTACTCACACTGCGCAATTTATATCAAAGATGAGGCGCACAATAAAGTACCTTCCTTTTCTCCACATGATGAGAGTCCTACTGAAAGAAGTAAACAGTAGATAATCAAGATATCCGATCACCATCTACAGAGAAGCATTAATGTTTGATCAGAAATGGTTCAGTGAGACCCATGACAGCACAGTAAGATAGCTAACTTAGCAACCTACGTACTCAGACAATGCAATTGAGAAGAAGTTGCATACACTGATAATCATTATGACTGCATACCTTAGTCTCATTAAGAGATCACAACCAATGTTCGGTTATTTACAATCCCATTTAGGACCTGGCTGTATGGTGATCCTACATCAAAGATCAAACATCATACCATACGCGAAAAAACTACCCAGACAAACATCAGGTAGGAGGAAGAGCATAGCAAAATACAGACAATGCAATTGAGAAAAAGTTGCATACACTGATAATTGTTACGACTGCATACCTTAGTCTCATTAAGAGATCACAAACAATGTTCGGTTATTTACATTCCCATTTAGGACCTGGCTGCATGGTGATCCTACATTCAAAGATCAGACATCATACCATACGCGAAAAAACTAGCCAGACAAACATCAGGTAGGAGGAAGAACATAGCAAAATACGTTGTTCTGCTGCCGTAAGAAGCTCAAATTTAGAAGCTCAAATTTAGCCACTAGAAAGTATTGAAGATGAGAACCCACAGTACCATAAAACTAAACCACCATAACCATCAACTTCATAAAATTAGTACATGATGATTACAGGAAGAGAATCCTCTCTTTCACAGTCTGACATAGGAAAACCGAAACCTTGTAAATGTTAGCAAAACTGACTAAATGTCAGAAACTGTACAATATATTTGTTTGATTCATCAACAGCTGGATTCTCTCATCCAAAAACTTAACAAGAATCAGCTGGCCTTTCAAACAAAAAAGGAAAGGGGCAATCATTGTTCCTCAAAAGCAAAAGCTGTTTGTATCCTATGTTCCATCCTTTACGTCTAATCAAAAAAAGACCTCTTGAACTAACAAGGTAAACATCTGGAGAATCTCTGATCACTGCATGAAATTCAGCAATAAACCGAACTGCAAAACCCTATTCCAAGGAGTACACTCAGTTTGCCTGCGTGCAAGGTTTCCTGAAAAATCCACCGTACCAAGCCCCCAAAATTCATTAGATATCCAGGAGACCCAAGTCATCCAAGCAGAAGTTGAAGTCCTCCAGCCGGCCTGGCCTCAGAAAATCAAAATCGTAATCACCCATGATAGGTGCTTGCTGCAAACCTTCAAATGTTCTACCATCTGCATTTTCCAACTGGTATGATGGATTTGAGAACTGGTCATCTGCATTTTTCAACCGATATAATGGATCTGACAACTGATCATCCGCATATTTCAACCGATATGATGGATCTGACAACTGATTATTAGGATCATAGGTGTATTGCTCTTGTTTAGGAGGAACGGAACCATCATCTTGATTAGCAGCCGAGGCATCTAGAGGAGTGGAGTCTATCATGCTTAATAGCTCATCTACATCAAACATCTCTTCATCCCAACAGAGGCTGTCTAGATTATCTTCTCCACTATTCCATGAATCATTACCAGAGGCGAGAGGCTCTTCTTTAATTTCAAAGATCTCTCTTTTATTTAACACCCCCTTAGCCTCGTCTATCGCCTCATCTCTCAGTGAGCTCAAAGGTGTTCCAGCTTCATAAGAACCAGTGCTAGTACCCTCATATTTTGATTCACTTCTGCCATCTTCATATTTAACCTCGGGAATATTGCCTCTTCCTCTCATGTCATCAACAGGGCACACCTCAGAGAAACTTGAGGCTGTTGCGGAGTCGGATTGAGATACAGTAGGCAAGGAAGACTCATCCTTAGAAGACTCCTTGGACGAAGGGTAATTCGGGAGATTCAGCCTTGCCCAAGGACCATACATTGCCCTTGCAGCTTCATCATAAGCAAGAGCAGCCTCAATTGCTGTCTCAAAAGTACCCAACCAAAGCCTATTTCCTCTATGTGGCTCCCTAATCTCAGCAACCCATTTACCCCATGTCCTCTGCCTAACACCTCTGTACTTAAACCGCGCATTTTCCGGTCCTCCTTTACCTTTCATACACCCCTTCTTTGATCCTTTAGCAGGAACTTTACCCACTGGCTTTATTCCATCATCACAAGAGTGTAGTTTCTCATTCACCTCTTTCCACCTCGCAAGTGTATCTGCTACATTCTTTGGCGCATCTTTTCTACTCCTTGATTTCCTCTTTCTGGTATAATCAAGAGGTAGAGACCTCATATTTGAAGTTTGACCAAGTATGGCCATATCTCTGTTTCTGTCAATAAGAAATCGAAAAATCGTCAGATGTGATTAATATTATAAAGACCAAAAGCCTTTGCAAGCAATTAAAGGCGCAGACTTCACTTCCTATGCAAGGAACCCAAAATATAGAAAATATTCCCTTTTCTTGACCACCAAGCAAAATTGCTTTCATCCAAAAATCTAATTTCGCACTCACTCACAAATTCATATATCAGACGATCACTCAAATTGTTATCCGTAAAGTCATTATCTTCCTCGGAAGGAAATTGAAATCCAAGACGACATTGTTATCTAAAAAGTCATTTTCTTTGCCGAAGAAAATTGAAATCTAAGAAGAAATGCGACTTTTTGAGATAATAATACTATTTACTCCAGTAACAATCTGAGAGATCGACCATACAAATTCAACACAAAACATCAAATTACAATGAAAATTCAGTCAATTATTAAACCCTAATCAGCATTATTATCGTCTATTACCTTCTTATGAATTCAACCAAAACTTCCAAAAAAACACTCAAAAAATTCAACAAAAATCGAAGATATGTAACCGAAGAAAGAAAATTTTAATTGCAAATCAAGTAAAAATATAGAGGGATGAAATCAACTCACCTCACAATTTTGTCCTCCACCAAAATTGACCTTCTTTTGAAGAATCTCTACAATCAACAGTTACGTTTTTTGCTTCGCGAAAACCCTAATTTCTCCTTCTTCTTCTTCCTTCTCTGGGATCAAAATTGTTTGTTGATTTGTTCAGTACTTCTTTGAGTGTGAGAATTTTTTTTTCTTTAGAGATTCAGAAAACCAGAGAAGATAAGGATTCTGAAAAGGTATTTATAGGCTTCATCAGATATTTTTAAGAGAGTCATTTTTTTTAATTTATATTAATAAAATATCTTGTGTTGATAAATGTGGTGACGTGGCGAGGATTTGTTTGAATCGTGGCTCTTTGACTGCCGCGGGACATGACACGTGTCAGTGGAAAGTTCACGAACGCCCCTCGCTTTGTACACTTTTCTTTGTGCTGAAGAAATCCTGTCTCGTTTAATCTTTTGCCCTTCGAATTTCTAGAATTTGCAACTGTGCCATTCGGTTCGAGACTGATCTACAGTTTGTTCAAGACAGCTGCCAACTTCTAGGAGCCAACCCATTGTTAGTTGAGAGTGGCAAATAATATAGTGGTGACTTACTAATCACGTTTGCTTTTTCATTTTCTTCATGCTTGAAGTAAAATGTGTTAGGGTTGGACCGCTAAGCCGGATAATATCATGTTATGTTAAAAATATTTTTAAATTAATTTATTAAAAATATAAATTTAAAATTAAAAAACATGTAAGCAAACGAAAATTAAGTATAATAGTGTGTTTGATCAAAGTTTTCAAATTAACTTAATTTAAAAAATATTTTTTTAAAATACTTATAAAAAAATATTTTTGGATGAAAAATAGTTTGTGTTTGACCAATAAATTTAAAAAATACTGTTGAACAACAATTAGTGTTTGATCAAACTTTTAAAAAATATTTATAAGTGTATTTCTTTTCAAAAAAGTACTTTTCATATAAGTGTTCTGTAGATAAGCTACTTTTTTCAGTTTCTGCTACTACGTAAAAACACATTTTTTTTCTTTCAAAAACTTGGCTAAACACCTCATTTTTAAAAAATAAGTATTTTTTATCTTCCAAAAGCTTGGCCAAATAGATTATAAGTTCAATTCAAGTTATCAATCATACAAGTTATGTTTCAGGATATAAGTTTAGTGGCATAGTTATGTTCCAAGATAAAAGTTCTCTAAAAATCTTGTCGCGTGAATCAGATACTACAGAACTTATGCATTCAGGCAGATACTGATCTAAAAAGTTTCGTTTGGCGAAATTAGATCAATTAAAGGCAAAAACCCATAAATTTTCACTAAAAATAGTGGTATAAACAAAAATTAAAAATCATAAAAGAGGTAAAAATTAAAAACACCATTAAAAACTTGATGCATAAACCTGTTTATTGACCGATTTACTAATTACTTTACACTGCAAAAAAAATTTAAAAAAATTAAAGACAAACAAAATTCATAACTAAATAACAAAAATTTTTACTCTAAATAAATGAATAATAGCATTTTCTTTATCATTCAGTTATAAAAATATTTTAGTTCTTATTCTCGTGACATTTTGATTAACTATATACAACACAATCAACTTTCAATTAATCAAAATTAAAGTGAAATGGATAGTATTTTCTAAATCAGGAAGTAGAAAAAAGAAAATACATCGTAAAAAAATTAAATTTTTATTAATAAAATAAAATTTTAAATAGTCAACTAATTAAACGATTAAATTTTTTTTTATAACTGATTGAATTAAAGACATCTGCATGTCTTACACTTATCAATTTGCTGGATTGCTTTGACGCGTTAAGATAAGGCCGATGTCATCACTGACATATATTTTTTTTCATTTGTGAATTTTATTTGTCATGTTTTTTATAATATTTATTTAAATATAATTTAATTAAATTATTTTTATTTAATTTTAAAATTTTAATTTAATACACTCTCTTGGAAAGCCTTTGCAGCCTTTTTGTCCTCTTCCTGCCAATACGTACTGCTGATGCATTATCCTCACGCAAATCTTGCTATTGGGCTAAAGATTGGGCCGAAGTAAACTTGGGCCTTTGCTTGGCACCACTTAGCCCATGATACTAATTTCCCATAAAATGAACGGAAAATTACACAAACTATCTAAATAAGACCTTATTATATTAAATAATATTTTTCTTTATTTACAAATTAAAATAATTATTTCGAGGCATATATTACTTGTTGCGAGGAATGATGAAGAGTTGAGCAGGTTATTAAAATAATGATAGAGTTTGATATTTAGCTTTGCCAAGACTATATTTTAAGTAAAAATATATAAAATGAAATTAATCGCGCAAAATTTCAGTATTAATTTCAACCGTACAGTCTGAAATTGTTTCCAAAATGGACAAATTTGAAAAAAAAAAATTAAAAAGCAAAACAAATTACATGGTGACCCCAAAAGTGTGTATTTGTGCACTTCAGCCCAAGGTGAAGGTAAATTTGAACGCTAGTGTAAATATACACCTAAATTTCATATTTACTTGTTTCGAAAAACTTTAAATATGTGATGTTTTATGTTGACAAAAATATCTAAAATTATATATAATTCATGTTTAGGCATTTTTATTTGAAATTCAAGAAAAAATGACTAAATTTCAGATTTATGTGTATGAACTTCAGATAAAATGCACGAATTTCAAATCAAAATAGCTAAAATGCTTGAAGTTCAACCATATAAAATTTCAGATCTCTCGTCGCTTTTGTCAAACCTAATTCCAAAAATTGAATATTTAAAGTTATTCTGAATGAAATATAAATTCATAAATTTTTTTTGCGCATTGTAAAAATAATTTAAATGACAGTCTCAAAATTAGATATTTGTGCAATTTAGACCAAGATGGAGCCCCTAAGGAATCGTTTGGTAGGATGTTTGCTGTGCAAACAAATTTCTGTAACAATAGCTTAAAATTTTTTTATATATATACTGTTTAGCTTGAAACATTTTAGAGGGATCGTTAGAGTTTGACCCCCCCCCCCCCCCCCCCCCCAAAAAAAAAAAAGCAATCTCAACAGAAGAAGAAAAAGTAGATATTTACTCAACAAAATGTATGAGAAACTCAATTCGGAAGTAAAATGTTTATCAAAAGAATCGGTTCTCTTTCTTTTTATTTTAGATTTCTTTATGTGATAAAAGTTTTAAAAAGAAAATTAAAAAATCTCTGAATGATCAATTTATCAAGAATCTTAAAACTCAAGAAAATAAATACATACGTTCAATGAAGTGAGATGAGAATCATGAGATCTTGTGTTTAAATTTTAGTGAAGACAATTAAAAAAAAAGTGTTATATTAAAGCATTTGATTTAACTATGAGTACGAGAGTATTTTTATCCCTTATATATACCATTAAATGTTGACTATGCGTACAATAATATACCTTATATATACTATTGCATGCAAAAGATCTCTTATTTTTATAAAAGTGGATAATTTTGGTTTTACCCTTAGTAATGTTTATAAAGCTAACTATAAGAGCCTCAAATTAAGCTGAAGAACCAAACAAACAAAAAAAAAGAGCTGATTTTATATTTTATATTTTATATTTTTTATTTTTAAAAGTTGATTTTGAGAAGCAGTAGACAAACTAGTTTTAGTTGTTAATTAGGTGAAGATGTAATTGGTATTGACTAGTTTTAACTATAAATTCAAGTTTATGTTATAAATAAATTGCTATTGTTGAATCATGTGTATATGATGAATGATTTTTTTTCTTTTAGTTAGTTAATTGTTAACAAATTAAAGAGTTTTTTTTTAGTTTTAAAAATAAGATATAATTACATTTATAGTGAGGTAAAGAAAATGGGGTTGGTTCTGATCAAGTAAATGAAATAAAATTTTAATGGCATAAATAAGATAATATGAGTAAAGATTTACTCCGATGACTTGAACTCTGAGCGATATTCTTGATAAATCGTGATATTGTTTGATGAGCAATAACAAATAATTCAAGCTATATATAATTGAAATTAAGAGTATTACCTTCTAAATTGCTGCCCGATCGCCTTTTTGATACAGTTGTTAGCCTTTATATAGATTCTAATATATTTAAAACCTTAAAGTCTGACAATCATTGTGCATTAAACTGACTTTAATAAAGAATAAATTATATTTAATGCTAGCTATCCGATTTTTCCTCCGATTCCTTTATTTATGTCCAAATCTGTTCTTCTGTCGAACTTTATTTACACTGAAATGTTAATTACATCGGTTCCTAAATAATCGTGAAACGTATTTGTCCTACAAAACACGTGTTCACTGTTGAGCCTATTTCTACCGTATATAATTGCTTAAATAATTCTCCCTGACTTTATATGAAATCATATCATATAGGGAATTGGCAATATAACTTTGATCTGATTTTTGAAAACACAAGCGAATCGAAATTAGAATAAACAGAACCAAGTCCAACTAAACATCAATTTCGAAATGATATTGTGCATTAAAGCTTGAAAAATAATTAGCAGCTTGTTTAATACATGAACTCCATATTGTACAAGGAGATTCACTGCATTCTACAAATACGCCTCTAAAGAAAACGTTGGAGCCTCCAGAAATAGCAGCAAATCTACCAAAACAGCTGCAAAAAGTCTTCAACAGAATCCAATATAAGCCTATAAGCTGCCAACTATTTGCATCTTTGAATTTAGAAACTTTCCAATCCCCATTCGAGTTTGATCACATCAACATTCAAAACCCTAATTGTAACATCCCCTGTTTCCCACGAACACACCCTTCAAAACTTGCTTCTTTTTTTTTTTTTTAAATAATCGTGCTTTCACATTTCGTTAGGCCAAAACGTCTTATCACGATGGTGCCAATTTTTACAATAATGCACGAGTTTATAAGCTTGTATCTGATAGCTCCCATCTGTAAAAATATGACACCTGGACCTAACTCAACCTCAAAAGCTAGCTCAAGAGGGGAAGATTGCCCAAGTTCATATAAACAAACTACCAGTCCATTTCCTAACCAATGTGGGACTTTAACCCACTCTAACACCATCTCCGTGCATCCTTAATTCCCATAATTTCCCATTTACGAATCAAGTTTACGCACATGCCTCTCATTCTTTTTTACTTTTTTTGTTTCCATAAGTATGTTCAAGAGCAAACACAGGATTCTTCTCATCATTTTTAGGATTGTACTTGAAAATAATCAAAATTCTCATCATTTCTCCAAATCATTATCGATGCTTTGTTTTCCAATCATTTGACAACTTCTCCTGGAGTTCAGCAGGAACAAGCTTTCTACCATTTTCGATGCTTTGTTTTCCAAAGCCCACACTTATCAAACATTGTAACGGAGATCTCATATTTAATTTTCAGAATCCTTAAATCTCATCACAACTAGATGAAACTCAGCAACAATTTTCTCAGTAACTTCCAACAAAATGTTTCAATTGACATCCATTATTAGATTTCATCTCTGCAATTTCAAAGCAAGAGTTCAGATGTTCGAAATATATCTCAACTAATAATATCTTCGGTAATGGATTTCGCTATTGTCCTAGCTTCAACTTCAGTTCTCCAAACTATCTGCTTGTGCTTGAATATTCACTGAATCGCTAACATAACCACAAAGCAAGCTCGGTCATCTTCCTTAGCGCGGTCATATTAAGAACTGCTGGTTTTACGTAGTCAAAATAGTCGCCCACACCTGCAGGCCTCAACATAGTGTTTAGTTGGTTCATGCTTCATCAACCTTCCATGATATACCTTAATGTTGAAACATGCTGCCACAATTACAGAGTCTGCTAACAAAGTACCATACTTTCAGATATTCAAATTAAAATAATCTGAATCAAGCATACACCAAATCAAAAATTAACCAAAACAAAACTATTCGGCTTAAATCTTATAAACAAAGATGGACTGGATTAAAAACTAAAGCACGGATTCAACACATTAATTGGTAAATAGGTTTTCACGTTAACATAGGCTTGTTGCTATTCCAGTATTCCTTTAACATTGCTGGAAAGGGAGAATATA
Source organism: Datura wrightii (assembly GCA_035772735.1). Lineage (NCBI taxonomy): Eukaryota > Viridiplantae > Streptophyta > Magnoliopsida > Solanales > Solanaceae > Datura > Datura wrightii. The sequence continues at coordinate 73,447,548 of JASDFA010000023.1, read as the reverse complement.
GAATGCTAATCAACGCTTTTTCATGGGAAGAATGATTTTGGCTCCAAAACAAGAGAAGAAATTAAGGATTTCCCTTCTCCATTATATCAGGATTTTCTACGTTTAGTTAACAGTAACCATAACAATTGAAACTCTAGCAATCAGTTTTATAAACCCTATTAAGGGTTATTAGACCACAGCTGTGTAAAGATGAGAGATGTTTTACAAGGGATAAAAACACTTGTCTAACTATTGTTAAGGAACTTTACAAGTCTTCTCCTCATTTTCTCATGGAAGACGCCCTCTCGAAAAGCTCAACATCGACTATCACTCTGAAGAACTGGCACTTCAACATCCTTTGTAAGATCATAAAATCTCTTCCACCGTCCCGGGGAAGGAATAGTTCGTACCCATTTTCTATTTTTATTTGTAGAGAACTACTGTTCAGTGTACTTGGGAATCCTTCATAATAAAATAAAACACTAACTTCCCGAATGACTCCAATTCTAGAGAAACACGAAAGCCAAAACATAAAAGCTCACTACTATAGCCGGATAACCAACAGCAAAAAGACATACTAGATAAGTTGAAGATAATCATACCTCACTGACGGCGCCTTACTGTACTTGTTATTGCCTTCAACTGCTCCTCCTCTGATAGAACATAGCAAAATACACAGTTCTGCAGCCATAAGAAGTTAAATTTAGCCACCAGTAACCACTGAAGACAAGAACCTACAGTACCAAGAAGCCAAACTATGAACTGTATATTCATATATAATAATTACAGGGAGATAATTCTTTCCTTTACTGTCAACATAGGAAGACAGAAACATTGTGAATGTTAGCAAACTGACTACTCAATTTCAAAAACTATACAAGATACTTTTGATTCAGAAACAGCTGAATTCTGTCATCCGAAATCTTATCAAGAATCAGCTGGCCTTCCATTGGAGAAAAAAAAAGAACAAAGAACCACCTCGTATCCAATTTTTTTCCTTCCCCTTCAATCAAAAAAAGATGTTTTAAACTAACAAGGCAAGCATTTGGAAAATTTCTGATCATTGCATGAAAACTGCAATAAACCAAACTGCAATATCCTGTTCCAAGAAGTACACCAAGTTTGCCTGTGTACAGAGTTCCTACAAAATCCACCGTTGTAAACTCCCAAATTTCATCAGAAATCCAGGAGACCCGAGTCATCCAAGCAGAAGTTGAAGTCCTCCAGTTGATCTGGCCTCAGAAAATCAAAATCACAATCACCCGTGATGGGTTCTTCCTGCTCCATTTGCTCCAACGTTACGCCATCTGCTTCCAACGTTTTATCACCTGCATTTTCCAACTGGTATGATGAATTTGAGCACTGATTATCTGCATTTTCCAACTGATGTGATGGATTTGAGAACTGATTATTGTCATTAGCAGCACTCTGCAACTGATATGAAGCATCATAAGCGCACTGCTCTTGTGTTGGAGGAACAGAACCAGCATCTTGATTAGGAGCCAAGGCATCTAGCGGAGTGGAATCAATCATGCTCAATAGCTCATCTACATCAAACATCTCATCATCCCAACAAAGGTTGCCAAGATTATCTTCTCCACTATTCCGCGATTCATAACCAGAGGCGACAGGCTCTTCTTTAATTTCAAAGATCTCTCTTTTATCTAACATCCCCTCAGCCTTGTCTTTCGTCTCCTCTCTCACTGAGCTCAAAGGTGTTCCAGCTTCATAAGAACCAGTCCTAGTACCAACAGATTTTGATTCACCTCCACCATCCTCATATTTAATCCCAGGAATATTGGCTCTTCCTCTCATGTCATCAGCAGGGCCCACCTCAGAGAAACTTGAAGATGTCGTGGAGTCGGATTGGGATATAGTAGGCAACGAAGAATCATCCTTAGAAAACTCTTTCGACGAATTCGGGAGATTCAGCCTTGCACAAGGACCATACATTGCCCTTGCAGCTTCATCATAAGCAAGAGCAGCCTCAATTGCTGTGTTAAAAGTACCCAACCAAAGCCTATTTCCTCTATGTGGCTCCCTAATCTCAGCAACCCATTTTCCCCATGTCCTCTGCCTAACACCTCTGTATTTGCACCGCGCATTTTCGGGTCCTCCTTTACCTTTCATACACCCCTTCTTTGATCCTTTAGCAGGAACTTTACGCACTGGTTTCATTCCATCATCACAAGAGTCTAGTTTCTCATTCACCTCTTTCCATCTCGCAAGTGTCTCAGCTACATTCTTTGGTGCATCTTTTCTACTCCTTGATTTCCTCTTTCTCGTATAATCTAGAGGTAGAGACATCATATTTGAAGTTTGATCAAGTATAGCCATATCTCTGTCTCTGTCGAGAGGAAAAAGAGAAATCGTCAGATATGATAATGTTAAACACCAAGCCAGCAGTAAAAACCTTTGCAAGCAAGTAAAGCTGCAGCTTTTAATATTAAAAAATTTCCTTTTCTTCGCCACCAAGTAACCAATTGCTTTCATTCAATAATCTAGTTTCACACTACAACAACATACCCTGTGTAGCCAAAGTGGGATCTGGAGACTTGGAAATGGTAGTGTGTATGGAACCTTACCCAAAAGTAGGTAGGCTGTTTCCCATTGAACAAGAAAATTCAGAGTCAAATTCTTAGACGATCACTCAAGTTATTATCTAGAAAGTCGCTTTCCTTGACGAAAATTGAAATCTAGTAAAAATAACTATTAACTGAGTAACTATTTGTGAAATCAACAGTACAAATTCAACATCAAACATCAAATTAAAATGAAAATTCCGCCAATTATTAAACCCTAATCAGCATTATTATGGTTCTATCTCTTCTGGTGAAACTAGCAAACAACTGACGAATTCAACCAAACTTTCCACAAAACACTCAAAAACTTCAAACAAAAAATCGACCATATGTAACCCATAGAAAGAAAATTTTAATTGCAAATCAGGTAAATATAGAGGGATGATATCAACTCACCTCACAATTTTGTTCTCCAAAATTGAACTTTCCTTTGAAGAATCTCAACAATCACCAATTTCAATTTTTCGCTTCACGAAAACCCTAATTTCTCCTCCTTCTTCCTTCCTTCCTTTCTCTGGGATTCAAATTGAATTTCAGTAAACAGATCAAATTGTTTGTTGATTTGTTCTCGTACTTTCTCGAGAGTGCCTTTTTTTTTTTTTTTCTGAATCAGATTACCAGGGGTGAGGGATTTTGAAGACGTATTTATAGACCGCATCGTATTTAAAATTATTAAATATCTAGTGTTTCTAAATGTGGTGACGTGGCGAGATTTTGTTTGAATCGTGGCTCTTTGACTACCGCAGACATGACACGTGTTCGGTGGAAAGTTCACGAACGCTTAAAAAATTTTTTGTTGAGATTGTAATTTAATTATATATTTATTAATTAATCTTTAAAATTTTTTCTACGCGCTTTTTAATGCTAAAATAATTAATGTAAAGAGTAAAGTAAAAAAAATACAAGTAATTTTTGTTAACTTTTTTTATATTAAAAAATATTTAAAAATATCTATTTTTATATATGATAAGTAAAAAAATATTTTAAAATATTATATTATATATTATTATTTTAATAAATATAATTTTTAAATAAATTATAATTATTATATAACATCACACATCAAGATAAATCTATATCTATAAAAGGAATAAGATACAGTAGAATTATTATTATTATTAAAAGAATAAGATTAATCATAAAATAAAATATTAGATAATGAGAACATTAACATATTATTATTAAAAGAATTAGATAATGAGAACATTACAACCTTTGGCCTTTAAATTTCGACTATTTACATAGGTATGCCATTCACTTCGAGATTGATCTGACAGACTGCTGCCAACTTTCTCGAGCCAAGTTGACAGCCGCACGCAGCCCACAATATCAAGTGGTAACTTACGAATCAAGTATGGCTTCTTTATTTTTTTATTTTAAATTTTTAGAAGTAGAAATTTATTTTTATTTTTATATATTATATAGTTAATATTTATAATTTATTATTTATATAAGTAGTCTAAAAGGAAAATTATTAAGTTCACCTGAATACACAATAGTATTGTATTATATCCGTCCCTATATGATTAACGAAAATTTAATCTTTTTATATGATTATAAATAATTTTTACCTCTTTATTTAATTTTTCAACTTGCATTAGGTTTAAGATTAATTCTTTTTATTATAATATTAATTTCTTCGATAATAACAAAAATATTATTAAAATATCATCATCAGAATGAAATTTTATAATTGACGAAATTAAATTTATAACATGTTTCAGTAAATTATTAAAATCAACTTACTTCGAAAAGTATTTTTAAAATAATATTTTTGGTAAGAAACTGTTTATATTTAATTTATAAATTTTAAAAATATTTTCGAGCAACCATTAATGTTTAATTAAATTTAAAAGTACTTTTTTAAGTATATTTTTTTTAATTAAAAGTATTTTTAAATACCTCACTTTTTAAAAATAAAAAATTTTGACCTTCAAAAATTTAATCAAAAAAATTATTTATCATATCCTAAAAAATTTAAAGCCAGATTCACCTCAATTCACATCTGATTTTATATTATTGACCCTCCAAATATTTAATTCCTTACCTGTCAATTGGGAAAGGATTCAAAATTGAGCCATCTAGTCTTACTACTGTTTACAGGGATGTGAGATTCAAATTTACTTCAAAATTCAATTGAATTCTTTTCTGTAACAATACAATTGCTTTAATCTGCGAATATGCTGCCTTAATTCTACTATTGAATGCCCTAAAACTATTGAAGTATATATTATCATACTTGTATTATATACTTATACAAGTATATATAAGTATAAGTATTTGTGTATTTGTGTTGCTTCTTGCAGTCTGTCAACAGACTGGAAAATCTAGTGGAGGAGGCCCCAACGATTCCAGTTCACTAACTCCATTTTCCACGAGGAACGCCATGGCCAAACCCCAGGTAATGTGAACATCCAAGTGACAGTGCATTAGCCACACTCCTGTTTAACTCAATTTTGTTTAGTTTGAAATGTGAATTTTTATAGAAAAGGGTTGCGAGTATTATTTTATCTTACCTGGATTATCAGCGACCAATCTGATGACTGCCCATCCATTGACGGGTACACTTGCTGTATTTCTGAGAGGTGGATCAACAAGGTTGAATTTAGCTGTATCTCTTTTTGAATTGAAGTTACCGAAACCCTCTGCAATTATGTAAAAATCATATCCATGGAGATGAATTGGGTGGTTCTCAGCTGTGAAGATACTCGTCCCCTGTAACACAACTTGCACTCTTGCTCCATATTTCAGCTTGTACAACTTAGTTCCTCGAATAGGTTGCCATAACGACCGGCTGACATTACCGGTGTAATCAAATTTTACAGGTGGTACAGCTGGGAAATCGGTTGAGAAAACACCAGGTATTCCTTGGTGATGTGCTTGTAGCAGGGAAAAATTGGACGGTAGCACAAAAGATACATTGTTCATGCTGGCAGTGAATCGAGTTCCATTTGGAGCTTGACAGTTTCTAGAGCGTGCACCTCTTGGGCAGTTATTGAGTCCTAGACCAACTGTGAAGAATAGATTTTCATCGATTTCCTTGGGCACCTCGACCTTGCTTGGGCTTCTGAATTTAGTTGTGAAGGCTGTAGCAGTGGCTGTGTCATTATATGCTGGTAAGGATGGGAAAACTGGATTGTTCTTGACACAGTTAGAGAAACAAGAAGTTGTATTAGTTGAGAGTGGGAAGAACAACGCAGATGGACGATGAAGTAGATGATGATTTTATTTTAAAGGTGTTATCTTTCATCAATAATAATTATAATATTTTTTTTATAAGATTGAAATTTGTTTGACTTTATTTGCAGATTATTAAAAATATTATTTTTGCTTACTTTTTTAGTGATAAAATTATAAAATTGAAAATACATGAGATATACGTCCCGTAGATCTATGGGACTTATGTGCCGTGTTTCGGAGCTTACGTTTCTTCCTATACTATGTAAAACGTCTCGCCTCATGCCTCCGCCTTTTAAAACACTGCTTGACATAGGAACAATTTACTCTATACATTATTTATGCCTCATTTGTTTTTATTAAGATTAAGACTCTGAGTCTGAATGCACATCTGAATGATCAAGATGTTGTCTCTAAATCTGAACATTGAATGATTAAGACCGTTTGTTTTCAACATCTGATGTGTATTTTATTTATTGTAAAACAAATTAAATACAATTCAAATAAAAAGTAATTAAATATCATAAAAATATAAATTTAATAAAATAAATTTATTAATTGATAAAAAATAAAATATTTATGTTTACTAGTGATGGTGATGGTAATAATTGATGTTACTGGCTAGTAAAGGTGGTGGTGATAGTTGCTAGAAATGGTTGTGGTGATAGTTGTGATGATGGAGGTGGTTGGTATTGTAGTGACTGGTGTGATGGTGGTGGGGATAGTTGTGATGATGAAAATGGTTAGTGTTGTAGCGGTTGACATGATGGTGGCAGTTGGTAGTGATGGTGAACTTAGTTGACATTAGTAGTTGGCGGTGTTGATAGTGGTGGGCGAAGAATGTGTAGTGGTATAGTTGGTGGCGGTGCTAATTATGATGGCGGAGGTGGTTGGTAGTAGGGATTGACCGCAGTGGAGGTAGTGACTATCGGTGTGGTTGAGGCGGCAGTGGCGGCAGGGACAATGAATGTAACTATAATGATAGAGGTGGTATGTGTGGTAATGACTGACAGTAGTGGTGGTTGATAATGGTGGCGGAGGTTGGTGGTGGTGGTTGACGATGGTAATGGTGGCGGTGGTTGTGATGACACAAGTGGTTAGTGGGGATGACTGGTGGTTGGACATAGTAGTGGTGAAAATTATCCACACAAGCATACCTCCTAACGATATTAAGATTCTGTTTCAGATCTTAATGATTAAGACCTATTCAGATCAAATAAATGCTGAAATTTTATTGGGAACAAATGCACTTAATGGCCTAAGGTCTGAACCATTCATTAAGTGCAAACAAATTAGGCCTTAGTGTGATAGATAAGAAGTGACAATTTCATAGATCATATTTCAAATTCAAAGAAACAACAACTGCAAAAGTGGAACGCATTAGCTGTTCGCTTTTTGTTTGGGCAGTCAGGATCCAAGAAAGACAATGATTCATTCTTAAAACTAGCATGCTTAATCGAAATTGGCATTGTTTACTTCTCAAACCTAAAAAGTTGTGACCAAGAATTAGTTAAATCGTAAAGATCTTTTGGGTCATAAAAGTCATAGGTTGGTGTCGCACGATAATAGACCGTTTCACTTAATTTTCAACTGACAATTAAATATTTTAGCTTTAAAAATACATATCTAGATATCTTGATTTAATTTGATTTTGTAGAAATAGAAATTTTTTTTTGAAAGAAGTAAGCCTAGTGACAAATTTCTACATTTCTTTAATTACGATATTTCTAAATAAGTTTTTTAATATGGTCCACCCCTTCTTGAAAATCACACTCCAACTTTGAGAATATATATCTAGAATGCATCATTTAAAAGTGTTTAGATGTGCATTTTTAAACTTAAATTGTTTGGGAGATGCACTTGTGTCAAGCTAAAGTGTCTAGATAATCATTATAAAAATTAATATTTAGTTATCGATAAAAAAAAAGTTAAAATATTTATCTACGTATTACACTTTTATTAAATCAAAGATTGCAATTTTTTTTAATTTATTTATAATTTTTTTACGTAAAGGTCCACATATGAATGTCCTTGTTTTCTTTTTTTTTGTCACACTTGAAATGGAAATGGTGTAAAGACGACTTTACATGTGTTTCAATATAATTAGTTGGTATTTGAGAACGAAATATTATGTGAAATTAAATTGAAAAAGATATCTGGAAGTTAAAATTATATTTGCATATCAAAAATATAATTGAAATCTTGCAAATCAATTTTTTTGAAACACCTAAAGTATGTTTTTTAAATTTCACACTTTTAAGTTTGAAGTTGAAATAATAAGTTCATTTGATAAATAAATATTTTTACTTGAAATAATTTTTAAAATATGAATTTAAAATTCTAAAACCAAATATACATACAAACAGAGATGCAGGGAGGAACTAAGATTTCTTGACCACTTGTAAATGAATAGAAAAAAATGATATTTTTAGATCTTTTATATGTAAAAATAAAAGATTTTTGTAGAAAGGCCATAAAACTTTTTTAAAAAAAAATTGTATAGTGGCCTACAAAATTAAGATCTCATTTGGATTGACCTATTTTAAGTGCTTTAAAACCAAAATAGTTTTAAAGCAGTTTTATCGTGTTTGGATAAATTTAAAAAGTGCTTTTAAACACTTATTTTTAAGGTAAAAGAACAAAAATAAGTCAAAAGTCATAAATAAAAAGCTATCCAACTAGGTTCTAATTCTCCCTCCGGTAGGTCATGTAATGAATTTGTGCTTTATACAGAGCTTATGTATTACTTCTTCCGTTTCAATTCATGTAAAGATATTAGATTGAACATAAAATTTAAGAATGAAAGAAAGATTTTTAAAATTTGTGATTTAAAGTAATTCATATAGTTGCATGACTATAAATCATCTCAAAAAGGATTAAGTAAAAAGTTTACAATTGAATTGTATTAAATCTAAAAATAAAAATAAAAATAAAAAAAATATCACGTAAATTGAAGGGAAATGAAAGATAGTTGCGAGAACTTATTTGGATTGAGTGGTTTTTCCTCGGACAGCTTTTTGAGACATAGGTTGAAGATTTAGTTGAAGTTGAAATTGTGTTTGATCGTAAGTTTTGTAAATAAATATTTAAAATCAAAATATTTTTTTTCATAATTACGAATATCTATAATTTGTAAAATTATTAAAACTTCTCCTAATTCTTTTATAATTTACTAGACGATCAAATCTACCTAAATTAATGATGGGAAAAAGGGTAAATATATTTCTCAATTTTGCGACTTAGAGCGAATACAAATCTTTTTAAAAAAGTGATGCATATATATCCTCATCGTTTAACAAATGGTATATATATACGTCGTTATCTAACAACAACAATAATATACCCAATATGATCCCACAAAGTAGGTTCTGAGAAAGATAGAGTGTACCTTACCTCCACTTCAGAAGCAGCCTTACCTCCGCTTCAGAAGCAGTGAGATTATTTTCGATAGATCCCACTATCTAACAAATAGTACATATTTATCCTTTTCATAACTAAACTAGAAAAAAATTTGAAACTGATATTTTAATTTTAAAAAGGAAAAAAGTTCAGATATGCCATCGAACTTTAGGAAAAAGCTCATCCATATCATCCGTTAAAAGTTGGGCTCATTTATGTCACTGTCATTACTCAAAGAGGTCATCTATGCCATTTTTTAGCAGACTTAATATCTGATTTTTCAAAATCAGATTGAACAAGTGACAAAATTTTAATAAGTCACGTCAATTAAAAAATTCACCTATAAACTACTCATCCAATCCAATCTACCCGACTCATGATCTTTAAAACCCACAAACTTTTAACCGACCCATTAATACCAAATAAAACTCTCATCCCCATCCAATTTCACTTCCCAGACCTAACCCTCATCATCTTCTTATTTGTTTCATACCTCTTCTTCATTTTTTCAGTCCTATTCTAAGTTTCCTCACTCCTCTTCTATTGATATATGTGTGTGAGCCACAAAGATAAAAACTTAATCCATCCAAATTAATTTCTTCTATTATTATCGGGAGAAGCGAAAAAAAATTTCATCTTTTTGTGAAAAAATCATATGGTAAAGCAAAAACACAATAGATTTCCGGACATTAACCAGATCAGCCAAGACTTATAGACTATTGCAATTTCGAAAGCAAGAATCTCTGAGCCAAGACTTAATATTCCCATTTGCTGCTTCCTCTGTTGCTGCAAATGCGAACAGCGAAAACTGAAGCGCTAACCGTGAATTTGAAAGCGGTTCCTTCTGAAAACTGCTCAAATTGGACATTAAATTCGCGTCATAAATGCTGAACGCGGATGCTTAACCGCGATCGCGGTCTCACCACGAATGTTTTCAGTAATAATTCCATATATGGATTTGAATTCAGGGAGGAAACTTAGGAGAGGACTGAAAAATGAAGAAGAGGAGGTTTGAAAGGAAAAAGAAGATGATGGGGGTTAGGTATACAGGGTTGGAATTTTATTTGGTATTAATGAGTCGGGTTAAAAGTTTGTAGGTTTTAATGGTCATGACAATTAGGTTGGATGGGGGTTTAATAGATGAATCTTTTAATTAACGTGACTTATTAAAATATTGCTTCGTGTCCAATCTGATTTTGAAATACCAGATATGAAATCGGTTAAAAAGTAATAAGTCCAATTTTTAAAATTTAAATAAGCTTTTAATGACATTTTTGAATTTTTTTTCCTTTTAAAAATATCATGTGATTTTAAAAGAACTGTTTCACTCATTTTCTTAATATTGATTCAACTTTAAAAAAAAAAAAATCAATCCCTCTTTTATATTCATACGTAACCTAAATTCATTTTATGATTAAGAATCTGTCTTTTCTCCAATTTATATGCAAATTCTTCCTGCTTGATGCGAGAGAGATTTGTTCAAATTTAGTTCAAAACTCAAATAAAATTATTCTTCTGCACTCTGAAACAATATACTGGTGAATTCAGTTGCAACTTTTTTGCACCAGTCGTCTAAGCAACAAAGAAATTCTAGAAAAATATAGTAGCCCCAAATTGTGGGGGAGGGAACAATGAAAATTGATTTCTATAGGGTTCCAAATTTTGCCTTTTGCTGTTGTCGTTCGTCAACAGACGGGCAAATCTACGGGAGGAGCTTCCAATGATTCCAGTTCATTGACTCCGTTTTCCACCAGGAACGCCATAGCCAAACCCCAGGTAATGTGAACATCCAAGTGACAGTGCATTAGCCACACTCCTGTTTAACTTAATTTTGTTAAATTTGAAATGTGAAATTGTATAGAAAAGAGTTGAGAATGTTATTTATCTTACCTGGATTGTCAGCGACAAATCTGATGACTGCCCATCCATTAACGGGTACACTGGCTGTATTTCTGAGAGGTGGATCAACAAGGTTGAATTTAGCTGTATCTCTTTTTGGATTGAAGTTACCGAAACCCTCTGCAATGATGTAGAAATCATATCCGTGAAGATGAATTGGGTGGTTCTCAGCTGTGAAGATGCTTGTCCCTTGTAATACAACTTGCACTCTTGCCCCGTATCTCAGCTTGTACAGCTTAGTTCCTTGAATAGGTTGCCATAACGACCGACTTACATTGCCAGTGTAATCAAATTTTACAGGTGGTACAGCTGGGAAATCAGTTGAGAAAACACCAGGTATTCCTTGGTGATGTGCTTGTAGCAGGGAAAAATTGGATGGTAGCACAAACGATACATTGTTCATACTGGCAGCGAATCGAGTTCCATTTGGACCTTGACAGCTACTGGAGCTTGCACCTCTTGGACAGTTATTGAGTCCCAGCCCCACTGTGAAGAATAGATTTTCATCAATTTCAGTGGGCACCTCGACCTTTCTTGGGCTTCTGAATTTAGTTGTGAAGGCTGTAGCAGTGGCTGTGTCATTATATGCTGGTAAAGACGGGAAAACTGGACTGGTCTTGGCACAATTGGAAGAACAAGAAGCTGTCTTGTACTCGAGGATGGCTGTGGTTGTGGTATTATCAAATGGTGCGCCTTGAGCGCTTGCGTAGGCGCATGCTGCCATGTAGTATCTAGCTGGTGGTTGATCAGCTTTGATCAGGACATCAGTTGTCTGGCCTGGTCCCAGCACAAGGACTGATGTTGTGAAGGGTTTAACGTAAGAGGCATCTGCTCCAACAACCGTAAATTTGTGATTGGCCACAGTAAAGAAAAGCTGTTGATTTAGTCCAGTGTTGATAACTCGAAGAAGGTTGGTTTTGCCCGAGTCCACATGGACTGTGGTGGTATCTGCATAAGCATGGTTTGTATGAAAACATGTCCTGAGCACTAAAGATGTTGCTTCCTTTGTTTGATCTTTTAAGAGTACTATATGATTTCATTGTCTTGTGTATTTGAACTAAATCTTTTTTGCTTTCAGAAGTAATCTTGAGTCTTGACTGTGTGTAAAAAAGAGTCAGATTTAACTTCTAGAGGTCTTCTTTTAATTTCTGGGGCAAATTTTTTGGTACCCTGTTTCAAATATTCTGTGAGATTAGAACTGACCTTGACGCGAACACTTGTAGAGGTCACCTGGTTGACCATTGATGGTGTACGCATCAGATACATTAGGAGCTGCTCCTGTGCTCGTTGCTCTTCTTACAACGTCAATAGGGTTTGTATTCCACCACTCACCTGATCAGCATTTTCAAACTATCATTCAACAAATTTCTAAGGGAAAACAGAATATGAGCAAATGCACAAGTAGTATTCTTTTTCAGAAATGATCAAAGCTTCTGGTAAGGTAGAAGTAGTACCAAGCAGAATTGGTGTTTCTCTTTTGGGCTTAGTAAATGGATAGTTTCCTCCTTCTTTTGGATGGATAATCAAAGCTCCATAAACAGTGGCCCTGAGCCATGAGCTGTGAGCGTGCCACCAAAGAGTCCCTTCCTGACCTTGAATTGTAAACCGGTAAGTATAACTCTTTCCAGGTCTTATTGGGCACTGAGTGATAAATTCTGGTCCATCTGCCCATGCTGTTCTGATTTGCCTAACCCCATGCCTTTTGAAACACAACAAAGTAGTATAAAAAAGTATAAGAAAAAGTCGTATGAAATATAATCATGTCTTATTTGTTAGAGTAACATATATCAGTTCACTTGAGTTCTGCATGCATGAATTTACCAGTGAATGGTGACATTATATTGAGCTCTATTGACAACGTTAACCACCAGAGTATCCCCATTGTTTACTTCCAGAGTTGGTCCAGGGAATTGTCCGTTCACAGTTATAATGTTGTGAGTTTTGCACAGCCTCTTCACTGTTGTTGCTTGAATCTGTTCCAAGAAAAACAGAGTTCAGTATCCTCCAATTTGTAAAATTTAGGAAATGTTTAGCAGATAACAAGGAGAAATCTTGGATAGCTTACAACAAAATCATGGTAATGAGTTGTCCCGGATGCTGCATTTTCAAAAAGAAGCAAAATGCATATAAAAAAGAAAGAACTCAAAGGGTTAGCAATGCTTTTGAAGCCCTCCATTTCTTTTCCTTTTTTCCTAAAGCTCTGTTTGAGTATTAGTAGAAATGCAAATCAGTGCCTGTTTGTGAAAGATAGAGTTGAGGGATCTGCTTTTATAGTGGAAGAAGTACAAAGAGAGGTTGTTTGAGGTTGACAGTTTATGTTATCAGAACTTAGTTGAACCCTGTAGAACTCATTGGTTCACCCACTTAAACCTTTCTAACTGCAGCAATATTCATGAATAATGCTTACAATGTAAGTCTCTGAGGAAATTGAAAAATAACTATGATAAAAGTGAAATATCAATTGTTTAGTGTCGCCTCTTCAAGAAAAAGTATGTCTTAGAATTTTGATGACGACACTGAAGCACTCAAACACATTTTGAACCATGTAGAAGTATATTGGTTCACCCACTTAACCTATCTAAATGCATCAATTTTCATGAATAATGCTTGCACTATTAAGTTTTTTTCTTTGAATTAGTTATATTTTCAAGACAGCATCATTCCTATGGGTTTTGCTTAACATAAACGATGTGCTGTTATCCAACAAACTGTAGTTTGTTGTTATCAAATGACTAAATCTATCTCATTATGTTTTGAAATCTAAAGAACCCACGTAGCTGTAAACTGCAATTTGTTTACTTGTGTTAAACTCTGAAACGTTGTGACCAAGAATTAGTTGAAACGTAAATATCTCATTTGTTTTTTTTTGAAGCATAAGTTCCACATATGAATGTTTGGGGTTTGTCTCACTTTTACTGTAATATATTTTGTACTTTAATAGCATTTGCTCGTAAATAACAGAGTAGGAGAAGCAGACCTTTGCTCCGACAAATTTGGATTCGACAAATTTGGATTCACCCCCGTAAGACGGGAATTTTAGTAGCTTAGTTGGTTAATTATTGGAATTTTCATCTCGTTGGTGATGGTTCGATTTCTCACTTTTGTAATCTCCTTCTCATTTCTTGTTTCTCTACCCCTATATAATTTTCTTATGGCTAGGTCTCTTTTTCAGGAATTGGATTCGAATTCTAGTTAAAAATAAAGGATCATAACTATCCTATTGCACTCTTACTCTGACATATGCAAGGCGTAATACATTAATAACTTCTCAAATTTGTCAGCAAATTTTATTTGAACATTCAAACTATAGCATTCTCCTTTTATTTTATCGTAAATTTTATGTAGTTAAATCAAATTACTATAGTAAAGCTAATTAGCTATGGAGGATGTAGCATATAATTAGTAGTTCTAACTGATCTAATATTTCTGACATGGAGTATATACATATATGGCAAAATCTATAAAAATAAATTAATTTAAAGGTATAACGGGTTTAATTACAAGAATCTAAAGGTTGAATTGTCAAATTTAATCATTGATCCACCTACTCTTACTAATGTACACATATTTTGGAGATCTCGGATCTGTTTGTACGTACAGAAGCGGAGTTAGAATTTAAAATTTATGAATTCAAAATTCTAATCTTTTTAAGTGGGTTTTAAATTACAAATAATTTATTAAGACAAATACACAGTTAAACCAAATTTACTCAAAATTACAGTATTCGTACCTTGATTTCTAGATCCGACCTTGTATATGCATATACATACTGCAAGGAGCAGAAATCTCACTCACGGACCTTACTATTAAATAGTATTAATTAGTGTTTAATGAGTAATTGTCCTTAACAATGACATTTTTGTATAAAGAATAGAATTAAAATATGCTACTAATTAACCCAGACTGCATGAAGTGTAGATGACGATGAGGTTAATAAAGATGGTAAAAAGTCTTCTTCAGTTTATTGTGTCTAATTAAACATTTGATTGGTTCTCACTTCTAACTATAAACACTTGATCGTATGCTAAATAATGATGTCCTTAAGTAGGTAGCCTGTCAGAAAAATATAATATTTTCTCTTCATACGAAGAATTCTTTTTTTTTTTTAATAAATTAAATTTTATAATTTTAAATTAAAAATACATAAAATATACTAAAGTTTTTTTTTAAAATTCTACCCTTACTACTTAAAGTCATTCTAAAATGTGAAAAGAATTATTATTGTACATTTTTAAAAAATTAATATGATTATATTAGTCAAATTATCATCCCTATTAATTTTTTCTCAATAGGTGTGCAAATCTTATCCTAACAATTAAAATAAAATTGAAAAAAGTATTACTTTATTCTTTTTGCTCTAAAAGTAGTTACGGATCTAACGTATATTGAGTTGAATTTCCGTGACATGAAAAAAAATAAAATTAATCAAAATAAGGCATAAAAATAAAGACTTTGATTTCTGTTTTAGTTCATTTTCTTCATCTTCAAAATTTTCCTTTTTTTTCATACTTGGTTGAAAGATTAATTATATCTTAAGAGTCTAGAATCTTAATGTTTTTTATATAACTCGATATGTGTTTGTACAGAGATTATTGTAGGATTAAGACATTAAAGACACCTAAAAATTTGGATAGTAAATTTTGGTGCCGTAAAGTATTGAAAAAAAAGATTTTATGTTACTTTTTTTAGAGCAAAAAATATGTAAATTGTGTATTTTAATTTCAAATATTAAAAAATTTTATTTGTTAATTATTGTAGGCAAATGATGGATATGATTATTTTTGTTGTGAAGATAATTTTTCGATAAAGAGAAGGCCTCCGGTTGAGGAGATACAACTACTTAACACTATAATGTGCGGTCTGGTATGCAATCTAACTTAAATGAAGTTGAAGAAGATAAGTATCTAGTCAGATCATTGCTAAAGGATACTCTATGTGTGAGAGTTGTTTTGAGAGAAAACTTGAATAAAAATGAGAAAACTAAACGGTTTGAGATCAATTTGCGATCTCTTGCCGTTGTTTTTATTTTGGAAATATTGCATAATTGGTTCAATTTTTTAGATTATATGTAAATTTTTTTTTGTTTCTTTATGCATTGTTTTAATATATTATGTAATTAGCCTTTTGGATTCTAATATAATTTCTAAGTATTTTCCTATGAAAATATAAAATGTTTTTATGTTTTATGTATTTTCTATGTTTAAATAATAATAGAAGAACAAAATGGATATCAATTTTCTTGGATTAATGACTTCATCATAAATTAAAAATATAAATACAATAATCAAATCCTTAATCATCAAGATAAAAGTCATCAGTGTCGTCCTCGGGCAAATAATGTGGGTTTCTTAAGATACATATTTTTTTCATAGATGTTAGTTAGATCTCCACTGATTGATGATTTTTGTTCTTCGGCTAACTTGAGCATGTAAAATCTACGTCTTGCTAGCATTTGGTTGTTTTCTTTCCTTATCCTTTTTACTGCCAACTCACAAGACTCTTGATTAGTTTGAGTCATGATTAGAGAATCTTATTGGTATTGGAGCTCTGAGATTTTTCAAGTCACAAATGAGACGTTGTGATTCAGCGTATCGATATACCCATTTGCGATGTAAAACACAACAATATTCACGCGGGTCTGAACACAATAATATTCACGCGGGTCTAAAAACTTCACCTCGTGAAAATAACATTATGCTCTATTAGAAGGTGAGATTTGTATTCATCTAACTTGAATTCTCTGTTTTCAGGTGCGGAATTACCACAATAATTGTTATGATTTGAGTTGTCATGTTTGAATCTTTTGAAAAAAATACCGACCAATCTACATTTCTACCATTCTACATTAAATTTTTAGTAGTTCTAACTATTTCATAATAAATGAAAGGCTACTTGTAGAGTTACAAAACTCAATCTCCGTGGGAAAATAGTTGACATCAATATGAACATCTTCACTTTATTTATAATAAATATTAACTAGGTCTTAAAACCTCATCATTGTTGGATATCTCGCGGTCCGAATCTCACTTGGATGTGACGATGTTATCGTTTTGGCTATATTTATATGGATTTTTATACGATTGTTTTCTCCTCGATGATTTAGAGCAAAATTTAACTCTTGGTGTGCTACACAGTATTGAGGTAGCACAATTTTTGGGGCGTTTAAGTCCGAATGTCCTTAAGTTTTATTCTAGTCCTAATGTCTTCATAACATATTAACCGCACTCAGATGTTATTGTATTGTTGTTACGTTAATTGTATCTCTTTTTCGGGTTACTTAAGTATTCAAATTCTTCACTTAATGTCCATGTCCTACCCATTGTTTCAAATATGTTTTTAGGGGAGAACGAAGTAAAAAGAGTGATATAAAAAAATTGATTTTAAAATAACATAATAACTCGATTTTATTAGCTACTAGTTAATCAAATCATTTTATATTATATACGACTTGTAGTACTTTTATTTATACATATTCGAATAATATTTATGAATAATAACACAAATATGCTAAAATTATACTTTCTCCAAATAGTATTTATAAATGATAATTTAATTTGACAATTTTATATGGCACATTATACGATTAAAGTACCATGAATTGAAATTTGGTTGGTAAACATTTGGTCGAAGTTAAAAATAAAAGTATTTAAAGTTGAAGTTAAGAAAGTGTATTTGAATGTTTTTTTAAAAAATTGTGTTTAGAAAAGAAAAAAAAAAGTTTGCGAGCAAAATTGGCTCAAATCACAAACTATGCTGATCGGACTACTATTTAGGGTGTATTTGGTACCAAATATTTTTTTTACATATTTGGTTAGTTAAAATATTTTTTTTTAGAAAAAATGAATAATTTTTTTTTTTGAGTCGCGTATATATTGAAAATAATATCTCTATTTTTAAATAGTAGGGTAAAATTTGTGTACATCATATCCTCCGTGCAACCTATTTGTGGAGTTGTTGTATCTTTTCTAGAAAAATAAGTTCATTAAAAAAGAGTAAAATGACTCCCACGATAGAGTAGGAAAAATAAGTCTCATAAGAAAAATAAGTCTCATAAGAAAAATAACAAATTCATCGTCAGGCCAAAAAATCGTGGGAAAATCGATCTAGTCCATTAATTTTTATTTTTATTTTTAATTATTTTTTAGAAAATCGACGGACTGGATCGATTTTCTATGCAAAAAAAGTGGAAAAGTTATTTTCAAAAAAATATTATTTTTAAAAAAGCCATCCATTTTTCTCAATTTTTTATTATTTTTAACGAGAATTAAGGGATTAGGTCAGTTTTTGAAGTGCAAACTTGTAGTCGAAGAGTATAAATAAAAATGAAGAAAAAATTTCACCAAAGTGCATATGTAGTCAAGTAGTAGAATAGTCTAACGCCATAGTAAATACCTGAGTATTTCGAATAGTTACATTATATATATATATATATATATATATATATGTATGTATATCTGAAAAACCGATGCAATCCCTCATTTTTAATTTTAAAAAATCTTATATTAACTTTTAATTTATTAAAATCGGACTTAGTCAGGTGTTCCTCGATTTGAACCGTCCCTGTACGTCAATTTCACAATTATGACAAGCAAAATTCTGACATTTGTAAGTTCATCTGTTTTACTCAAAACATTGACCCTGTCCGTCGGTATTGACCCTTATTTTTTAGGCGATTTTTTATAGTGCATCCTACCCCGAACACCCACTTCCCCCATCTCATTCCACCCTCATAATATTTTGCTAGATTCTATATATTTTTTCCCTCTCAATTGAAGTGTTTTAATTTGATTGAACATCGAATTTAAAAAATAAAAGGGAGACTTTTGAATTTTGTGGTCTTAAATAAAAAATATGTGTAATTTTTTAAATTTTTTGATTTTAAATTTATCACGCAGTATATTAAAATTGAAAAATTTGTTAAATATAAAAAGAGACGTTCTTTTTGGGACATAAAAAAAAAAAGTAAAACACTTAAATTTAGACTAAAAACAAAATGTTATTGAAAAAATATTTTTCATAAAAAACACCAATTTGCCAAACACAACCTTAGTGCAGTAGTATTTTAGAAGCCTTTCAATCGTCGGCGGGATATTGGCTGCCGGAGGAATTGAAGCTCATTGGCTGATGAGCAGACATTGCAGTTGTTTTTGTTCTTTTCCCAATCATGAAACACAAAGGTAACGACTGATGATTACCTTTCTTGTCTTTCGTTGCAATCACTTTATAGCAATGTGAGATTCAAATTTAGTTCAAACCTCAAATAAATTCTTCTCTGTTGATTGCACTCGAATCAATACAACCTATTTAATCTGGGCAATATGCCGGCTTAATTCTAAGGACAGATGGTGTATTAAGTAGTAAACTCTGGCACCATCTTGACCAGAAAATTCTAGGGAAAGAGGAAATGGAATAGAGCAACAAAAGGAAAACTAGCTCCAAATGGGGTAACAATATCACTTAGAATTACTAAAACAATTAATTTGATTTCTCTATGGCTCTGAGTTTTGTATTGTGTTGCAGATGTCAGCAGACGGGCAGATCTACTGGAGGAGCTTCCAATGATTCCAATTCACTGACTCCGTTTTCCACGAGGAACGCCATTGCCAAACCCCAGGTAATGTGAACATCCAAGTGACAGTGCATTAGCCACACTCCTGTTTAACTCAATATTGTTTAGTTTGAAATGTGAAATTCTATAAAAAAGGGTTGAAAATATTAGCATATTATTTGTCTTACCTGGATTGTCAGCGACAAATCTGATGACTGCCCATCCATTAACGGGTACACTGGCTGTATTTCTGAGGGGTGGATCAACAAGGTTGAATTTAGCTGTATCTCTTTTTGGATTGAAGTTACCGAAACCCTCTGCAATGATGTAAAAATCATATCCATGGAGATGAATTGGGTGGTTCTCAGCTGTGAAGATACTCGTCCCCTGTAACACAACTTGCACTCTTGCTCCATATTTCAACTTGTACAACTTAGTTCCTCGAATAGGTTGCCATAACGACCGGCTGACATTACCAGTGTAATCAAATTTTACAGGTGGTACAGCTGGGAAATCGGTTGAGAAAACACCAGGTATGCCTTGGTGATGTGCTTGTAGCAGGGAAAAATTGGACGGTAGCACAAAAGATACGTTGTTCATGCTGGCAGCGAATCGAGTTCCATTTGGACCTTGACAGTTTCTAGAGCGTGCACCTCTTGGGCAGTTATTGAGTCCTAGACCAACTGTGAAGAATAGATTTTCATCGATTTCCTTGGGCACCTCGACCTTTCTTGGGCTTCTGAATTTAGTTGTGAAGGCTGTAGCAGTGGCTGTGTCATTATATGCTGGTAAGGAGGGGAAAACTGGATTGTTCTTGACACAGTTAGAGGAACAAGAAGTTGTTTTGTACTCAAGGATGGCTGTGGTTGTGGTATTATCAAAGGGGGCGCCTTGAGCGCTTGCGTAGGCACGTGCTGCCATGTAGTATCTAGCTGGTGGTTGATCAGCTTTGATCAAGACATCAGTTGTCTGGCCTGGTCCCAGCATAAGGACTGATGTTGTAAAGGGTTTAACATAAGAGGCATCTGCTCCAACAACAGTAAACTTGTGGTTTGCCACAGTAAAGAAAAGCTGCTGGTTCAGTCCAGCATTTATAACTCGAAGGAGGTTGGTTTCGCCAGAGTCCGTATGAACTATGGTGGTATCTGCATAAATATGATTTCTATGAAAACATGTCCTAAACTGGTAAGATATCAATTCTTAGTTTAGTGAATGCTGGCATAACATTGTTAGCTGGAAATTATTCCTTTTACTATGTATAAACTTGCTTCTATTATTTGTTCTTTTAAGAGTATTAGGTGATTTCATTGTCTTGAGTATTTGAACAAAATGTTATTGCTTTTGGAAGTAATCTTGACTGTATGTTAAAAAGAGTCGAGATACAATTTCTATAGGTCTTTTCTTTTAATTTCTGAGGCAATTTTCATGGTACCCTGTTTCAAATATTCTGTGAGATAAGAGCTAACCTTGACTGGAACACTTGTAGAGGTCACCTGGTTGGCCATTGATGGTATAAGCATCTGATACATTAGGAGCTGCTCCTGTCCTTGTAGCTTGTCTTACAACGTCGATAGGGTTTTTATCCCACCACTCACCTGATCAGCATTTCCAAACCATCATTTCAACAAAATTTCTAAAAGGAAACAGAATATGAGCAGATGCATAACTAGTACTCCCTCTGTCAGATTTTATGTGAAGCCCTATCTTTTTCACTCAAACAAGGCCACATTAAATGGGACGGAGGGAGTATCATTTTTCAAAAGTGCTCGAAGCTTCTGGTGATTAGAGAAGGTATAAGTAGTACCAAGCAGAATTGGTGTTTCTCTTTTGGGCTTAGGAAATGGATAGTTTTCTCCTTCTTTTGGGTGGATAATAAGAGCTCCATAAACAGTAGCCCTAAGCCATGAGCTGTGGGCGTGCCACCAAAGTGTCCCTTCTTGTCCTTGAATTGTAAACCGATAAGTGTAACTCTTTCCTGGTCTAATTGGGCATTGAGTGATAAATTCTGGTCCATCTGCCCATGCTGTCCTCATTTGCCTAACCCCGTGCCTTTTGAAACACAACAAAGTAGTATAAAAAGAAAGTCATATGAAATATAATGGTGTCTAATTTATTATAACATATAACAGTTCATTTTAGTTCTGCATGCATGAACTTACCAGTGAATGGTGACATTATATCGAGCTCGATTGACAACGTTGACAACTAGAGTATCCCCGTTGTTTACTTCTAATGTTGGTCCAGGGAATTGTCCATTCACCGTTATGGTGTTGTGGGTTTTGCACAGCCTCTTCACTGGTGTTGCTTGAATCTGTTACAGGAAAAACAAAGGTGAGTCTCGTAGAATTTGTATAATTTACGAAGTGTTAGCAGATGACTAAGGGGAATCTTTGATTGCTTACAACAAAATCATGATAGTGAGTTTTCCCAGATGCTGCATTTGCAAAGAGAAGCAAAATGCATATAACAAAGAAAGAACTCAAAGGGTTGGCAATGCTTTTGAATGCCTCCATTCTGTCCTTTTTTTTTTCCTTCTAAAACTTTGTCGAGTACCAATAGATGCAAGTCAGTGCTTGTTTGTGAAAGATAATAGAGTTGAGGGGTCTGCTTTTATAGGGGAAGAAGAAGAGAAAAAGGGTGCCTGAGGTTGATAGATTGTGTTTTAATTAGAACTTAGTTCAACTCTGTATAACTAATTGGTTCACCCACTTAACCTATCTAACTGCAGAAATTTTCATGAATAATCCTTACCCTATAAGTCTTTTTCTTTGAAGTTAGTTATATATTTAATTTTCAAGGAAGCATCACTTTTATGGTTTTTGCTTAACATTAACGATGTGCTGTTATCCAACTAATTGGAGTTAGTTGTTATGATTATCTTCGTTCATGCAAGGGAGTTCAATTGTATTTCTTCGTCGGAAAATTATATTGTACAAATAGGATAAAAAAGATTTTTATTATAATATATAAACTGTTGAATCTCTTTGGCATAAGGGAAGATCTTATTGTTGTGGCAAAGGTGATTCAAAAGTTGCTTTAGATCATAAGTTCACATGTAGATGCACCGGTTCGTAGGTGTAAAAATATAATACATTAAAGGGTTGTTTGGTAGCTGGTTTGAAGGTGAATTATGTAGGTATTAAATTTTGCATAAGTAATACTATGTTTTATAGCTAGTTAGAAGATAAGTTATTCATGTATAAAATTAATACGCTGTTTGATTTATAATTTAAAAATCTGCATAACTAATATATGTATAAGTTATGAGAGAATTTGTGTATTATCTTATGCAAGATAGAAAGTAGAATAAGTTATATATGAATAACTAAATCCTGCGTAAAATAATATATAAATTCCCTCGTAACTAATTCATGAATTACTAATACCTTGGTTGTTAAAAGATTATAATTAAAGTATGGTAAGAACACAGATAGGATTAAGTCTATTGATGATGAAGTTAGATTGCAAAAGTCTTGTTCTGTTTGGTTCTGTCTATTAAAGTAATCCCTTTTAAAGATTTGATTGGTTCTGAATTCTAACTATAAAAGTTCTGTTAGAGAAACCTACAAAAACAAACTTTGATTTTGATTAGTTATGTCCTTAAGTAGGTGGTCTGTCGAAAAAAAAACACAGCCCCCCACCCCACAAACCCCTCTTTGACTTCTTGTCTTTTCTTTTTTATTTTTTGGACCATTTAGAAAGAGAGAAGAAAAGAGAAAAATGCACGTGTTACTATTTTATTCCTTTTTTTCTTTCTAGAGATTGGTCTTCCTTATAGTTGAATTGACCAAAACATTTGTACTTTTTAAATATGTAGCACAAATGTGCACGGCAGGATGTCCTGATTTGGTAAATATCGAATTACCGTATCGCAATTAAAATTTTGATATTTAAACGACATATGATATGTATTTGTTACTTTTTTTTAAAAGTTATGTAAGTATAGCTTGTGCAAAAATTTATTTTCTTCAGATAACGTTAGACTCGACGTCTAATATTTATTCATATATTAAATATCGTCTAAACTTTCACAATAACTTTAAAAAAAATAATTAAACCGTCATCTATTCAATTTTCTCAAAAACGAATTATTTAAAATTTCATATATATGAATTGTTGAATGTATATGATATAAAGAAACTTCTATTGTATAACCAAAGTGGAAAGAATTAGCCACACCGGGTGTTTACGTCCAATCAATATGTCATTTTTTAAACTACTATTGTTAATACTTAATCATAATTAACTATAATATATTTAAAATAAGACTCATCATAAATGTTAATTTATCTTTTATGATTAACTTAATTATATTGAGTATATACATCCGATGTAAATAAATTTTTACTAAAGTTATTTGACAATCGCACAGGTCTATTTGGACACTATTATTTAATTTATACTCAATTTTTAAATAGTATTTAACATATATTCAATTTTGACAAACGTCAAACATGGGGTGTCGAAGTCTAATTTCAAACACCTCAGTCATGTGTGCATAATTTCCAGATAAAAAATGTCTGCAATTCAGACAAAAGTGGCTGAAGTTCGAGCAAAAATGACTAAACTGTAGCTGTACAAGGTCAAAGTTCAGACAAAAATGACTGACATTCAGCAGCATGAAACTTCAGACATTTTAAAGTTGCACATATTTTAAATTGTTCCGTCGTAAGTAGACAAGTAAAAATTTATAAACTTAGGACATAAATTAAATAGTGACATCAAAATTGGGTATCTATGCACTTCCCAAATTTTAGCATATATGGGAATTTTAAGTCAGTGGGTAGGCTAAATTTTAGGATGATTTCAAGTCTCTGTATCTAGTGAGAGACGTCTCACTCTCAAGTTGCGCTCTTTGGGCCAAAAGGGATGTTATTTAGAAGGACTCCACTATTAAGCTCAAAAACCAAAACAATGTAGCACATTTTTATCTAAAGACACTTGAAACAGACCTAATACTCTAGCAATGAAGTTCAAGAATGAAAGAATCATGGCAACTAACATCTAACATATCAAAATACTTGAAATCAAAAACTATCTAGTGACTTGTCGAGGGATCTGCAGTTGGCGTTTCACGCCTAATGTCTTCGAGTTGCTGGAGAACTTGCTGAAGTTCTGGTCGAGCTGATGGCGAGGGATCAACACAGTGCAAAGCCAATTTTAGTGTAACTAACAATTCATCACCAATTATGGATACATCCCTCATTAGTTCCAAATCAAACACCTCATTTGTTCCCTCCTCTTTCACAATTGACGCCACCCTTCTAGGCAAATCCACACCATTCACCGCCTCGCCTGGAGACTTGCCAGTTAGGAGTTCCAGTATAATGACTCCAAGGCTGTAGACATCCGTCTTCACGTTGGCTTTCTTGAGCTTAGTAAGTTCAGGTGCGCGATAGCCAAGTGCCCCTGCTGTGGCAATTACATTTGAATTTGCAGCAGCAGTTACAAGGCGCGAAAGGCCATAATCTGCAATTTTTGCATCTGTGTTTTCATCAAGCAGAACATTGCTCGACGTAAGATTCCCATGAATGATGTTGGCATCAGTGTGAAGGTACAGCAATCCCCTAGTCATCCCTTTTGCTATTCTCATCCTTGTTGGCCAATCAATTGGTGTATCCGGGCCGCGAGCTGCAACAAAAACAATAGCCTATATTATCCCCTTTATACCAATTTCCTACCCTTTTTTTGTTTTTCTGTTTTGGGACGTTTCAAACTGTTTGACATTCATTCTATCATTAATAAGATCACATTCTACACAGCCTTCTCAATTTAAAAAAAATCAAACTCAAATATTCAAATTTAGAACTTTGATGTGATGTTTCTCAACCAAACTAGTTTTTTTCAATCTTGTCTTTATTGTTTTTATTCATTAGCACAATACGATACGTAATCCAAATTTCATAACGGAAAATGAGACGGAGAAAGCATCCGAATGTCAAATGGAAGTATGATTTCTGCTTACCATGAAGAAAAGTTGACAGACTTCCTTTAGGCATGTAGTCAAAAATAAGAAGTTTCTCTCCTTTTGCCCCCAAGTAATAAGCCCTAAGAGCCAGAAGATTAGGATGCCTTATCTTTCCAAGAACATTGACTTCTTTCTCAAATTCCTTCTGACCTTTCGTGAGCTTTTCTCTCAATCTTTTCACTGCAATTTGGCTTCCATCTTCTACTGTGGCCTTATACACCGTACCATAAGTGCTCTTTCCCAATATATCTGCAGTAGCACATAGAAGATCATCTGCACTGAAGATCATACCCCCACCAAAATGGACAAGTTTTCCTCCTGTATCTCCTGCTGCCTCAACTTCTCCGGCAGTTGGAGAAACATCCTTTACATCTTTTGCTGTTTTGGCTGCAGCTCTTTTCTTGATCAAGCAGCAGAGGAGAATGCAACAGACTAGAAACAAAATTATTATAAGAGACCCTATTACTATGAGAAGAATGTCTTTGATACTTCGTTTGCTACCTCGTGTAACTGCAGAAGGCGTAACAGGACATGGATTTGAAGTATTATAGCCACATAGCTGAATATTACCCACAAAGGCACTTGAATTGAATTTCTTGGCAAGATAAGTAGGAACAGGACCAGACAGAGAGTTATATGAAACATTGAAGGAACTAAGATTTGGTAAATCACCAACAGACACCGGGATTTCTCCGCTTAGATTGTTACGAGATAAATCTATCTGGACAAGAGCAGAAATGTCCCCAATGGTAGCTGGAATATCACCTCTAAACTGGTTATTCCTCAGGTTGAGAAACGACAACTTTTGCAACTTCTTTATATCTAATGGGATTTCACTATCAAGATTATTACTTTCCAAGTTGAGAAGCATGAGGGAGGATAAATTGGATAGGCTTTTTGGCAAACTTCCATTAATGTCATTGTAAGAAAAATCAAGTGTTCTAACCATAGTGAGCCTTCCAATATCATTTGGGATGACACCAACAATATGGTTATGACTAAGTGAAATCTCAAGAAGTTCATTCAACTTTCCCAAAGAAACAGGAATCCCTCCAGAGAAGGAGTTGTGGTCAAGTATCAAAGACTGTAATTTAACTCTTTCTCCATTTCCACCCCAAGAATCTGGAATAGAGCCTGAGAGATTGTTATATTGTAGGTCAAGAAAGACTAAAGAAGGGGATTGAGTGAAACTTTGGGGGATTCTACCAGACAATGAATTGTAACTAAGATTAAGCCTATAAAGCTTAGTTGAATTAACAAGACTATCAGGGATTGTACCAGATAAAGAATTGTTACTTAGCTCAAGTGTTTGAAGAAGTGGACATAAGCCAAGTGAAGCAGGAATAGAACCAGAAAACCTGTTATTGTAAAGTTGAACACCTCTTAGATTGGGCAAAAAACCCAAAGAAGCAGGAATTGAACCACCAACTTCATTACCATGGAGGCTGAGTTTTCTGAGACCTTGAAGCTGACCAATTTTTTCAGTTATTCTACCACCTAGTCCTTTTAATGGAAGCTGGATAACAATGACTTGTCCTTGAGCACATTTAATCCCAACCCAAGTACCAGAACAAGCTCCATAGCCACTGTCATTCCAGCTCCTCAAGAACCCTTTGGGGTCAACCAATTCTTGCTTAAGCGCTTCAAGTGCTTGATAATTTGCCTGAGTGATAATTATACCATCCCAGTCTTGGCCTAAAGCTAACTGAGTTCCAGAAACTATCAGTTGCAAGAACAAGAAAATTTGGACAAATGGTATCCATTTTTCCTTCTTTTTTTCAGAAATAATGAGTCTCCAAACTCCTTGTTGGGTTAAAAACATGAAAACCCCAAATGGGTGCTGGTAAAAACAGCTAAATTCTTGATCTTCCATTACCACTGACATTATTTCTCTAAGAACACACACTCTGAGAAGAGAGGGCAAAAATAAAAAAGTATACTTTTTTTTTTTTCCCTTCACTGTTCACATCTCTGTTTTTTCTCTCATTTGATAAGTGTAACATTGGATAGGGACAGTATTTTTTACACACACCACAAGAAGGGTAATTGGTAGTATTTTGTAAGTAGCAATAAGTGCGGTTCTTGAAAAGGAAGCACGTGAAGAGGAGCACATAGTGCTAAAATGGAGGAATCTACTGCTGCTGCTACTACTACTACTAAGTTTTCTTCCTCTTCTGGGGAACTGTGTCTGTCAGGTATCACTAGATTTTTGAATGCTTGCTAAATGTGTTGCTCAAACGGCTGTCTAAACTTATTATTTTTTGGTATCTCGGCAACTAAATTCAAATTCGCAGAGGGTAGGGTTATCAGTATAATTTGACTATTATAGTTTCTATCAATTCTTTAATTTTTATTTATTTATTCGTTTTTAAATTTTAGAATAATTAATGTTACGGATAAAATTTTAAAAAATTATTTATGGTTTGGAGACTGTTTTTACTATGAGTTTTAATCAAGATTATGATAATATCTTCCATCATTAATGAGAGAGATAATAGGTTTGGGATTTTCTCAGGCCTTGAGCGTGAAGAAAAAATTATAATAGGAACTATTTATGTTTTTAATATGTTTTATGTAGCACGTATTAAACACAAATTGAGAAGTCAAAAATATATTTTTTCATTCATTTCTATTAAAAAAAAGTATCATAATATTGATACTGAACAGAAAGAAAAGCAATAACAACTTATATAATTAAAATTGCACCGTGACAATCTACTATTTTGAAAGCGATTTTAATTCAACTATGATGCAAATCATTTATACTGATCTCTTCTCAAGGATTCACGATACTTTTCAAACACGTGAGCTCATGATTAGAAATACAAATAACTTTATATATAAGTACTTGATGTAAACCTAAAATGTGTTATTCTTGCATCTTTCCTCATCTTCTAGCGTATGTCCTATACGAGTGGGCAACATTCTCAAATATTTTTGGCTAAACATTAAGTTGTATATTACTAGTAGTACTACTTCTGTATGGTCATTATTTGGTTATTTACCGTTGTGCCCATAAAAGTGAAGACCCTTAAATATATGGCTAATTAATTAATTTTGATCTTTCAAGTTTGAAAAAGAATTATTGTTTTTGTTCCTCGCAATATATTTTTTTCGTTCATTTTTACTTGTTTACTTTGAATTTGCAGGTCTTTTAATAAATAATAATTAATATGAGTCTTTTGTCACAATACTCACATTAATTGACTTATAGTCTTAGGCTTTGAGAATGATTTGAGGATAAAAGGGAAAAAGAATAATTGTCTATTCCTAGTATACTAAAAGTAACAAGTAAAATAAAAATCTATCTTTGAAATACCAGATAAGTAAAAGTACACGAAGAGAGTATTGGATAAATTTTGGACATTAGATTTAACTTTACAACAAGAGGTGAAATTTAACAAATGAGATTTTCAAAAGATGAAATGTACACAATCTTACTCCTACCTTATAAGAATAAAAAGATTATTTTCGATAGATTAACAGTTCAAATAAATTGAATCTAATTTTAACTATGAAAAAGAAAATCAAAATTCACATTCTAAGGATGTCAATTTTGCAACTTTTGCTCTTTTTGATGTCAGATATAATTTTTTGAGGTGCAATTTCTCATATTCTTGGTCACTTCTGATGTCAAGTCCAGCTTGTTTATTGCAAGGAATTTGACATAAATTTTTTCAATTGTTTCTGATTAAATTATCTTTTAAATATTTTCTAATAAATCAAATAATCCAGAATTTATTAAATATTATATGATATTTTTGACAAATTTAAATTATCAAAACGGTAAAATATGAGGGGGACCAATTTATTTATTCTATCATGATTATGATGTATGACCTAATTTTGCCTCGAGTCCAGGCAAGTCCCATTTGGTCATCCGAGGTTACCTTGGATTGATGTTTCCAATATTCTAGCTGCTATTTTATTATATTATCTTTTAAAATATATATTAAAAAATAATTTAAAAAATTAAAAAATAAATAATAAATTATTTTTTAAGCTTTTAAACTAGATAAGTAAACAGGGATATCTATTTGAGAAGAAAAAGTAAACAAAGAGAATTGATAATTTAAGAATGTATTTGATAAAAAAAAATATTTTTTAAAAAAATAAATGAATTTTTTATTTAATTTTTTGTGTCGATATGTAAGTATAAAGATTATCTTAAGAATATTTGTATATAATTTTGATAAATACGAATCAAGATAGGTGAGAGTCGATAGTTGAAATGGTAGGAATGAGTTAAGAAGATAGAATATGTTCGAAATGTAAGTTAAATACAATCCATATAGAATGTTATTTATAATTTTTTTATTTATAATTTTTTTTTAAATCTATTAAAAAGTTATTTGTTTTAATTTAATGAAACTTATTTTTTTAAAAATATTTTTAAAAATTTTAAATCAATGAAAAAATTTGAAAGTGTGATCTTCTGTACCAAACACACCTCAAGAGTTGGTAGTTTTAATAATAATAATTTAAAGGAGCAGAAATAAACGTCTTTCAAAATAATATTATTTTAAATTGTACAAATGAATAGCTTACTTACGTGTAAAGCACTTTTGCACTTTCACTTATTGCCTTTTGTCAGATTTTTTTAAAATAAAAAATTTGAATTTTCAGAACTTTCTTTTTCCTTTTAATCGATCTTAACTTAAATTTTTGGTTTTTGATGAGTATATAGGAAAAAGGTATTAGTGTTTCTAAATGAATTTTTAGCTGACCCATTCTATTTTTATAAAATTTTATTATTTTTTTAAACTTTTATTTTTGTACTTTTTTATACTTTATTAATGCGAAGTTTCAAAATTTAATTAAATTAGCTATGATAATATACACACGTCGACACATTTAACAGAAAGAAATTTAAAAAGAGATCGATCGAGATAATCGTCTTCTTCATCTTTGGTGGTCTTACCGGAAAATATTCCGATCAATGAAGAGTGGCAGCGCGGTGCCGGAGAAGAAGGTACAAATGAAGAAGAAGAAAAAGAAAAATAAAATGTTTAAAAGTGAGAAGAGAAATAAATATTTTACTAAAAAAGAAAAAAATAATTTAAAATTTTTAATAAATAAAAATTATAAAATTTAAATTTTAAATTCGCCACTACTTTTAATTCATGTATCCCCCAAATTTGACATTTAATTTTCACTACCTTTTATATAATCATTTATGAATCCACCTTCACCGAAAAAAGATTGGAAACATAACACATGTAGGAGAAATCCATTGAAATTGAAATGCTTTTGACATGGGTATGATGGACATATTGAGCAAATTAAATTTGCTGACACATAAATTTTATAGCTAAATAATAAAATTTCGATAACCCAACAAAAAAGAAGAAAAAAGAAGCTTTGGACAATGCCTCTCTTTGGATTTAAGGTCCCCCAATTGTGAGATCTTTAGTGAGAGCATGCCTCTGAATACAAGTCTTTTTGAAAAGTTAGTGGTACTACTACTAAACAAGGGCCATTAACCAAGGGAGAGGTGAAAAGGGAGGTCAATTGGTATCAAGTTTTTGTGCCGATTGCTACTATTTTGGGATGATTTTTAATTTTTGTCCTTTAAATTGGTAGTTTTTAATTTTTGTTTTTTAATATTTTAAGTAATAAAAAGGGAATAAAAATACTCTAATATTTTTTAAAAAAAATTCGCAAGACATAAGTTAGCCTTAGAAAACATAAGTTCAGTACGTAAAAGTGCAATTCTATGAACTTTTGTCTATAGGCACGAGTTCCTTAATGAACTTATGTCTGATAAGCATATTTTCATGTTATTGAACTTGGGCCGATGAGGCAGAATTTCATGTCATTTAGACACAATTTTAATTGCATGAACTTCTCCCCTTTAGGCACAAGTTCATGTTACATGTTATTGAACTTTTGCCTATGGGCAGAAGTAGGTACTAATTCAATAATATAAATTTATGCTTATCAGGCATAGTTATATTACTTCACTTATGCCTACAGACGTAAGACCTAATCTATGCAAATTTATGCTTTTGAGGTATAATTTTGGGCAAATAATTATGTCTTGCGAATTTTATTTATGTCTTGAGATTATTTTATTTTTTTAATGTTAAGTGCATTTTGACCACTTTTTTATCACTTAAAGTGCCGAAGGGCACAAATTAAAGATTAAAAATTTAAAGAGAAAAAATTAAAAACCGATTTAAAATAAGAATATTTTTGCGAATAATCCAAATTGATATTGTAATATTTTACAAATTTATTTTAGTTTTATGTCATTTTCATATAAATTTCTTATTTTTGTATAAAAGTATCTAAAATTAACACATAAGAAATCTCTACGGTATTTTTTTTCTTCTGACAGTAAATACATTAAAATCCCCCTAATATTGGATGTTTTTGCAATTATTCCACTGAATTATAACTTCCTTTATATTGCACAAACCTCATTGATTGCTCAGGTAGTACAATAGTTGAGATAACTTATTGAGAGCGCATGACAAATAAAATATCTTTAAAATCAGTCCATCTTATAACAATAAATATATGATAGTTCAGATCTATAATCCTTCAAAATTCAGGTACAAAACAATATATCAAAATAATAATAATGTATACGGCTTTTAATATATTCGTTTTTTTTTCTATTCAAATTATAAACAATAATGTTCGCCCAAATAATTTTACATGTTTTGATGGAGACGTGAGATGCGGTCCATAGACAAACAAGTTTCCGTCGTCTTCAATCAGTCTTGTATATACTAAATTATACGAGGACCACTCTAGCTACCCATTCATGGACCACATAGACTTAGGGTTCGTTTGATAGTTAATTCGAGTTATGCATGTATGAATTAGTTATAAAAATATTTATATGTTATTTTATATAAATATTAGTTAAAATTTAATTTTTGATTTTTAATTAGAGACGTATAAAAAAAATCGATAAACTGTATCAAATAGTTAAATCGAGTAAAAATCTGACTAGTGGTTTGGTGTTAGAAAAAAAAATCTGATCATAATTGGTTTGGTTTGATTTTAACTAAAAAAAAAAAAGTGAAACCGAACCAAACCAATATCTCATTATATGTATAAATTTTTTATAAATATTTTATGTAATTTATAAATATTTCTTAAACTTTTTCATAGTTTTTATTTTTTTAACATATATTATTTCAAGTTTTGACTTAAAATTTTGAATGATCTAATAAATTTTATTACTCATGGATACACATCATTAACATTAAATAATACCAAAAAAAAAAAACCAAATCAATATTAATGCTAACAAAATAAGATTTCAACACCAGGAATAACAATAATATTAAATATCTATTCTTTAATTTCACATGTTAATTTACACAGTAAAACACATAACTTAATTTTTTCTTAATGTTTAGTTATGTAATTAATGCATATTACTCATACTTTATTTGTCATGACTTAGTATTTTTAGAGTATGATTATTTTCATTATGACTTATTAATTTAGCAATATTTATTTTATGCGATTTTATTATCTTTTTTCTTGAATATTTAAGGACAATGTCATCACTCATATCATATTTTATGTTATTTTTTTAATTATAAAACATCTTAAATAGTTATATGTTACTAGGATTAAAAAAAATATTTCAAATATAAGTTATATGAAGATTTTATCATGAATCTTTTTTTGAAAATCCTAAAATTACAAAACTCAATACAATTAATTTAATTTATTATTTAAAAATTTAAATTAACCCAAATTATACACGCTCTTATATTTAACTTATAAACATAAGTTATAAGTCCATCCAAATATAACCTATTAACTCTTTGTACTGCAGTCTACACAAATTAGATTGGAGGTGAGATGGGCTTGGTGTTCACTACCAAAGATTGGGCCCTTTCCTAGATCCACTAAAAGCGGACTTCGTCACTTTCCCTTATAATACTTGTTTCTCCACTAGAACAAATTAGGGAAAATTTGATAGATTTGAGAAAAATAGTGATAGTTTGTTTAATTACGAAATATAATTAAGATTTTAGTTCCAAAATATAATGAATATATTGTATTTGAGCGTATTTAGAATTTAATTTCAGGATGCGAATTTGATTTTTTGGTTCAATACTTTTAAACTTTAGTTCTGTACTTCAATTTTGATTTTTGAAAAGTGTCTATCGAATACCGTATCAAACTAATTCTAAGTTTTCGAGGGAACAATGTTCTCAGTAGCAACAAGTATGGGTAATTGGGTTGGGTATCTGTCTAGTGTCTATATGTGTATTTTGGGCGAAAAATTAGAAATTGAAAATGGATATTGGGCCGAATGCCTATTTAACAAATAATTTATATTAAATCTAATACCGAGTATCGAATCAAAATACCAAAGTATTAAAAAAATTATACCAAATCCGAATTGAAGAATAGAAATCGAAGAACCAAACTAATTTGATTCGGTCCGAATTTTTCGGTATTTATGCCCACCTCTATTCTATTTAATTGAAATTGCGTGGATACGAGATCAACCAACTTACACACATGCATAGACAAATCTAGAATTTTTAGATCCTGGGTGTACGGTGCACCACTTAAAAGATAGAAAAAAAATTATTAAGTGAGAATTGATCCTTAATTCTCTAGATGAATAACTCAATGTTCTACCAATTGCACCACTTAACATTCTTGTATCATAAACTCTGACAAATAATATTGTATTAGTTACCAATTGACAAATATATATATATATATATATAAAATATCTAATTTTAGAGAGAGACCACAGGTTCACTGTCTATCTTGCATGTAAATTCTCTCCTGCATACACGTCAATACACTTCAAGTCATCACCCTAATTTGGATAGTGAATTCTAAATACAAGATAATTAAAGAAAAAATTACTTAATAGAGCAAACTTAAGGACCATATATACAGGATATAGCTACAGTTTGAACATATTACCATTTATAGCTACAGTTTCAGTTTCATAGAAAGATTTCACAATTATCGCCTTCCCCATCTCACGCCTAAATGCAAGCTTGTACGTGCCAATTCTATCTCTTACCACATCATACAAAACTCTCTCCCCCTTTTCAAATCTCTTACATCCTCAAAATATTAGCAAGTCATGATTTTGCTTTCTCAAATTGTGAATTCTTTTACAATCAGGTTAAAATTTGAAGATTGAGATTATCTTATGAGAAACTTGAAGAAGAAACTTCATCGGCCGCAATGCGAGAAAGCTTTGAAGCTTAAGTTCAAATTGCAGAATTTTGAAATTATTACTAAATTTTAGTGGGTGTTATTTTAAAAGATTGGGTATATCACAAGGAATTCATATCTCGAGCTTGAGGGATGTTGGTGTGGATTTTTGATGGATTTAGTGATTTTTCAAAGAAAAATTTAAAATTAAAGATGAATAATTGAAGTTGTCCCGTGCGACTGTATGAACAAGCAATTTGTCTTCATGAATCCAAAAACATACTTGTATTTATATATTTAGAAATCATGATCAATGACAGTGATGTTCTGAGATATCGCAACCACAACAA
Organism: Datura wrightii; assembly: GCA_035772735.1. Lineage (NCBI taxonomy): Eukaryota > Viridiplantae > Streptophyta > Magnoliopsida > Solanales > Solanaceae > Datura > Datura wrightii. The sequence continues at coordinate 73,412,487 of JASDFA010000023.1, read as the reverse complement.
GTGAAGAAGATGAAATAAAACAACTTGTTTTCTCTATGTTTCTATACCCTTTCGATTTTTTATTTTTTACCCATCGTATCTAATGCTCTCTATCCGTATTTGGTAGTGAGTGTATCTAAATGAAATTCCTTCAACTGAATGTTTGTATCTGAAAATATTTTTGATTGTATCTAAAAATTTAGTGAACTTTTATGTTTTAGTTAGATTGTAGATGTGTGAATATAAGTAAAATTAGAACGAATAAATATAAATAATACAAGCCGGTAACAATTGATACAAAGTGATTATTTTCAGAAAGTTATATCTCTGATACAAAACAATTAATTATATTAGCAAGCTGATACAACTTATAAATCAATTGATACAATAATTAAATCAAAACAATAACTACAACTGATAAAAACCAACTATAACTACTAGTAATAATTATGTTTCAAACCATAACAATTTGTGAAAATTTAAAATGTAATACAGATGTTCTTATTAATGAAAATGCGGAAGATATACTTCTAGCAAACAAAAAGGAATAAAACTAATAACACGTCAGCGGTGTATATTACACAATTTCAACATAAATAAATATAAAAAATCGTATCAAAATAAAAATTCAAATAACTAACTAATTAAACTATTAAAATACCCTCCATCTTTTCTTATTCAACTGTGCCCAAAAAGGAAAAAGAGAAAGGGGAGAAGTCAAAGGTTCGACGGAATATGTTTTTTTTTGACAGACCACCTACTTAGGGACATCATATTAGCAAATAAAGACTTGTCGTTTTAGGTTTCTGTAACTAAATCTTATAGTTAGAATTAAGAACCAATCAAATGTTTAACGGACTAATTGTTAATTAATTAGACATAACAAACTGAAGAAGACCTTTTACCATCTTTAACTTCATCCACTAGACTACGTGCAATATTTAATTTTTACTCTTTAATTACCAAACTGTTACTATTATTGAGAATTTAATTTCATTTTATATGAACTCGTTTTATTAGAGAGCAATGTACACTAATGTAGAACTTTCCAATAAAATTCAATCAAACACCAATTTGCATATCCAATATCGTAGTGAAAAACCGAAAAAGAAAAAGTTTAATCAAAAACTAAAATATCCATCCAAGCATATTATACTTGATTCCCGCCGTCTCAATTTATGTGACACTCTTTTTAAATTTTTTTTTTATTCCAACCAAAAAGAAATACCTTTTTTATATTTGAAAAAACAAATCCAACTTTAAATTTTAAATTTTACCATTCATCGAATGATTTATAACAACATTACAAACCATATATTATAAAAAGTATTTCTATCTTTTTTAGAACTCTCAAAACAAAAGAACAAAATGTGCAGTCTTGATTTAATAAACCTAACCTTCAATTTTTTTTTAATTTTTTTTTTCCTAATTTCTGGTAAAGATCTTGTTGTGCTACACCAACCTATGACTTCTACAACCCAATTTATTTTTACGTTTTAACTAACTCTTTGTCATTACTTTTCAGAGTTTAAAAAAGTAAACAATGCAAATTGAGGTTTACAGCTATTGGTTCTAGGAGAGTCATTAGCATTATAGCTAATAAGTATCAAAATCAGAACTTTCCTTCAATTTTTATCAAAATTTTTATCCAACAAAAGTTTGTTAAGCAAAAATACTTATAATGTTCCCTAAAAATAGAAAGAGACTTGTAATGTAAGCATTATTCATGAGAATTTGTAGGCTAAGTGGGTGAACCAACTCTTTCTATAGTGTTCAACTAAGTTTTATGATCTTCCAATTCTCTACAACTTCTTCCCCTATAAAAGCAGACCCCTCAATTCTGCAATCTTTCACAAACAAACACTGACTTGCATCTCTGCTGATACTTGAGAGAGGGCTAGAAGAAATGGAGGCTTTCAACAGCACTGTCAGCCCTTTGAGTTCTTTCTTCTTTATATGCATTTTGCTTCTCTTTGCAAATGCAGCATCTGAGAAAACTCACTACCATGATTTTGTTGTAAGCTATCCAAGATTTATTTCTCTTCTTTCTTTTGCTAACATTTTGTAGATTTAAGAAACTCTGCGATACTGACCTCTGTTTTACTGGAACAGATTCAAGCTACACCAGTGAAGAGGCTGTGCAAAACTCACAACACCATAACGGTGAATGGACAATTCCCTGGACCAACATTGGAAGTAAACAATGGGGACACTCTGGTGGTAAAAGTTATGAATAGAGCTCGATATAATGTAACCATTCACTGGTAAACTCATGCATGCAAGACTCAGATGAACTGATATATGTTATTCAATATATTAGACGCGATTATATGTAATGACATTTCTTCTACTTGTTGTGTTTAAAAAGGCATGGGGTTAGGCAAATCAGAACAGGATGGGCAGATGGACCAGAATTTGTCACTCAATGCCCAATTAGACCAGGAAAGAGTTACACTTACCGGTTTACCATTCAAGGACAGGAAGGAACTCTTTGGTGGCACGCCCACAGCTCATGGCTCAGGGCCACTGTTTATGGAGCTTTGATTATCCATCCAAAAGAAGGAGGAAACTATCCATTTCCTAAGCCTAAAAGAGAAACACCAATTCTGCTTGGTACTACTTCTACCTTACCAGAAGCTTTGATCACTTCTGAAAAAGAATACTACTTATGCATTTGCTCATATACTGTTTTCCCTTTAGAAATTTTATTGAATGAAAGTTTGGAAATGCTGATCAGGTGAATGGTGGGATACAAACCCTATTGACGTTGTAAGAAGAGCAACGAGCACAGGAGCAGCTCCTAATGTATCTAATGCATACACCATCAATGGTCAACCAGGGGACCTCTATAAGTGTTCGAGTCAAGGTTAGTTCTAATCTCACAGAATATTTGAGGTATATAGGTTGTATCTCGCCTCTTTTGTTCATACAGTCAATAATGAAATCGTTCAATACCATTAGAAGATCAAATAATGGAAGCAAGTTTATACATTGTAAAAAGACTAATTTCCACCTGACGACGTTATGCTAGGGTTCACTAAACTATGATTTGATATCTTACCTGTTTAGGACATGTTCTCACAAAAATCATATTTATGCAGATACCACCATAGTCCATGTGGACTCTGGTGAAACCAACCTCCTTCGAGTTATCAACGCTGGACTAAACCAGCAGCTTTTCTTTACTGTGGCCAACCACAAGCTTACTGTTGTAGGAGCAGATGCCTCCTATGTTAAACCCTTTACAACATCAGTCCTTATGCTGGGACCAGGACAGACAACTGATGTCCTGATCAAAGCTGATCAGCCACCAACCAGATACTACATGGCAGCACGTGCCTACGCAAGTGCTCAAGGCGCCCCCTTTGATAATACCACAACCACAGCCATCCTCGAGTACAAGACAGCTTCTTGTTCTTCCAATTGTGCCAAGACTAATCCAGTTTTCCCGTCTTTACCAGCATATAATGACACAGCCGCTGCTACAGCCTTCACAACAAAATTCAGGAGCCCAAGAAAGGTCGAGGTGCCCACTGAAATTGATGAAAATCTATTCTTCACAGTGGGGCTGGGACTCAATAGCTGCCCAAGAGGTGCAAGCTCCAGAAACTGTCAAGGTCCAAATGGAACTCGATTCGCTGCCAGTATGAACAATGTCTCTTTTGTGCTACCATCCAATTTTTCCCTGCTACAAGCACATCACCAAGGAATACCTGGTGTTTTCTCAACTGATTTCCCAGCTGTACCACCTGTAAAATTTGATTACACTGGTAATGTCAGCCGGTCGTTATGGCAACCTATTCGAGGAACTAAGTTGTACAAGCTGAAATATGGAGCAAGAGTGCAAGTTGTGTTACAGGGGACGAGTATCTTCACAGCTGAGAACCACCCAATTCATCTCCATGGATATGATTTTTACATAATTGCAGAGGGTTTCGGTAACTTCAATTCAAAAAGAGATACAGCTAAATTCAACCTTGTTGATCCACCTCTCAGAAATACAGCAAGTGTACCCGTTAATGGATGGACAGTCATCAGATTTGTAGCTGACAATCCAGGTAAGATAAATAATACTTATGCTACTAATATTTTCAACACTTTCCTACAGAATTTCACATTTCAAACTAAACAAAATTGAGTTAAACAGGAGTGTGGCTAATGCACTGTCACTTGGATGTTCACATCACCTGGGGTTTGGCGATGGCGTTCCTCGTGGAAAATGGAGTCAGTGAACTGGAATCGTTGGAGGCTCCTCCACTAGATTTTCCAGTCTGTTGATGATGCAAGAAGCAACAATAATACAGAAATTCAGAATCCTAGCTAGAGATAATATGAACTTCAATAGTTTTAGGCATTCAATACATAAATTTCTTTTGATAGATCTGTCATAGAATTAAGGCAGCATATTCCAAAATTAAAGCAGTTGTATTGCTATGAGTGCAATTAACAGAAATGAATTCATTTGAGTTTTGAACTAAATTTGAATATCACATAGCAATAAAGGTAATCATCTGCAGTAATACATTCAAGAAAGTTAAGCAAAAATGGTTCAATTGTTACCTTTGAGTTTCATGATTAGTGTTAAAAAAAGCATGCTATTGCAATGTTTCGTTTTTTCATCAACCAAAAAGGGGAGTGGTCAAAGGAAAGGTGAATGCTATTGGATCCTCCAATGCCTCTCCTTATAAATTATATCGGGTTTCAATTAAATAGGTGATACTGAACTACTGATTTATTAATCCACGCGAATGTTGAACGCAAATTACATGACTAATTCAAAACTTATTTGTTCAAAATTGTTGCGCTTGAATTTTTCAGAATTCGCCATTTTTGAAGGATGAACAAACTGAGTTAAACATAGGTTTGAAATCCATTGGAGTTTGTTTGTATCATTTTGAACTAAAACCATGGAAAACTCGCAATTTGATAGTTCATATAGAAAGCACATTTCATATAGAATATAGAAAGCACATTTCATATAGAAAACACATTTCATATAGGAAATAAAGACATAAAGAAAACACATTTCATATATATTATATATATAAAATTACATTTCCAATAATTCTAAATTCACAATCAATACAACAAATATAACTATGTAACACACAAATACAATTTGATAATCAATAAAAAAAGCAGCCCAATACACGAAGTATCCCACGTTCATATAGGATCTGAAAAAGAGTTGCACACACCTGAAGAAGCTATGATGTAGACTGTCTACCCTGACGGCGAGGTTATTTTAATAATGAATACAGCTAGTGTAGCTATGCTAGATTGAGATGAAGCACTTCTCTAAATTCCAACCTTCTAGTCTCAGCATAAGAAGTTAGATGTTTATTTGGCCAATAAGTTAACCAAACTCTGCCTTTCAATTCCCATTCCATTGTTTTCCCCATGGCCCTTTTGTCCACTTTCCAACACACACTTTCCCCATACTCATCTCCAGCAAAAATTACCCCTCCTTGCTTAGTAAATGGCCTATAAACACTTGAATATCTGTTCTTGAACCAAGCCTTTGGCTGAATTAGTGAAAAAACAGAAGGCTTCGACGAAAACACCTCTCTCCCATTCCCGCTATCGTGAAGAAACCAATTCAAATTTGCACCGTCTCCGTTAACAGATTGCTCAAACTTCCACGGCTTCATGCTCGTAACAACTGTCTCTCCCGCGGAGACTTTTAACCCCATGTAGGAGTTTGGTGGATCGAATCCTGCTTCAATGGTCTTTTCCATCCCAATTTCTCTTAAGGGATTGTCAGAGGATTTGTTCACTGATATGCTCAACACATTGGATTGAAGTGTTGGAGTTAGTTGCAATGAGATTCTTGAAGGGAAATGCTTCTCTGATATACCTGCTCCTCTCTCTTCCATTAGTGATTCATTCACTAGCCTAACAACATCACACCTACATCAAGATAACATTTTCAAATCAAAGTTAGAATTAATTCACTCTTAGGTTCTTTTTGTTGTCAAATTAGAGCGCGGTTATATATTTGAATAGAAGCGGGCCGAAACTGATTATAATAAACAGTTATGTGTTAATAAAAGAATGTTGATAAGCATGCACTTTGTTTTGTTAAAATAACTGAAACGCCCTTAACGAGGGAGGGACATAATTGTGCCAGTTTACTAATGTCGAGGACATTTTTGTCCTATTTTTAATAGTTCAGTGACATTATTGGACTAAAAAGCAAAAATTGGCCATTTTAATCCTATTTTAAATAGCTCACAGTATTTTTGATCTTTACTATATAAAATATAAGTGTAAAAGTATTTTTACATGAAAAAGGACAAACGACAAAATTCAACGGAGAGGGAGATAGGGGTTGTGTTGGAAAAGGTACTTGGAATAAAATAATAGAAATTTGGTCGAATTGAAGCTGAAAAATTATAAGTTAGTAGTTTTGCTAATACGTGTTTATAAGCATTTTTTGTATTTACCAAACGTGCTGCTAAATCAAAAAGTGTCTGATGAGCTAGTTTAACTGACTTATAAGAAAAGAAACGTACCTAATGTTGTCGGTGTTCACCATTACTTCAATCCATTTTTCTCGAACTATAACTTTATGATTCAATTGAATCACTCCTTCAAGCTGGTGAAAGTTTAGTGAAAACCTCAAATGTTCATCAGACAAACTAGTAGAAGTAGATGTTTCAACATCCATAGCAATAACAGGGCAATACAACTGGACTTTCCAGAGCCCCTGTGTCGAAAACGAGTAAGAAAACAATGGACATGGCGTTTTCATGGGATGATTCGATGAAGAATGAATTTCCATGATCCAATTAGTTATCGCTAGATTCACTGATCGCATCCACATCTCTTCAGTACTCGATCCCAAAATCCTCACGAGCAATTTCGATGCTTGCCTTGATTGTACACTTGAAAATTGATTCTTCAGGGCGATAATACATATCGACCTGAGATCAACAGGGGCTTCATAGATACAGATTATGAAAGCCAGTGTAAGAAATGAGAAATTGAAAATTTCTTTAAAACCGGAGTTATTAAAATCCATTCGTGGGATCTTGAGGTAGAATGAAGAATTTTTGTTTGGACCATAATTCAGGACGTCCTGAACGAAATTGATCAACAGGCTGAATACTGACTCGTCGTCTAATAATTTTATTGAGTTGCTCTTGATGTTTAGTTGTTTCGAGGTCCATAGAGAAATAGGAAGATTATAATCCGCGACGATGCAAAAATGGTGATTTTTGGCTACGGAAAGTTTGAGGGAAGGTTGAGATGAACATGAAGGAGAAATGCAAATTGAAATAGAATCTGTTTTCCATTTAGAAATTGGTGGTAAATTTTGAATCCAGGAAAATATATCAGGAAAATTGCACGTATAATAAGCCATTGTTGTTTATGAATTTTGTATATGATGAAATTTTATGTGGATTTATAGACTTTAGGATTATGTAAAGAAAGATTCTCAGGGCTAAAAAAGTCAATGAGATTAGATATATATAACATGGAAAAGTTTACAATTTTTTACTTTGTTTCATGAATGGAATAAAGTTACTAGTTGAACAATTTGTACAAGAAAACACTCTACGTCTCTCCATTTTTACTTGTTCAGTATTGATTCGATACAATCTTTAATGAGTAATAAATAGAATGACAATATTACTATATCACCCCTTGGATATAATAAATTTAATGTTTTAAAAAATATATTGAGAAATGACTATACTTAATAATAAGGTTAAATTAGAAACTAATTAATAAATTATCTTTTGATTTTCAAACTTAACTAGGCTGTGGAAATTAATGGTTAAACCAATAATTCGAATCGATAATTAGGTTATTAGATTAATGATTCGGGTTATTGGTTTAACAGTTTGATTATCGATTTACAGTCCCAAGCTATACGGTTATTGATTCGGTTATCGGTTTGACCATTTTTTTAACAAATGACCGATAAATCAATAAAAATTTATTAAATTACAGTTTTAAACTTCCACATATAAAGTAATCTAGCAAGAAGATGAATCGGGTGTCGATGAAAAGTGATGGGAACGTTATTCAAATCTAAATTAAAGTTGATTGTTTTAGCTAAACTAGTTCTATACGCTCTTTTTTTTTCTAGCTAAACATACTTATGACTTGTGAGATTTTTCGTGTGAGATCTTAAAGGTTAATTCGATAACCGAATCAATAACGATCAATAACTGATTAACCAATATCTTAATGGTTCTTTAACAGTCTAGCATATCTACAAACGGATAACTTTCAAAATTAAATTAACCGATACACATCTCTAAACTTGATAAATAAAAATAAAGATCTATTTTTAATATAATAAATAAGTAAAAATAGACGTCGGAAACACTTTGAATGGATATTTATAGATTCTTTTAACTTTGGGACCAGCTAAAGAGAATCTTTGATAGAATAAAGTTAGAAGTTACGGGTCTTTCAAGAAAATCATTTGCACAACCTATGGACTACCTTTTTTTTTTCCTCATTGCTTTTGGCATCATGAGTTATAGTTTATCATGAAATTTGAGAATTTGGAACTTCCACTTAACTTTATCTTTCCTTCAACTACTTTTGTACGTTGAAGATGATTCTTAAATTCTTCAATAATAATATTAAGATTGAGAAGGATAAAAAATATATTTAAAGTATTTAATATTTTTGAGTTTTTTAATTTGAATTATTATGTGTTTATTTTTTTTATTTAAACTATCATTAAATATTTATTTAAATATATCTCACTCATCAGTTGCTCACTTTTTCTACCTACAATTAGGGGTGTTCACGGTTTGGTGAAAAATCAAATCAAACCGATTAAAAAAAATTGACATTTGATTTGGTTTGGTTTTAAATTTTAAAAACCGATAATATTTGATTTAGTTTTGATTCTACATAAAAAAGATCGAAGAAATAGCCAAACCGAACCGATAAATTTTATATATAAATTTTATAATTATTTGAATATATGATATTAGTTTTTCATAAGTAATTATAAATATTTTATACTCTAATCATTAATAATTTGGTTTTATTATACTCATTTCACATGCATTAGAACACTCTTAAATTTTATTTCTTAAAAATTATGTCCAAACCCAACACTCTAAGTCTAATTGTGTATATGAGGTGTGACGTATTGCCGATTTTTAATTTTCTTTGTTAAGACATATATCTACTCTTCAATCGTTTGCCCCGATTTGATTTTTGAAGGTTTGACCATTCTATTTAAAGTTATTTATTGTTTCTGTGTGAATATTAGACATGTGCAGTGGAAGAACCTCTACAATTATGCAACTTAAACATGCTAAAGCTTTGGAATAGTTTTGAAAAATAATAGAAGATTCAGATACATTCATCTTGTGATAGTAGAGAGAAATTTGTTGATTCCTAATGTTCTATGTTGTTTACTATTATCAATTTATCATTAGCTAGTTATAAACCGAGAAGCTGAACCAAACTGACAAGAGTCAAACAAATGATTTTTATTTTATTTGGTTTGGTTCGGTTTTAGAAATTTAAAAATGGAATAAATTGGTTTGATTTTGGTTTTGATCAAAAAGAGATCCAAACCGAACCATGAACACCCCTACCTGCAATATCACCATCTTTCAGGTAGGAAAAAGAAACAACTGATAGTTTAAATGTGGTTCAATAAACATTTGATGATAGTTTAGATAGAAAACTCACATATCTAATATATATAGTTTAGATATAAAATTAAAAAAACCATAATACTAATTTAAGTATATTTTTCATCCTTCACTCTAATATTAAACGTAAAGAATGGAGCTAGGCTAGCTTATGAAAGATTGATCTTTCATCCCAAAAGAATGTGAGTGGTTCCGTGCCAAACTCCTTCAGTAATTCTCCCTAACTAATGTTTTACTTAACAAGAAAGCTTTCATTGAGGTTACAGAATAAGGTAAGGTGGAGTCGGAATATTAATTTTAAGAGTTCTGAATTTTAGAGCGACGACTTCAAGCAATAATAATTGAATTCTAAATTTGATATTTATATTAATTTAATAAATTTCACAACACAAATATATGATTTGAATTAAAATTATTGAACTTGATCGAATCCGTATTAGAGCCGGAGCTCTCCTGCCCCTTAAGCACATGAACCACTTTCTCAAGGACTTTTCAATGGTGAAGGTGTATGTTGATCTTATTTAAACGCTTAAATTATTAAAGAGGTAGCACATTTACTTAGTTAATTATATCTGCAATTATATGTGTCGTGCATAGAGCTGCATATCGGTCAGTTCGGTTCAATTTTGAAAGTTATTAGTTCTACTTATTTGCTATCGGTTTGTAAATATGCTAAATGTTAAAGAGCCGTTAAGATATCGGTTAATCGGTTATTGATCCTTATCGGTTCAGTTGTCGGGTTAACCGTTAAGATCTCACACAAAAAAATCGATAAGTCGTAAGTATGTTTAGCTAGGAAAAAGAGGATGAAATGAGAAAAAGCATATAGAACTAGCCCGACTAAAATGATCAATTTCAACTTAGATTTGAATAACATCTCATTCACTTGTCATCGACACCCAATTTATCTTCTTACTAGGATATTTTATATTTTGAATGCTTAAATTATATTTGTCAAAATTTTAACTTCCAACACGTGTGTTGGTTGCTGGTTATGTGAGCCGGGGGTGTATTTATCTGGATGTTATATTTGCCTTAAAAGGTGACTACTTATCAGTTACATTTGAAACGTGGTAAACTTTGATTGTTGATTCAAAAGCTGGTTATTCCATCTAATTTTCTCATATAATATTGATACGAATTTTGTAGAATGAGTACTACTCTTTCCACATCGATTTACGTGAAAATGTTTGACTGAGTAGCGAGCACGAAGTTTAACAATAAAAAAAAGACTACTTTGAAATTTGTGGTTCAAAATAAGTTATAGATATTTCTGTAACTAAAAATCATCTCATTAAGGGTAAATTGAAAAATTCAAAGTTAAATTGTTACTAAATATGGAAATGTATCATTCCTTTTGAAACTGACTAAAATGAAAAAAAAAATGTCACATAAATTAAGACATAAAAAGTAATTAATACAACATTTGATTTTTCGAATTAGCTCTTTTTTCGCTTGATGCCTCTAGTATTCTCTTGATTCTTCTTTCCTAATTCTTTTAGTAATTCGAGAATTGTATGTAGCGTATTTCTCGAACGTATGATGATCTTATGATGTATTTTATCATCAAGCACGTTGGGCAACACTTCGCTAGCTAGTTTGAGTTACTTTTGAGGAAGAACAACTCTTGATAACAATAGTTGATGTCTTGATCTCTTTGTGAATATCCTGAATTTATGAGATATTTGAGACCTTGATCTCTTTGTGAATATCCTATTGCGGTATTTGAGATACTTTTATATAGGCGTGACTTGTGAGCTATGATTTAGGGTGAGTAGTCTTCAAGAAACCTTAACGGACCATAAAGTTGATTTAAAGGTAGATTGAACTCTTTTTTATAGTCCTATCCTATTTTAAATCTAGTAAAATTTCGATGTCTATAATTTCTTGTCGAGGTGCAGGCTTGCCATAATTCAAAAACAAAACTTATCCTTCCGAAAACCTTTTTCTTTTTTAATCGTGTCACTAAATTATCAAATTTCTGGAGAGTAAAAAGTTTTTATTGACAAACTCCACGAGTTGGGATGATATCAACAGCCATTAGTGACGGTTAGCGCAATTTAATTAAAATTTTAACAAAATTATATAACACTTAATATTATAAAATCTAAGAGTTTTCAGTTTATAAAACATAATAGAAATTTTTTTTAACAAAAAGTTCGCTCAAAATTTTGTATATGAAATGTGTATATCTCGCTTAAGGTTTAAAAATTTCGTGTATGAAATCGGTATAAATATGTATATTTCGCTCAAGACATAAAAATTTTGCTCAAAAATTCGTGTATGAAAATTGTATGAAATTGATATGAAATGTGTATATAACTGTATAAAATTTATATAAAGTTAAAATACTACTACCACAACAACATATCCACTGTGATCCCACAAGTGGGGTCTGGGGATTGTGTTGTGTATGCAGACCTTATCCCTACTTCTTGTAGGGTTTAGATGATCGTTGGATAATGCCAACATCCTGCCTATACTAATGCCCACGAGAGAGGCTGGGTGAACCGGATCGGAGTTATGATCGAACATAACACTTGCTTGGTGGACTTAGTTAAGAAATAAAGTTGCGCCTTACTATCAGCTTAACTTTTGACACGATGGTAAACGTTTGATCCTAACAAATGGCATCAGAGCCAAGGTCATGAGTTTGATTTTCAAAAGCAACATGTTGTATGAGACAGACATTTAATTGAGAGTGAAATTATTGGGTAACGCCAATATTCTGCCTATGGCAAGACGCACGAGTAGGGCTGAGCGGCCTGTGTCGGAGTCATGATCGAACATGGCTCTTGAATGATTGACTTAGTTGAGAAATAAAGTTGCGTCTTTGCTATTAATTATAACTTTTTGATATGATGATAAGCATATAATTCTAACAATGTTGTTTCCAAAACACTCACGTCAAGAAAAGTGATCTTCAAAAACTATTCATAAACTTCAGATATCTACCAAAAAAAATTTGAATTGGAGAGCCAGATCCCAATACAATAATTAAATTTTACCTTAGTGTTGTTACTGTCGAAGAATTTAACAACAAACGGAGTAGTGCAGACATACCCATGTGTCATGCGTCTAAAAAGTTTTAAACCCATACAGTCAAATGATATATTTTTAATTGTTATAATGAAATATTATTGTAAAAAATATCGATTTTAAAAACTATTTGACCGTCGTCACAAAATATTTTTATAGAGAATGACGGTTGTATTATGATATCATTTGGCAGAACGAGCCCAAACTTTCAGCCTACGCAAGAACATATATAACTTTCATAAAAATTTAATACAATCACAATAATATACAAAATATAAAGTACAAAATTCATACAAACTCAACATACAATCATGATACATTCTATTGTAACTTTGAATTTCAATGAATCAAGACTAAAATTTAATTCAAAACTAGCTCAAATCTTATTCAAAAAAACTCAAATTTTAGATTTGAATCCCCTTCGTCGTTCTGGTTCTTTTGACATATCACCCAATTGAAACAATGTCCGTATGCGACAAATTAATTTTTTAAAATTGGGCTTCAAGCTCCTTTAATGGCTAATAATGGAGTTTTAGAGGCATACACGCGACTGTTTTTGGAGAACGGGGAGGGGGTTTGCGTAGTGAAGGAGAAGAGGAAGGGGGGCTACGTGGTGAAGAATATATATTTTTTTAAGGAAAAATTACATAATTAAACAAATCTTACAGCATATTTACAATATATAACAACACTTGTTAAAAATTACAAAAATTAATAAAATAATTACACAAATAGCTTTTTACCGTAAGTTACCATGTATCAAACTTTTAACATTCTCTCTCCAATCTCATTAGCCGTATTTTACTCTAATCAAATACCATTTCTTCATCTTCCAAAATTTCCTAATATTTCCTCCATGTTTCACTCTCACCATTTTCATTCGATTTTTCTCTACACTATTTCGTGATTACGATTTTACTTCATATTTCATATACTATCAATTTTTTCAATATCTTTAAATTTTAGGGGTTTTATCAAGGTATAATCTTGCTTAAAAATGGTGGATGAATCATCCCCTAGAAGGCTAACCGGAGGTACATCATCTAATGAACAATTTATACAAGATTGTCCATCGTTTGATCTGTGTCTTTTCACTCAAGAACAACCACTTGGTACAAGTGCACTTGTTACTGTGATACATTCTGAGAGGAGGTCCAAGGAAGAAGAAAGGAAGAATAATTGATACACTGCAATTTTTTCAAGCTTTTTTTTTAATCTTTGTGTATCAATGGCGGAATTGATATATGTATCAGTTTCAAATTTTTGATAATCCAGAATTATTATGTACCAATGTATTGCTTTGTGTGTATCAATACATTGTACCAATTTGTTATTAATTAGTTTATCAATTTTTTCAGTGATACATGAATATAAATTACTCATATTACTTTGTGTATCAATTTAGAAATTTTTTGTCAATTATTTATTTTGTTGCCCATGTATCAGTATATTAAATTATTTACAAAGTGGGAGTTTATCCATTCATGTTTTGTTTCGAGATTTTTGAATATATATGACAAATATATCAATTTATTCATAAAACATCTAATATCTAAAGAAATTTGTAGATTATAGAATCTTCGAATGTGTATTTGTTTTTCTTTATATAGTTATCAGTATGTATCAACTTTCCAGTTATACTGTGTTTATGTATATATTTGTATATGTATCAAATTTTTTGATGCTTATTAGTATGTATCAATATTTTTAGTGAAACACATAACTTTCATTTAGATAGATGAGTATTGATACATGTATCAGTACAAATTTGAAATTTTTTTTCCCAAATCTGCAACAATGATATCCAAAGAAAAAAATTCTCCAAAATCGGCGATTTTAAATTTAGAAATTACACAAATGTGGAATTTTGATTTAAAATTTTAGATATGGGGAAAAAAATTCAAGATCATAAAAAAAGTGATTTACTCCCATTAAATACACAACTTTCCTTAAAACAAAACAAACAAGACCAATTAAGGAGTGATTGCAGGGTTTGAAATTTAGATACAGTCATAATGATTACAATAAATTGTATCAGAAAATAGAAAAATATGCTATTTTTTGTAATTTTAATAATCATACTATTTTGTGTAATTATTTTATTATGTAGTGCTATTTATGAAAATTGCTCTTTTTTCAAATGTGTTATATTTTTTAATATACTTGTTATGTTTTATAAATAAATAAATAAAGAAAAAATTATATAACATAACACAATTATGAAATTATTTATATATAATAACTACAGTTTAAAAAAATTACATATTATGACTTTATTTTATTTAATGTGCCCTTTTTTTCTTTTTTTACTTTGTTTTTATTTATTTCTACTGTGTCCATATTCAATGTCTAAAAATCCTCCAATAACTGCCCTACCCCCCTTCATCTTTTCTCTCTCCCTCATTCTTCATCATCAACCCGATTTCTCCTCCTATCAAACCCACAATTTTCGCCATTCTCTCTTTTTTGTCTTTAGAATCCATTCAAATCAGGTAAGTTCCATTCATGATTTTCATTTATTTTTCAATTTAAAATATGTATTTTTTATATTGAAAATAAAATTCTTTAACTATGTAAATCATTGTTTCTTTTGTAATCAAATCTTTATGATATTTTGGAATCTCAAATAGATTTTAGAAAATTCCGTTAATTGGGGTAGGTTATTTTCTGATTTTGAGAATCATATTCGTGTATGTTTATAGTTTATGTATTATATGTATTTGATACATTCAAATACATAATCCTTTATGTCATTTTCAGAATTTTACATATACAGATACATATAAATACAAATATATGTTTTTGGTTTAAATGATTATGTGTCCACCAGTAGACAATAGTTTTTTAGTACTTGTATATGTGTTTTGTTGAATAGTTATGTATTTATCAGTGGAAACTATTTATTTTAATAGAAATATATTTTAGTAATTTTTGATACATTCAAATACATAATTCTTTATGTAATTTTTTAGAATTTTACATATACATATATATATATATATATATAAATACATGTATAAGTATTTTATCTGTATTTTATGATACAAACTATTCATTTATTATTTCTTTATTCTGATTTACCATTATGTAACAGTAAATAAAATATTTTTGTAATTTTTTTCTATTTTTATTTTACAAGTTGTTATAGTAAATAAGAATTCTATCCGTTATTAGAATCATTATATTTAACGAACACAATAATTATCAATTAATAAAAAAAGTAACTGATTATTTATGTGAAACATAATCCCTGAAATTACTCACCTAATTAGATTTTGTATTTATATTTTGATATGTTTTACCAATAATAAATACAACACATGACACATAAAATATTGTCATTTTATATAAATAAGTAAATGTTGCTATTTAAGCCTATTTTCTTTTAAATTATAGTCATTTTTGAAATTTTCTCATAAATAAAACTATTCCTATATAAAATTTTAAGTAGACGTGAGAGGTAAACATCTCAAGAGAATTATGTGGTTAATTAAATAATATGCTTTTTAAGAACTAATTTAGATTTACGCTGCGTAACTTGATTCAATTCAAATTTCAGAAAAATTATATAACATGTTATAATTTGATAATGTGGTTAATTAAATCTTAGCTGACTGTTACTTACTAATTAAAACTAGAATTTAGCTAAGGAACCTTATTATCCTCGTGTGTACAAGACTGATTAATTTTTTCCCACCTAGCAAGTGTGAATCTAATTGAATAAACTCTTTACAATTTATTATGACACTTAAGTTTCTAACAGATTTACTAACACTCCGTTTGGATTGTTGTTATATATTGTTTCATCATGTATCGTTGTGTATTGTATTTTATGAGATTATATTATAATGTTTTAATAAATATAACGTTTCGATAAATTATATACTTTCCGTCATTACATAATTTCACACATCAATAATTTGAACATTAAATCTATGAAAAAAGTAAGGTACGGGGTAGAACTATAATAAAAAAAGATAAGATAAATGATAAAATATGATTATCAAATAATAACTAAAGACAAAATGAGAAAAAAGAATAAGGTAGCAATGTGATCACATCTAATCGGTCGTTACACAAAATGAGACTTTTCGTTATTACCTAATGATGAATTTAAAGATACAATAAAATTGAAGTAACAATTAAAATTAACTTAGTATTTAAGCTAACAACACAACACAATACAATACAACAAGTAACAACCATCCAAACAAGCTGTAAATCTTGAGATAATATCTCAAATGGTCACTCAACTTACGATAGTTCATTTAGAAAGTCACTCAATCAATTTAAATAATTTTTTCATTAAATTTTATTAAATTAAAAAATTTATTTTAAGCTAAATTTTTTTAGAAATAATAAAATACTCATTTTAATTATTTTTGTTGACCCGTCTAACTTAACCCGATCCAATAAAATTATATACATATATTATACACACACATACCAAGACCCTTTTATTTTTGACAGTCTTACGTGATAACTTATTTTCTAAAAAGTTATTTGTATTAATATTAGAATTTTCTAAATATTTTAAAAATAACATATTATATAATAAATTTAGCCAATAATTTAAACGTGAATACTATCCACCTCCCCTTATCTCTCATCAATAAATAATGAATAAATTTTATTTGTTAATATTTTCTACCTCGTTAGCCCACGGATTTCTCGAGATTTGATTGACCGTCTCCGTTTGGCCCCAAATTTTGGTTGTGCGCAGCCTGCGGGGCCTGTTGACGAGTGCCCTATCATTTTGTTTGATCGGCATTACTATTTTTTGCATAAATGAGAATTTACGATTTTCGCGATTTTCGGTGTATGTTAGCCCACGGATTTCTGGAAATTTGATCGACCGTCTCCGTTTGGCCCCAAATTTTTATTGTGCGCAGCTTACAAGGCCTGGTGACGAGCGTCCTATCATTTCGTTTGATCGACATCACTATTTTTCGCATAACTGAAAATTTACGATTTTCGCGATTTTCGGTGTATGTTAGCCCACGAATTTCTCAAGATTTGATTGACCATCTCGGTTTGGCCCCAATTTTTTGCTGTGCGCAGCCTGCGGGGCCTGGTGACGAGCGCCCTATCATTTCGTTTGATCGACATCACTATTATTCGCATAAATGAGAATTTATGATTTTCGCGATTTTCGGTGTATGTTAGCCCACGGATTTCTGGAGATTTGATCGCCCGTCTCCGTTTGGCCCCAAATTTTTGCTGTGGGCAGCCTGCAAGGCCTGGTGACAGGCGCCCTATCACTTTATTTTATCGGCATAACTATTTTTCTCATAAATTAGAATTTATCATTTTCGCAATTTTCGGTGTATGTTAGCCCACAGATTTTTGGAGATTTGATCGACCGTCTCCGTTTGGCCAAAATTTTTGCTGTGCGCAGCCTACAAGGCCCGGTAGCGGGCGCCCTGTCACTTCGATTGATCGGCATAACTATTTTTCTCATAAATGACAATTTACGATTTTTGCGATTTTCGGTGTATGTTAGCCCACGGATTTCTCGAGATTTGATTGACCGTCTCAGTTTGGCAGCAAATTTTGGCTGTGCGCAACCTACGGGGCCTGGTGACGAGCGCCCTATCATTTTGTTTGATGGGCATCACTATTTTTCGTATAAATGAGAATTTACGATTTTCACGATTTTCGGTGTATGTTAGCCCACGTATTTCTGGAGATTTGATCGACCGTCTCCGTTTGACTCCAAATTTTTGCTGTGCGCAGCCTACAAGGCCTGGTGACGAGCGCCCTATCATTTGGTTTGATCGTCATAACTATTTTTCTCATAAATGAGAATTTTAAGATTTTTGCGATTTTTGGTGTATGTTAGCCCACGGATTTCTCGAGATTTGATTGACCGCCTCCGTTCGGCCCCAAATTTTGGCTGTACGCATCCTGCGGGGCCTGGTGACGAGCACCCCATCATTTCATTTTATCGGCATCACTATTTTTCGCATAAATAAGAATTTACGATTTTCGCGATTTTCGGTGTATGTTAGCCCACAGATTTCTGGAGATTTGATCGTTCGTCTCCGTTTGGCCCCAAATTTTTGCTGTGCGCAGCCTGCAAGGCCTGCTGAAAGGGCGCTCTATCACTTTAATTTATCGGCATAACTATTTTTCTCATAAATGAGAATTTACGATTTTCGCGATTTTCGGTGTATGTTAGCCCACGGATTTTTGGAGATTAGATCGGCCGTCTCCGTTTGGCCTCAAATTTTGGCTGTGCGCAGCCTACAAGGCCTGGTAACGGGCGCCCTATCACTTCGATTGATCGGCATAACTATTTTTCTCATAAATGAGAATTTACGCTTTTTGGTGTATGTTAGTCCACAGATTTCTCGAGATTTGGTTGATCGTCTCCATTTGACCTAACATTTTAGCTGCGCACAGCCTACAAGGCCCGGTGACGAGCGCCCTATCATTTCATTTGATCGTCATAACCATTTTACACATAAATGAGAATTTATGATTTTCGCGATTTTCGGTGTATGTTAGCCCACGGATTTCTCGAGATTTGATTGACCGTCTCCGTTTGGTCCCAAATTTTAGTTGTGCGCAGCCTGCGGGGCCTGGTGACGAGCGCCCTATCATTTTATTTGATCGGCATCACCATTTTTCGCATAAGTGAGAATTTATGATTTTCGCGATTTTCGGTGTATGTTAGCCCACAAATTTCTGGAGATTTGATCGACCATCTCTGTTTGGCCCCAAATTTTAGCTGCACGCCGCCTACAAGGCCCGGTGACGATCGCTCTATCATTTAATTTGATCGACATCCCTATTTTTCGGATAAATGAGAATTTACTATTTTCACGATTTTCGGTGTATGTTAGCCCACAGATTTCTCGAGATTTTATCGACCGCCTCCGTTCGGCCCCAAATTTTGGCTGTGCGCAGCCTGCGGGGCCTCATGACGAGTGCCCTATCATTTCGTTTGATCGGCATCACTATTTTTCGCATAAATGAGAATTTACGATTTTGCAATTTTCGGTGTATGTTAGCCCACAGATTTCTGGAGATTTGATCGACCGTCTCCGTTCGGCCCCAAATTTTTGCTGTGCGCAGCCTGCAAGGCCTGGTGACGGGCGCCCTATCACTTTATTTTATCGGCATAACTATTTTTCTCATAAATAAGAATTTACGATTTTGGCGATTTTCGGTGTATGTTAGCTCATGGATTTCTGGAGATTTGATCGACCGTCTTCGTTTGGCCCCAATTTTGGCTGTGCGCAGCCTACAAGGCCTGGTAACGGGCGCCCTATCACTTCGATTGATCGGCATAAGTATTTTTTTGATAAATGAGAATTTACGATTTTCGCAATTTTCGGTGTATGTTAGCCCACGGATTTCTCGAGATTTGGTTGACCGTCTCCGTTTGACCTAAAATTTTAGCTGCGCGCAGCCTACAAGGCCCGGTGACGAGCGCCCTATCATTTCATTTGATCGGCATAATCATTTTTCACATAAATGAGAATTTACGATTTTCGCAATTTTTGGTGTGTGCTAGCCCACAGATTTCTCGAGATTTGATTGACCATCTCGGTTTGGCCCCAAATTTTTGTTGTGGGCAGCCTACAAGGCCTGGTGACGGGCGCCCTATCACTTTATTTGATCGGCATAACTATTTTTTCTCATAAATGAGAATTTACGATTTTCGCAATTTTCGGTGTATGTTAGCTCACGGATTTCTCGAGATTTGATCGATCACCTCCGTTCGGCCAAAATTTTTGCTGCGCGCAGCCTACAAGGCCTGGTGACAAGCGCCCTATCATTTTGTTTGATCGGCATCACTATTTTTCGCATAAATGAGAATTTACAATTTTTACGATTTTCGGTGTATGTTAGCCTACAGATTTCTCGAGATTTAATCGACCGTCTCCATTTGGCCCCAAATTTTGGTTGTGCGCTGTCTACAAGGCCTGGTAACGTGCGCCCTATCATTTCGATTGATCGTCATAATTATTTTTCTCATAAATGAGAATTTATGATTTTTGCGATTTTCGGTGTATGTTAGCCCACGGATTTCACGAGATTTGGTTGATCGTCTCCGTTTGACCTAAAATTTTAGCTGCGCGCAGCCTACAAGGCCCGGTGACGAGTGCCCTATCATTTCATTTGATCGACATAACCATTTTTAACATAAATGAGAATTTACGATTTTTGCAATTTTCGGTGTGTGTTAGCTCTATATTCACAAAATAAGAACTGCCGAGATGCAAGCCTTTTGATGAGATCTTACATAATGTTGTTAAAACTTTAATATAATCGACGGATAAAGAGTTCATTAGTGGCACATTATCTTAATGATCATAACTTTGGGCTGGATTATCCGTTTTACATGATTTTTTTTTTATTTTGTGTATTTTTTTCGAGATCTATCTGGACAAACTGTCGTAAGGCGGTTTGGGGGAGCCAATTTTCTAAAAATATGCCATTATCGCAGTCATTCAACATATTTCCTAATATGGTTGACAATTTTAATTTATAAATTGGTCCTAACGACCCACCACAATCGACACCACCATGGTAAGCGACCATGGTAGGCCAGCACTACCACCACCAATCTGTAGCATTGTCTTTATAGCATAAGGATAAGCATAAGGATAAGCATAGGTGTTTCCTTTTAAATTTTCGCTTGCTGGGCATTGATCAATGGGCGTTGGGTCTCGGCATAGGTCTGCATATGTCATCCAATGTCGGCCGATCTGTAGACACTGGCATAGTGAGCCTATGTTGCTAACTTTCAAACTTTTCAGTGCGTGTTAGCCCACGGATTTCTCGAGATTTGAAAGACCGTCTCCGTTCGGCCCCAAATTTTGGCTATGTGCAGCCTACAAACCCTGGTGACGAGCGCCCAATCACTTCATAAATGAGAATTTATAATTTTTGCGATTTTCGGTGTGTGTTAGCCCACGGATTTCTCGAGATTTGATCGACCCTCTCCGTTTAGCCCCAAACTTTGGCTGTGCGCAGCCTACAAGGCCTGGTAACGGGCGCCCTATCCCTTCGATTGATCGGCATAACTATTTTTCTCATAAATGAGAATTTATGATTTTTCGCAATTTTCGGTGTGTGTTAGCCCACGGATTTCTCGAGATTTGGTTGACCATCTCCGTTTGACCTAAAATTTTATCTGCGTGTAGCCTACATGGCCCATTGACGAGCGCCGTATTATTTCATTTGATCGGCATAACCATTTTTCACATAAATGTGAATTTATAATTTCGCGATTTTCGGTGTATGTTAGCCCACGAATTTCTGGAGATTTGATCGACCGTCTCCGTTTAGCCCCAAATCTTTGTTGTGCGTAGCCTACAAGGTCTGGTGAAAGGGTGCCCTATCACTTTAATTTATCGGCATAACTATTTTTCTCCTAAATGAGAATTTACGATTTTCGCGATTTTCGGTGTATGTTAGCCCACGAATTTCTAGAGATTCGATCGACCATCTCCGTTTGCCCCAAATTTTAGCTGTGCGCAGCCTACAAGGCCTGGTAACGGGCGCCCTATCACTTCAATTGACCGGCATAACAATTTTTCTCATAAATGAGAATTTACGATTTTCGGTGTATGTTAGCCCCCAAATTTCTTGAGATTTGGTTGACCGTCTCCGTTTGATCAAAAATTTTAGCTGCGCGCAGCCTACAAGGCCCAGGGACGAGCGCCCTATCATTTCATTTGATCGTCATAACCATTTTTCACATAAATGAGAATTTATGATTTTGGCGATTTTCGGTGTATGTTAGCCCACAGATTTCTCGAGATTTGATTGACCGTCTCCATTTGGCCCCAACTTTCGGTTGTGCGTAGCCTGCGGGTCCTGTTGACGAGCGCCCTATCATTTTGTTTGATCGACATCACTATTTTTTGCATAAATGAGAATTTACGATTTTCGCGATTTTCGGTGTATGTTAGCCCACAAATTTCTAGTGATTTGATCGACCGTCTCCGTTTGGCCCCATATTTTGGCTGTGCGCAGCCTACACTGCCTGGTAATGGGCGCCCTATCACTTCGATTGATCGGCATAACTATTTTTCTCATAAATGAGAATTTACGATTTTTGCGATTTTCGGTGTATGTTAGCCCACGAATTTCTCGAGATTTGGTTGACCATCTCCATTTGACCTAA
Source organism: Datura wrightii (assembly GCA_035772735.1). Lineage (NCBI taxonomy): Eukaryota > Viridiplantae > Streptophyta > Magnoliopsida > Solanales > Solanaceae > Datura > Datura wrightii. The sequence continues at coordinate 73,389,687 of JASDFA010000023.1, read as the reverse complement.
AATTTTAGCTGCGCGCAGCCTACAAGGCCCGGTGACGAGCGCCCTATCATTTCATTTGATCAGCATAACCATTTTTCACATAAATGAGAATTTACGGTTTTTGCAATTTTTGGTGTGTGTTAGCTCTTTATTCACAAAATAAGAACTACCGAGATGCAAGTCTTTTGATGAGATCTTACATAATGTTGTTAAAACTGTAATATAATCGACGGAAAAAGAGTTCATTAGTGGCACATTATCTTAATGATCATAACTTTGGGCTTGATTATCCGTTTTACATGATTTTTTTTCATTTTGTGTATTTTTTTTAGATCTATCTGGACAAACCACCATAAGGCGGTTTGGGGGAGCCAATTTTCTCAAAATATGCCTCTATCGCAGTCATTCAATATATTTCCTAATATGGTTGACAATTTTAATTTAAAAACTGGTCCTAACGACTCACCACAATCGACACCACCATGGCAAGCGACCATGGTAGGCCAGCACTACCACCACCAATCTCTAGCATTGTCTTTATAGCATAAGGATAAGCAAAGGTGTTTTCTTTTAAATTTTCTCTCGCTGGGCATTAATCGATGGGCGTTGGGTCTCGGCATAGGTTAGCATGTGTCATCCGATGTCGGCCGGTCTGTCGACATTGGCATAGTGCGCCTATGTTTCTAACTTTCAAACTTTTCAGTGCGTGTTAGCCCACGGATTTATCGAGATTTGACAGACCGTCTCCGTTCGGCCCCAAATTTTGACCGTGCGCAGCCTACAAACCTTGGTGACGAGCGCCCCATCACTTCATAAATGAGAATTTATGATTTTCGCAATTTTCGGTGTGTGTTAGCCCACGGATTTCTCGAGATCAGATCGACCATCTCCGTTTGGCCCCAAATTTTGGCTATGTACAGCCTACAAGGCCTGGTAATGGGCGTCCTATCCCTTGGTTTTATTGGCATAACTATTTTTCTCATAAATGAGAATTTACGATTTTTGTGATTTTCGGTGTTTATTAGCCCGTGGATTTCTCGAGATTTGGTTGACCCTCTCCATTTGACATAAGATTTTAGTTGTGCGCAGCCTACAAGGCCCTGTGACGAGCGCCCTATCATTTCATTTGATCGGCATAACCATTTTTCACATAAATAAGAATTTACGATTTTCGCAATTTTTGGTGTATGTTAGCCCACAGATTTCTTGAGATTTGGTTGACCGTCTCCGTTTGACCTAAAATTTTAGCTGCGCACAGCCTACAAGGCCCGGTGACGAGCGCCCTATCATTTCGTTTGATCAACATAACCATTTTTCACATAAATGAGAATTTACGATTTTCGGGATTTTCGATGTATTTTAGCCCACGGATTTCTCAAGATTTGATTGACCGTCTCCATTTAGCCCCAAATTTTTGTTGTCCGTAGCCTGCGGGGCCTGGTGATGAGCGCCCTATCATTTTATTTGATCGATATCACTATTTTTCACATAAATGAGAATTTACGATTTTGTGATTTTCGATTTATGTTAGCCCACGGATTTTTGGAGATTTGATCGACCGTCTCTGTTTGACCTAAAATTTTAGCTGCGCGCAGCCTACAAGGCCCGGTGACGAGCGCCCTATCATTTCATTTGATCGGCATAACCATTTTTCACATAAATGAGAATTTATGATTTTTGCGATTTTCGATGTATGTTAGCCGACGGATTTCTCAAGATTTGATTGACCGCCTCTATTCGGCCCAAAATTTTTGTTGTGCGCAGCCTGGTGACGAGCGCCCTATCATTTTGTTTGATCAGCATCACTATATTTCACATAAATGAGAATTTATGATTTTCGCGATTATCGATGTATGTTTGCCCACGGATTTCTAGAGATTTGATCGACCATCTCCGTTTGGCCCCAAAATTCTGCTGTGCGTAGCCTGCGGGGCCTGGTGATGAGCGTCCTATCATTTTGTTTGATCGGCATCACTATTTTTCACATAAATGAGAATTTACGATTTTTGTGATTTTCGGTGTATGTTAGCCCACGGATTTCTCGAGATTTGATTGACTGCCTCTATTCGGCCCAAAATTTTTGCTGTGCGCAGCCTGTGAGGCCTGATAACGAGCACCCTATCATTTCGTTCGATTGGCATCACTATTTTTTACATAAATGAGAACCTAGGATTTCTGGAGATTTGGTTGACTGTCTCCGTTTGACCTAAAATTTTAGCTGCGCGCAACATATAAGGCCCGGTGATGAGCGCCCTATCATTTCATTTGATCGGCATAACCATTTTTACATAAATGAGAATTTTCGATTTTCGCGATTTTCGGTGTATCTTAGCCCACGGATTTCTCGAGATTTGATTGACCGGCTCCGTTTGGCCTCAAATTTTGGCTGTGCGCAGCCTGCGGGGCCTGGTGACGAGCGCCCTATAATTTTTTTGATCGGAATCACTAGTTTTTGCATAAATGAGAATTTACGATTTTCGCGAATTTCGGTGAAAGTTAGCCCACGGATTTTTGGAGATTTGATCGACCGTCTTCGTTTGGCCCCAAATTTTTGTTGTGCGCAGCCTACAAGGCATGGTGACGGGTGCCCTATCATTTCGTTTTATCGACATCACTATTTTTCACATAACTGAGAATTTATAATTTTTGCAATTTTCGGTGTATTAGCCCACGAATTTCTCGAGATTTGGTTGACCGCCTCAGTTCGACCCCAAATTTTGGCTGTGCGCAGCCTGCGAAGCCTGGTGACGAGCTCCCTATCATTTGATTTGATCGGCATAACTATTTTTCTCATAAATGAGAATTTACGATTTTCGCGATTTTCGGTGTATGTTAAGCTCACGGATTTCTCGAGATTTGCTTGACTGTCTCTGTTCGGCCCCAAATTTTAGCTGCGTGCAGCCTACGAGTCCTGGTGACGGGCGCCCTATCATTTCGTTATATCGGCGTCACTATTTTACGCATAACTGAGAATTTACGATTTTCGCGATTTTCGGTGTATGTTAGCCCACGGATTTCTCGAGATTTGGTTGACCGCCTCCGTTCGGTCCCATATTATGGCTGTGCGCAGCTGCGAGGCCCGGTGACGAGCGCCCTATCATTTCATTTGATCGGCATAAATATTTTTTTTATAAATGAGAATTTACAATTTTCGCGATTTTAGGGGTATGTTGGCCCACAGATTTCTCGGGATTTGATTGACCGCCTTCGTTCAGCCCCAAATTTTTGCTATGCGGGGCCTGCTGACGAGTGCCCTATCATTCCGTTTGATCGGCATCACTATTTTTCGCATAAATGACAATTTACGACATTCGCGATTTTCGGTGTATGTTAGCCCACGGATTTCTCGAGATTTGATCGACCATCTCCGTTTGGCCCACAATTTTGACTATGTGCAGCCTACAAGGCCCGGTAACGGATGCCCTATCACTTCGATTGATCGGCATAACAATTTTTCTCATAAATGAGAATTTACGATTTTTGCGATTTTCGGTGTAAGTCCACAGATTTCTGGAGATATTATTGACCGTCTCCGTTTGGCCCCAAATTTTGGCTGTGCGCGGCCTGGTGATGAGCGCCCTATCATTTCATTTGATCGGCATCACTATTTTTTGCATAAATAAAAATTTACGATTTTTGCGATATTCGGTGTATGTTAGCCCACGGATTTCTCGAGATTTGATCGACCGTCTCCGTTTGGCCCACAATTTTGGCTGTGTGCAGCCTACAAGTCCCGGTAACGGACTCCCTATCACTTCGATTGATCGGCATAACAATTTTTCTCATAAATGAGAATTTATGATTTTCGCGATTTTCGGTGTATGTTAGCCCACGGATTTCTCGAGATTTGATTGACTGTCTCCGTTCGGCCCCAAATTTTAGCTGCGTGCAGCCTACGAGTCCTGGTGACGGGCGCCCTATCATTTCGTTATATCGGCATCACTATTTTACGCATAACTGAGAATTTACGATTTTCGCGATTTTCGGTGTATGTTAGCCCACGGATTTCTCGAGATTTGGTTGACCGCCTCCGTTCGGCCCCATATTTTGGCTGTGCGCAGCCTGCGAGGCCCGGTGACGAGCGCCCTATCATTTCATTTGATCGGCATAAATATTTTTTTTATAAATGAGAATTTACAATTTTCGCGATTTTAGGGGTATGTTGGCCCACAGATTTCTCGGGATTTGATTGACCGCCTTCGTTCAGCCCCAAATTTTTGCTATGCGGGGCCTGCTGACGAGTGCCCTATCATTCCGTTTGATCGGCATCACTATTTTTCGCATAAATGACAATTTACGACATTCGCGATTTTCGGTGTATGTTAGCCCACGGATTTCTCGAGATTTGATCGACCATCTCCGTTTGGCCCACAATTTTGACTGTGTGCAGCCTACAAGGCCCGGTAACGGATGCCCTATCACTTCGATTGATCGGCATAACAATTTTTCTCATAAATGAGAATTTACGATTTTTGCGATTTTCGGTGTAAGTTAGTCCACAGATTTCTGGAGATATTATTGACCGTCTCCGTTTGGCCCCAAATTTTGGCTGTGCGCGGCCTGGTGACGAGCGCCCTATCATTTCATTTGATCGGCATCACTATTTTTTGCATAAATAAAAATTTACGATTTTTGCGATATTCGGTGTATGTTAGCCCACGGATTTCTCGAGATTTGATCGACCGTCTCCGTTTGGCCCACAATTTTGGCTGTGTGCAGCCTACAAGTCCCGGTAACGGACTCCCTATCACTTCGATTGATCGGCATAACAATTTTTCTCATAAATGAGAATTTATGATTTTCGCGATTTTCGGTGTATGTTAGCCCACGGATTTCTCGAGATTTGATTGACCGTCTCCGTTTGGCCCCAAATTTTGGCTGGGCGCAGCCTGCGGGACCTGGTGACGAGCGCCCTATCATTTTGTTTGATCGGCATCACTATTTTTCACATAAATGAGAATTTCCAATTTTTGCGATTTTCGGTGTATGTTAGCCCACGAATTTCTCGAGATTTGATTGACCATCTCGATTTGGCCCCAAATTTTTGCTGTGGGCAGCTTACAAGGCCCGGTGACGGGCGCGCTATCACTCTATTTGATCGGCATAACTATTTTTCTCATAAATAAGAATTTACAATTTTCGCAATTTTTGGTGTATGTTAGCCCACAGAATTCTCGAGATTTGATCGACCGCCTCCGTTCGACACCAAATTTTAGATGTGCGCAGCCTGCGGGGGCTTGTGACGAGCGCCCTATCATTTCGTTTGATCGGCATCACTATTTTTGGTATAAATGAGTATTTACGATTTTCGTGATTTTCGGTGTATTAGCCCACGTATTTCTGTAGATTTGATCGACCGTCTCCGTTTGGCCCCAAATATTGGTTGTGCGCAGCCTACAAGGCCTATTGATGAGCGCCCTATCATTTCATTTGATCGGCATAACCGTTTTTCATTTAAATGAGAATTTTTACGATTTTCGCGATTTTCGATGTATGTTAGCCCATAGATTTCTCGAGATTTGATTGACCGTCTCCGTTTGGCCCCAAATTTTGGCCGTGCGCAGCCTACAAGGCCTGGTAACGGGCGCCGTATCACTTCGATTGATCAGCATAACTATTTTTCTCATAAATGAGAATTTACGATTTTTGCGATTTTCGGTGTATGTTAGCCCACAGATTTCTCAAGATTTGATTGACCGCCTCTGTTCAGCCCCAAATTTTGGCAATGCGGGGCCTGGTGACGAGCGCCCTATCATTTCGTTTGATCGGCATCACTATTTTTTGCATAAATGACAATTTACGATTTTCGCAATTTTCGGTGTATGTTAGCCCACAGATTTCTGGAGATTTGATCGAATGTCTCCGTTTGGCCCCAAATTTTTGCTGTGCGCAGCCTACAAGACCTGGTGACGGGGGCCCTATCACTTTATTTTATCGGCATAACTATTTTTCTCATAAATGAGAATTTTCAATTTTCACAATTTTCGGTGTATGTTAGCCCACGGATTTCTCGAGATTTGGTTGACCGTCTCCGTTTGGCCCCAAATTTTGGCTGTGTGCAGCCTACAAGTCCCGGTGATGAGTGCCCTATCATTTTGATTGATCGGCATAACTATTTTTCACATAAATGAGAATTTACAATTTTCGCGATTTTCGGTGTATGTTAGCCCACGAATTTCTCGAGATTTGATTGACCGTCTATGTTTGGCCCCAAATTTTTGTTGTACGCAGCCTACAAGGCCTGGTAACGGGCGCCTATCACTTCGATTGATCGGCATAACTATTTTTCTCATAAATGAGAATTTATGATTTTCGCGATTTTCGGTGTATGTTAGCCCACGAGTTTCTCGAGATTTGGTTGACCGTCTCCGTTTGACCTAAAATTTTAGCTGCGCGCAGCCTACAAGGCCCGGTGATGAGCGCCCTATCATTTCGTTTGATCGACATAACCATTTTTCACATAAATGAGAATTTACGATTTTCACAATTTTCGGTGTGTTAGCCAATGGATTTCTCGAGATTTGATTGACCGTCTCCGTTTTTCCCCAAATTTTGGTTGTGCGTAGCCTGCGGGGCCTGGTGACGAGCGCCCTATCATTTTGTTTGATCGGCATCACTATTTTTCACATAAATGAGAATTTACGATTTTTGCGATTTTCGGTGTATGTTAACCCCACGGATTTCTCGAGATTTGATCGACCGTCTCCGCTTGGCCCAAAATTTTTGCTATGCGCAGCCTGGTGACAAGCGCCCTATCATTTCGTTTGATCGGCATCACTATTTTTTGCACAAATGAGAATTTACGATTTTTGCGATTTTCGGTGTATGTTAGCCCACGAATTTCTGGAGATTTGATCGACCGTCTCCGTTTGGCCTGAAATTTTGGCTGTGCGCAGCCTACAAGGCCTGGTAGCGTGCGCCCTATCACTTCGATTGATCGACATAACTATTATTCTCATAAATGAGAATTAACGATTTTTGAGATTTTCGGTGTATGTTAGCCCACGAATTTCTCGAGATTTGATTGACCGTCTCCGTTTAACAAAAAAATTTAGCTGCCCGCAGCCTACGAGACCTGGTGACGAGCCCCCTATCATTTCATTTGATCGGCATAACCATTTTTCACATAATTGAGAATTTACGATTTTCGCAATTTTCGGTGTATGTTAGCCCACGGATTTCTGGAGATTTGATTGACCTTCTCCATTTCGCCCCAAATTTTGGTTGTGCGAAGCCTACAAGACCTGGTGACGAGCACCCTATCATTTCGTTTGATCGGCATAACTTTTTTTTCTCATAAATGAGAATTTACGATTTCGCGATTTTCGGTGTATCTTAGCCACATATTTCTCGAGATTTGGTTGACCGTCTATGTTTTACCTAAAATTTTAGCTGCGCGCAACCTACAAGGCCCGGTGACGAGCGCCCTATCATTTCATTTGATCGGCATAACTATTTTTCACATAAATGAGAATTTACAATTTTCGCGATTTTTGATGTATGTTAGACCACGGATTTCTCGAGATTTGGTTGACCGTCTCCGTTTGGCCCCAAATTTTGGCTGTGCGCAGCCTACAAGGCCTGATAACGAGCGCCCTATCACTTTGATTGATCGGCATAACTATTTTTCTCATAAATGAGAATTTACTATTTTCGCGATTTTCGGGGTTTGTTAGCCCGCGGATTTCTCGAGATTTGATAGACCGTCTCCGTTCGGTGCCAAACTTTTGCTGTGCTTAGCCTGCGGGGCCTTGTGACGAGCGCCCTATCATTTCATTTGATCGGCATCACTATTTTTCGCATAAATGAGAATTTACTATTTTCGTGATTTTCGGTGTATGTTAGCCCACGGATTTCTGGAGATTTGATCGACCGTCTCCGTTTAGCCCTAAATTTTGGTTGTGCGCAACCTACAAGGCCTGGTAACATGAGCCCTATCACTTCGATTGATCGGCATAACTATTTTTCTCATAAATGAGAATTAATGATTTTCGCGATTTTCGGTGTATGTTAGCCCACTGATTTCTCGAGATTTGACTGACCGTCTCCGTTTGGCCCCAAATTTTGGGTATGTGTAGCCTGCGGGGCCTGGTGACGAGCGCCCTATCATTTTATTTGATCGGCATAACCATTTTTCACATAAATGAGAATTTACAATTTTCGCAATTTTCGGTATATGTTAGCCCACGGATTTCTCAAGATTTGATTGACCGTCTCCGTTTGGCCCCAAATTATGGCTGTGCATAGCCTGCGGGGCCTAGTGACGAGTGCCCTATCATTTTATTTGATCGGCATCACTATTTTTCACATAAATGTGAATTTACGATTTTCGCAATTTTCGGTGTATGTTAACCCACGAATTTCTCGAGATTTGATCGACCGTCTCCGTTTGGCTCAAAATTTTTGTTGTGCGCAGCCTACGGGGCCTGGTGATGAGCACCCTATTATTTCATTTGATCGGCATAACCATTTTTCAAATAAATGAGAATTTACAATTTTTGCGATTTTCGGTGTATGTTAGCCCAAAGATTTCTGGAGATTTGGTTGACCGTCTCCGTTTGACCTAAAATTTTAGCTGCGTGCAGCCTACAAGTCCCGGTGACGAGCGCCCTATCATTTTATTTGATCGGCATAACCATTTTTCACATAAATGAGAATTTACAATTTTCGCGATTTTCGGTGTAAGTTAGCCCACGAATTTCTCGAGATTTGATTGACCATCTCCGTTTGGCCCAAAATTTTTGCTGTGGTCAGCCTGCGGGTCCTGGTGATGAGCGCCCTATCATTTCATTTATTCGGCATAACCATTTTTCACATAAATGAGAATTTATAATTTTTGCGATTTTCGATGTATGTTAGCCCAAAGATTTCTGGAGATTTGGTTGACCGTCTCTGTTTGATCTAAAATTTTAGCTGTGCGCAGCCTACAAGGCCTGATAACGGGCGCCCTATCAGTTCGATTGATCGACATAACTATTTTTCTCATAAATGAGAATTTACGATTTCACGATTTTCGGTGTACGTTAGCCCACGGATTTCTCTAGATTTGGTTCACCGTCTCAGTTTGACCTAAAATTTTAGCTGCGCGTAACCTACAAGGCCCGGTCACGAGCGCCCTATCATTTCGTTTGATCGGCATAAATATTTTTCACATAAATGAGAATTTACGATTTTCGCAATTTTCGGTGTGTGTTAGCTCTTTATTCACCATATAAGAACTGACGAGATGTAAGTCTTTTGATGAGATCTTACATAATATTATTAAAACTGAAATATAATCGACGGAAAAATAATTCATTAGTGGCACATTACCTTAATGATCATAACTTTGGGCTGGATTATCCGTTTTACATGATTTTTTTTATTTTGTGTATTTTTTTGAGATCTATCTGGACAAACTGTCGTAAGGCGGTTTGGCGGAGCTAATTATCTCAAAATATGCCTCTATCGCAGTCATTCAACATATTTCCCAATATGATTGACAATTTTAATTTAAAAATGGGTCCTAACGACCAACCACAACCGACACCACCATGGCAGGCCAGAACTACCACCACCAATCTCTAGCATTGTCTTTATAGCATAAAGATAAGCATAAGTGTTTTCTTTTAAATTTTCGCTCGCTGGGCATTGATCGATGGGCGTTAGGTCTCGGCATAGGTCGGTATGTGTCATCCAATGTCGGTCGGTCTGTCGACACTGGCATAGTGCGCCTATGTTGCTAACTTTCAAACTTTTTAGTGCGTGTTTGCCCACGGATTTCTTGGGATTTGACAGACCGTCTCTGTTCGGCCCCAAATTTTGGCCGTGCGCAGCCTACAAACCCTGGTGACGAGCGCCCCATCACTTCATAAATGAAAATTTATGATTTTCGTGATTTTCGGTGTGTGTTTGCCCACGAATTTCTTAAGATTTGATCGACCATCTTCGTCTGGCCCCAAATGTTAGATGTGTGCAGCCTACAAAGCCTGGTAACGGGCGCCCTATCACATTGATTGATCGGCATAACTATTTTTCTCATAAATGAGAATTTACGATTTTTGCAATTTTCGGTGTATGTTAGCCTACGGATTTCTGGAGATTTGGTTGACCGTCTCCGTTTGACCTAAAATATTAGCTGCGCGTAGCCTACAAGGCCCGGTGACGAGCGCTCTATCATTTCATTTGATCGGCATTACCATTTTTCACATAAATAAGAATTTACAATTTTCGCGATTTTCGATGTATGTTAGCCCACGAATTTCTCGAGATTTGATTGACCGTCTCCTTTTGACCCCAAATTTTGGCTGTGCGCAGCCTACAAGGCCTGGTAACGGGTGCCCTATCACTTTGATTGATCGGCATAACTATTTTTCTCATAAATGAGAATTTATGATTTTTGCAATTTTCGGTGTATGTTAGCCCACAGATTTCTCGAGATTTGCTTGACCGTCTCCGTTTGACCTAAAATTTTAGCTGCGCGCAGCCTACTAGGCCCGGTGATGAGCACCCTATCAGTTCGTTTGATCGGCATAACCATTTTTCACATAAATGAAAATTTATGATTTTTGGGATTTTCGGTGTATTTTAGCCCACGGATTTCTCGAGATTTGATTGACCGTCTCTATTTGGCCCCAAATTTTGGCTGTGCATAGCCTGCGGGGCCTGATGACGAGCGCCCTATCATTTTGTTTGATCGGCATCACTATATTTCACATAAATTAGAATTTATGATTTTCGCAATTGTTGGTGTATGTTTACCCACGGATTTCTGGAGATTTGATCGACCGCCTCCGTTTGGCCCCAAATTTTGGTTGGGCGCAGCCTGCGGGGCCTGGTGACCAGCGCCCTATCATTTTGTTTGATCGGCATCACTATTTTTCACATAAATGAGAATTTACGATTTTTGCGATTTTCGGTGTATTAGCCCACAGATTTCTCAAGATTTGGTTGACCGTCTCCGTTTGACCTAAAATATTAGCTGCGTGCAGCCTACAAGGCCCAGTGACGAGCGCCCTATCATTTCATTTGATTGGCATAGCCATTTTTCACATAAGTGAGAATTTACGATTTTCGCGATTTTCAGTGTATGTTAGCCCACGAATTTCTCGAGATTTGATTGACCGTCTCCGTTTGGCCCTAAATTTTGGCTGTACGCAGCCTACAAGGCCAGGTAACGGGCACCCTATCATTTCGATTGATCGGCAGAACTATTTTTCTCATAAATGAGAATTTATGATTTTCGTGATTTTCGGTGTATGTTAGCCCACAGATTTCTGGAGATTTGATCGATCATCTCCGTTTGGCCCCAAATTTCTTTTGTGTGTAGCCTGCGGGGCCTGGTGACGAGCTCCCTATCATTTTGTTTGCTCGGCATCACTATTTTTCAAATAAATGAGAATTTATAATTGTCATGATTTTCGGTGTATGTTAGCCCACAGATTTCTGGAGATTTGATTGACCATCTCCGTTTGGCCCCAAATTTCTTTTGTGCGTAGCCTGCGGGGCCTGGTGACGAGCACCCTATCATTTTGTTTGATCGGCATCACTATTTTTCACATAAATGAGAATTTATGATTTTCGCGATTTTTAGTGTATGTTAGCCCACGGATTTCTGGAGATTTGATCGACCGTCTTCGTTTGACCTAAAATTTTAGCTGCGTGCAGCCTACAAGGCCCGGTGACAAGTGCCCTATCATTTCGATTGATCGGCATAACTATTTTTCATATAAATGAGAATTTACGATTTTCGCGATTTTTGATGTATGTTAGCCAATGAATTTCTCGAGATTTGATTGCCCGTCTCCGTTCGTGTCACACCCCGCCTTGGGTGGTATGACTGGCACCTGGTGCCCTACTAGGACCTGAACTGCTAGACTACTGAGCCTAAGCACATCTGGTGCCTGGCTGGCTCTAACTCAGATTTAGGGAAACAACGGGCTATATAACGGCTGTAAATACAGCCTCTGGCCGACTAGGCCTATAGCCACCTGTACCTGTAGTGACAGCTAACCAAAACATGTCAATATAGGGGAGCCTATGCGGGCCGACAAGGCCACCATGCTGTCTAGTTATCTGGAACTCAACAATAAAATACTGGAAAGCTACGTGACCGGCAAGGTCACCACTACTGTCAAGCTATGGCCCCACACGGCCAACATAAAAGAAACAGAAGTACTAACAGCTATACACTGCACGGCCTCACACGACCGGCTCATCTGACCACAGGGCAATATATACAGACTGCAAGCCTCTAAGAATACTGATAAGATAGTCGGGACAGGGCCCCGACCTACCCATGATGTATGACAAAAGAAAAGGGATGAACCTCTAGCTATCAAGCTCCGGATGACTGGAGCTGATGACCTTGTGAGCTGACTGGAATCACGAGGTATCGGCCCCTCGTCTATGAGTACCTGCAGGCAAGTAATGCAGCTCCCCACCGGGTGTCAGTACCACTGGTACTGAGTATGTAAAACAATAACTGAAAGAAATATCTGAAAACAACAATACAGCTGATGAAACTGAAATAGGAAGGAATAAACTAACTGGATGGAAATGTAAAACTATGCCTACTCTTAACTGTATTGGAAGGAGTAGGAGCCATACCTGAAGATATATCATTCTGCTGTTGATCTACTCGTGTCTCGTATCACATAGCATAACATAACATAACATAACATAGCACACACAAACCTTACCCGGCCCCCATAAGCCGGGAGGTACAAACAACACACAATCTATACCCCTACCCCGGTCGTCCCATCTCCTATAATAGCTATAAGCATCCTGTCGGTCCCCTGGGTATGCACTTGGGCTCGCTGAGCCCCTGACTGTAACTGCATCTGAGTCCGGAGGACTCCTGAATCAACACCCGGGCGTATCCGCTCGACAGGGGTGTGTAAGGGCCGATCAAGGCACAATATGGGGAAACTGGCATCCCATCTTCGTCCCCTGTGGGACGGCATGCCACTCCGTAGAGCGATGTATCCTCATCCTCTGGCGGACGAGTCGATACAACTATTAACCCTGGGGCGGTCATGGATGCTAGGTAGTCCGACCCCAAATAATCCAATGGTCTCAACTAGTAATACTGTCTGCATATCCCACATACTGAAGCTAATAATGATAAAGTATTTGTACATACTATATGCTGAACTAGTACTAGTAATATGTACGTACTTAATATATGCTGAGACTGATAATAGTATATCTGTATAAATATAATCTTCTGCCATACTATGCTGGGTCTAATGCTGAACAAGATATAATTTTTCTGCTAAAAACCATGTTGTATACTGAGATCCTATAATAACATGATCTACTATTTCTAACATGCTTTCTAAACTTCATTTTAACCTATTACAGATATTACACCGGTTTACTGGGTTTCAGCTGAATTCGATAATATCCTAACATTCTGTATTACATCACATACTGAGCATGCTGTGCAGTTCCTAACACTTGTATTAGAATCTATATCGTGCTAGCAAGTTTCGCGCTAAATATAACATGATGCTTCTAATATCGTACCAACATTCGTAATAAACATAACACCTGATTTCTGAACATTCTACTGGCCTTTAAACTACTTTATTATACCAAGATTACTAACTTGCTGAGGAAACTAGCTTTACATACCTTCGCTTCTAATTTCCCGACTAACTGGCGTAGCTTGGTCAGTATTTCCGCTATTCCTCCCAACTGCATTCATATATATGTCAATCAGTACTAAACACAACTTTATTCTGAAGGACGACATCACTTTCGATATAATTATAGCCTAAACTTAGGCTTATCGAAAGACGGTCGAAAACTCGCCATTTTTCCAAAGTCCAGAAGGGAGAAATATTCACTTCATAGCTAGGAATACATAGACATTAGTTTGGAGCAATCTACTTACCTTAGCCCGGTAGCTCGACGATTCGTCGGCCGTATTTTGGGAAACTAAATCTGTAGGAATGCTTTCTGCTGCTAAATACCTCGGTATCTGAGGTTAATTTGGGTTTGGACTACGTTTGGCAGCGTAATTGGACGAAAATATATTTACCCTCTTCGTCTCTCCCTGTTCTCCTGCGTTTTCTGGAAATTATAATGAGTTTAAATGAAATTAAACCGAAGTAGGGCTTATATACTTGAGCCTGGACAGGGCCAACGTGTCACGGAGCCAACACGGAGGCTCCACCTCCGTGACACGTTGCTATCGTGGAGGGGCTCTGCCTCGGCTCCTACCGCGATGGTTCGACAGGCTATCCGTCCGATCCTTTTCCGGACCTTTCTCTAGCACGTATGGCTTTCAAATATGCTCAATTACCGTGCGAATCGGCCATCTAGGTGTCGAAAATCTTACGGGGTATAACATTCTCCCCCCCTTAAGAACATTCGTCCTCGAATGTAAACTTCTATTTAGAGGACTTCTCAACTTACTATCTAGGAAAATTTCAGCAGAGTTTCCCCTGTAATATGGACTATAGAAAAAACCTGAAATGCAGAAAAGTTCAACACAGGTACGGCATGCAATACTTTAGGATTCACTGGATAGCTAAACATCAATCTGTCTCACTTATTCATACCCAACTATAAGTTATTGCATAAGTAATAATACGGACATACCTGTTGCCTGATTAGGCCTGGAATAAGTGAGGATATCTGGTCTTCATATCATCCTCCGCTTCCCATGTCATCTCCTCTCGGTTCCTGTTACACCACAATACCTTGACAGACGCAATATCTTTAGTCCTCAATCTGCGAATCTATCTGTCTAGGATAGCTATTGGAACCTCTTCATAGGCCAGCTTTTCTGTAACCTGGATATCCTGGACTGGGACTGCTCTGGACGGGTCTCCTATGCATTTCCTCACTATAGATACATAGAAGACCGGATGAACGGATTCTAATTCTGGAGGCAAGTTCAACTCATATGCTACTCGGCCTATCCTTCGATGAATCTGATAAGGCTCAACAAACCTCGGACTGAGCTTACCCTTCTTGCCGAATCTCATCACCCCTTTCATTGGGGATATTTTCAAAATACCCAGTCATTTACATCAAATTCCAAGTTCCTGCGCCGTACATCTGCCTATGATTTCTGGCGACTCTGTGTAGACGTTCTCTGATAAGTTTTACTTTCTCTTCTGACTTCTGAACGATGTCTGGCCCAACCAACGCTGATTCTCCTATTTCAAACCAACCAATCGGCGATCTGCATTTTCGCCCGTATAATGCCTCGAAAGGCGCCATCTGGATGGCTGAGTGATAGCTGTTATTATAAGCAAATTCAATTAATGGCAAATGCTCGTCCCAGCTACCTCCAAAATCTAGTACACACGCTCGTAGCATGTCCTCGAGCGTCCGAATAGTGCGCTTAGCCTGTCCATCTGTCCGAGGGTAGAATGCTGTGCTCAAATTAATCTGCGTCCCTAGACTTCTCTGAAATGACTGTCAAAATCTAGCCATAAACTATGCTCCTCTATCAGAGATAATAGATACTGGAACACCGTGTAATCTAACTATTTCTCTGATATGCAATTCGGCGTAATCTTTGGCATAGAAAGTAGCTTTTACTGGCAGGAAATGGGCTAATTTCGTCAGTTTGTCAACAATTACCCAGGTTGAATCATGTCTATGCCTGGTACGGGGTAATCCTGCTACAAAGTCCATGTTTACTACTTCCCATTTCCAGAGAGGCACAACTATGTCCTGAGTCAAACCGCCTGGTTTCTGATGTTCTGCTTTCACCTGTTGGCAGTTAGGACACTGAGCTACAAATTCAGCAATTTCTCTTTTCATACCTGGACACCAGTAGTTTTCTTTGATATCATGGTACATTTTCGTCGCGCCTGGGTGGAGAGAATAGCGGGCGTAATGCTCCTCGCTCATAATCTGCTGGCGATGCCCCAAAATATATGGAACACAAATGCGGCCGGTTATCTGAAAATATGTCACCTCTCCTTACTGAACCTTGTGTTCAAGTTGAACCCGGCTAGGGTCTCCATACTGTCGTTCCTTTACTTCCACCACTAACGACAACACTGTGACATTCTGTATTATCGCTCTGTTATCCTTTATTTCTGCTATGTGAACGGCTAAACCGGCTAACTGGTGTAATTCTCGGGCCCATTCTCGTTATTCAGGCTGCAAGTATGCCAACTCCCCATAGATTTACGGCTAAGGGTATCTGCTACCACATTAGCCCTTCCTGGGTAATACAAAATATTCACTCTTTAAGGCATAAACTACTGCAGCTAATTCCAGGTCATGGGTAAGATAATTCTTTTCATGTTGTTTTTTTAACTGCCTGAAAGCATAAGCTATTACTTTACCATGCTGCATCAACCCTCTGTACCTTCTGGCGATACTAACACTGGGGCTGATGTTAACCTGTCTTTTAACTCCTGGAAGTTCTGCTCACACGCCTTAGTCTGCCGGAACTTTGCTGCCTTCTGTGTCAATTTAGTCAGAGGTGCTGCTAAGGTGGAAGATCCTTCCACAAACCCTCTGTAGTACCCGGCTAACCGCAGGGATTGCGTACTTCGATCGGAGTGGTAGGTCTGGGCTATGTCTTCACTGCTTCAATTTTTCTATGTATCTACCTGTACACCAGCCTCCGACACAATGTGACCAAAAAGGCTACTGAACTCAGCCAAAATTCACATTTAGAAAAATTGACATATAACTGATGATCATACTGGTTTATTATACCGGACAATCTGACAAGTAATCCACCGGTATAGCTAGAGCTCATCTGGCCTTTTGGACGCAAGCTAAGGCTACTTGTTGCTGAGATAACCTGAACGACTATCTGCACACCATGTGCCCATATCTGATCAGAGGATCCTGACAATGATCATGATCTCTAATAGTCTGGCTGAATAACCTTGACTAACTAAATAATTGGGTTAAATGATTCGAATGCTGCAATAGTCTAACGATGCTCTACATGTCCTACTCGGACATTTGTAGCTCATGCACAACTGCGGGGTTGTGGACAGCTAACTGTTTCATCCTCCTAATTGAACAATTGTGGTGTTGTGCTTATTCCAGCCTACTCTCAGGCGATCCATCCCTGGATCTTCATAGGGAACCTACCGATCTCCTTGTCTTAGTAAATACCATGCTAGCAGAGCACTACTAACTTCTTACGCCTTATTCGTACCCCATTGGATTTATATTACTATCCTTGGAAATTCTCAGTCTTATGAGCCATTCTGTAAAGACTAGCCTTCTGTTAGGGCTCTGTATCTGAATACCTTATGAGAACCAGCTGAAGTACTAGTCCGTCACTGACTACTGATATGGACTCTTTCTTGGGGTACCCACAGGTTTGTCTGACTGAGACGGTCGGCTGACTTGCGGGGTGTTCCGCATAATAACTGCTAGGTTGACTAAGGCCGACTCTCACCTACAAGGCCGGGAAAACGATGTACGACCACTTAACATGCCCCCCTCTCTTTTGGTGAGGGGTCCTGCAGTACAATCTGTATATATTTCCTAGTAGCTAACCAAAATCTGTGTGACTGTAACCCCCATTGCCAACTACTTACATCATATCTATCATCTATATATATATATATATATCAACAACTATGTACAATACATACTAAATTTTGTGGTGATACGTAATCTCTAACATGCCTTACTGGATTTCATACTGCACATGATATACCGCTCCTACGGTCTAATGATATCTCATATCCTCTCGTATCATTTCATGGGATTTCTTTTTTCATTCCATTCTGGAAGCAACACACACATGCACTTTAGCTATGATCTGCTATTTGAAATTTCGCCACTCTTACAATGTGGGGTCAACATCCGAACCTTGTGGCCTTACTTGGCATTATATTAAGGCCCATGACTGTCTGTTGGACCTTGTCTCTGGACCACACTAGATTGGAGTCTCTGGTTCGGTACCCTCTTACCTTCTCCTTGGGCGGACATACTGCAACATTCTGAACTACAACCTTACTGTCTCTTAACTATTCGTCTAAGGTTTAGTCCTTAATACACGGTGTTCTATCAATCTAGAGGTGATTCTGATTTCCCCTCAAAATCTAGTATTCATGCTCTTCACCTTCATCTTCCTTAAACTGGGCTATGGGGTTCAAGGTACCTGCCTTACACTGTCAATAAGGTTGCCAGTCAAGTTCCAACCTATACTTCTTCTGACTTGCAGTCGGACCCATCTTATTCATATAATCTCCCTGTCTTTGGATATCACATCTAAGATTATAACTATTATCTTGCAGACATACCCTGCCGTCGTTAGCATGCCACGGCGGATTCAACCCTTTCCTGACTTGAACTTGACTC
The DNA here is from genome assembly GCA_035772735.1 of Datura wrightii. Taxonomy (NCBI): domain Eukaryota; kingdom Viridiplantae; phylum Streptophyta; class Magnoliopsida; order Solanales; family Solanaceae; genus Datura; species Datura wrightii. Next base: position 73,371,417 of record JASDFA010000023.1, on the reverse strand, counting down.
TTACTGAGAGTCCATCATTGACGGATCTCCTACACCCACTTCGAGTAAGCTAGTAGTCTTACTTGCTCTTCTGACTTATTACCGTGAGGGTCTGCACAACTTACATAATCATAAGGGCTCCTTACTCTTTATAACACTTTTTGGAATCAACCAACCCACCTTTTACTTACTGCCTGCTTTGGGCAACATCGTCTCAATCCTTATGCCCTTTGCTACACCGGGATCAAAACTAAGGGGTAGGAATGACTTTTTCTCACCGCAATGAAACGAAGATATGGAACTGTACCACACCTGAAGGAATGGAGGTGGGGATCCTACATTTCCCTCTCTTTCTCACACTTATCTAATAATCTAATATTGTATACTATCTTAATTAGGTCTTATATATATATCTAACAAATAAATCGATTTATTTATACGTTACGCTTATGACTTCCTATTCTGAAGTTATCGACATATACTGGGGATGGTACCAATAAAAAGATAACACTGGGAGGTCCCTGTTACCTCCTCCTGCTGCTGTAGTTACCTTGTAACTGGCTGATGTTCTCTCCTGTTACTATATCTGATCTTCTGCTTGGGATAGGATCTCGCTGGTCTGACTTGTATCTGTATTCAAAGAATATGATAAGTTTTAAAAGGACCAACCCTGTACTGTACAGTGCTATGGCACGACCGAGTATGGAAGAAGGGTAACCATCCTATTATGCCTCGCAGCTTCCTGCCTATAGTATGTGGTGCACAACACATCCATAGACAAGACTCTACTTAGCACGGCTTGTAGACTCCCTGGGACACGACCTGCTCTGATACCAAGTTTGTCACACCCCACCTTGGGGGGTATGACTGGCACCTGGTGCCCTACTAGGACCTGAACTGCTAGACTACTGAGCCTAAGCACATCTGGTGCCTGGCTGGCTCTAACTCAGATTTAGAGAAACATCGGGCTATATAACGGCTGTAAATACAGCCTCTGGCCGACTAGGCCTATAGCCACCTGTACCTGTAATGACAGCTAACCAAAACATGTCAATATAGGGGAGCCTATGCGGGCCGACAAGGCCACCATGCTGTCTAGTTATCTGGAACTCAACAATAAAATACTGGAAAGCTACATGACCAGCAAGGTCACCACTACTGTCAAGCTATGGCCCCACACGGCCAACATAAAAGAAACAGAAGTACTAACAGCTATACACTGCACGGCCTCACACGACCGGCTCATCTGACCACAGGGGAATATATACAGACTGCAAGCCTCTAAGAATACTGATAAGATGGTCGGGACAGGGCCCCGACCTACCCATGCTGTATGACAAAAGAAAAGGGATGAACCTCTAGCTATCAAGCTCCGGATGACTGGAGCTGATGACCTTGTGAGCTGACTGGAATCACGAGGTATCGGCCCCTCGTCTATTTCACGAAACTAAATTCGTAGGAATGCTCTCTGCTGCTAAATACCTCGGTATCTGAGGTTAATTTGGGTTTGGACTACGTTTGGCAGCGTAATCGGACGAAAATATATTTACCCTCTTCGTCTCTCCCTGTTCTCCTGCATTTTCTGGAAATTATAATGAGTTTAAATGAAATTAAACCGAAGTGGGGCTTACATACTTGAGCTTGGACAGGGCCAACGTGTCACGGAGCCAACGCGGAGGCTCCACCTCCGTGACACGTTGCCATCACGGAGGGGCTCTACCTCGGCTCCTACCGTGATGGTTCAACAGGCTATCCGTTCGATCCTTTTTAGGGCCTTTCTCTAGCACGTATGGCTTTTAAATATGCTCAATTACCGTGCGAATCAGCCATCTAGGTGTCGGAAATCTTACGGGGTATAACAGTTCGGCCAAAAATTTTGGTTGTGCGCAGCCTACAAGGCCTGGTAACGGGCGCCCTATCACTTCAATTGATCGGCATCACTATTTTTCGCATAAATGAGAATTTATGATTTTCGCAATTTTCGGTGTATGTTAGCCCACAGATTTCTGAAGATTTGATCGACCGTCTCCGTTTGGCCCCAAATTTTTGCTGTGTGCAGCCTACAAGGCCTGGTGATGGGGGCCCTATCACTTTATTTTATCGGCATAACTATTTTTCTCATAAATGAAAATTTACGATTTTCGGTGTATGTTAGCCCACAGAATTTTTGAGATTTGATCGATCGCCTCCATTCGGGCCCAAATTTTGGCTGTGCGTAGCCTACAAGGCCTGGTGACGAGTGCACTATCATTTCGATTGATCGGCATAATTATTTTTCACATAAATGAGAATTTACGATTTTCGCGATTTTTGATGTATGTTAGCCGACGAATTTCTCGAGATTTGATTGCCCGTCTCCATTCGGCCAAAAATTTTGGTTGTGTGCAGCCTACAAGGCCTGGTAACGGGTGCCCTATCACTTTGATTGATCGGCATCACTATTTTTCGCATAAATAAGAATTTACAATTTTCGCAATTTTCGGTGTACGTTAGCCCACAGATTTCTGGAGATTTGATCGACCGCCTCCGTTCGGGCCCAAAATTTGGCTGTGCGCAGCCTGCGGGGCCTTGTGATGAGCGCCCTATCATTTCGTTTGATCGGCATCACTATTTGTCGCATAAATGAGAATTTACGATTTTCGCGATTTTCGGTGTATGTTAGCCCACGGATTTCTTGAAATTTGATCGAGCGTCTCCGTTTGGCCCCAAATTTTTTCTATGCGCAACCTACAAAGTCTGCTGACGAGCGCTCTATCGTTTCGTTTTATCGGCATCACTATTTTTTGCATAACTGAGAATTTATGATTTTCGCAATTTCCGGTGTATGTTAGCCGACGGATTTCTCGAGATTTGGTTGACCGCCTCCATTCGGCCCCAAATTTTGGCTGTGCGCAGCCTGCGGGGCCTGGTGACGAGTCTCCTATCATTTCGTTGATCGGCATAACTATTTTTCTCATAAATAAGAATTTATGATTTTCGCGATTTTCGGTGTATGTTAGCCCACGGATTTCTGGAGATTTGATCGACCGTCTCCGTTTGGCTCCAAATTTTTGCTGTGTGTAGCCTACAAGGCCTGGTGACGGGGGCCCTATCACTTTATTTTATAGGTATAACTATTTTTCTCATAAAATGAGAATTTACGATTTTTGCGATTTTCGGTGTATGTTAGCCCACGGATTTCTCGAGATTTGGTTGACCGCCTCCGTTCGGCCCCAAATTTTAGCTGTGAGCAGCCTGGTGACGAGTGCCCTATCATTTCGTTTGATCGTCATAACTATTTTTCTTATAAACGAGAATTTACGATTTTCGCAATTTTCGGTGTATGTTAGCCCACAAATTTCTCGAGATTTGATTGACCGTCTCCGTTCGGCCCCAAATTTTAGTTGTGCACAACTTGCAGATCCTGATGACGAGTGCCATATCATTTTGTTTGATCAGCATAACTATTTTTTTCATAAATGAGAATTTAAGATTTTCGCGATTTTCTGTGTATGTTACCCCACGGATTTCTGGAGATTTTATTGACCGTCTCTGTTTGGCTCCAAATTTTGGCTATGCGTAGCCTACAAGGCCTGGTGACGAGCGCCCTATTATTTCGTTTGATCGGCATCACTATTTTTCGCATAAATAAGAATTTATGATTTTTGCGATTTTCGGTGTATGTTAGCCCACGGATTTCTCGAGATTTGATCGACCGTCTCCGTTTGGCCGACAATTTTGGCTGTGCGCAGCCTACAAGGCCTGGTAACGAGCGCCCTATCACTTCGATTGATCGGCATAACTATTTTCTCATAAATGAGAAATTATAATTTTTGCGATTTTCGGTGTATGTTAGACCACGGATTTCTCGAGATTTTATTGACCGTCTCCGTTTGGCCCCAAATTTTGGTTGTACGCAGCCTGTGGGTCCTGGTGACGAGCGCCCTATAATTTTGTTTGATCGACATCATTATTTTTCGCATAAATGAGAATTTACGATTTTCGCGATTTTCGGTCTATGTTAGCCCACGGATTTCTCGAGATTTGATTGAACGTCTCGGTTTGGCCCCAAATTTTTGTTGCGGGCATCCTACAAGACCTGGTGATGGTGACATAACTATTTTTCTCATAAATGAGAATTTATGATTTTCGCAATTTCCGGTGTATGTTAGCCCACAGAATTCTCGAGATTTGATCGACCGCCACCATTCGGGCCCAAATTTTGGTTGTGCGCAGCCTGCGGGGCCTTGTGACGAGCACCCTATCATTTTGTTTGATCGGCATCACTATTTTTCGCATAAATGAGAATTTACAATTTTCGCGAATTTCGGTGTATGTTAGGCCACGAATTTCTTGAGATTTGATCGACCGTCTCCGTTTGGCCCCAAATTTTTTCTGTGCGTAGCCTACAAGGCCTGCTGACGAGCACTCTATCATTTCATTTTATCGGCATCACTATTTTTCGCATAACTAAGAATTTATGATTTTCGCGATTCTCGGTGTATGTTAGCCGACGGATTTCTCGAGATTTGGTTGACCGCCTCCGTTCGGCCCCAATTTTGGCTGTGCGCAGCCTGCGTGGCCTTGTGACGAGTCTCCTATCATTTCGTTGATCGGCATAACTATTTTTCTCATAAATGAGAATTTACGATTTTCGCGATTTTCGGTGTATGTTAGCCCACGGATTTCTCGAGATTTGATTGCCCGTCTCCGTTCGGCCCCATATTTTTGCAGTGCGCAGCCTGCAGAGCCTGGTGACGAGCGCCCTATCATTTTATTTGATCGGCATCACTATTTTTCGCATAAATGAGAATTTACGATTTTCGCCATTTTCGGTGTATGTTAGCCCACGGATTTCTGGAGATTTGATCGACCGTCTCCGTTTGGTCCCAAATTTTTGCTGTGCGCAGCCTACAAGGCCTTGTGACGGGGGCCCTATCACTTTATTTTATAGGCATAACTATTTTTCTCATAAATGAGAATTTACGATTTTAGCAATTTTCGGTGTATATTAGCCCACGAATTTCTCGAGATTTGGTTGACCGCCTCCGTTCGGCCCCAAATTTTGGCTGTGCGAAGCCTGGTGACGAGCGCCCTATCATTTTATTTGATCGTCATAATAATTTTTCTCATAAATGAGAATTTACGATTTTCGCGATTTTCGGTGTATGTTAGCCCACGATTTTCTCGAGATTTGATTGACCGTCTCCGTTCGACCACAAATTTTGGTTGTGCGCAGCCTGCAGATCTTGATGACGAGTGTCATATCAGTTTGTTTGATCGACATAACTATTTTTCTGATAAATGAAAATTTACGATTTTCGCGATTTTCTGTCTATGTTAGCCCACGGATTTCTGGAGATTTTATTGACCGTCTCCGTTCGGCCCCAAATTTTAGTTGTGCACAGCTTGCAGTTCCTGATGACGAGTGCCATATCATTTTATTTGATCGGCATAACTATTTTTCTCAAAAATGAGAATTTACGATTTTTGCGATTTTCTGTGTATGTTACCCCACGGATTTCTGGAGATTTTATAGACCGTCTCCGTTTGGCTCCAAATTTTGGCTGTGCGTAGCCTACAAGGCCTGGTGACGAGCGTCCTATCATTTCGTTTGATCGTCATCACTATTTTTCGCATAAATGAGAATTTATGATTTTTGCGATTTTCGGTGTATGTTAGCCCACGAATTTCTCGAGATTTGATAGACCGTCTCCGTTTGGCCCACGATTTTGGCTGTGCGCAGCCTACAAGGCCTGGTAACAAGCGCCCTATCACTTCGATTGATCGGCATAACTATTTTTCTCATAAATAAGAATTTATGATTTTTGCGATTTTCGGTGTATGTTAGCCCACAGATTTCTCGAGATTTGATTGACCGTCTCCGTTTGGCCCCAAATTTTTGTTGTGCGCAGCCTGTGGGGCCTGGTGATGAGCGCCCTATAATTTTGTTTTATCGACATCACTATTTTTCGCATAAATGAGAATTTACGATTTTCGCGATTTTCGATATATGTTAGCCCACACATTTCTCGAGATTTGATTGAACGTCTCGGTTTGGCCCAAATTTTTGTTGCGGGCAGCCTACAAGACCTGGTGATGGTGGCATAACTATTTTTCTCATAAATGAGAATTTACGATTTTTGCGATTTCCGGTATATGTTAGCCCACATAATTCTCGAGATTTGATCGACCGCCTCCGTTTGGGCCCAAATTTTGGCTGTGCGCAGCCTGCGGGGCCTTGTGATGAGCACCCTATCATTTCGTTTGATCGGCATCACTATTTTTCGCATAAATGAGAATTTACGATTTTCGAAATTTTTGGTGTATGTTAGGCCACAGATTTCTTGAGATTTGATCGAGCGTCTCCGTTTGGCCCAAATTTTTTCTGTGCGTAGCCTACAAGGCCTGTTGACGAGCGCTCTATCATTTCATTTTATCGGCATCACTATTTTTTGCATAACTGAGAATTCGCGATTTTCGCGATTTTTGGTGTATGTTTGCCGACGGATTTCTCGAGATTTGGTTGACCGCCTCCGTTCGGCCCCAAATTTTGGCAGTGCGCAGCCTGCGGGGCCTGGTGACGAGTCTCCTATCATTTCATTGATTGGCATAACTATTTTTCTCATAAATGAGAATTTGTGATTTTCGCAATTTTCGGTGTATGTTAGCCCACGGATTTCTCGAGATTTGATTACCCGTCTCCGTTCGGCCCCATATTTTGGCAGTGCGCAGCCTGTAGAGCCTGGTGATGAGCGCCCTATCATTTTATTTGATCGGCATCTCTATTTTTCGCATAAATGAGAATTTACAATTTTTGCGATTTTCGGTGTATGTTAGCCCACGGATTTCTCTAGATTTGGTTCACCGTCTCAGTTTGACCTAAAATTTTAGCTGCGCGTAACCTACAAGGCCCGGTCACGAGCGCCCTATCATTTCGTTTGATCGGCATAAATATTTTTCACATAAATGAGAATTTACGATTTTCGCAATTTTCGGTGTGTGTTAGCTCTTTATTCACCATATAAGAACTGACGAGATGTAAGTCTTTTGATGAGATCTTACATAATATTATTAAAACTGAAATATAATCGACGGAAAAATAATTCATTAGTGGCACATTACCTTAATGATCATAACTTTGGGCTGGATTATCCGTTTTACATGATTTTTTTTATTTTGTGTATTTTTTTGAGATCTATCTGGACAAACTGTCGTAAGGCGGTTTGGCGGAGCTAATTATCTCAAAATATGCCTCTATCGCAGTCATTCAACATATTTCCCAATATGATTGACAATTTTAATTTAAAAATGGGTCCTAACGACCAACCACAACCGACACCACCATGGCAGGCCAGAACTACCACCACCAATCTCTAGCATTGTCTTTATAGCATAAAGATAAGCATAAGTGTTTTCTTTTAAATTTTCGCTCGCTGGGCATTGATCGATGGGCGTTAGGTCTCGGCATAGGTCGGTATGTGTCATCCAATGTCGGTCGGTCTGTCGACACTGGCATAGTGCGCCTATGTTGCTAACTTTCAAACTTTTTAGTGCGTGTTTGCCCACGGATTTCTTGGGATTTGACAGACCGTCTCTGTTCGGCCCCAAATTTTGGCCGTGCGCAGCCTACAAACCCTGGTGACGAGCGCCCCATCACTTCATAAATGAAAATTTATGATTTTCGTGATTTTCGGTGTGTGTTTGCCCACGAATTTCTCAAGATTTGATCGACCATCTTCGTCTGGCCCCAAATGTTAGATGTGTGCAGCCTACAAAGCCTGGTAACGGGCGCCCTATCACATTGATTGATCGGCATAACTATTTTTCTCATAAATGAGAATTTATGATTTTTGCAATTTTCGGTGTATGTTAGCCTACGGATTTCTGGAGATTTGGTTGACCGTCTCCGTTTGACCTAAAATATTAGTTGCGCGTAGCCTACAAGGCCCGGTGACGAGCGCTCTATCATTTCATTTGATCGGCATTACCATTTTTCACATAAATAAGAATTTACAATTTTCGCGATTTTCGATGTATGTTAGCCCACGAATTTCTCGAGATTTGATTGACCGTCTCCTTTTGACCCCAAATTTTGGCTGTGCGCAGCCTACAAGGCCTGGTAACGGGTGCCCTATCACTTTGATTGATCGGCATAACTATTTTTCTCATAAATGAGAATTTATGATTTTTGCAATTTTCGGTGTATGTTAGCCCACAGATTTCTCGAGATTTGCTTGACCGTCTCCGTTTGACCTAAAATTTTAGCTGCGCGCAGCCTACTAGGCCCGGTGATGAGCACCCTATCAGTTCGTTTGATCGGCATAACCATTTTTCACATAAATGAAAATTTATGATTTTTGGGATTTTCGGTGTATTTTAGCCCACGGATTTCTCGAGATTTGATTGACCGTCTCTATTTGGCCCCAAATTTTGGCTGTGCATAGCCTGCGGGGCCTGATGACGAGCGCCCTATCATTTTGTTTGATCGGCATCACTATATTTCACATAAATTAGAATTTATGATTTTCGCAATTGTTGGTGTATGTTTACCCACGGATTTCTGGAGATTTGATCGACCGCCTCCGTTTGGCCCCAAATTTTGGTTGGGCGCAGCCTGCGGGGCCTGGTGACCAGCGCCCTATCATTTTGTTTGATCGGCATCACTATTTTTCACATAAATGAGAATTTACGATTTTTGCGATTTTCGGTGTATTAGCCCACAGATTTCTCAAGATTTGGTTGACCGTCTCCGTTTGACCTAAAATATTAGCTGCGTGCAGCCTACAAGGCCCAGTGACGAGCGCCCTATCATTTCATTTGATTGGCATAGCCATTTTTCACATAAGTGAGAATTTACGATTTTCGCGATTTTCAGTGTATGTTAGCCCACGAATTTCTCGAGATTTGATTGACCGTCTCCGTTTGGCCCTAAATTTTGGCTGTACGCAGCCTACAAGGCCAGGTAACGGGCACCCTATCATTTCGATTGATCGGCAGAACTATTTTTCTCATAAATGAGAATTTATGATTTTCGTGATTTTCGGTGTATGTTAGCCCACAGATTTCTGGAGATTTGATCGATCATCTCCGTTTGGCCCCAAATTTCTTTTGTGTGTAGCCTGCGGGGCCTGGTGACGAGCTCCCTATCATTTTGTTTGCTCGGCATCACTATTTTTCAAATAAATGAGAATTTATAATTGTCATGATTTTCGGTGTATGTTAGCCCACAGATTTCTGGAGATTTGATTGACCATCTCCGTTTGGCCCCAAATTTCTTTTGTGCGTAGCCTGCGGGGCCTGGTGACGAGCACCCTATCATTTTGTTTGATCGGCATCACTATTTTTCACATAAATGAGAATTTATGATTTTCGCGATTTTTAGTGTATGTTAGCCCACGGATTTCTGGAGATTTGATCGACCGTCTTCGTTTGACCTAAAATTTTAGCTGCGTGCAGCCTACAAGGCCCGGTGACAAGTGCCCTATCATTTCGATTGATCGGCATAACTATTTTTCATATAAATGAGAATTTACGATTTTCGCGATTTTTGATGTATGTTAGCCAATGAATTTCTCGAGATTTGATTGCCCGTCTCCGTTCGTGTCACACCCCGCCTTGGGTGGTATGACTGGCACCTGGTGCCCTACTAGGACCTGAACTGCTAGACTACTGAGCCTAAGCACATCTGGTGCCTGGCTGGCTCTAACTCAGATTTAGGGAAACAACGGGCTATATAACGGCTGTAAATACAGCCTCTGGCCGACTAGGCCTATAGCCACCTGTACCTGTAGTGACAGCTAACCAAAACATGTCAATATAGGGGAGCCTATGCGGGCCGACAAGGCCACCATGCTGTCTAGTTATCTGGAACTCAACAATAAAATACTGGAAAGCTACGTGACCGGCAAGGTCACCACTACTGTCAAGCTATGGCCCCACACGGCCAACATAAAAGAAACAGAAGTACTAACAGCTATACACTGCACGGCCTCACACGACCGGCTCATCTGACCACAGGGCAATATATACAGACTGCAAGCCTCTAAGAATACTGATAAGATGGTCGGGACAGGGCCCCGACCTACCCATGATGTATGACAAAAGAAAAGGGATGAACCTCTAGCTATCAAGCTCCGGATGACTGGAGCTGATGACCTTGTGAGCTGACTGGAATCACGAGGTATCGGCCCCTCGTCTATGAGTACCTGCAGGCAAGTAATGCAGCTCCCCACCGGGTGTCAGTACCACTGGTACTGAGTATGTAAAACAATAACTGAAAGAAATATCTGAAAACAACAATACAGCTGATGAAACTGAAATAGGAAGGAATAAACTAACTGGATGGAAATGTAAAACTATGCCTACTCTTAACTGTATTGGAAGGAGTAGGAGCCATACCTGAAGATATATCATTCTGCTGTTGATCTACTCGTGTCTCGTATCACATAGCATAACATAACATAACATAACATAGCACACACAAACCTTACCCGGCCCCCATAAGCCGGGAGGTACAAACAACACACAATCTATACCCCTACCCCGGTCGTCCCATCTCCTATAATAGCTATAAGCATCCTGTCGGTCCCCTGGGTATGCACTTGGGCTCGCTGAGCCCCTGACTGTAACTGCATCTGAGTCCGGAGGACTCCTGAATCAACACCCGGGCGTATCCGCTCGACAGGGGTGTGTAAGGGCCGATCAAGGCACAATATGGGGAAACTGGCATCCCATCTTCGTCCCCTGTGGGACGGCATGCCACTCCGTAGAGCGATGTATCCTCATCCTCTGGCGGACGAGTCGATACAACTATTAACCCTGGGGCGGTCATGGATGCTAGGTAGTCCGACCCCAAATAATCCAATGGTCTCAACTAGTAATACTGTCTGCATATCCCACATACTGAAGCTAATAATGATAAAGTATTTGTACATACTATATGCTGAACTAGTACTAGTAATATGTACGTACTTAATATATGCTGAGACTGATAATAGTATATCTGTATAAATATAATCTTCTGCCATACTATGCTGGGTCTAATGCTGAACAAGATATAATTTTTCTGCTAAAAACCATGTTGTATACTGAGATCCTATAATAACATGATCTACTATTTCTAACATGCTTTCTAAACTTCATTTTAACCTATTACAGATATTACACCGGTTTACTGGGTTTCAGCTGAATTCGATAATATCCTAACATTCTGTATTACATCACATACTGAGCATGCTGTGCAGTTCCTAACACTTGTATTAGAATCTATATCGTGCTAGCAAGTTTCGCGCTAAATATAACATGATGCTTCTAATATCGTACCAACATTCGTAATAAACATAACACCTGATTTCTGAACATTCTACTGGCCTTTAAACTACTTTATTATACCAAGATTACTAACTTGCTGAGGAAACTAGCTTTACATACCTTCGCTTCTAATTTCCCGACTAACTGGCGTAGCTTGGTCAGTATTTCCGCTATTCCTCCCAACTGCATTCATATATATGTCAATCAGTACTAAATACAACTTTATTCTGAAGGACGACATCACTTTCGATATAATTATAGCCTAAACTTAGGCTTATCGAAAGACGGTCGAAAACTCGCCATTTTTCCAAAGTCCAGAAGGGAGAAATATTCACTTCATAGCTAGGAATACATAGACATTAGTTTGGAGCAATCTACTTACCTTAGCCCGGTAGCTCGACGATTCGTCGGCCGTATTTCGGGAAACTAAATCTGTAGGAATGCTCTCTGCTGCTAAATACCTCGGTATCTGAGGTTAATTTGGGTTTGGACTACGTTTGGCAGCGTAATTGGACGAAAATATATTTACCCTCTTCGTCTCTCCCTGTTCTCCTGCGTTTTCTGGAAATTATAATGAGTTTAAATGAAATTAAACCGAAGTAGGGCTTATATACTTGAGCCTGGACAGGGCCAACGTGTCACGGAGCCAACACGGAGGCTCCACCTCCGTGACACGTTGCTATCGTGGAGGGGCTCTGCCTCGGCTCCTACCGCGATGGTTCGACAGGCTATCCGTCCGATCCTTTTCCGGACCTTTCTCTAGCACGTATGGCTTTCAAATATGCTCAATTACCGTGCGAATCGGCCATCTAGGTGTCGAAAATCTTACGGGGTATAACATTCTCCCCCCCTTAAGAACATTCGTCCTCGAATGTAAACTTCTATTTAGAGGACTTCTCAACTTACTATCTAGGAAAATTTCAGCAGAGTTTCCCCTGTAATATGGACTATAGCAAAAACCTGAAATGCAGAAAAGTTCAACACAGGTACGGCATGCAATACTTTAGGATTCACTGGATAGCTAAACATCAATCTGTCTCACTTATTCATACCCAACTATAAGTTATTGCATAAGTAATAATACGGACATACCTGTTGCCTGATTAGGCCTGGAATAAGTGAGGATATCTGGTCTTCATATCATCCTCCGCTTCCCATGTCATCTCCTCTCGGTTCCTGTTACACCACAATACCTTGACAGACGCAATATCTTTAGTCCTCAATCTGCGAATCTATCTGTCTAGGATAGCTATTGGAACCTCTTCATAGGCCAGCTTTTCTGTAACCTGGATATCCTGGACTGGGACTGCTCTGGACGGGTCTCCTATGCATTTCCTCACTATAGATACATAGAAGACCGGATGAACGGATTCTAATTCTGGAGGCAAGTTCAACTCATATGCTACTCGGCCTATCCTTCGATGAATCTGATAAGGCTCAACAAACCTCGGACTGAGCTTACCCTTCTTGCCGAATCTCATCACCCCTTTCATTGGGGATATTTTCAAAATACCCAGTCATTTACATCAAATTCCAAGTTCCTGCGCCGTACATCTGCCTATGATTTCTGGCGACTCTGTGTAGACGTTCTCTGATAAGTTTTACTTTCTCTTCTGACTTCTGAACGATGTCTGGCCCAACCAACGCTGATTCTCCTATTTCAAACCAACCAATCGGCGATCTGCATTTTCGCCCGTATAATGCCTCGAAAGGCGCCATCTGGATGGCTGAGTGATAGCTGTTATTATAAGCAAATTCAATTAATGGCAAATGCTCGTCCCAGCTACCTCCAAAATCTAGTACACACGCTCGTAGCATGTCCTCGAGCGTCCGAATAGTGCGCTTAGCCTGTCCATCTGTCCGAGGGTAGAATGCTGTGCTCAAATTAATCTGCGTCCCTAGACCTCTCTGAAATGACTGTCAAAATCTAGCCATAAACTATGCTCCTCTATCAGAGATAATAGATACTGGAACACCGTGTAATCTAACTATTTCTCTGATATGCAATTCGGCGTAATCTTTGGCATAGAAAGTAGCTTTTACTGGCAGGAAATGGGCTAATTTCGTCAGTTTGTCAACAATTACCCAGGTTGAATCATGTCTATGCCTGGTACGGGGTAATCCTGCTACAAAGTCCATGTTTACTACTTCCCATTTCCAGAGAGGCACAGCTATGTCCTGAGTCAAACCGCCTGGTTTCTGATGTTCTGCTTTCACCTGTTGGCAGTTAGGACACTGAGCTACAAATTCAGCAATTTCTCTTTTCATACCTGGACACCAGTAGTTTTCTTTGATATCATGGTACATTTTCGTCGCGCCTGGGTGGAGAGAATAGCGGGCGTAATGCTCCTCGCTCATAATCTGCTGGCGATGCCCCAAAATATATGGAACACAAATGCGGCCGGTTATCTGAAAATATGTCACCTCTCCTTACTGAACCTTGTGTTCAAGTTGAACCCGGCTAGGGTCTCCATACTGTCGTTCCTTTACTTCCACCACTAACGACAACACTGTGACATTCTGTATTATCGCTCTGTTATCCTTTATTTCTGCTATGTGAACGGCTAAACCGGCTAACTGGTGTAATTCTCGGGCCCATTCTCGTTATTCAGGCTGCAAGTATGCCAACTCCCCATAGATTTACGGCTAAGGGTATCTGCTACCACATTAGCCCTTCCTGGGTAATACAAAATATTCACTCTTTAAGGCATAAACTACTGCAGCTAATTCCAGGTCATGGGTAAGATAATTCTTTTCATGTTGTTTTTTTAACTGCCTGAAAGCATAAGCTATTACTTTACCATGATGCATCAACCCTCTGTACCTTCTGGCGATACTAACACTGGGGCTGATGTTAACCTGTCTTTTAACTCCTGGAAGTTCTGCTCACACGCCTTAGTCTGCCGGAACTTTGCTGCCTTCTGTGTCAATTTAGTCAGAGGTGCTGCTAAGGTGGAAGATCCTTCCACAAACCCTCTGTAGTACCCGGCTAACCGCAGGGATTGCGTACTTCGATCGGAGTGGTAGGTCTGGGCTATGTCTTCACTGCTTCAATTTTTCTATGTATCTACCTGTACACCAGCCTCCGACACAATGTGACCAAAAAGGCTACTGAACTCAGCCAAAATTCACATTTAGAAAAATTGACATATAACTGATGATCATACTGGTTTATTATACCGGACAATCTGACAAGTAATCCACCGGTATAGCTAGAGCTCATCTGGCCTTTTGGACGCAAGCTAAGGCTACTTGTTGCTGAGATAACCTGAACGACTATCTGCACACCATGTGCCCATATCTGATCAGAGGATCCTGACAATGATCATGATCTCTAATAGTCTGGCTGAATAACCTTGACTAACTAAATAATTGGGTTAAATGATTCGAATGCTGCAATAGTCTAACGATGCTCTACATGTCCTACTCGGACATTTGTAGCTCATGCACAACTGCAGGGTTGTGGACAGCTAACTGTTTCATCCTCCTAATTGAACAATTGTGGTGTTGTGCTTATTCCAGCCTACTCTCAGGCGATCCATCCCTGGATCTTCATAGGGAACCTACCGATCTCCTTGTCTTAGTAAATACCATGCTAGCAGAGCACTACTAACTTCTTACGCCTTATTCGTACCCCATTGGATTTATATTACTATCCTTGGAAATTCTCAGTCTTATGAGCCATTCTGTAAAGACTAGCCTTCTGTTAGGGCTCTGTATCTGAATACCTTATGAGAACCAGCTGAAGTACTAGTCCGTCACTGACTACTGATATGGACTCTTTCTTGGGGTACCCACAGGTTTGTCTGACTGAGACGGTCGGCTGACTTGCGGGGTGTTCCGCATAATAACTGCTAGGTTGACTAAGGCCGACTCTCACCTACAAGGCCGGGAAAACGATGTACGACCACTTAACATGCCCCCCTCTCTTTTGGTGAGGGGTCCTGCAGTACAATCTGTATATATTTCCTAGTAGCTAACCAAAATCTGTGTGACTGTAACCCCCATTGCCAACTACTTACATCATATCTATCATCTATATATATATATATATATCAACAACTATGTACAATACATACTAAATTTTGTGGTGATACGTAATCTCTAACATGCCTTACTGGATTTCATACTGCACATGATATACCGCTCCTACGGTCTAATGATATCTCATATCCTCTCGTATCATTTCATGGGATTTCTTTTTTCATTCCATTCTGGAAGCAACACACACATGCACTTTAGCTATGATCTGCTATTTGAAATTTCGCCACTCTTACAATGTGGGGTCAACATCCGAACCTTGTGGCCTTACTTGGCATTATATTAAGGCCCATGACTGTCTGTTGGACCTTGTCTCTGGACCACACTAGATTGGAGTCTCTGGTTCGGTACCCTCTTACCTTCTCCTTGGGCGGACATACTGCAACATTCTGAACTACAACCTTACTGTCTCTTAACTATTCGTCTAAGGTTTAGTCCTTAATACACGGTGTTCTATCAATCTAGAGGTGATTCTGATTTCCCCTCAAAATCTAGTATTCATGCTCTTCACCTTCATCTTCCTTAAACTGGGCTATGGGGTTCAAGGTACCTGCCTTACACTGTCAATAAGGTTGCCAGTCAAGTTCCAACCTATACTTCTTCTGACTTGCAGTCGGACCCATCTTATTCATATAATCTCCCTGTCTTTGGATATCACATCTAAGATTATAACTATTATCTTGCAGACATACCCTGCCGTCGTTAGCATGCCACGGCGGATTCAACCCTTTCCTGACTTGAACTTGACTCTTACTGAGAGTCCATCATTGACGGATCTCCTACACCCACTTCGAGTAAGCTAGTAGTCTTACTTGCTCTTCTGACTTATTACCGTGAGGGTCTGCACAACTTACATAATCATAAGGGCTCCTTACTCTTTATAACACTTTTTGGAATCAACCAACCCACCTTTTACTTACTGCCTGCTTTGGGCAACATCGTCTCAATCCTTATGCCCTTTGCTACACCGGGATCAAAACTAAGGGGTAGGAATGACTTTTTCTCACCGCAATGAAACGAAGATATGGAACTGTACCACACCTGAAGGAATGGAGGTGGGGATCCTACATTTCCCTCTCTTTCTCACACTTATCTAATAATCTAATATTGTATACTATCTTAATTAGGTCTTATATATATATCTAACAAATAAATCGATTTATTTATACGTTACGCTTATGACTTCCTATTCTGAAGTTATCGACATATACTGGGGATGGTACCAATAAAAAGATAACACTGGGAGGTCCCTGTTACCTCCTCCTGCTGCTGTAGTTACCTTGTAACTGGCTGATGTTCTCTCCTGTTACTATATCTGATCTTCTGCTTGGGATAGGATCTCGCTGGTCTGACTTGTATCTGTATTCAAAGAATATGATAAGTTTTAAAAGGACCAACCCTGTACTGTACAGTGCTATGGCACGACCGAGTATGGAAGAAGGGTAACCATCCTATTATGCCTCGCAGCTTCCTGCCTATAGTATGTGGTGCACAACACATCCATAGACAAGACTCTACTTAGCACGGCTTGTAGACTCCCTGGGACACGACCTGCTCTGATACCAAGTTTGTCACACCCCACCTTGGGGGGTATGACTGGCACCTGGTGCCCTACTAGGACCTGAACTGCTAGACTACTGAGCCTAAGCACATCTGGTGCCTGGCTGGCTCTAACTCAGATTTAGAGAAACATCGGGCTATATAACGGCTGTAAATACAGCCTCTGGCCGACTAGGCCTATAGCCACCTGTACCTGTAATGACAGCTAACCAAAACATGTCAATATAGGGGAGCCTATGCGGGCCGACAAGGCCACCATGCTGTCTAGTTATCTGGAACTCAACAATAAAATACTGGAAAGCTACATGACCAGCAAGGTCACCACTACTGTCAAGCTATGGCCCCACACGGCCAACATAAAAGAAACAGAAGTACTAACAGCTATACACTGCACGGCCTCACACGACCGGCTCATCTGACCACAGGGGAATATATACAGACTGCAAGCCTCTAAGAATACTGATAAGATGGTCGGGACAGGGCCCCGACCTACCCATGCTGTATGACAAAAGAAAAGGGATGAACCTCTAGCTATCAAGCTCCGGATGACTGGAGCTGATGACCTTGTGAGCTGACTGGAATCACGAGGTATCGGCCCCTCGTCTATTTCACGAAACTAAATTCGTAGGAATGCTCTCTGCTGCTAAATACCTCGGTATCTGAGGTTAATTTGGGTTTGGACTACGTTTGGCAGCGTAATCGGACGAAAATATATTTACCCTCTTCGTCTCTCCCTGTTCTCCTGCATTTTCTGGAAATTATAATGAGTTTAAATGAAATTAAACCGAAGTGGGGCTTACATACTTGAGCCTGGACAGGGCCAACGTGTCACGGAGCCAACGCGGAGGCTCCACCTCCGTGACACGTTGCCATCACGGAGGGGCTCTACCTCGGCTCCTACCGTGATGGTTCAACAGGCTATCCGTTCGATCCTTTTTAGGGCCTTTCTCTAGCACGTATGGCTTTTAAATATGCTCAATTACCGTGCGAATCAGCCATCTAGGTGTCGGAAATCTTACGGGGTATAACAGTTCGGCCAAAAATTTTGGTTGTGCGCAGCCTACAAGGCCTGGTAACGGGCGCCCTATCACTTCAATTGATCGGCATCACTATTTTTCGCATAAATGAGAATTTATGATTTTCGCGATTTTCGGTGTATGTTAGCCCACAGATTTCTGAAGATTTGATCGACCGTCTCCGTTTGGCCCCAAATTTTTGCTGTGTGCAGCCTACAAGGCCTGGTGATGGGGGCCCTATCACTTTATTTTATCGGCATAACTATTTTTCTCATAAATGAAAATTTACGATTTTCGGTGTATGTTAGCCCACAGAATTTTTGAGATTTGATCGATCGCCTCCATTCGGGCCCAAATTTTGGCTGTGCGTAGCCTACAAGGCCTGGTGACGAGTGCACTATCATTTCGATTGATCGGCATAATTATTTTTCACATAAATGAGAATTTACGATTTTCGCGATTTTTGATGTATGTTAGCCGACGAATTTCTCGAGATTTGATTGCCCGTCTCCATTCGGCCAAAAATTTTGGTTGTGTGCAGCCTACAAGGCCTGGTAACGGGTGCCCTATCACTTTGATTGATCGGCATCACTATTTTTCGCATAAATAAGAATTTACAATTTTCGCAATTTTCGGTGTACGTTAGCCCACAGATTTCTGGAGATTTGATCGACCGCCTCCGTTCGGGCCCAAAATTTGGCTGTGCGCAGCCTGCGGGGCCTTGTGATGAGCGCCCTATCATTTCGTTTGATCGGCATCACTATTTGTCGCATAAATGAGAATTTACGATTTTCGCGATTTTCGGTGTATGTTAGCCCACGGATTTCTTGAAATTTGATCGAGCGTCTCCGTTTGGCCCCAAATTTTTTCTATGCGCAACCTACAAAGTCTGCTGACGAGCGCTCTATCATTTCGTTTTATCGGCATCACTATTTTTTGCATAACTGAGAATTTATGATTTTCGCAATTTCCGGTGTATGTTAGCCGACGGATTTCTCGAGATTTGGTTGACCGCCTCCATTCGGCCCCAAATTTTGGCTGTGCGCAGCCTGCGGGGCCTGGTGACGAGTCTCCTATCATTTCGTTGATCGGCATAACTATTTTTCTCATAAATAAGAATTTATGATTTTCGCGATTTTCGGTGTATGTTAGCCCACGGATTTCTGGAGATTTGATCGACCGTCTCCGTTTGGCTCCAAATTTTTGCTGTGTGCAGCCTACAAGGCCTGGTGACGGGGGCCCTATCACTTTATTTTATAGGTATAACTATTTTTCTCATAAAATGAGAATTTACGATTTTTGCGATTTTCGGTGTATGTTAGCCCACGGATTTCTCGAGATTTGGTTGACCGCCTCCGTTCGGCCCCAAATTTTAGCTGTGAGCAGCCTGGTGACGAGTGCCCTATCATTTCGTTTGATCGTCATAACTATTTTTCTTATAAACGAGAATTTACGATTTTCGCAATTTTCGGTGTATGTTAGCCCACAAATTTCTCGAGATTTGATTGACCGTCTCCGTTCGGCCCCAAATTTTAGTTGTGCACAACTTGCAGATCCTGATGACGAGTGCCATATCATTTTGTTTGATCAGCATAACTATTTTTTTCATAAATGAGAATTTAAGATTTTCGCGATTTTCTGTGTATGTTACCCCACGGATTTCTGGAGATTTTATTGACCGTCTCTGTTTGGCTCCAAATTTTGGCTATGCGTAGCCTACAAGGCCTGGTGACGAGCGCCCTATTATTTCGTTTGATCGGCATCACTATTTTTCGCATAAATAAGAATTTATGATTTTTGCGATTTTCGGTGTATGTTAGCCCACGGATTTCTCGAGATTTGATCGACCGTCTCCGTTTGGCCGACAATTTTGGCTGTGCGCAGCCTACAAGGCCTGGTAACGAGCGCCCTATCACTTCGATTGATCGGCATAACTATTTTCTCATAAATGAGAAATTATAATTTTTGCGATTTTCGGTGTATGTTAGACCACGGATTTCTCGAGATTTTATTGACCGTCTCCGTTTGGCCCCAAATTTTGGTTGTACGCAGCCTGTGGGTCCTGGTGACGAGCGCCCTATAATTTTGTTTGATCGACATCATTATTTTTCGCATAAATGAGAATTTACGATTTTCGCGATTTTCGGTCTATGTTAGCCCATGGATTTCTCGAGATTTGATTGAACGTCTCGGTTTGGCCCCAAATTTTTGTTGCGGGCATCCTACAAGACCTGGTGATGGTGACATAACTATTTTTCTCATAAATGAGAATTTATGATTTTCGCAATTTCCGGTGTATGTTAGCCCACAGAATTCTCGAGATTTGATCGACCGCCACCATTCGGGCCCAAATTTTGGTTGTGCGCAGCCTGCGGGGCCTTGTGACGAGCACCCTATCATTTTGTTTGATCGGCATCACTATTTTTCGCATAAATGAGAATTTACAATTTTCGCGAATTTCGGTGTATGTTAGGCCACGAATTTCTTGAGATTTGATCGACCGTCTCCGTTTGGCCCCAAATTTTTTCTGTGCGTAGCCTACAAGGCCTGCTGACGAGCACTCTATCATTTCATTTTATCGGCATCACTATTTTTCGCATAACTAAGAATTTATGATTTTCGCGATTCTCGGTGTATGTTAGCCGACGGATTTCTCGAGATTTGGTTGACCGCCTCCGTTCGGCCCCAATTTTGGCTGTGCGCAGCCTGCGTGGCCTTGTGACGAGTCTCCTATCATTTCGTTGATCGGCATAACTATTTTTCTCATAAACGAGAATTTACGATTTTCGCGATTTTCGGTGTATGTTAGCCCACGGATTTCTCGAGATTTGATTGCCCGTCTCCGTTCGGCCCCATATTTTTGCAGTGCGCAGCCTGCAGAGCCTGGTGACGAGCGCCCTATCATTTTATTTGATCGGCATCACTATTTTTCGCATAAATGAGAATTTACGATTTTCGCCATTTTCGGTGTATGTTAGCCCACGGATTTCTGGAGATTTGATCGACCGTCTCCGTTTGGTCCCAAATTTTTGCTGTGCGCAGCCTACAAGGCCTTGTGACGGGGGCCCTATCACTTTATTTTATAGGCATAACTATTTTTCTCATAAATGAGAATTTACGATTTTAGCAATTTTCGGTGTATATTAGCCCACGAATTTCTCGAGATTTGGTTGACCGCCTCCGTTCGGCCCCAAATTTTGGCTGTGCGAAGCCTGGTGACGAGCGCCCTATCATTTTATTTGATCGTCATAATAATTTTTCTCATAAATGAGAATTTACGATTTTCGCGATTTTCGGTGTATGTTAGCCCACGATTTTCTCGAGATTTGATTGACCGTCTCCGTTCGACCACAAATTTTGGTTGTGCGCAGCCTGCAGATCTTGATGACGAGTGTCATATCAGTTTGTTTGATCGACATAACTATTTTTCTGATAAATGAAAATTTACGATTTTCGCGATTTTCTGTCTATGTTAGCCCACGGATTTCTGGAGATTTTATTGACCGTCTCCGTTCGGCCCCAAATTTTAGTTGTGCACAGCTTGCAGTTCCTGATGACGAGTGCCATATCATTTTATTTGATCGGCATAACTATTTTTCTCAAAAATGAGAATTTACGATTTTTGCGATTTTCTGTGTATGTTACCCCACGGATTTCTGGAGATTTTATAGACCGTCTCCGTTTGGCTCCAAATTTTGGCTGTGCGTAGCCTACAAGGCCTGGTGACGAGCGTCCTATCATTTCGTTTGATCGTCATCACTATTTTTCGCATAAATGAGAATTTATGATTTTTGCGATTTTCGGTGTATGTTAGCCCACGAATTTCTCGAGATTTGATAGACCGTCTCCGTTTGGCCCACGATTTTGGCTGTGCGCAGCCTACAAGGCCTGGTAACAAGCGCCCTATCACTTCGATTGATCGGCATAACTATTTTTCTCATAAATAAGAATTTATGATTTTTGCGATTTTCGGTGTATGTTAGCCCACAGATTTCTCGAGATTTGATTGACCGTCTCCGTTTGGCCCCAAATTTTTGTTGTGCGCAGCCTGTGGGGCCTGGTGATGAGCGCCCTATAATTTTGTTTTATCGACATCACTATTTTTCGCATAAATGAGAATTTACGATTTTCGCGATTTTCGATATATGTTAGCCCACACATTTCTCGAGATTTGATTGAACGTCTCGGTTTGGCCCAAATTTTTGTTGCGGGCAGCCTACAAGACCTGGTGATGGTGGCATAACTATTTTTCTCATAAATGAGAATTTACGATTTTTGCGATTTCCGGTATATGTTAGCCCACATAATTCTCGAGATTTGATCGACCGCCTCCGTTTGGGCCCAAATTTTGGCTGTGCGCAGCCTGCGGGGCCTTGTGATGAGCACCCTATCATTTCGTTTGATCGGCATCACTATTTTTCGCATAAATGAGAATTTACGATTTTCGAAATTTTTGGTGTATGTTAGGCCACAGATTTCTTGAGATTTGATCGAGCGTCTCCGTTTGGCCCAAATTTTTTCTGTGCGTAGCCTACAAGGCCTGTTGACGAGCGCTCTATCATTTCATTTTATCGGCATCACTATTTTTTGCATAACTGAGAATTCGCGATTTTCGCGATTTTTGGTGTATGTTTGCCGACGGATTTCTCGAGATTTGGTTGACCGCCTCCGTTCGGCCCCAAATTTTGGCAGTGCGCAGCCTGCGGGGCCTGGTGACGAGTCTCCTATCATTTCATTGATTGGCATAACTATTTTTCTCATAAATGAGAATTTGTGATTTTCGCAATTTTCGGTGTATGTTAGCCCACGGATTTCTCGAGATTTGATTACCCGTCTCCGTTCGGCCCCATATTTTGGCAGTGCGCAGCCTGTAGAGCCTGGTGATGAGCGCCCTATCATTTTATTTGATCGGCATCTCTATTTTTCGCATAAATGAGAATTTACAATTTTTGCGATTTTCGGTGTATGTTAGCCCACGGATTTCTGGAGATTTGATTGACCGTCTCCGTTTGGCCCCAATTTTTTGTTGTGCGCAGCCTACAAGGCTTGGTGACGAGGGCCCTATCACTTTATTTTATAGGCATAAATATTTTTCTCATAAATGAGAATTTTCGATTTTAGCGATTTTCGGTGTATATTAGCCCACAGATTTCTCGAGATTTGGTTGATCGGCTCCGTTCGGCCCCAAATTTTGGCTGTGCGAAGCCTGGTGATGAGCGCCCTATCATTTTATTTGATCGTCATAATAATTTTTCTCATAAATGAGAATTTACGATTTTCGCGATTTTCGGTGTATTGCCCATAAATTTCTCGAGATTTGATTGACCGTCTCCGTTCGGCCACTAATTTTTGCTGTGCGCAGCCTGCAGATCTTGATGACGAGTGCCGTATCATTTTGTTTGATCGGCACAACTATTTTTCTCATAAATGAGAATTTACGATTTTCGCGATTTTCTGTGTATTTAGCCCAAGAATTTCTGGAGATTTTATTGACCGTCTCTGTTCGGCCCCTAATATTGGCTGTGCACAGCCTGCAGATCCTGATGACGAGTGTCATATCATTTTGTTTGATCATCATAACTATTTTTCTCATAAATGAGAATTTACGATTTTCGCGATTTTCTATGTATGTTAGCCCACGGATTTCTCGAGATTTGATTGACCGCCTCCGTTCAGCCCCAAATTTTGGCAATGCGGGGCCTGGTGATGAGCGCCCTATCATTTCGTTTGATCGGCATCACTATTTTTTGCATAAATAAAAATTTATGATTTTTGCGATTTTCGGTGTATGTTAGCCCACGGATTTCTCGAGATTTGATCGACCGTCTCCATTTGGCCCACAATTTTGGTTGTGCGCAGCCTACAAGGCCCGATAACGGGCGCCCTATCACTTCGATTGATCGGCATAACTATTTTTCTCATAAATGAGAATTTATGATTTTTGCGATTTTCGGTGTATGCTAGCCCACGGATTTCTCGAGATTTGATTGACCGTCTTCGTTTGGCCCCAAATTTTGGTTGTGCGCAACCTGTGGGACCTGGTGACGAGCGCCCTATAATTTTGTTTGATCGACATCATTATTTTTCGCATAAATGAGAATTTACGATTTACTCGATTTTCGGTCTATGTTAGCCCACGGATTACTCGAGATTTGATTGAACGTCTAGGTTTGGCCCCAAATTTTTGTTGCGGGCAGCCTACAAGACCCGGTGATGGGCGCCCTATCACTTTATTTGATAGGCATAACTATTTTTCTCATAAATGAAAATTTACGATTTTCGGTGTATGTTAGCCCACAGAATTCTCGAGATTTGGTCGACCGCCTCCGTTCGGGCCCAAATTTTGGCTGTACGCAGCCTGCGGGGCCTTGTGACGAGCGCCCTATCATTTCGTTTGATCGGCATCACTATTTTTCGCATAAATGAGAATTTATGATTTTCGCGATTTTCGGTGTATGTTAGCCCACGGATTTCTTGAAATTTGATCGACCGTCTCCGTTTGGCCCCAAATTTTTTCTGTGCGCAGTCTACTAGGCCTGGTGATGAGCGCTCTATCATTTCGTTTTATCGGCATCACTATTTTTCGCATAACTAAGAATTTATGATTTTCGCGATTCTCGGTGTATGTTAGCCGACGGATTTCTCGAGATTTGGTTGACCGCCTCCGTTCGGCCCCAAATTTTGGCTGTGCGCAGCCTGCGGGGCCTGGTGACGAGTTTCCTATCATTTCGTTGATCGGCATAACTATTTTTTCTCATAAATGAGATTTTACGATTTTTGCAATTTTCGGTGTATGTTAGCCCACGGATTTCTCGAGATTTGATTGCCCGTCTCCGTTCGGCCCCATATTTTGGCTGTGCGCAGCCTGCAGAGCCTGGTGACGAGTGCCATATCATTTTGTTTGATCGGCATCACTATTTTTCGCATAAATGAGAATTTACGATTTTCGCGATTTTCGGTGTATGTTAGCCAACGGATTTCTGGAGATTTGATCGACCGTCTCCGTTTGGCCCCAAATTTTTGCTGTGCGCAGCCTACAAGGCCTGATGACGGGGGCCCTATCACTTTATGTTAAAGGCATAACTATTTTTTCTCATAAATGAGAATTTACGATTTTTGCGATTTTCGGTGTATGTTAGCCCACGGATTTCTCGAGATTTGATCGACCGTCTCCGTTTGGCCCACAATTTTGGCTGTGCGCAGCCTAAAAGGCCCGGTAACAGGCGTCCTATCACTTCGATTGATCGGCATAACTATTTTTCTCATAAATGAGACTTTATGATTTTTGCGATTTTCGGTGTATGTTAGCCCACGGATTTCTCGAGATTTGATTGACCGTCTCCGTTTGGCCCCAAATTTTGGATGTGCGCAGCCTGTGGGGCCTGCTAACGAGCGCCCTATCATTTTGTTTGATCGACATCATTATTTTTCGCCTAAATGAGAATTTACGATTTTCGTGATTTTCGGTCTATGTTAGCCCACGGATTTCTCGAGATTTGATTGAACGTCTCGGTTTGGCCCCAAATTTTTGTTGCGGGCAGCCTACAAGACCTGGTGATGGGCGCCCTATCACTTTATTTGATAGGCATAACTATTTTTCTCATAAATGATAATTTACGATTTTCGCGATTTTCGGTGTATGTTAGCCCACAGAATTCTCGAGATTTGATCGACCGCCTCAGTTCGGGCCCAAATTTTAGCTGTGCCAGCCTGCGGGGCCTTGTGACGAGCGCCCTATCATTTCGTTTGATCAGCATCACTATTTTTCGCATAAATAAGAATTTACGATTTTCGCGATTTTCGGTGTATGTTAGCCGATGGATTTCTCGAGATTTGGTCGACCGCCTCCATTCGGCCCCAAATTTTGGCTGTGCGCAGCCTGCAGGGCCTGGTGTCGAGTGTCCTATCATTTCATTGATCGGCATAACTGTTTTTCTCATAAATGAGAATTTACGATTTTCGCGATTTTCGGTGTTTGTTAGCCCACGGATTTCTCAAGATTTGATTGCCCGTCTCCATTCGGCCATAAATTTTGGCTGTGCGCAGCCTGTAGATCTTGATGACGAGTGCCATATCATTTTGTTTGATCGGCATAACTATTTTTCTCATAAATGAGAATTTACGATTTTCGCGATTTTCTGTGTATGTTAGCCGACGGATTTCTGGAAATTTTATTGACCGTCTCCGTTTGGCTCCAAATTTTAGCTGTGCGTAGCCTACAAGGCCTGGTGACGAGCGCCCTATCATTTCGTTTGATCGGCATCACTATTTTTTGCATAAATGAGAATTTATGATTTTTGCGATTTTCGGTGTATGTTAGCCCACGAATTTATCGAGATTTGATCGACCGTCTCCGTTTGGCCCACAATTTTGGCTGTGCGCTGCCTGGTGACGAGCGCCCTATCATTTCGTTTCATCGTCATAACAATTTTTCTCATAAATGAGAATTTACGATTTTTGCGATTTTCGGTGTATTTTAGCCCACGAATTTCTCGAGATTTGATTGACCGTCTCCGTTTGCCCCCAAATTTTGGCTGTGCGCAGCCTGTGGGACCTGGTGACGAGCGCCCTATCATTTTGTTTGATCGACATCATTATTTTTCGCATAAATGAGAATTTACGATTTTCGCGATTTTCGGTCTATGTTAGCCCACAGATTTCTCGAGATTTTATTGAACATCTTAGTTTGCCCTCAAATTTTTTTAGCGAGCAGCCTACAAGACCCGGTGATGGGCGCCCTATCACTTTATTTGATAGGCATAACTATTTTTCTTATAAATGAGAATTTATGATTTTCGCGATTTTCGGCGTATGTTAGCCCACAGAATTCCCGAGATTTGATCGACCGCCTCCGTTCGGGCCCAAATTTTGGCTGTGCGCAGCCTGCGGGGCCTTGTGACAAGCGCCATATCATTTCGTTTGATCGGCATAACTATTTTTCGCATAAATGAGAATTTACGATTTTCGCAATTTTCGGTGTATGTTAGCCCACGGATTTCTCGAGATTTGATCGACCGTCTCCATTCGGCCCCATATTTTGGTTGTGCGCAGCCTGCAGAGCCTGGTGACGAGCGCCCTAACATTTTGTTTGATCGGCATCACTATTTTTCGTATAAATGAGAATTTACGATTTTCGCGATTTTCGGTGTATGTTAGCCCACGGATTTCTGGAGATTTGATCGACCGTCACCGTTTGGCCCCAAATTTTTGCTGTGCGCAGCCTAGAAGGTCTGGTGACCGGGACCCTATCACTTTATTTTATAGGCATAACTATTTTTCTCATAAACGAGAATTTACGATTTTTGCGATTTTCGGTGTATGTTAGCCCACGGATTTCTCGAGATTTGGTTGACCGCCTCCGTTCGGCCCCAAATTTTTGTTGTGCGCAGCCTGCGGGGCTTGGTGATGAGCGCCCTATCATTTCGTTTAATCGTCATAACAATTTTTCTCATAAATGAGAATTTACAATTTTCGCGATTTTCGGTGTATGTTAGCCTACAGATTTCTTGAGATTTGATTGACCATCTTCGTTCGGCCCAAATTTTGGGTATGCACAGCCTGCAGATCCTGATGACGAGTGCCATATCATTTTGTTTGATCTGCATAACTAGTTTTCTCATAAATAAGAATTTACGATTTTCGCCATTTTCTGTGTATGTTAGCCCACAGATTTCTGGAGATTTTATTGACCGTCTTCGTTTGGCTCCAAATTTTGGCTATGCGTAGCCTACAAGGCCTGGTGACGAGCGCCCTATCATTTTGTTTGATCGGCATCACTATTTTTTGCATAAATAAGAATTTACGATTTTTGCGATTTTCGGTGTATGTTAGCCCACGGATTTCTAGAGATTTGATCGACCGTTTCCGTTTGGCCCACAATTTTGGCTGTGCGCAGCCTACAAGACCCGGTAACGGGCGCCCTATCACTTCGATTGATCGGCATAACTATTTTTCTCATAAATGAGAATTTATGATTTTTGCGATTTTCGGTGTATGGTAGCCCACGGATTTCTCGAGATTTGATTGACCTTCTCCGTTTGGCCCCAAATTTTGGCTATGCGCAGCCTGTGGGTCTGGTGACGAGCGCCCCATCATTTTGTTTGATCGACATCACTATTTTTCGCATAAATGAGAATTTACGATTTTTGCGATTTTCGGTCTATGTTAGCCCACAGATTTCTCGAGATTTGATTGAACGTCTCGGTTTGGCCCCAAATTTTTATTGTGGCTAGCCTACAAGACCCGGTAATGGGCGCCCTATCACTTTATTTGATCGGCATAACTATTTTTCTCATAAATGAGAATTTACGATTTTCGCGATTTTCGGTGCATGTTAGCCCACAGAATTCTCGAGATTTGATCGACCGCCTCCATTCGGGCTCAAATTTTGGCTGTGCGCAGCCTGCGGGGCCTTGTGACGAGCGCCCTATCATTTCATTTGATCGGCATCACTATTTTTCGCATAAATGAGAATTTCTGATTTTCGGTGTATTTTAGCCTACAAATTTCTCGAGATTTGATCGACCGTCTCCGTTTGGCCTCAAATTATTGTTGTGCGCAGCCTACAAAGCCTGGTAACGCGCGCCCTATCACGTCGATTGATCGACATAACTATTTTTCTCATAAATGAGAATTCACGATTTTTGCATTTTTTGGTGTATGTTAGCCAACGGATTTCTCGAGATTTGGTTGACCGTCTCTGTTTGACCTAAAATTTTAGTTGCGTGCAGCCTACAGGGCCCGGTGATGAGCGCCCTATCATTTCATTTGATCGGCATAATCATTTTTCACATAAATGAGAATCTACGATTTTCGCAATATTCGGTGTGTTAGCTCTTTATTCATAAAATAAGAACTGCCGAGATGCAAGTCTTTTGATGAGATCTTACATAATGTTGTTAAAACTTTAATATAATCGACGGAAAAAGAGTTCATTAGTGGCACATTATCTTAATGATCATAAATTTTGGCTGGATTATCCATTTTACATGATTTTTTTTCATTTTGTTTATTTTTTCGAGATCTATCTGGACAAACTCCCGTAAGGAGGTTTGGCGGAGCCAATTTTCTCAAAATATGTCTCTATCGTAGTCATTCAACATATTTCCCAATATGGTTAACAATTTTAATTTAAAAACTGGTCCTAACAACCCACCACAACCGACACCACCATGGCAAGCGACCATGGTAGGCCAGCACTACCACCACAAATATCTAGCATTGTCTTTATAGCATAAGGATAAGCATAGGTGTTTTTTTTTTAAATTTTCGCTCTCTGGGCATTGATCGATGGGCGTTGGGTCTGGGCATAGGTCGGCATGTGTCATCCGATGTCGGCCGGTCTGTCGACACTAGCATAGTGCGCCTATGTTGCTAACTTTCAAACTTTTCAGTGCGTGTTAGCCCATGGATTTCTCGGGATTTGAGAGACCGTCTCTGTTCGGCCTAAAATTTTGGCCGCGCGCAGCCTACAAACCCTGGTGACGAGCGCCCCATCACTACATAAATGATAATTTAATATTTTCGTGATTTTCGGTGTGTGTTAGCCCACGGATTTCTGGAGATTTGATCGACCATCTCCGTTTGGCCCCAAATTTTGGCTGTGCGCAGCCTACAAGGCCTGGTAACGGGCACCCTATCACTTCGATTGATCGGCATAACTATTATTGTCATAAATGAGAATTTATGATTTTCACAATTTTCGGTGTATGTTAGCACACAAATTTCTCGAGATTTGGTTGACCGTCTCCGTTTGACCTAAAATTTTAGTTGCGTGCAGCCTACAAGGCACGGTGATGAGCGCCCTATCATTTCATTTGATCGGCATAACCATTTTTCCCATAAATGAGAATTTACGATTTTTGTGATTTTCGGTGTGTGTTTGCTCTTTATTCACAAAATAAGAACTGGCGAGATGCAAGTATTTTGATGAGATCTTACATAATGTTGTTAAAACTGTAATATAATAGACGAAAAAAGAGTTCATTAGTGGCACATTATCTTAATGATCATAACTTTGGGCTGGATTATCTGTTTTACATGACTTTTTTTTTATTTTGTGTATTTTTTCGAGATTTATCTTGACAAACTGCCGTAAGGCGGTTTGGCGTAGCAAATTTTCTCAAAATATGCCTCTATCGCAGTCATTCAACATATTTCCCAATATGGTTGACAATTTTAATTTAAAAACTGGTCCTAACGACCCACCACAACCGACATCACCATGGCAAGCGACCATGGTAGGCCAGCACTACCACCACCAATCTCTAGCATTGTCTTTATAGCATAAGGATAAGCATAGGTGTTTCTTTTTAAATTTTCGCTCGCTGGGCATTGATCGATGGGCGTTGGGTCTGGGCATTGGTCGGCATGTGTCATCCGATGTCGGTCGGTCTGTCGACACTGGCATAGTGCGCCTATGTTGCTAACTTTAAAACTTTTCAGTGCGTGTTAGCCCACGGATTTCTCGAGATTTTATAGACCGTCTCCGTTCGGCCCCAAATTTTGGCAGTGCGCAGCCTAAAACCCTGGTGACGAGCGCCCCATCACTTCATAAATGAGAATTTATGATTTTCGCGATTTCCGGTGTATGTTAGCCCACGGATTTCTCGAGTTTTGATCGACCATCTCCGTTTGGCCCCAAATTTTGGCTGTGGCGCAGCCTACAAGGCCTGGTAGCGGGCGCCCTATCACTTCGGTTGACCGGCATAACTATTTTTCTCATAAATGAGAATTTACGATTTTAGCGATTTTTGGTGTATGTTAGCCCACGGATTTCTCGAGATTTGGTTGACCGTCTCCGTTTGACCTAAAATTTTAGCTGCGCGCAACCTACAAGGCCCGGTGACGAGCGCCCTATCATTTCATTTGATCGGCATAACCATTTTTCACATAAATGAGAATTTACAATTTTCGCGATTTTCGGTGTATGTTAGCCCACGGATTTCTCGAGATTTGATTGACTGTCTCCGTTTGACCCAAAATTTTGGTTGTGCGTAGCCTGCGGTGCCTGGTGACGAGCGCCCTATCATTTTATTTGAACGGCATCACTATTTTTCGCATAAATGAGAATTTATGATTTTCGCGATTTTCGGTGTATGTTAGCCCACGGATTTTTGGAGATTTGATCGATCGTCTCCGTTTGGCCCTAAATTTTTGCCGTGCGTAGTCTACAAGGCTTGAATACGAGCGCCCTATCATTTTGTTTGATCGGCATAACTATTTTTCTCACAAATGAGAATTTAGGATTTTTGCGATTTTCGGTGTATGTTAGCCCACGGATTTCTCGAGATTTGATCGACCGCCTTCGTTCGGCCCCAAATTTTGGTTGTGCGCAGCCTGCGGGGCCTGGTGATGAGCGCCCTATCATTTCGTTTGATCGGAATAACTATTTTTCTCATAAATGAGAATTTACGATTTTCGCAATTTTCGGTGTATGTTAGCCCACGGATTTCTCGAGATTTGATCGACCGTCTCCGTTTGGCCCCAAATTTTTGCCGTGCGTAGTCTACAAGGCCAGGTGACGAGCGCCCTATCATTTCGTTTGATCGGCATAACTATTTTTCTCACAAATGAGAATTTAGGATTTTCGCGATTTTCGGTGTATGTTAGCCCACGGATTTCTCGAGATTTGATCGACCGCCTCCGTTCGGCCCCAAATTTTGGTTGTGGGCAGCTTGCGGGGCCTGGTGATGAGCGCCCTATCATTTCGTTTGATCGGCATAACTATTTTTCTCATAAATGAGAATTTACGATTTTCGTCATTTTCGGTGTATGTTAGCCTACGAATTTCTGGAGATTTGATTGACCGTCTCCGTTTGGCCCACAATTTTTGTTGTGTGCAATCTACAAGGCCTGGTAACGGGCGCCCTATCACTTCGATTGATCGGCATAACTATTTTTCTCATAAATGAGAATTTATGATTTTCACGATTTTCGGTGTATGTTAGTCTACGGATTTCTCGAGATTTGGTTGATCGTCTCCGTTTGATCTAAAATTTTGCTGCGCGCAGCTACAAGGCCCGGTGACGAGCGCCCTATCATTTTGTTTGATCGGTATCACTATTTTTCGCATAAATGAGAATTGACGATTTTTGCGATTTTCGGTGTATGTTAGCTCACGGATTTCTGGAGATTTGATCGACCGTCTCTGTTTGGCCCTAAATTTTTGTTGTGCGCAGCCTACAAGGCTTGGTGACGAACGCCCTATCATTTCGTTTTATCGCATCACTACTTTTTGCATAACTGAGAATTTACGATTTTTGCAATTTTCGGTGTATGTTAGCCCACGGATTTCTCGAGATTTGGTTGACCGCCTCCGTTCGGCCCCAAATTTATGTTGTGCGCAGCCTACGGGGCCTGGTGACGAGCGCCCTATCATTTTGTTTGATCGGCATAACTATTTTTATCATAAATGAGAATTTACGATTTTCGCGATTTTCGGTGTATGTTAGCCCACGGATTTCTCGAGATTTGATTGACCGTCTCCGTCCGGCCCCAAATTTTGGCTGTGCGCAGCCTGCGGGGCCTGGTGACGAGCGGCCTATCATTTTGTTTGATCAGTATCACTATTTTTCGCATAAATGAGAATTTATAATTTTTGCGATTTTCGGTGTATGTTAGCCCACAGATTTCTCGAGATTTGATTGACCGTCTCGGTTTGGCCCCAAATTTTTGCTTTGGGCATCCTACAAGGCCCGGTGACGGGCGCCCTATCACTTTATTTGATCGGCATAACTATTTTTCTCATAAATGAGAATTTACAATTTTCGCGATTTTCAGTGTATAACGTCCACAGAATTCTCGAGATTTGATCGACCGCCTCCGTTCGACCCCAAATTTTGGCTGTGCGCAGCCTGCGGGGCCTTGTGACGACCGCCCTATCATTTCGTTTGATCGGCATCACTATTTTTCGCATAAATGTGAATTTACGATTTTCGCAATTTTCGGTGTGTGTTTGCTCTTTATTCACAAAATAAGAACTGCCGAGATGCAAGTCTTTTGATGAGATCTTATTTAATGTTGTTAAAACTGTAATATAATTGACGGAAAAAGAGTTCATTAGTGGCACATTATCTTAATGATCATAACTTTGGGCTGGATTATCTGTTTTACATGATTTTTTTTTAATTTTGTGTATTTTTTCGAGATCTATCTGGACAAACTACCGTAAGGCGGTTTGGTGGAGCCAATTTTCTCAAAATATGTCTCTATCGCAGTCATTCAACATATTTCCCAATATAATTGACAATTTTAATTTAAAAACTGGTCCTAACGACCCACCATAACCAACACCACCATGACAAGCGACCATGGTAGGTCTCATTAAATTAGAGATTAAATACAAATAATTTTCTTCATTTTTTCTTAAAGACCATAATCTGAATTTATTTTATTGATATGAATGGAGTATAGTAATATTTCCTTAGAAATATATGTCTGCGATTTATTATATACAAAATATTTTAAATATTAATAGTATATTCATAGTATGTTTAAGCTATAAAAAATTATACTAGAAAATAGACTATATATATACCGATATAATTTTAGCGGAAAAAATTTGATGAAAAACTACTTAAAATAGTTGGAAGATTTTCTAGATGGAATATCAATAATTAAGTGATTTTTTAGATTATAAAAAAAAATTAAGCAATTTTTTAAATAAATTATTCTAAATTGAGTGATCATCTCAGATATATCTCTTAAATCTTATCTCAAATGAAATTTAAAAGGTAGTGGATGGTAACAAAATCAAGAAGTTACTAAAAATATCCATTTGAAATCCTCAAAGAATTACATTTTAATATATCCTTAGCTGGCTAATACTCAATTTTCTAGTATAAATAGAACCATTTTTCATGAGCAACAGCAAATTAAAAGATCAGACTAAATTAATTAGTGGCCATGGCTTATATTCCTCAATTTCTTTGTGTTTGCATTTTTGTTTTTCTTTTATTGGATTTCATGAGTTTTTGTTCTTGCCAATCATTTAATGGAAGCTTAGATGCAGTTGATGGCTCAGCAATGGCAACATGGTATGGGGGTTCGGGGGGACTTTGTGGACTAAAAAAAGAATTTATTTCAGCATGGTTTGGGATGTGGCGCGTGCTGTTGTTGACACCTAATTTTATCCTTCCGCATTTTTAATTAATTATTCAAGTCTTTTAAATTACAAACGGCGTGAAATATATATTTATTTTACATAATTTTAAAAGTTATTTGGTGCAACTTCGCTATTTTCTTATTTGACAAAAACAATATATATATATATATATAGACACCCACATATTTGTGACTTCCGAAATTGATTAATGAATGTTGTGGTGAATTTTTGTATATCATTACAAACAATAGAAATCAACTACGAAATTCATCTCTAATATGAAAATATTAAATAATCTGTAGTTTAACATGATTTTTTTTAACAATTTGTCGCTATTGATTTGTCACGCCCCTCAGACCAACAGGGGCGGAAAAGATCCGTATGAGCATCTGCTATACGTATAATTTATAAATACTAGTAAAGCTATAGAATCATAAGTAGCGAAAACAAATATCTCAGCCAAAAACTATATATACAATTGACAACATCAATATGTCTATGAAGCCTCTGAGGGGTCTGTAATTATAAAACTGAGAACTGATTGGGACGGGCCCGACAACTATAATATATACATAGCTAAAAGATAGGCACTAGAAATCTGATGGCACCAGATGGAGATGGAGCTCACCAAAAGCTCAACTGAGAATGACTACTTGGCCTATTGAGGATGTCTGTTGTCCTGTGAATTTGACCCTACATTTATAGAAATGTTGCATCCCTAATAGTAGGGACGTCAATATATTTACAACATGTAGTGGTATGTAAAGCTATGAAGATGTTTAGTCATGAGCATATGAACATCGGAATTACAATCTGAACTGAAACTGAAATCTATCACCAACCTTAGTAATCCTCATATAACTTCCTATACATTATTCATTTATATATATAATACCTAGAATTTTTTCCAAGGTGATAACATGCTTTTTTCGATAGTACTAGTGTACAAGAAATCACATGATGGTTTCCAACTAGCATAACTCTGTAAAATCTTAACAACTGTATATCGCGGTCTATTTATAAGATATGCCCACCGAAGGCTCCTATAAGGGTCTGTTCGCAAGTTTGTATGCTATTAATTGACTAGTCAGAAAAATCAGTGCATGACATTCCAACTAACTATAATATCTCATATGCCACAAAGGGCAACTCTTGGGTCACGTTGTAGGCAAGTGTCCCTATAAATACCCACCCCTCAGTATAGAGTAAGTTTTAATCACATATTTCTTACGAAGGCCTGTAACAGTGAGTTGCTATCTGCATCTTTCACATAAGTGAAGCTTTTTGTATCTCATGAATCAACATGTATTCTACTTTATCAAGTGCACATTGTAGCTTAAAAATCATGCAACTATGTGATCTACACAAGTACATCCATGATTCTTTTAATTCATTCAGAGTAATTAAACTCTTTCATAATTAGTAAATTAAATTTAGTATTATAATAACCTGAATTTTTCAATAAAATCATCGCAGCTAACTAATTTCTTTTAAACACGTGATAGATATACCATGTAACTTCTAAGAGTTTCAAATAAAGACACGTATAATCACGTAAGTTTTGTGAACATTTGACTCGAATAAGAGTACCATGAACACATATAAACCTTGGCACATAAGCATGTGAGTAATCTAGAAGAAGACTTTGTTTCCATGTATCATGAAATTTCATTGTGTGTTAATAAACTTTTCAATTGCTCCAATAGATAGGTGAATTTTCAACAACATAAATGACTACAATGCCACCCCGTAAACATAGTAGGCAATGGATCAGTAAAAGATTCGAAAACCTAGGGTCAAAGCGCCTTAAATTATTATTATTGTTATTAATTACGAAAAAAGGATCAAAATATCTTTAAACTATGTGAAATTGAACAAAAATATCTTTCGTTAATAATTTGGTCTAAAAATGTCGTTAGCGTTAATAGTTTGGTGCAAAAATCTATTGTCAATAGTTTATTCAAAAATGCTTCTGTTATTACTTTTGAATCAAAAATGTCCTTTTCCTAATAAATATATTATTTCTTTTCTTTTTCAATACATCTTTTTCCTAATAAAAATATTTTAAAAGAACTCTTTTCTTATTTCTTTTCTTCTAAAATTCCATTAATTAACAAAAAAGCAGAAAGTAATTTTTTTCTACTTAATTTCGTTTTACCAATTAAAATAAAATAACCCAATGTACTTTTAATCTGATAACATATGTCATATATATAACCTCATCATTAATTTTTATTCAAATAATGATTAAAAAAATATTCCTAATCTTCTTAATCTTTTTGAATTGAAGTAGGATAAACATTTACTAATATATTCCTTAATTTTAAAGTTAAAATAATTTTTAAAAAAAAGGGTCAACAGTAACTCCGTTGATGATATTTTAAAGATATTTTGTGATTTGAAGTAATTTAATAATTTTTCATATTCGATGGCATTATGATTGTTATATCTTAACTTTAAAACCAAAATTATGTTAGCAAATGTTTATCCTTCTTTAATTCAGAAAATAAGAAATAAATATTTTCTATTTTATTAGGAAAAATAATTTTACCTGTTATCTAAAAGAAAATTAATGACTGGTTATAATATTTTTATTAGAAAAAAAAATATTTAAAGAATTAAAAAAATATATGTTTATAGAAAAAGACCAGTTTTGATCCAAAAGTAATAATAGGGGCATTTTTCTTCCAAATTGTTGACAGCAAGACATTTTTGGATCAAACAACACAACTGACGACAAAAATATTTTTGGACCAAACTATATTAGTGAAATTTTTATTTAATTTCACATAATTTAAGAATATATTTAATCCTTTATTATTATTATTATTATTATTATTATTATTATTATTATTATTATTATTATTATTATTATTATTATTAAAAGTCATCACTAGACTATACTAATTTTCAGTTGTCGGGGTTCAGGCAAAGACCCATAATTTTCTCAAATCCTATGTTAGAATTGGTCATTCCTAATAATTTTCCACTAGCAAAAAACTAGTTCTACCTAAGTTGATCCTAGTCTTGTACTACAAATTAGGAATACGAAATACGCCTGACTACTGACTAGTTCGAATTCGATAATTATTTATAGTCACATTTTAAGTGATTTTTGTTACAACAACAATCCCAAATTAAATTTAAATTTGAATCATTTTTTAGCAAGAAAGCAAAACAAACTACTACTCAATTAAGTTTTACAATGGATCAATTTCTTTATTTTTGCATTTTTGTTTATCTTGTCTTCGACTTGTTTAATGTTTGTTCTTGTCGATCATTATTCAATGGTAATTTAAGTGCTGTTGGATTTTCATCAGCAGTGGCAACTTGGTATGGAGATCCCAATGGAGCTGGCAGTGGTAAAAAAAAAAGTTTCTTCTTATTTTTCGACTTTAAAGCGTAAAATATTTCTGCACGATGATCAGTATAATTTAACATATTGTGTAATAAGTAGTAAATCATTTTATTTTTAAATTAGGGTTAATGATATCGTTTTTGTTTATGAACAGTTATCGATATAATTATTCTTTTTTCTTGTTCAGGGGGTGCTTGTGGGCTAGAAGATGATGTAGCAAAAGCTCCATACAACGCCATGATAACCGCGGGAAATCAAGTTTTGTTTCAACATGGTTTAGGATGTGGTGCATGCTATCAGGTACATATGCACGTGTACCTATCAGAACTTCGTACATTCTCTTATTAATTCAGTATCAACAACGAACGTCTAAATTCTTAATCCGTCACTATTTTTAAGGTGCTATGCAATCAAAATCAAGAATGCTCGGGAAGACCAATAACAGTAGCTCTTACAGATGAGTGTCCAGGAACATGTAATGATGATCCAGTTCACTTTGATTTAAGTGGAACTGCCTTTGGAGCAATGTCAAAATCTGGCCAAGCTGACCAACTGCGTAAACTTGGAAGAATTGATATTTCCTATAAAAGGTGAGTTGGTCGCAATGATTTTAGGGAAGTCGACTCGGTTGGTTTTTAAATTATACAATTATAAAATATACTGTCCATCGAATTTTGTTTTTACCGCGATAAGATATTATTTTACCACTAAATCATTTGTTTTTATACTCTTCAAGCTCTTCTTTTCCCAACAAAACCGATCAAATTCGATTTGATTTTTAAAAAAAAGAAATTACCAACCGCATCGGTCAGTAATTTAGTCAGTTTTATAATCTGTTTGGCCAAACTTTTAAAATTGGCTTATTTTTAGAAATGCTCTTTTAGTAAGAAACAGTTTGTGTTTGGCCAACAAAATTTAAAAAACACTTTGACTACCCATTAGTGTTTGGCCAAACTCTTGAAAAGTGTTTTTAAGTGTATTTTTCTCAAAAGTATTTTTTAAATAAGTGTTTTTGAGGAGAAATTACCTTTTTTAGCTTTCAAAAAATAATTTCTGTTATTTTCTAAAATCACTTATTTTTTAGGTAGCGAGCTCATCGACCCATGTATTATTCTTTGGTTAACTTCCTCTTGGAATTTTATTTCAGGGTGGCGTGCGACTATAAGCAAAATATTATGTTTAAGGTTGATAAAGGATCCAACTCTAATTTCTTTGCGGTTGCTATTGAAGCTGAAAACGGAAATGGTGAACTTTCTTTCGTTGAGATAAAATCATCGGGATCAAATAAATGGCTTCCCATGCAACAAATGTTTGGAGCAACATGGTCTGCAAATATTTATCCAGACACACAAAAACCTCCATTTTCACTTAGGTTAACTTCACATAATAAATATCAAGTCCAAGCTGATAATGTTATTCCTGTGAATTGGCAATCAAGAGCAATTTACAAATCAAATGTCAATTTCCATCCCCAATTATAAAGTCTTTTAATTTTTATTTTTGGAGGATATATGAGGAATTTTGAGAGATTACAAAGTGAAATATTGGACTTCCTTTGTAATACCAATAATTTGATAATATCAAAGAAAATTCTTTAGTTATCAAGTTTGAAAATCTCTATTTTCACTTTATTATTATATATCAATTCTTAAAATTGCTTCCCTGTTAGATCTTGGCGGACAATTGATACATCATGTGAAGTTTAATGAGTTTAATGAACTATCAGTGAATATAAAGGTTTTCGTGAGGCTGATCTTGAGCCGCCATCCAAGCGCGAAGAGTTTTCTATCTGAACTTTAACCAAATGTTTATTGAAATACACCTAAATTATCAATTGTTCCATAGTTTTGTTACTTTATTAATAAAGTGAAGAGTGAAAACACACCTAAAGTATCACGATTTTTTGAGTTTTGTATCTGAACTATCAAGTGCATGAGTTTCTTACCTGAACCATCACCAAATATTTATCGAAACATACCTAAACTATCTGTTGTTTCCTTTTCCTACCTGAATGATGGTGATATTTCAGGTAGGAAAAGTGAGCAATTGATAGTTGAGGTATGTTTTAATAAACATTTATTGATAGTTCAGATAGAAAAAATAAACACTTTATAACTCGAATAAAAAATTTTACGTGCGTTTTTCACCCTTCACTCTTATTAATATAAGAGATAAAGTTTAGTGCTTAATAAAAAATAGATTTGTGACAAGTCTAATGACTATGTGTGAAATTAATCCTATATATCACAAACCTTTTGAGATTAACTTTTTGTAAATGGAGTTTTTTACATTTTAAACCCTTAACCTATGCATTCTTTTTAAATTTATACCCTATTCTATTGTCCTCATTATTATGTCTCTTAATCTCTTCATTTTCTTGTAAAATCATAAAAACTGAGTTTCTTGTTGTTATTCACAAGGGTAAGACTAATATTAATCTGTGTAATATTTTACTAAATACATTTAACGTTCAATTAATCGCAGTGTGCATGTTTTATCTTTTTGCTTGTGAATTTCACAAATTTATCAAAATTATTAGTTGTTCCATCTTTTTATTGTTCATGTGTTTTGTTAAAACTTGTATTGTTCATTCATATTTATGAGTAGTAATCATTTTTAAAATAGTCAAAATATCACACTTCTTACATATAAAGACCAAAAACACGCATTTTAATTAATTGAAGGTTAAATGTGTAAAGTCATATATCAAAAGGACTAAGATAAGAATTTATCAATAATTGATAGACCAAAAATACTATTACCCCAACAACAACTGCCCAGTGTCATCCTACCCAGTGGGTTGTGAGGAGGGTAGAATGTATGCAAACCTTACTACTACCTCAGAGGTAGAGAGGCTGTTTTCGGTAGACCCTCGGCTTTAAGAAAGACAGACCCAACAACATATAACAGCAGAAAAATACTATTACCCCATAATATTATAAAAGTAGAGCAGTTGATTGAGAGATGTGTGAACAGTATTGCCATGAAAGTTCAAATGTTAATTCATATCATATATAGACATGGCCTTTCTTTAATTGTGTGATGAAATTTATACCAAGTAATTTGGCATTTACATATGTCATCTCTTTTGGTCTATTTGCTCTTAACAATTTGGTGCTGCACCACCAAGACTGAAACTGGTCTATTGATCTCTGCAGCAGCAAGCATGTCACCAACTGGTCCAAGTTCTGGTAAATCATTCCATTCATTAAGGCCTAATAGTTGTTGTAGATCATCGCGATGGCGCCTTCCGACCATGATAAGATCAAAGGCTTCTTCCATAGCATGTATGATCAAAGCTGTTTCAGCACCATCTTTAACTCTTTCCTCTCTGTACACAATATTATCCTGGTGCTGACCAAGAAGTCTTACCTCCTTCAACATCTCAGCATCAAGTACAGCATCCCACTGGTTTTCACGTACGTCGATGTCCCATGACACGAATCTAACCACGGTCAACTGAATTTCAGGTGATCTTGACATACGTTTAGCATAAGCCAATGCCTCCCGGTCATCATTGCCTCCCATGAAAACCACTGCTACTTGATACATTGATGACTCATCACCGGATAGACTTGCTAGACGCTTTATTTTCTGACGGTCAATTAGGATACCTACAGAACAAGGAGCCATGTCCAATACATTGTTGTTGATTGTCCTCAAGTTACTGCTGTCCAAGATAATCTTTCCCTGGTGATTCCATTTCCTGTGAAATGGGAGTATGATCATGGATGCTAGCTTGTCGAATGCAAGTGAGCAAATGTCCTGATGCATGAACCTCGGCAGTGACATTGAGGTGAAGAAATGAGTAGTAGCAGATCCCAGGTACTGATTTTCAAATGATTGAAAAACTTCCACAATCTTTTGTGATCGAGAGATGCCAGAAGTATTCTTTTGGCCGAGTTGATGATCAATTAGAACTGGGGATGCTCGACCAGCAAGTTCCACCAAGTGCAGCGCATACACAGATAAAGGACTTTCTTTACATGGAAAAGAAGCATCTAAGAGCTTACGGACAGCTACAACATCATCAAATCGATGAGCACATGAAAGCAAGCGCAACT
This sequence comes from Datura wrightii, assembly GCA_035772735.1. NCBI lineage: Eukaryota > Viridiplantae > Streptophyta > Magnoliopsida > Solanales > Solanaceae > Datura > Datura wrightii. Next base: position 73,330,002 of record JASDFA010000023.1, on the reverse strand, counting down.
CAGAAGTGCTTGAAGCATGTTGGATATCTCTTTTCTGATAACCAGCATATATCCTTGTATGATCATAGAGCGACCCAACACAGAAATGCGATAGTGCAGCTATGAGTAATACAGATGCAGTTAGCATGGAAAAGGTTTCACCATCAAATGTCTGTGCTTCAATAAAGGGGAAGAGAAAACAGAATTACATGTCTGGCTGAGAAAGGTTATTAGCACATTCTAGGAATGACTATGATGATTTCTTTTTCGCTAAGGAGCACTGCTATCACATACCAACATATTCACAGCAATATTTAGATATTGAAAGGATAATTAATAAATACCTGATTAATAACATTGTTCAAGTAAAAAGACATCTGAATAACACCTTGTGAGGTCATGATAAAGGCGAGAGCCGCAGCATCTTTTGGGGGCACCTTGCAGGCCAATGCTGGAAGGAAAACTGATGTGTACTTCACCGTGAGACAAAAGAACACCATAACCCATACCCAATTGAGGAACATGAGATCATACAGATCAACCAGATTTACTTTCATACCACAATAAGTCACCAGAAGAGGTGCAAGCATACCAGATACTAAGGTGTCTAATTTGTCTACCAATGTTGACCCCAGAGGTGGACCATCTGGTATCACAAGACCTAGAATAAAAGGACCATATTGGTAATTAAGCCCTGCATTATCCACAAGAATCACAGCTATCATGACTGTGACAGATGCCCAAATAATGTAAACGGAATTTACAGGCTTGCCTTCTGGTGTCCTTTTGATGATCCAAAGCGAAAGAGGTCGCACAGTAAACACAATAAGCAAGATTATGCCAAGAAGTAGAACAAAAGACTGTACAGAGATGACCGTCGTAATCTCTGCCAAGAATCCAATTCTAAGGGTGGAGAAGACAGTCAACCCCAGATTACTAAATAGGTCACTGATCAAACTTGATGCCAGAGCAAGACGACCAAGCTCAGAATTCATGATTTTCAGGTCAACAAGGAGAGACGCAACCACAGGAAATGCAATCAAACTCTGTATCAAGAAAATACTTTGGGTGGCTGGTTGTCGGTATCTATGCAGGTTTGCATCTTGTGAAAAAAATCCAAAATACAAGCTTGCAAAAGAGGCAACTGGTAGAATGACTGCAAGTAATCCTACTGTCCACGCCCTTGAGCCACTTCTCAACACCACTTTCGGGTCCATCTTCACTCCACTTAGGAATATAAAGAAGATATACCCAATTTTTGACATTAAATCTATGAAAATTTCTCCTGGTTGTGGGAATAATGTATCTGTAAAGTCCGGGATTTTTCCTAGCATTGTTGGGCCCAGTATGATACCTGCCTGTAGGTACAAGACAATACCCATCAATATCTGGAGTTAATACAAGCATAAATGAAATTCACTATGCCTTTTTTGGTACATTACAATTCCCTTTCTTTATGCTCTTCTCTATGAATTAAGAGAAAATTAACAAGCAAACACTTTCTTCCTCTAGGATTTGAACATGCAACCTAAAGCAATTTTTAAACCCCCTTTGTCACTACACTAGATTCTTCCTTTTGTGTCAAGAAAAATATAATCTTTTGGTATGAACAAAATAACATGTTGCACATTATCAATAAAATAGTAATGAAATATTTGTGCAGAAGAGGAAGAAATACCAAAATCTCAGAGATAAGGCGGGGAAGACGGATGCGTTTGAGCACCAAATGAAGAGATTGGGTCAGCAGAAAGATGATGGCTAATTGGAGAAGAAGCCGCGGCAAATTGAAATTGAGGAAATCCTGAGAATCGGATAAACCCCATAATCCTGGTGAATGAAGGGGTATTTCTGCATAACATTTTTCATCGACTCCACCGGGAAATTCCCCTTTTGGGGTGTCTTGCCCTGCTGTCGCCATGGATGATGCTGCTGACCTTGGCTAGGTCGAATCACCCCAACATTTGAAGAAAAATCCAAGAATTTTGGTATGGTGAATAAAAAGAGGAGAGGTTTAAAGATTCGTATAATCATTTTTGTCTGAAGCAAAAATGGAGGGACGAAAATCCTACCAAACCCCGCAAAATGTTCAATGCCTTTGGTTTGAAGAAGCCAATGCAGCGGGAAAGATGAAAAATACACAGAGGAGTAAAATATCATGCAAGTTTTTTCCATTTTCCTCTTTTGGGTGTGTTTGAAGTTGATTCTTTTTTATTTTATTTTATGTGCTTTCTAAATAACTAAAAAGTATTATTTTAAAAATATTTATATTTAATTTAAATAAATATTAATAGAGTGTGAGGGGGTGCTAGTGGGAATGGGAGCTACCGGGGTAGTGACGAAGATGAGTGTGTGGGAGGATAGGGAGGACACAATTTGAAATGTCACTTGTATAACTTTTTTTTTTTAAAGCAAATATGGGTCAGACCTGTGTTATTTACAAAAACAACTGTACAAGCACAATGGCCCAAGTCAAATGACCTGGCCCCATGACAATAAAAATTTCCTATATGAAATTCAGTCCTTCAGATCGGATATTTTCATCAAGTCCACCTGAAATCAGGGTTTCTAAAATGACTCTTCACTTTCTCAATCTCTATTTCCTTCTTCTTCAGCTATGGGTGATAAATCACCCACCTTTGCAACTGATTTGGCCAACTCTTCTGCGAGCTTCTTCTTTTTAACTTCTTACTCTAACCTCTTCATATTTCAGATTTCAATCTGGTGGATCCACGGTACAGGTCACATACCCACTGATGAAGATTCTTCCGATGTCTTGAAAGGGAAAACCAAGTTGTCCATTCTTCTTCGGTAATAAGATCTTTACCAGTAGTATGAAAACTCCCAACTAAATCTGACCAAGTTACCTTTTTTGCTGGAGGAACATCTTTTTGTAATGCTGCCTAGTATACACTAGGAAGAAGTCACAAAAATTTTTGTATATGTTTACAAGACTTGATGTACATACCCTTCTCTGTGACTTACTGTTTTGGTTGTGAATGTGCTTGTTCATTTTCAACACTTGCATCTGCTTTTTTATGATGACACCCTTATTTTTCTTGTTTTGATGCGCAAGTATGGAATCTGACTTTTCTCTGTGTTGAGAATCTTTTTGTATGTTATAGGAAGTAGGGCAAAATTTGTAAATAGATGTTTCCCACTGTGTTCCATCGCATAATTTGCCAAAGAGTTTGCTAATTGATTAGCTTCTCTGAAAGTGTATTTGATTTCAACATTTGTCTGCTTCAGCATGTATAAAATTTCATCCATCTTATCTGCCACTTCCCATAAAATTGTCCACTCTTTTGATAATATGTTTTTTAGACTGAGTGAATCAGTCTCTAATACAATGTTATATCTTAGAGGTACAGTATTTTAAAGCACACCAAATAGCCATCATCTCTGCTTGCATATTTGTTGCTACTCCAAAAGCCATGTCTTCAGCATAAATTAGATCACCCTCTGAGTTCCTTATACAGAAATCATAGGAACTATCCCCTAGGTTGCCCCTGCAAGCACCATCAGGGTTGCATTTTACCCACTGATCTGATGGAAATTCTCATCTTACAATTCTACCATAGAGCTTTGGTTTGTAGAGTTGAAGATAAGAAAACATATCACCCCAATTTTTAGGAACTTTGATCCATGGATAATTAAGTTTTATCAGTTGAAATGTTGTTTGCTGACATTGCTTAGTCATCCTATAAAAGCTCACATCTTTTCCATACCTTCTTGAATTCCTTCTCTTCCATAATTCCCACATGATGATGCTTGGCATAGCTTTGAGAATTAATTGTTGCTTGCTAGATCTAGGTTCATTCCACCACATATTAATGACTTGCATTAGATTTCTTCCATCAATGTTCAAACCTGCACATGTAGCAAAAAAATTTCAAAGGTTATTAGCTATGGGAGATGTTAGGAATAAATGAGCCACTGTCTCCTGCTTGTGATTGAAGTCACAGCAATGACATCTTAACACAACATTCAACCTCATTCTCTTCAGATTGTCATCAGTGGAAATCCTCCCCCTCAATATTCTCCACAGTAAAAAACATATTTTAAAAGGCAACCCTTTTATCCACAAATTAGAAATCCATCCCAATTCCTCCCTCTTCCTCCTCAATAGCTGAAAAGCAAACTGGACTGGAAAAGACCCCTTTGGATTGCCCATCCACCAGACTTTATCAGACTCCTCACATAGATGTGGATTAATGAAATCCACTATATGATTCAACATCTCTTCAGACACCACAACTCCTAATTTTTCTTTATTCCAACCTCCTCCTTGAATGAACTCTTTCACCTCTACTTTCCCTTCTTCTACATTGTTTTCCACCTCAGTGAAACATAATGCTCACTGTTGTATTCAGTTATCAAACCAAAAGGTAGCAGTTTCTGATTTCAGTTGCCACCAAATCTCATGCTCCACCTTATCTCTGACCTCCATCATCTTCTCCCATACATGGGAAGCCCCTCTTCTATTAGCTATAGTAGGATGTTTCCTTTTACAATACTTGTTCCATGTGAAAGTACCTCAAAGTGAGTCAGTGGCCACTCTTCAGATTGTTTCCAACTACCCTTGGGTTTTTCTCATGAATATAAAAAAAACTCTTACTTCTATTAATTCTTTGACATGACACATTATCATAACCTACAAGCACATGTGCCATTTTCTTCACTTATTTTCTGTCCCCTGAGCAAAAGAGAATTGTATCATCAACATATGTTAGATGATTAATTGTTGTACTCCATTTGGGCATTCCAAATCCTCTAAATTCAGCATCCTCATTTAGTTTATTCAATCCTCTTGAAAGCACCTCAGCAACAATTATGAATAATAATGGATATATAGGATCACCCTACTTTAAACCCCTTAAAGACTTGAAGAAGCCATATGATTGACCATTAATTAACACAGAATACCAATTACTTGATATTAATCTCCAAACCATGTCAATAATGATTTCAGAAAAACCAAATTTTCTAAGCACCTTAGCGAGAAAAATCCAAGAAACTCTATCATAAACTTTGGTCATATCCAAAAGAGAATAATTTTATTTTGAAGTAACGTATTCTTTTGGTGGAGTTTTGAACTCTTCAACTAATCCGGAGTTGTTTAAATCATACGACGTTGTTGGGCCGTTGTATCCTAGAGTGGACAGGTCAAGAGTATTATAATTGGATAGGTGAAGATTACACCACAGTGGACTTGAATCTCATTAAAGAGAGCGAGTTATCCGCGCTTTAGCTTAAATATTTATTTATTTTTTTTTTTTAATTTTATTTTTAACTGTAATATATTTTATATTCACCAACATAAATAATAAAAATTTTAATTGGCCGGATACTCCACCTCATATAATCACCCATCTGTAGAAGTTACTTTTATCACATAAGGCTCCAAATACAAGTCTTGCCTCCATTTCTTCTCCACCGCACTAATAATTTATAAGCATATCGATTTCACTCTAGGTTTTATCATTCTTGCTCTATAATTTTGCTCTGGGTATTTTATCATTTTACTATTCTTGCTTGTTATCTATCATTGGATGTTGTATTCTCGACTTTATTATTATATTAGGCAAATTGAAGCATTTTGGTTCTGCATTTTTTCTTATATTGGGGTTCAGTTAATCCCACACAAATTGTTAGACTTTCTTTATATTCGTGATTGCTTGCTTGCTAGTTGTGTTGTTAATACTCGTACTTGCATGCTTGTTTGTTGCACTATATCTTTTTTTCTTACTAGTTCAGATTTTTCTTTATTGCCTTTGTGATTAGTTCATGATCCTCGCTAATTTTCGTTAGTTAATTCTTGTTTAGTTTACATCTTTTTCAGTGGATCTGGTGAACGATGTTAGACTGGGTTATTGTTGGGCTTGTGGAGGCCTGTTTAATTAGGCCCGTTAAAAACCCTAATAACCCTAATCTATTTCTATAAATAGATAGCTTGTACTTGTAATCTACACACCACAAGAGAGAGAGTAATAAAATTCCTCCTAGTTGCAGTTGTGGACTAGGTCGTGAGACCGAACCACGTAAATTCTTGTGTGTCGTTTGTGTTCCATTTTTCTCTATTTTCTCGCAGTTAATTTGTGTGTGTGTGTTTATTGTTGTTATTCTGTTGTCCCAACAATTGGTATCAGAGCGAGGTTATACACACGAAAAAAATTAGCGAGAAGACCAAAAAAAAAAAAAATTTTTTTGGAGAAAGGGAGAGTGCAGCAGCAGCGCAACCCAGATCAAGCAGCCGTCGCTGCTGCCAGTTGTGAACCAGTCCGACCGAAAGAAAAAAAAACAGTTTTATTTCAGATCGAGCAAGAAAAAAAAAACAGAAACCAGTCGTGCAGGTCTCCGTTCAGCCGTTCAGTCGTACCGTCGCCGTCACGAGCAGCAGATCTGAACAGCCTCGAGCGCGCAGCACCGGAGAAAGAGAAACTCACAGTCGCCGGCAGGTACTGTTCACCGGCAGAAAGTTTTTCAATTGGTTTTTTTTTTGTTGTTGTTGGTCCGAGTTGCTTTGTTGGTGCGTATTGGTTTTGTCGTTGAATTTCTAACGAAGTTACCAAGATCTGAGATCAGTTGTACCGAGTACCTCATCTAGTCGTTTGAGATGGCAGAAGATGGGAAGTATCGAGTTGAAAAGTTTGATGGTGCAGATTTCAGTTGGTGGAAAATGCAAATTGAGGATTTGCTGGTTCAGAAGGAGTTAGACATGGTATTGGGTGACAAGCCAGAAAAGATGTCTGATGCAGAGTGGGCAGGTTTGGATCGGAAAGCCATGGCGGTTATCCGACTCTCGTTGACCAAGAATGTTGCGTTTAACATTCTGAAGGAGAAGACAGTGAAAGGTGTCATGGAAGCGCTGTCTAACATGTACGAGAAGCCATCTGCAGCAAACAAGGTCTTTCTGATTAGAGAATTGGTGAACACAAAAATGAAGGAAGGCAGTTTAGTTACCGAGCACATAAATACAATGAATTCAATCTTAGCCAGACTTACGTCAGTGGGCATTAAGTTCGATGATTTACTACTGCTATCGTCATTACCTGACAGTTGGTCCAGAACGGTTACAGCAGTTACCAGTTCAGCGGGACCCGATGGATTCACTTTTGAGAAGATTCGTGATCTCATTCTAGGCGAAGATGTCAGAAGAAGGAGTTCTGGGGAATCATCGAGTGAATTGCTAAATGTCAGCAGAGGAAGGAGAAATAGCAGAGGTAGTGGGAGCAGGAACAGAAGAAGGAGTCAGTCGAAGACTCAGGATCGCTCAGATGTAACGTGTTGGACGTGCAAAGAGGTGGGGCATTTCAGGAATCAATGCCCGAATAATAAACAAGTTAACATTGCAGGAGACTATGCTCATAATGATCTCTTGATTTGTAGCGTGGAGAGCAGTGTGGATTCCTGGGTCATGGATTCTGGTGCTTCATTTCATGCTACCCACAGCAGTGAAGCATTACAGAATCTGAAAGAAGGGGATTTTGGAAAGGTAAGACTAGCAAACAATAAAGTTCTTGATGTAACGGGCATGGGTGACATGATTCTGAAAACTTCAGTCGGTTCGTGGACTTTAAAGGATGTCCGAGTGATTCCAAGCTTGAAGAAACGGTTGATTTCTGTTGGGCAGTTGGATGATGAGGGACACGATGTTAAGTTCGGAAATGGGCAGTGGAAGGTGATGAAGGGGAACTTGGTCATAGCTCGAGGAAAGAAACGGAGTTCGCTGTATATGGTCTATTTACCATCTGAGGGAGTGACTGTCCCAGATCAGAAGAGAAACAAAATCCGGTTCACAGAGTCTCGTGGGCATAAGAAGGTTCGTTTTGCAGGAGATAAACCCAGAGCCACAGGTCAGATTCAGGTTGAACGTGCTTGGAAAGGTTCAGGTAAACCAGTCAGGGGTTCTCGTGGCAGTGGGAGCATCGGCAGTCAGCCAGTTAAAACTTCAGCCAGAGTTACCAGACAGTGGGTTAAGAGAACCAGTGTTCCAGCTGTCAAAGTCTCTCCGGATGATTACCTGCTAACTATGGAGAGTGTTGTTTGTTCTCAGAGTATCCCAGGATTCGGCAGTTCGTGCAAGTGGGAGTCGGTAGGGACAGAGGACGAGTCAGGGGCAGTTTTAGCCGTGACTGATGTTGGAGCTTGGGGAAGCTTCAACGGGCCTTCAGGTTAACTGATAAAAAGGCCGCTGCAACCAGGAAGATGAGGAGGAGATTACTAGACGTACAAGTGCTCACAGTGGATGACAGTTGAAGATTATCATGCCTCCAAGTGGGAGATTGTTGGGCTTGTGGAGGCCTGTTTAATTAGGCCCGTTAGAAACCCTAATAACCCTAATCTATTTCTATAAATAGATAGCTTGTACTTGTAATCTACACACCACAAGAGAGAGAGTAATAAAATTCCTCCTAGTTGCAGTTGTGGACTAGGTCGTGAGAGCGAACCACGTAAATTCTTGTGTGTCGTTTGTGTTCCGTTTTTCTCTATTTTCTCGCAGTTAATTTGTGTGTGTGTGTGTTTATTATTGTTATTCCATTGTCCCAACAGTTATGTCTTCAAATGGGCAGGAGTGGTAAGTGGGTTAAGAGGGCTTCTAGGGTAAGTATAGGGTCTTGGAAAATAGGGACGTTGATCGGTAAGTTCATAGAGCTAGAGAAAATTCTCAAAAAGAAAAAGATTAACATAGCTTGTGTCCAAGAGATCAAATGGTTAGGTACTAAGTCACGGGATGTGGACGGATTTAAGTAAAGGTACTCAAGAGGTTCAGGGTATAGGGATAGAGTAGGCAACTTAGTAGATGGGGACCTAAAGGGAGCAAGTGGTAGAGGTTAGGAGGATCAATGACTTGTTGATAACTATTAAGCTAGTTATTTGGAGGCTTACTTTGAACATTATTAGTGCTTACGCTCCGGAAGTGGGCTTCAATGAGGAGGTTTAGAAGCATTTCTGGGAGGACTTGAACGAGATGGTGAGGGGTACACCACACTCCCAAAAATTATTTATTGGCGAAGATTTCAATGGTCACATCAGGGCATCACCTAGTCGTTTTGATGGTGTGCATGGAAACTTTGATTTTAGGGTTAGAAATGGAGGAGGAGCTTTGCTCTATGATTTTTCTAAAGCTTTCGAGTTGGCAATAGCTAATTCGTGCTTTCCGAAGAAGGAGGAACACTTAGTTATCTTTCAGAGTGCAATGAAAAATCTCAGATAGATTACTTACTCCTTAAGCAGGATGATAGAGGCCTTTGTAAGGACTGCAAAGTTATCCCGAGTAAGAATCTTACTACCTAATATAAATTTTTGGTGATGGACTTGGAGATTAAGAGGGAGGAGAAAGAGAGGACTTTGTATGACCGATCGAGAATCAAATGGGGTGGCTTGACCCCTGCCCGAACTTTTGAGATTTGGGAGAGGTTGATAGCGATGGAAGCCTAGATGCCTGGGGCGGGGGGAGGGGGGGGTTAGTGGGGACGAAAACAACATGTGAGATAGGACAATTAGTTGTATTAGAAAAATAAGTAGCAGTAGGGATATGAGGGGTAATTTTAGTGGTAATCGAGAGGAATGATGGTGGAATAGAGAAGTCTAAGGCAAAGTTGAAGAAAAGAAGATTGCTTATGCGAAGTTGGTGGAGAGCAAAGACAAGGAGGAAAAGCACATGAAAAAGAAAAAGTATAAGGAGATAAAGAAGGAGGGTGAAGTTAGCAGTTATGGCGATATAAACGATAGTTTTCAAACGCTTGTATGTCAAACTACGGACAAAGGCATAGATAAGAAGTTGTACAGGCTCTCCAAGTGAGAGAGAGGAAGGCTCGTGACCTAAATCAAGTGAAGTGCATCAAAGATGAAGAAGGCAAAGTGCTAGTGGAAGTGGCACTCATTAGATAAAGATGGCAAGCATACTTTCACAAACTCTTGAACGAAGAGGGAACAGAGACATTTTATTGGATGATTTGGAGCATTCAGATAGATGTCGGGATTTTGGGTACTGTAGGTGTATTAAGGTTATAGGTGGCAAATAGGCGTGTTGGGCTGAATTTGGGCGGGTCAAAATGGGAGGATTATTGACCTACCCAAAAGTTACTTAGATTGAAATGGGCTAAAATGTGGGTCATAACTCAACCCGCCCAACTCTAATTAAGTTTTAGTTGTTTTATTTGTTCTTTTATAATTTTTTGATAACTTATAAAATTGATATTTTTTTTATTATGACTAAATATAACATATTAAATAAAATAAAATATCTTTTTAAAAATATTTTGACAAGATTTCTCATTAATCAATTCGGGTTAGATATCAGTCCAAAACTTTGATGAATTGAAATGAGTTGGGCTGAAATGGGTTGAGCTAATAATTGAGCAAGTCTATTATTAGTCCAAACTTGAGCAAGTTGGGCAGGTTATGATCTCATTGGCTGATTTTGCCACCTCTAATTAAGATTGAGAAGGTTAAGGGTGATATTCGCAGGATGAGCATGGGAAGAGCGACCGGACCAGATGAGATTCCGGTGAAGTTTTGAAAGAGCACGGATAGGGCAAATATAGAGTGGTTGATGGGATTATTTAATGTCATTTTTAAGATGGCTAAAATACCCGAAAAACAAAGGTAGAGTACAATGATTTTATTGTACAAGAACAAGAGTGATATTCAAAACTGCAACAATTATAGAGATATCAAACTGTTAACTATACTACGAAAATTTGGGAGAGGGCGGCGGAGACGAGGGTGAAGAGAAGTGTATCCATTTCCAAAAGTTAATTTAAATTCATGTCGGAATGTTCAACTACAAAAGTTATTTATCTTGTGAGAAAACTAGTAGATAAATATAAGAAAAAAAGAGGGGCTTACATATGTTCATTTACCTAAACAAGGCCTTACCACAAAGTCTCATAGGGATGTCCTGTGAAGATGCCTAAAGATATACCGATGGCTTATAGTAGGACTGTAGGAGCATGGACATGTATAATGGGGCGTCCACATTGTTTTGTAGAGTGCGTGTTTTCTTTTTCCTTTCACAAGTACTATAAAGCTTTATTCCCCCACTTAACTCCTTACATTCTGGAATCTCTTTTGTCAGTAACAATATACTCCCCCGTTCCATTTTAATTGCTAAATATACTAAAAATAAGTGTTTCAAAATACTTGCTAGTTTTAAAATTCAAGAAATAATTGACCATATTTTTTCAATTCTACCATTAGTACTTTAGGTCATTCTAAAATGTGAAAAAAAATTATTATTGTATGTTTCTAAAAAAATTAATAGGGTTATATTAGTCAAATTATCATCCCTATTAATTTTTTCTTAATGAGTGTGCAAATCTTATTCTAGCAATTAAAATGAAACAGAGGAAATATATATATGTGCATGCGTGTGCGTGTGTTTTTATAATGATGGTGTTCGAACCTGCCTGCGCGCATCTCAATTAATTCCACGAGATATCTACCACCGCCCACCAACAAAGTATCAAGTAACAATACTAATGCAATTTGATTTGCCTCGGAATTTGGTAATCAAACTCCATCAACATAAGACAAAACTCGCACTTCTTATGAGGAATTCAATAAAGAACTCTCATGTGTGAAACCATCATTACTAACTACCAGGCTAAAACTTAGTTGGTAGTCGAACTCAATTTGGAAATCAAACTCAATCAGTACAGAACGAAAATAATTGGCATCTTAAACAATGCAATTTACAACCAGTTTCAGACGAACAATTTAAGTAAGATCATCTTCCTCTAGCTCCTTCGCCTTCAATGCTTCCTTCACTCTCAGAAGAAGTGTTGTCCTCCATTCATCCTGTTAAGTGAAAAAAAAAAAAAAAACAGAAAAGGCATAACTATTGCGATGAACAATGGGGGAAAAAAAGAATAGCCAAATGTGTTTAGATTGATTGAGCCAACAAAGTACGAAATTCCCATTTTACATGAATAACTGAATTATGAAAACAAACTTTAGAAATTATACATTCTGAAATATCCAGAAAACGGAAGGATTCCTTCCTTTTATTTAGTCGCTTGGGACTGACACTATCGAGTAGAAGTAAATAAAATGAACTGCCAAAGGTGTAACCATTTACTACATATAACATCTATATGTACAATTATGCAGTTACGTTTCAATGCCAATATATTTACACAATGCCTGAAAGGTTAACTGCAACATCAATCAATCCTGAAATGCAACTACTTCTATGTGGTTTATAAAATCTGCACCGCGATATCACATAATGGAGCACAAATGGAGTTCACAACCTCATAAAATGCTAGAGAAAAGAAAAAACTCTTGAGCAACTTTTCTGCTATGTAGAGCAAGGATTGATGGTGATGTTCAAGTATTACTGAGGAGTTAGTAGATAGGAATACACATAAGCCAAAACCAGAAAGAAGAAACCCAAAAATATACAATTATCAGCAGTTGGTAACATCTCAGAGTTTCTGTTTCTTTTTGTGGGCAGAAGAAGTGGAGAAACTTAAAATTTACCAGCTTGGTCATGCTATCATATTCCTTGAGACAACCAGTAAACTTTGCAACATCTTCCTCGTCAATAGCAGCTTCCAAATCCTGTCATTGCAAAAGCATTCTCGCACATCAATTCTACATTATCATATTTGAAACACATAATGATCCTGAAAGAAATAACTATGCTATCAAGCAAAAGAATACAGATACTCTGGCACTCACATACAAGGACCTCAAATTGATGGTTCATCAAATTAGTAGCTATGTTGATTCACAAGCATTGTGCTTATATCCCAAGGCAATCATTTCTGAGGTCAATTTCCTCCGACTCTGATTATCTATCTTGAAAGTTTTCTTTAATTAAATAATACTGCATCGACATTTCTCCTATTTTTTCACAAAACCCCATATACCAATCTGTTGTTAAGATCTGCACTTTCATCAATCACAACAGTTTACCCTTACCCAGAGTCCAGACTTGACTAATAAATAGATGTGTAAATTTTATGTTTCAAAAAAAGGAGTAACAGAAAGATCAAACACAAGTCAATCCGCGGATGAAACTCCATTCTATTCCTGGTAATTGATTCTCATATATACATTCCCCTGTCTGATTTAAGTTTCAAATCAACCACATTAAAGTTGACTATATCTATTTTGGATAATTCTTAACAATTTACATACTTGATACGGTATGTACTTGCTATATCCACCGATAAGGCAGGCAAACTTGTTAAAAAGAGATGGAGAAGGGATCAAGATGAAAGAACTCGCATGCTTCAGTTAATACAAGCTACGGCATACCACTAGCAACTTGCACTCGCGTGTCCCTGAAAATGTTGGATCCAGTTCCTGCAAGTTAGGATGCAGTATTTACTTAAATATATCATGTCCCATTGAAATCTTAGAGGCTTGGCTAAACAAGAAGAACACTCTACCTGATATCGCTCCAATGCATTGTTAATTGCAACAACATCACCTTTACAAAGTTGGCAAATACCAGCATTCAGAAGATGCCCTCTAACTCCATACTTCAACAAGTTGTTGTTGATGGAGTTCCGCGCTATCTCTTCAAAGATCTCAATTGCTCTTTGATATCTGGGTAACAAATACTGAATGTTAAATTTTCTGTTACAATGCAAAACTTCAGTTATTCATACATATGGAGCAGTTAGAAGTTAAACATTAGCTTATTAACATTTATTATAACCTATAAATTCTCGGCCCTTTTAAAATGGCATTTAATACACATTTCTATACTATAGTTTGGAATTGTTTCTTTTCCTAATAACTAGTTTTGACTCCTCTATCTTTTCCTTTTTTCAACCCATATATAAGATATATTGCATCAGTACTCCAAGACACCAGGATAGAATTCAATACTTCCACACAAAATACACAAGATAAACACGGAAGCTTAGCATCAAATTGAGATTTCCCAGATTAAGCAGAAATTGTTCTCAAAGGAATTTCTCTTGCAGTTTTTAGGTCCATTTTTTAACCAGTTGCCTTCGTCTTCAAAACTGTGTCAACATTCCCATGCTCAGCAATGAATTTTCAATTGCCAGACACAACTATTCTTCTTTAGAAAAACTGTATTACTACTTCAAGACAAAGAATCTTACTCTTCTACTTGAGCAGAGAATTGAGCAATTTTCAGCTTGCACTGATTTGCAGATGTTGTTACATCCTCACTCTGGAAAAGATCAGCAGCTTTCTCATAGTAAATGATAGCCTGCTTCAAATTTTTCTCTTGTTCATACAATTCACCAATTTCCTGGAAACAACAGATTTATTATGTATCTTTCAAATGCAACCACCCTGTCAAGAAATACTCCAATTAACTGCACCTTGTAATATCTTGCAGACATATTTAGCCTCCCAATGTCCAGAAACATGTGTACTGCCTGCTCTAGACATGATATTGCCTCTGCAAGAGATACATGGTACATCTTTTTCAGAAAAAGTGAAATCTGATCAATGAAAAAATGAATTCGACATGATGATTACATCCAATATGACCCTGAAATGATCAACCGATATGGAGCTAGAATTTTGCTTCTATATTTTATACAATATAAAACATTTAAATTACTGCTACTATCATGTTTTTAGCAATTGTCATAAGCTCACCCATAAAGGAGACTATCCATCTGCAAAAGGATAATAGAGAAACTATATAGAAATAGGAAAGCAGTACAACCAACTACAATATGAACAACCACTCATAGACCATAATTCTGGGACAAGTAAACTTTGTTCATTACTAATTGTACAACATATCTTTTAAAGAGTTCCTCTGAAAGAAATCTAAAAGAGCTTCAATCTAGTGCACAATGGACATGTATCCAAGGATGTCAACACATATTATTTTGGAGCACATAAGACATTCCGCAACATAAAAGAATCAGATAGAAGCACAAGAAGACAACAGACAACCTCTCATATTTGTCTTCTTGTAGCAATGAGCAGCATTAGCGTAAGCACTAGCAGCCTCATGTTTGCTATCCAACTGATAAGATAAGAAGAAATAGTTCAAGAATTTAAGTTGGTACGAAAAATGAAAGGGGAAGGCATCAGATATCGACAAGTCATTCGAGAGGATAAAAAACCTACCTTCAAATGACAACTCGCTAATTTGACATATACTGCTCCAGCTCGATCCCCTGAAAGACCAATGTTCCCAGATTAATATGCAGTTTTTCGTCATAACATATAAATGATCTACTTTAAGAAACAGTAGGCATTCTCTGGTAGATCCTACAACAACAACAACTACTACTACTACTACTACTATCAAGTTGGGTTACCTATATGATCCTCTATATCCATTTTTCCCCATTTAAACCTGTTCAATTCTACTATCGAGAAAACAACTTAGGAGTTACCTAAAACTAAGGATACTACAAAAATCTGAGACCTTGCTACATCATATTCTTTCAGTTTTTTCCACTATCAAACAAATGGATGTCCATCTTATACAAGAACCTTATGAAGGAAGATCCTGTCAATTCACTGACTTCCACAAAGCACACAGATAAATCAGGTGATAGTGCAAACATCAAACTACCTGTGCATTAACTCACAAGTAATAGTTGACTTAGTGAATGGTAGTAGCACGTTGGACATGTCGAAGTATGACACTAGATTATTATCCATAAATGAACAACTTCCAGTCATCAGAAGATTGAGAAAGTAATATAACTGCCATTATTCCCTAATAAAAAAAAAAGTACAGCAAAATACTGCCTTTTAGTGGCTATACTCATACTCTATTGCATGTGACTGAACTCTGATGGAACGATACTAAGCATTCTGAGTGTTGCAATCTTCACAAATACAAACATAAGCATTCTGGATCAAGTTCAATTAAACAACAGACATTTTTTCCAAAACAATCTCTACTGTCAAAGTGTCAATCGACCAACAACATATTCAGTAATGGATAAAAATAACAATGAAATCCGAAAACAAAAATCAGAGTGAAAATCCTAGCAATCGATTCACTATAGAAGTACAGAAAGAATCTTATAAAAAGAATTACTAAGAAAATTACCCATTATCTGCAGAAAAATAGCAATTTATTAAGAAAATATCAGAATATCATAATCTTCATAAATTCTAAAACAAGCATTCTTAATCAGCTCGAATTAGCAAATTAAAAATAATAATAATAACACCAGCAATCGATTAAAAAATAAATCCTAAAAAACGAAATCACAGTTAATCAGTAGAAAAGTACTGAAGTTGATTACAACAATTGTGTTGGTAAAACTAACATGATTTAGCGAGTTTGAAGCAATTAGCAGCTTTATCGAACAAATCTGCAGCGTCATCGTATTTAGAGCCGAAAAGTCCCCAACCGCTGAGTTTTTTCTCAGCTTTCTTCACGAATTCTTGTCCTCTTCCTATATGATCCCCCATTTTTACTTTGCTTAGCGTAGAAAGAGGATTCTGTATCTGTAATGTATGTATTGAAGAAGAATCAAAATAGTAAGGTGGGTGAGATGATGTGGGAGTTGATTTTTAAATGACGGGCCTTGACTTTTGTCAAGCCCGTGACTTTTAGTTGGGCTTGGAAAATTGGAAAGAGTCTGGCATAGTTTGGCCAAAATTTAAATTTTTTTAATTTTTGAATATTTAAAACTTTCAAAAATTTTATACCTTATATTTTTTTCTTGACGAATTAGACATTATTCCATATTCTTAATATTTAGTTTATTATGTTACTAAATCAGTCAATATATCCAATCAGGCTTATGTGTAGTACAAATTGAGATGTATCTGACGTATTTTTATTGTAATTTGAAGAATTGTGACACTGAATCCATAAGTAAGCATATTAATTATTGCTTAACTCGCTTGGTTGAGTTGAATATGGAATATTAGTAGTATGATCCATCCATACATGATTTTACTTTATTTAGATTAAGAAGTTACTTGACAATGACTTTCTTGCTTGAAGGAACTTTTTATCTAGATAATTATGTTCAGAATGAGAAAATATTAAAATAATTTGCTTGGAATATTTTTTGTATAAAGAAGAGACTGAACTTCTAGGCTCGAAATCAAAAATTTGAAATAACAAAATCAATTAATCTGCAAACGAACTTAAGAAAATTAATTCACTTCAAATTTATTTGGACTGAATTTGAATCTTAATTTCTTGAATTTGAAAACTAATATTTGAATCTAATTTTTCATATCCAATCTAAATTGCCCAAACGTTTACCCATATGCATTGTTATTCAACTCAAGTTTATTATTAAAAAGAATTATATTTTTCGATCCTCCTAAGAATTGACTCATATTATATATAATCTAAAAGTTATATTACTTCCTCTATTTCTCTTTTTTCAATCCAATTGCATCTTAATTGATAGTTAATAAAGTCAATTTGTTATTGTATTTACATGTCAAATTATATTAAAGTGTTGGATTTGTAAGGTTGAGAAGTGAATTTGAATTTTAAATTTATTTTTATGAGAAATTTGGAATAAGTGTTACTTAGACTTTTTGAAAATAGTCTAAGAAAGTTATCTGCAATGTTTGAAGTCATTTGGTGGATATTTGAACTGGTTTTGATCCAGGGGCAAATTTATATGTAATTTTGGGGCATATAAATTCGTGGTCTCTCTGTAAAATTAGATATTTTATGTATATATTTATTAAGATTGATATAATATTATATTCTGAAACCATGCTACAAGAAGTCTAAATGATGCACTTGGTTGAAAATTAAGTTATTTATCTTGAGCACTGGGGATCAATTCGAGTTCCGAGCCTAATAGGTAAAAATTTTGATGAAAAACACCAAATAGGTAATTCCCACAACAAATGTACCAAAGGGGTAAGGCGCTAGACGTCTCATGCCCCATTTTTCCTCCGTTAACCCCGTCCATTTATCTCCTTTTTTTTCACTTCTTCTGGGTCGTGGGAGAATCCTCGCTCCACCTCCTTTTTAAAAAAAAAATTCTTTTTCAATTTTTGTCCATGCCCACTGCCCACTGCCCACTTTTTTTATTTTCCAATTCTCCGATTAGGGCGTGGTTGTTCCAACGCCCTATTTCTCTCTTCTTCTTTTTTCAATTCTTTTTCAATTTGGTCACTGCCCTCTTTTTTTTTTTCTAAATTCCTTATTTAAGGCGTGGCTATGCCAGCGCCTTATTTCTATTTTTTATTTTTTTTATTTTTTGTTTTAAAGCGTGGGATGCCCAGCGCCCCACCTAATTTTTTTTTTCTTCTATCATTCTTGGTCGTGAGATGTCCTGTGCCCCACCTTATTTCTTTTTTTCCCTTCCAAATGCAGGTCTCATTAGTCGCTCGGAAAGGCACAACTCAAAAGTTTTTTTTTTCAAATTGTATCTCGTGAAATTTTATAGTGAATTTGCAGAATCTTTACATTGTCCCATTAAATCAATCAAAAATAATTTTTCACATCACGACAAAAATATATATTCCATCAAATTTTGCATTGTCTTATCAAATCATGAAATTAAAAAGTTTTCTACACATGTTTTTCATGATTATATTTTTGTAAGTCACGTATAAATATTTTGGAACGAATATATTCTGAACTATTTGAGTTACATATTTTGTTTATGTTCGTGAATTTTTTTTAATCTTATAATCTTACTTCAAATGGCTGAAATCTTTGTAAAAGTTAATTTATATTGGGGCGGAGAAGTTGTGCACGAAGGTGGTTCAATACGATATAGTCGACGTCCTATGGCGGGTCAAAGGTTTCCACAATCCCTTAAATATGATCATCTACAATGCGAATTTAGGAACAAGATGTTTATATCTGATCTTGAGAATGTAGTAGTTATCTCTGGTCGATATCCAATGTATTTAACCATCAACGGGTTACCGATGTACGGTGAGACACTTATTAGTGACGATGAGTCGTTGTCTTTATTTCTTCCTAGTCCTGATATCTTCCGTAATCACATCAGTATAACGACTCTTGACATGTATGTTGTTGTTGAGCATAGTCCCGCCATTCCAGAAATTAATGATAATGAGTTTGATTTTGGCGATAATACATATTTGCCTGGTTTGAATTCTGGTCTTTCAAGAAGTGTAATGCAACAAGAAACAATGCTAGGATTCAATAATTGTGAGATGGGTGGACCTAGTTCTGTAGTTGCGCACATGAGAAGTTTTGATTTGAGCACTAATCAACCTGCACAGCCATGTGAAGTCAATTTTGGAAGAGACAATATTATTCAACAAGTTTCTTGTCCATCTCAATCAACTGATAGGTAAATATAAAGATTTTGTGTTTCTCGAAATTATGTACATATGTTATATTTATTTATCATTTTCAACTTCTCATATTTATCTTTTAATATTTGCAGGTTTAATGATGCTGTTGAAATTTTGACTCAGTTGACAGAAATTGTCAACAATAACGACTTAGTCGTTGTTCAACAAGATGCATCGGATAGTGATACACATTCAGACCATGGTTTGACAGAGGATGATCATTCGTCTGACGATGAAGACGTTGTGAATGTGGAGGGTGAAGATCATGGTGATCAAAACGTCAATTATCATTGTATTGCTATTCCATATTTGGACTTCACTGAAGAAAGTGCTGAAGACTTTGCTTGCATGTGAGATAGTGGTCCTGTTCGAACTGCATTTTGGGATTCCCAAAAACCTAAAGTTATCAAGCCAGGTTTGTTTTTTGCCCTCGATTTAATATTGTTAAATAACTAATTTGAATATGCTACTTCATATTTAATGCTTTATTATATATTTATTTAGGTATATTATTTCAAGATAAGAAGGAAATGAAATCTGCAGTGAGACATTATAGTATTTCCAATAAGAAGGAGTTCATTGCTGAACAATTAAAAAGTAAGAGTTAGAAGGTTGTATGCAGGTTGCATTCATTTGGATGTGATTGGATGATTTGATTTAGCGGGTCTCAGTACCAAGGGCTTGGTAATGCGTCAAGTTTTGCTCCATTTGAAATGCCTAACTTTCCAAGACATAACTTTCCGTTTGCTCCTCCCCTAAACTTAACAGATGTAAGTAAAATTTTCATAAATTATAGTTAATAATTACTACACGTTAATTTTAATAAATACATATGTCATTACAGGTTTCATCATCCCACGGTCATCCTGCATATTCTCAATCCACTAATACAGAAGCAACACTGATTCCTCTTTGAAAATCAACTAGGTCACGTGAACCAACTAATTGTGACACCGGTTCTCATCATGAAATCTCGCAATCTTCTGACGAGGATTAAAATGTATAATTATATTTTTTTTTTATTTTTTTATCATCTCACATTATAATTTATCAATTTATAAATTATATTTAGGTGAACTATATAATTTAGAAGGAAAAAAAAATAAGGTGGGGAGCAGAAGATCAAAAGAAAAAAAAAATAAAAAAATTTAGGTGGGACGTTGGGCATTCCACGCTTTAAAACAAAAATGAAAAAAGAAATAGAAATAAGGCGCTGGCATAGCCACGCCTCAAATGAGGAATTGAAAAAAACAAAAAGGGCAGTGGCCAAATTGAAAAAGAATGAAAAAGAAAAAAAGGAGAGAAATAGGGCGTTGGAACAGCCACGCCCTAAATGGAGAATTGAAAAATAAAAAAAGTGGGCAGTAGGCGTGGACAAAAATTAAAAAAGAATTAAAAAAAAGGAGGTGGAGCACGGAGTCTCCCATGACCCAGAAGAAGTAAAAAAAAAAAAAAAGAGGAGGTAAACGAACAGGGTTAACAGAGCAAAAATGGGGTGTGAGACATCTAGCGCCTTACCCCCTTTGGTATATTTCCTGTGGGAATTACCTATTTAGTGTTTTTCACCAAAATTTTTACCTATTAGGCTCGGAATTCGATCAATTCACACTTAACACTTTTTTTTTAATGGTACATTCATGTTCTAAATATTCTAAATTCGACTCTGTTTTGAATTAGAATTGCAATGAAAATCATATAAAAAGTTCGTTTATATATTTAGTGACGTGTTATACACTTATATATAACATAGATACATTTTTATACAAAATATACATATTTATACAACATAAATACTTTATTTATATAAGTGTTTAAATACTATATAATTATATATTACGTGTATAAACATTAGTAAAAATTATTTGGTTATTTGTGATGTGGCTTCTGAATGCAAAGTATTATGTTGGACTGTAACTTTTATTACAATTCCCCTTTACTTTTTATCCTCATTTTTACATGTCATGTTGCAAAAATAGACACGGTTGGATTTATGGGAAGGCAAATAAATATTTAGTATTTATAATTTATTTAAATAACAGGCACTGTATGTTTTGAATAAATACGATCATCAAACTCGATATTGGGAAGAGATAGTAGCAAAATGTCAATCCAATAATGAAAATCAAAAAATAACATTGTTCTTGTCTTATTGTTTATACAAAAACATGCTTAAGAAAAATGTATTAATTGAAAAAAAAAGTTTCATCTATTCACTTCTTAATTGAAATTGAAAGAAGTTAAATAAAATAAAGTAACTTGAAATCACGATGATTCGATATGATTTTTGAGTAATCTAATATGTCAGCTACGTTGAATACCGCATAAAATCATATAGATATGTCATGACATGCATATCAGTACAGTTCTGAAGTGTTTTTTTTTATCTTCTTTGAAACTATGACGATCCAATATGATTTTTGAGTAATCCAACATGATAGTTAAATTGAATATAGTATGAAGTCATACCGATTTCTCATGACTTATTTGCGACAATTTTAAAATGTATTTTTTTTTCCTTCTTTGTTTGTAGTTTTAAAATCATAACGATCTCGTATGATTTAATAGTAATCCAACAATATAAATATATAGATTAAATATATCATAAAGTTATATACATAACTTACTTGCTATTTGTTCTCAAGTGACTTTGAAATCATAAATGATCAAAGGAAACTAAAAACCAAAGTTGAAAATGTTAATAGGAAAGAACGTCCAAGATAATTTATGACAACTATTAAAAGACGCATCTACCCATATATAAAGACTTTCTCAATGTAAAAATTATATTACTTTTTAAAGTAAAAATTTTCGATATAAATTTAAATTAATTAAATTTTAAAATAAATTATTTATATTCATATATTAAATTTCATTTCCTTGGTGTTGAAAGTTGACTACAGTTTTGTTGTCATTCAAGACACGTAACTCCCACTTCTCTTCCAACACGTCAAGGAGATAGTGATAGTAGAAAAACTATATTTACATCATCACAATTTTTTAAATTTTATATTTAAATTATTAAATATATAATTTTATCAAAATTGTAATAGTTCAAGTCTATTTCTTACCATTAACTCTATAAATAAATCAATTATACTCTCCTTTTTTTTAATTTATTTATTTTTATTGTTTTAATTTGTTTTAAAAAAATATTCTTTTTTATTTTTTTCACTTGATATATTTAACATCATAAAATTAAACGATGTTTTGAAATATTTCACATATTTTTAACTTAAAATCACAAAATATTAAAAGAAAATTATCTTTTTAATACTTCATATGGAATCAAAATCTGATAAATACATAGAAAAAAAAAGAGAATAAATAAAAAGAGAGGATCAAATATTTTCCTAAACGAATATTTGGTGATCATCAAAATAACGATATGAAAAGATACGAGGAAAATTCACTATGTTTCAACTCTTATGAAAATTATTACTTTTTAAATCTAATCAAACTTTATAAATAAATAATATTTTTAAATTTATTTTAATAATCTATAGCTAAAGGGAGCTAATACTCTCTTTCAACAAGTCACTTTCCTACATTTTAAATTTAGCTATGCACTTCAATTGGACTATTAACTTTTCTAGATTAATAGATGAGGTACTCAATATTTTTTTACTATTCTTTCAGTCTATGTTTTCCTTTTTCTTTTATTTATTTTAAAAAGAGTGTTTTTTTATTTGTAATATATAATTAGTAAGTTTTATAATTTTAGTGTTACGATAAATTTAAGATTATAAAATTTAATAAATTACATATATTTTTAATTTAAGAACATAAAGTTTAATTATTTTTTTTAAAGAGAAAAGAGTCAAAAATATGAAATTGAACAAAAATGCCCTTGATTAATAGTTTGGTCAAAAAATGTCTCTATTGTTACTTTTGTATCAAAATACTCTTTTTTTAATAAACGTTTTATTCAATTTCACATAGTTTAAAAATATTTTTTTGATTATTTTTCTTTTTTAAAAATTTTGTGTCTGATCAAACTAAAAACTTAAATTAAAATAGAGAAAATAATAATAATTAATAAATTAAAACAAAGAAAACACTCTTTACTTGTCTAGTGTTGACCTGACAACGCCAAACAATAAATAGAATGATAATTTATTATATCACTCTTTAAATATAATAATTTAATATTTTAAAAATATATTAAAAATAACTATAATTAATAATTAAAAAATTAATAATTATGTGATAAATTATATTTTATTTTTAAAAATATATAAATAAAAATAAATATTTATTTTTAATATAATGAATAAGTAATGGTATACAGAAGCAGAAAATAATAATTATTAATCATTGTATTTGGTAAAACACCACGTGATTTGTCACCCAAATTGAATCCAATAAAATAAGAGTAAATATGTGTTTGTTTTTTGTGATTATTATTGTCCTATGGGGCCCGCTATGGTGGGGCCACATATCCCATCACCATTTCAAATCCTAGTTTAACTTTCATATCTGTTATTATTTAAAGAAAAAATTTATATTATTAAATTATTTAAAATATAATTATAAATAAACTTTTTATATTATAATAATTATGTCGTGGGTCTCGAACGTGTTACTATAAGCTACGCAAAGGCGGAGTCATAGTATTGATTATAGATTCACGTAAATTAGTGACGTAATTTAAATCTTCATTAAAATAATTTATAGTAAAAGAAAGTTAATAAATATATGAGAAAAACTAAAAGAATTTAATTATTTTTAGGTGAGAGCCAGAAAAAGATATAAATGACACTAATCTAATCTCGAGAACTCTGATTCAATCATTAGTAATTGTTTAGTGAAATAGAATCAATTTGACACCTCTTAAATAAAGGTGGTCCCATCACCAACATAAATTTAATAACTTTTGCTCACATATATAATATTTAGCTTGAGATTTCTATAGAAACTCATAAATTTTAAGTCTTAAACTTGCCTCTATTGACTATATAAGGGTGTTTGGTAGGAATAAGATAATGCGACTTGTTTTTTCTATTTTAATATTGAAAGTCATTTTCTTTATTTTCAAAAAACTTATTTTCTTAATGAAAATATTATCCAAAATTTATAATTAACTGAACATGAAAAAATAAAAAAATATTTTTCCTTCGTACTAAACACACCTTAAATTTTCACAAATTAAAGTTCTCTTTTTAACTCCGCCTATATAAATTTGCTCTTATTATCATTCTTAAAATTAAATAAAAAAGAGTCATACATATAACTATCCATGAATAATAAAAGACAAAATTACTACTAATTTAAATTAAACAAAATTACTTATATTAACAAATTAAAATACACTAATAATATATATGTTGTCGATAGTCGATACATATCGATACATATAATTTAAATATTTCTTTTAAAAAAGAAACACTTTAGTCCTCACGAGCCATGAGCTGTTGAGAAAGAGACCCATTTCTGCCGTATTTGCGTCCACGTTCATTAATCTTCCTAACCGGTCCCTATTGCCGGGTCCATGTGCATCTCTCAAATATATACAAACCAAATCTGTCGATCTTCACCATATTTCCAACTTTAACCCTCACTATGACTAATCTTTAATTTAATTTGTTCTCATGGATAATAACATTTATAGTCCCTTAATTATAAATAAATTCTAATTTTAGTTCTCATGATATTCGATAAAGCATAATTAGCCATCAATGAATTGAGATGTATATTTTTTGTCCATTTACCTAAGAAATACTCCTTTCGCTTTTATTTAATTGTCAGAATAAAATTTTACAAAATCTTTAAGTAAAAATTAATTAGGAGGGTAATTTGATAAATATAAATCTTATTAATTTTTTAATTTTTGTCTATTTATATACGAATCTCTAATTCTAGAATAATTAATATCAAGGGCAAAATTGGAAAAACATAATTAATTCTTTCTTGATTTTTAAAATTAACAAGTATTTGAGAACAACTATTTTTAGTATTCATAACAACGAAAAGGGAGCCGAGGAAGTATATTATATTGGACAATTTATAAGAATTATATTACTGTCAAATATGGAGTAACAATACAAGTTAACTCGCCTGGAATTCGATTTGTGGATGGATTTTTCGAAGTTAGCTCAGCTTAGCAGCCGAATTGAATCAGAAAGCAAAGACAAAATATGCTTTACTGCTCTAAAAATAACTTCACTTTGAGTCAACTACTATTTATATTAGCTCTGGGACTTCGGTGCCTTAAGCGAAAGAGATTGCTACGCTCCTTTCTTATTCTTTTTCCCCCACTAAGTGAATGAAGTCAAGCTAGCCTCAACAAATTAGACATAAACAATATAATAACAATACAAATTTGACATAACACATGAGTAATTACGTAGAGGGAATTACCATGGGTAATCATGTTTACATTTGTGAAAATTCACAAGCAAATGTATCAAAAGTGCACGTTTTAATTAATTGAAGGTCAAGTCTGCTTCGTCAAATATCACAAGGACTAAGATCGGAATTCATCAATAACTAAGGGACTAAAAATAATACAAACCCTTGTTGCCAAAAATGTCTTGCACCCCCTTTTAGTAAATTCATCAAATTAGTCAATTATTGTTATTATACACATGCTTTAAAAAACCACAAGTATGTAAACATAAAAAAGACCAAGAAAAATAAAACAAGAACACAAACATTTCGTTTGTCTCTCAAGGCCAAGGGAGATGGCTGGTGCTGACATTCCCCTATTGTTGCCAAAAACAGAGCAGACTCTGTCCAAGAGGGAAAATCAGCTGTTGATTTTGAGGGCAGTGTTCAATGTGTCGACAAGTATCATCGGTGCTGGAATTATGTCTGTTCCAGCAACTCTTAAGGTCTTAGGTGTAATCCCAGCTTTTGTGTTGATTGTTTTGGTTGCCCTGTTGGTTAACATATCCGTAGATTTCATGTTGAGGTTCACCTATGCTGGCGAGTCGAAAACTTATGCTGAATTAATGAAGGAGTCATTTGGGAAGATTGGTTCTGTTGCTGTGCAAATCTGTGTCATGATCACCAATCTTGGTTGCTTGATCATGTACCTCATTATTATTGGTAAGTGATAATTAGCTGCAAAGTTTGTAGATGATCTGTCGCTAAGTAGCTCGTAGCTAACAGGATTAGTTTTGATAATTAGTTGCTAATCCGTCGTTAATAGGACTATAGACGAATTCTTGTTTTTTTTTTTGTAGTGAATTTTCTTGTTCACGTGTGCAGCATATGCTCTGTAAATCTGGTGTTTCTTCAACTTATAGAGTCAAAAGTTGTTTGTTTGTTTTTTCCTTTTCTTATTATAATCATATCAAACTAAAAAGAAGAAAAAGAAGCAATTAGTAGTATATTGAAGTACCCGAATGGATGTGGTGCAGTGGATGAGGCTGCTCCTCTCTTGATCAGAGATTTTAGTTTCAAGCTCTGGATATGGAAAAATCCTTGGTAGTAAGTGCTAACCCCGAATAGGTCCTACCCGTCATGAACCCGGATTAAACAGGCTCCAATACGGGGATCGGATATCAGATGAAAAAGAAAAAAATACTTTAGTTTCAGTAAGTAAATGATGATTTACTTAATATCACTAACTTCTTTGTAGATCACCTTTTTGGCGTTTATCTGGGGAAAAATTCACAAATAATCACTTTTCAGCCCTTGTAATTGAAAAATAGCAAATGTCGTGGAGTTTCAACTTCTACTAATGCCCTGGAGTTTCACTTGTGGAAGTTGAAACTCCAGGACAATGGCTATACTTCAAAGATAAGGCTGAAAAGTGGCTAATGAGCGATAATTTTTACGTTAATTCCTATAGCTAAACTACTAATGATTTTCTGATGCATCACTGAAGTTGAGTTGTATGCTTAGATTTAAGCTTAAAGGAATTTAATGATTGATTGTAGTGGTAAAAGTTTGTGTTATTTTCTATGAGCAGGAGATGTTCTTTCTGGACAAGAACAACATCTTGGTGTCCTACAAGAATGGTTTGGGATTCACTGGTGGAACTCGCGTAATTTCGCCATCCTCTTCATTGTCTTGTTTGTTATGCTCCCTCTCGTTCTCTATCGACGTATTGGTCAGTAAATAACTGGTACTTTTTCTTGATGAATTTCTACAAAATTAGTGAAGATATTATTTTTCTGATATTTTGTTTATGTGGCGTGTGATTGCTTGCAGAATCATTATGGTTGAGTTCAGCATTAGCAGTTCTCCTAGCAATTGTATTTGTTGTCATATGTTCAGTAATGGCAATCACAGCAATACTAAAAGGGAAGACAGTAAGTCCAAGAATGTTACCTCAGATGGATAGTGAAACATCTTTCTTCAACCTTTTCACTGCTGTTCCTGTCATTGTTACAGCATTTACATTTCACTTCAATGGTAAGAAACACAATATTTTTTTTTTCGATTCTTGTTTAGTTTTATGTTAAACTCTATGATGAATGTGACATTTATAACATGTTTGCAGTTCATCCGATTGGGATTGAGTTGGGAAAGCCTGCAGCTATGTCATCTGCTGTCAAGATTTCACTAGTACTATGTGCAGCTATCTATTTTTCAATTGGCATTTTCGGGTATCTTCTATTCGGGGATTCAATCATGCCAGACATACTTGTAAATTTCGACAAATCATCTGGTACTTCAGCAATAAGTTCAATGCTAAACGATGTGGTTCGTCTGAGCTATGCATTTCACCTAATGCTGGTGTTCCCTCTCTTGAACTTCTCTCTGAGGGCCAATATAGATGAACTCGTGTTCCCTAAGAAGCCCTTTTTGGCAACTGACACCAGACGATTCGTGTCTCTTAGTTTGGTCTTGTTAGCCTTAACATATGTAGCGGCCATTTGTATCCCCTCTATATGGTACATTTTCCAGTTCATGGGATCAACTTCTGGTGTTTGCCTTGCTTTCATATTTCCAGGCGCAATTGCCCTGAGGTATCTGTCTTTCACTCCCTCGTGTTCACTCCTATAGCGATTATTAAGTTATTTTTTTCGTTCTTTTTGATGCTAACATATTGATTTCCTGTTTGGCAGAGATGTCCATGGTATATCTTCAAGAAAAGATAAGATCATTGCAGTGATCATGATTGTTCAAGCAGTAGTGACTAGCTTTGTAGCAATTGCTACTAATATCTACAGTATGAGTGGAAATACGCCATAGTTTATAGCTTGTCAATTAGATCTTTCCTCTCTTCAATTCTTTTTTCGTAGATGAGTTCATTCTTACCCTCGGGATTGAGACATAGTTGTTATCGTAGTTGTTGAGTTTGTCTGTGTTCTTATGTAACACTACAGAATATCCAAAATATATCTGCCAATACAAGATTCAACAAGAATTTTAGATCAACGTAACACATAGTCATCCATAGCAATATAACAATTTCACACCAATATATATTGAGATCTATGTAGAGCTCATCAAAATGATACAGGATCAACACCAAGAAGACTGAGAGGAACTTGAAAATATATAATAGTGTGTTTTGTTTCTTAGTTCTCTCCTAACAAGACATAGCAGACCTTATTATACATTGGTTCCTAAGCTCACCATGTCAAAAACTCGGGCCAGCTTGCGCACACCTCAACAATTTCATGGGGTACCTGCTACCTCCCGCCAGTATAAAACACTTAGACAGAAGAGAAAAAATCAACAAGTGTTTTTGCCTCCGGTGGAACTTGAACCAGAGAAACCTCATGTTTCTCAACACGCTTCATTGACCCCTAGGCTACCCACTTAGATGCAAGCAACACATAACTATCAGAGGAAGAACAAAAGGAAGACATTTGCAGAACAGAATTAGGAAAAACTGTTAAAATAACTTTATCATTCCCTCTTCTTAGTCTTCTTTTAGTATTTTTTCCCCCTTTCTGTTTACAAGAAACAATAATAAGTTGAATGAATAACTTGTGAAATAAGACAGACAACCAGCTATAACATATTTAATTACGTAAAAAGGAAAAAGAAATCTATAAGTTGTCACTGTATTGTATTTAACTAATACTAACACAAGTTAACAACGAAAACTCCTGTACGTAGGCAGTGGAACATACATATCATATGCATAGGTCAAACTCTTGGTTTCTTCTTTTTGTTAGTGGCGATGGAAGTCCTTGTAATCTGAAGGGCTAAATGAGGATTCTTGACTGCAAATGCATCAAATTTAGGTGTGAAGACAATGCCCTCGACGTTCTCAACAATGAATCTCATGGCAGCCACCTTCAAATGAGGATAAGATTTATATGTGTCCGATATCTCCAAAAGCTTGAGAGCATTCGATGTATTCAAAGATCCCAACATGTGGCGCTCACAGTATTTCTGCAAGAATTTGATTTCATACTTGTCTGCTGCAACTGACAATGAGTAGACATGTTTTTCTAATTTCTCTTTAGGCAATTCTCCGCAATAAAGAAAATCAAGCATAGCATGCAGCTCCAGGTAGCTAAGCTCTGCCAGTGTTATTGTGTGACCCGGGGCAGCTTTGCACCCATCCGAATCCAACATGTACTTGAAGATTACAGAACTTGCTGACTGTTGAATCACGAAAGCATATTGTCATTAGAAATATGAAGAATTGAAGATGGAAAGCAATCTTTTTTTTTTGGTAATAAACTGTGAATATATTACCTGAACCAACAATTGAAGAGTACAAAGCAAATGTCAAATTTCAAAACATACAAAGTTTACTACACTATCACCTATTTACTATAGTTTGTAACCAATTTTTACTTCTTCTTGCCTTCCTTGTAGTCTCTATTCCTTCCAACCTTGCCTTGATTTCCTTTTTAATCTGTGCTGCAACATATCTTGTGTTCACCTCAGTTTAACTGAAAGATTATTATGGCAACTATTTATCGAAGACAATTTCAAAAGAAGTTTCTCCACTGCTAGTGGACCATTTTGTATAGTTCAGGTTCAATTTTGATCCTTCCTTTGTTGAAAAAACCACATATCTGATATTGTAAAACCAGGGTATATTTGACCCCGACTGCTAATGGATGACAAATTTGGTCTATTTTACAAAGTTCAATGGCACATTTGGACCTAAACTATGAAGGGTCAAACTCATCTAAACACTATAGAGAGAGAAAAAAAAATCCAAACTTTCAAGTGTGAGAAAGAGTAGACAACGATTGTTCGTGGTGATGTTGAAATTCACAGTGTGATTGAAGAACAAAAAACACTTGCTGGTGCTCGTATAGAAACTACTTAATAACTATGCTCGAGGAAAACAGGATTGATCTAGTGAAACCCTTCTAAGGTTGGTCATATTTACCTAATCATTACAAATCTTGGTATTTCAAAGAGTAATTTCATATTTGAAGTCGTAACAAAACTGAAAATATAGAAAAAAGATGGCTACATACCAGAAGAGACTTATGTGCTGCTATTGAGGCGCCATTGTTTCCAGGCTTCACTAGAATATCCTTGGGAATTTGATTTTTAAAAGCATCAAGACAACTACTGAGATAGTTATGCTTCTCCTTCATTTCCCACGCCCGTTGCAAGGCATATGTAAATCCCTGTGGAGCAATCAATTCTAAGCAACTTCAAGTTTCTCTAAATCTTTGGTTATGATGTAAAACGCTTTCCAAAAATGGCTTGTTCTTTTCGTGGATTCGTCCCTAGAAATGCTAATATTGTGAATGACACTGAGTATAGTTTCGGGATCAGAACAAAGTGGGGGGTGGGGTGGGGTGGGGTGGGGGCAAGAAGCATATTTATAATACTCTTGTGTATTTAACAGTTCCTCCTCCTCTGTATGCCATATAAGCTCTTGAGGCAGATAAACTAGGAACTCCTTTTACTATGCAGACTACATATAGTACTTATTTGGAAATACCAATTACTTGTAATAGCACTACTCTTTGTAATGAAGCAAATTGAGCATATAACGTTTCTTATCTTTTGGACAACAGAAAAAGAAAGAAAAGAAATCACGATTGTAAAATAACTGGAGAGAATTAAGTACTTTGCAAACATATGAGAAATCTTCGATCATCTTCTAGCAAGTCGACAATTCAATGAATATGGTTAGGGATATTCTCAAACACTATTTTCATGGGCACCTATTACAACTCTGTCCACCAAGGCTTTAGACAGATAAGAAGAAATCACTTGGCGTTTTTGTCTACCTCATGATTCTCAACTCCTTCATTGACTACTACAACATACGCTGAGGTGCTTCTCAAACTAAATTTGTTTGATCGCAATATAGAAGTAAAGATCAAATTAAGCAATAACGAAAGAGATGACAATATACGTGCCTTACTAACAGATAAATTGGATGAACAAGTATTAGGTTCGTGACTTGTAGAGTTGTTGTTGATAGGTTTTCTTGTATCTGCACTGTTATTATCAGATTTGGTGGTTAACAAGGCATGTATGGCTTTGGCTCCATTAAGGCATCCTTCACATAATTTATTCCGTGCTGGCTGATCACATACTTCACAAGGCATCTTCCCTGCATAAAACTCAAAACTAGATGAATTGATCAGTAGAAGTAGAGAAAACATACATCAGTTAAGACTTCTTTTTAGCAAAATATTTTGAGCTTACTTGATGAGGCTTTTTAAAATAACAAAATCTGTACTAAAATATATTGTGATGTCGATTTTTGGGAATTGTGATTACTAAAAGCTTGTTTGGATGGTCGTCAGGATTTTTTTCATTTAAAATATAAAGAAGTAAACACAAGAAGAAGGCGGGACATTAAATGGATTAAAGTTATTATAGAATTGGAAGAGGTTTGATATTCCTCTTTGAAGTTGTTAAGCCAAGAGTGCAAAGGGAATGCACCAAATGAGAAGACAAAGAATGCCCGGGGTACTCCATTTACCAAAAGACACTATTAAAAATAAAGATTTTTCCCACCGCAAACTCATTTCTCACCGAACCAGTTCACTGGGAAAACACATGATGGGAAACAGATTCTCACTGAAGTAGTGGGAAACTTCATGATTTTTCCATGTGAAAACACTATAATTTTTTCTTTTCCCACCGATATCAGTGGGAATAGTCACTTAATATTTTTGGTGGAAAAATTCAATGGGAAAATAGTGAATTTTTAGTAGCGAGAGATGATTGAAATAGAGTCAATGAAGTGGGTTAAGAACCGCGAGGTCTATGGTTCAAACACTAGCTAATTTCTTCCCATCTGTCCTAACGTGATGGACAGAGTTACCCAGCCTTAGTAGACAGAGTTACCTGATGACTATTGTTGGGAATTGGTCGAGCAAATAATGGACAACAAGGAACTCAAAGGAAAAAGGAAAGGCTAAGCAAGAGCATTTACCATCGATCATGAAAGACAAAGTGACTCACTAAGAGCATAAGAAAATTCAACATCTAACACCCCCCCCCCTCCCCCCCCCCCCAAACACACACACACATAAAAGATAATGTTGATGTGTATCGTTCCCTAGTTCTGCCTTACTTTGCTAAATTGAAGTTAAAATTAGCATGCATCATTCAAATTTGACATAGTTCATCTAATTATCACAAAGAACTAGAACATCCCATCAATTCAACACGTACACATGTAGAACTACAAGGAACTACTCCAATAAGAGATCAGGTTATATTCAAACAATAACAACAACAACAACAACATATCATTATCAACCCTCGGTGCAAGTAAAGTCAAATTAGTTATAAAAATTAAACTAGAATAAGAATTAGATATTTGATTATAACAAATCCCAAAACAGAGTTTAATAGGTAGCTAATTACATACTCTTTCAGATTCAATTCTTAATTGTCTCCTTCTCTTTTCAAGTTCTCTGATAAAAAATTCAAAAAAGTAACAATAAAAATACAAAATTTATTAGAATTTTATAATAATAATAATAATAATAATGATGATAATAATAATAATCCAAATAAACTGACCAATTTTTTTTTTCTTGGCAAGATTTGGTGTTCGTTCTCCTCTCTGTGACTCAGTGACTCTGTCTCTCCGAACGAAGTTACTAAGACTTTGCAATTACATGCCTTTATTTTACTTGCATGGCTAAATAGCCCTAATGGGCTTTTTTCATGGACCCGTTTCCTTTTTTAAATTTTTTTATGCTGAAATTTGATTTTTCTTTTTTCCTTCAAAAATTAGCTCACGCCTTTTTATTATTTTTTATAATCTTGGTGTTCGGGTAGCAACATGTATCAGGTAATTATAACCACCTAAGTTAGGATAAATGTGAAGAAATCACCTAATATTTTTTGCATCTCCTGAGATTTAAATCCAAAATCTCACAATTCTTAATCCACTTTATTGACCCTTAAACCACACCCTTAAATGTATTTATATGTTAATTTTTGACATACAAAGTTACAAACATCAACATTTACTATTTGAAGAAATACATTATTTTGCGAAACAATATATTAGGTAGATTTTATTTAGGTCTATTATTTTGACGTTTTCATCTAAAAACAACACGTTAGATAATAAAGTCGAAGAACTTGTTACATTCATTTCAAGTATAAATTTCGAATTCTTGTCAACAATCTCAAATAGTAACTATACAATTTCCTTAATCAAATAAATTTTCAAATTCTTATCAACAATCTCAAATAGTAACTGAACATTCTAAATTAAATAAATTTTCAAGTTTCTCGATATCTGATTTAATTTTTCAAGTCTTTCTAAATCAATCGTCTTGAAATTTTTGAATGGAAATTATCTTAAATAACCTCTTCTTTATCTTCATTATTTTCTACCTTTTTAAATTTCTCTTCTTCTTCTTGGTAATAGGTTTGAATTACATAATAAATTCTTAATATCATTAAATTGTCTATTTAAAATTTATATAAGGATGACAGTTTACCCATTTCATCCATTCTCCGCTATCGTTATCGTAAACCATTATCAACTATCATCGCCACCACCTATCATGATTAACTATCACCATTCACCGCTCAGAACCACCATCCTTAGCATAATCACTACCACTGTCAACCAGTACAATCAGCCATCATCACCACATCACCAACTACCATTACAATAAAATCACCAATCACTACCGGCAATCGCCACTAATACCATTAACCACCATCATCATTCACCACCACCATTATATATCACTATCATCTGTTACAACTATAAGCCGCCACTACCAACTAACATCATCAACCACTACTATCAACTAACATCACCATTAATATCGTTAACCACCACCATCATTCACCACCAACATTACATATCACTATCATCCATCACAACTATAAGCCTCCACCAACTAACACCATCAACCACTACTATCAACCAACATTACCATTAACTACTACTCATAACACCACCATTAGCCAACACCATCATCAATCGGTGTCTATAACCATCACCATTAGCCAACACCACCGCCAACTGTCATATACTTTTAAAAAATATTTTGTTGATATAATATTGATCTAATTTAGTAGTCCATAAAAATTTATATTGATTAACTTTTAAATAAAAATAAATTTTATACATTCGGATGTTGAAAAAACAAACAATCTTAATTACTATTCAATATTCAGATCTTAATACAACATCTTCAACATATTAATATTTAAACACACACACACACACACATATATTCAAATTCAGACGTCTTAAATCTTAATAAAATTAACGAACCCTAAGAAACTCTATACTATAGATCACCTAAAAAAGGAAAATACATTAACCATCAATAACAAGTGAAACTAACAATATAATTCCCCAAATAAAATAAAGGTAACTTGCAGTCTAGCTATCAGTATATATAAGTTAAATCTTAATACAATATCTTTAACATATTAATATTTAAATATATATATTCAAATTAAGACATCTTAAATCTTGATAGAATTAACGAAGCCTGAGAAACTCTATACTATAGATCACCGAAAAAAGGAAAATACATTAACTGTCAATATATAACAAGTGAAACTAATAATTCCCAAAAGGTAATTAACCTGCGGTCGTCAATATATAACAAGTGAAACTAATAATTCCCAAAAGGTAATTAACCTGCGGTCGTCTAGCTATCAGTATATATAAGTTAAATCCTGTATAAATAACGCTAACATATACGCGAATAGTTCAAAATCCAAATTTCCTTCTCTTAGTTGCTGTGACGGAATCCTTTGTAATCTGCAGAGCAAGATGAGGATTCTGACTGCAAATGCATCAAACCTAGGAGTAAAAACAATGTCTTCGATATGATCAACAATGAAACTCATGGCTACTTCTTTTAGCTTTATGTGTGGGTTCGGATAAGTCTCTGAAAACTCTAAAACATCGAGAGCATTCGACGTGTTCAGGGATTTCAACATTTCGCGCTGACAGTAACTCTGCAAGAAGGGGATTTCGTACTTGTCTGCTGCAACTGAGAGTGAGTAGATATGTTTGTCAAGTTTCTCCTTTGGTAATTCTCCGGTATAAAGAAATTCAAGTAGAGAATCGAGCTCGTCGTAGCTCAGTTCTGTCAATGAAACAACTGTGTGATCTGAAGGAGCTTTGCAATCATCTGAATCCAACATGTTCTTGAAGATTACAGATCTTGCTGCCTGTAGAACACAACAAGCATGCATATGGTCATATATGTTGATACATATGAAGAATTGAAGATTAAAACAAGTCTTATAACTTATTTTTTTTAATAATCGTGGTGTTTGGGTCAGTTGACTTTCATGCACCTTGACTAATTCTATGGAATACTTGTTACTTCCCACCAACAATAGATACTAGGTAACTCTGTCTACCAGACTAGGATAGATGGAAAGAAGGCTTATAGTTTATTTGACCAAAGCTTCTGAAATGTCAGAAACATTCGTTTTCAAAGAAAAGACTTGTTTCAGAGAAAAAAGAGTTTGACCAATCTTTTGCGGATAAAATAAAAGTAGTTTTGGAAAGTGGCATAAGCTAATTAATTTTCACTTTTTATAGCTTGTTTGACCAAGTTTTTAAGAAATATATAAATACTTTTGAATAGTAGCTTAATTCAGCTTTTCTAGATGTTGAGACAAACTTTTAAGGAAAAATATAAGTACTTTCGAGTATTTCAAAAACTTAAAAATATAACTTTTCTCCAAATGCACGTTTGGAGTCTTGGTCAAGCATAAATTTTTGACCTATATTATAAGTAAAAGAGTTTTTCAAATTCATTAGTCAAAAGTAACTGTTTTTAAAAATAATTTCTCGAAAAACACTTCTGATAAAAATACTTTTCAAAATAAATTAAGTTTTGAAAGCAATTAGCCAGCTCGAAAATGATTCAGGCAACTATTGCTGGAAGATAAAGCTGGATCCAAGGCTAGTGGTGTATTACACATGAAATACTCAAATTTAAAGAATATTTGAAGATTCAAAATAAGCAATAGACACACAAGCAAGCAAATCAATATCAAAAGCTTACAAAAACTTGAAATAACAATAAATTTAATACTAGAAATCTTATAGATCGATTCATTAAATTTAAATTAGAATTTCGCCTTTAATTATGAAGAGAAAAAAACTCTTAACTTTCGAATGTGAAAGAACTCGTTGCCTGTGTTTGAAGAAAAAAAGATTGATCTAGTAAAACCATTCAAAGAAATGTCACATTAATCGAACACAATATAAATCTTGGTGTCTCAATCCTTTAGTTCTTGCACTTACATTTTTTTTATTATTATTTGTTTATTTTTTTATTTCATTAGCTAAGATTAAATTCTCACATGTTTATCTCGTTATTACAACATTGTTTTTTTAAATGTAAAACAGTAGAAACTACGTGCAAATTCTTGGTTGCTCAAAAGTTTAATAGTGTTTTCTGATTACAGCGTCACCAAGTAGATTCACTTCAAGAAGTTAGAGCAAATCCAGAAACCATTTTTGGTTTGAAATTTAACTATGAGTCAATACATATAACCCTAATAAGTCAACAAAAAGTTTTTTTGTCTAATAAATAGCACCTAATTCATCTTTCCTCTTGTGTTTTTATCAATTGATTTCAATTTAAATATTTAAGATAATATACAATAATAATAAAAAATTCAGTGTAATCTTACAAATGAGGTCTGGAGAGGGTAAAGTGTATACAAGCCTTACCTCTACCTTTGAGAAGGTGGAGAGGTTGTTTTCAATAGACCCTCAGCTGAACGAACAGTGAAACAAAAAAAGGCAGTAACAACAAGTAGAAACAACAAGATAATACGATACCGAGGCTAAAAAACAACAAATTCACTACCTACTAACCTTCTACCCTAATCTTCTACCTCCACAGCCTCCTATCAAGGGTTATATCCTCGGTGAGCTGAAATTGCGCAATATCCTATCTAACCACCTCACCCCAATACTTCTTAGTCCTACCTCTACCCCTCCTCACGCCCACTACAACCAACCTCACACCTCCTAATCAACGCATTTGCACCTCTGCGCTTCACATGTCTGTTCAATCTTAGACTCACTTCCCACGTCTTAATATATATTTAAAATTGTCATATAATGTATAATCCAACTATAAGTTATAAATATTTTAATAAGTACAAGTAAAAATGGTACTTCACTCTCCAAGGAGTAATTTCATATTTGAATTTGTACAGGAAATATAGAGAAAAGATGACTACATACCAGAAGAGCTCTACGTGTTGGTATTGAGGGGCCATTGTTTTCGGGTTTAACCCGAATATCCGTATGAATTTTATATGTATATGCAGCAACAAAACCACTTAGATAGTTGAGCTTCTCCTTCATATTCCTCTCCCTTTCCTTGTCATTTTCAATTTCATGTATATTGATCAATTATAAGAAATTTCTAACTTTATAATAGAGTGAAGAGCGAAAAACATACTTAAAATATCATGACTTTTTGAGTTTTCATATCTGAACTATCAAGTGAGTCATGAGTTTCCTATTTGAACTATCACCGAACATTTATCCAAAGCAAACCTAAATTATCTGTTGGTTTCTTTTTCCTACCTGAAGGATGGTGATATTTCAGTTAGGAAAAATAAGCAACCGATAGTTGATGTGTACATGTTTTGATAAACATTATTCAGATAGAAAAAGTAAACACCTGATAGTTCGAATAGAAAACTCAAAAAACTGAATACTTTTGAGTGTGTTTTTTCCATTTCACTCTTTATAATATAAATGCATAGAAAGTAAAACTAACATGATAAAAAGTATAAAAGCCTAGATTTAGGGTGTGTTTGGTACGAAGAAAAATGTTTTGCTGGAAATTAATTTTCTAGTGCTTGATAAGAAAAAAAAATATTGTTCCAAAATTTTATATATGATTTAGACACACTATGAGGGTGGGCTGAGGGTGACTGAAGTTGGGGCTACGGAGGGGTAGGAATGGGATGGGATGTGTTGGAGGGTGGGTTGGGGTTGGAATCCCATTTGTGAAATTTATTTTTCTTACTTTCACCAAAGTAATTATTTTTTTTAAAAAAAAACTCATTTTCTTAAAAAAGTTAAATATTTCATAACTTTTGACAAATCAAATATGAGAAAATTAAATATTTTCCGTACGTCCGTCCGTCGTACCAAACACACCAATAAAAGAAAAGAAAAGAAAATAAGGATATACTACTTGTGTCATGGTCTTCAACCTCGCTTGAAATTCCTGAAATAAAAATAAAAGAGATCAAAATCCCAATAAATTACAATTCCATAAGCACAAAGTAAAAACACTTATTAAAAAAAAACGAAAATTACATCTCTTTTAATAAAATTAAAAGAAAAGAATAAAAAGGGCAAAATAAAACTAATTCTACCTCGAATTAAATCATTAATGGTGCATTAACAATGTTGATATTAGTTTTTATACACAGTTTGATTTAGAGTATTAAAAATAATATCTATTGCATAATTTCTAAAATAAAAAATAATTTGTTTATAACAATACCCTCTATGAATACTGTGTAAGGATATGAAAGAAGGTTTTGAGGGGCAACTATGTCTTAATCATGCTAATATATGCATTAAAAATTCTTGTATTGCTAATATCATGATTAGTTATATATAACATAATACTAAATAGAATGTATAACTAACAGGTTAGAAAAAATATACCAAACAAGATATTAATAATACACAAAACTAGTACATGCATTATTTTTTCTAATGCATCCTATCAAAAAACTCCTAATATAGATAAGTTTGTATTCTATTTAACAATTCCTCCTTAAATAGGTTAAATTATTATTCATTATATTTTTGGCTAAAACATATTCTCGTCATTACTTTTTTGGCTCAAAAATACTTTTCAAGTAGCCAAATAGTTCAGAAATAACCTTATTACTAAGAGTTCCTTCGAAACAAGGGAAAATTAGATAATTTTGCCCTCCGTTTAAAGTTCAGGAAAAGTTACTTTTGATTGTAAAGACTCAAGCAAAAACCTATATTGAAAATTATGAAATTAGTTTGATTATTTAAGTGATAATTTTTACATAATGTCAAAGTTTATGTTTTATACAAAGTTTAACTACCAACATTTATTTTTTAAACTAAGTATTTAATCTATTGTTTCCTTTCAAAACTGTTATACCGACTCTTGACTAAAACTTGGGATGACTTAAAATTCAATAAGTAATATAGTGTATCAAGATATAATTAAACTTTATCTCTTTTATCATGATTTCATTTTCAGAGTTAGCAAGTCGATCAATACTTGAAATATTTAGGGTTGTTCAAAAACTCTATCATTTTTTTTTAATAATCGTGATGTTCAGATCAGTTTGTTTCTATCTCAACTAATTTTACGATACACTTGACAGATGGAAACCCTAATGGGCTTTTTTTTATGGGCCGTTTTCTTTCCTCCTTTTTAAAATTTTTTTCTATACTTTTAATATTTTAATTATATCATGTATTGTTTTTCATATTTCTAAAATATCTCTATAAAATGCATTAAAATAAAAAAAATTATAATTAATTATAAAATCCTACTAAAATAGGAATATTAATTAATAATTGACACCTAATTTCATAAAACTAGCTTAACATATTTATTCTTTAATTTTTCTCTATTTTTTTTTCATGAAACAGAAAAATTAACTCAGTACAAATTTAAATTTGATAGATAATATATAATATATAAATAATATATCAATAATATATTTGTTTCTTCAATTTATCTTGTATATAAAAACAATAATGCATACTCGAGTATAAATATATATAAATAATAAATAATACTTGTTATGTAATATACATAACAATCATATGGTATTAATTACTGATTTATATATTAACAAGAGCATTCACAATTTCTGTTTAATTCTCTGTATTAATAGATCCACCTTTTTCACAAAAAAAAAAAAAGGAAAACAAGAAAAGAAAAGAAAATTAAAACTCTAAAAAGAAAAAAGAAAAGAATCTCTTCAACAAAATCAAAATCAAAATCAAAATCAAACTACAAAGAGAAAAAAGAACATAAAAAGTAAAAGTGTGTTTTGTGAAGAAGGAATCCTGCATTTGATAGAAAACTTAGTAACCAGCTATAGTTTGAAACATAATTATCTTTGATAGGTATAATTTATCTAATTACAATTTATAACTATTATTTTGATATTTAATATATATATTTTCTCAAATTTATTGTATCAACACATAAAAATAAATACAATGACTCTCACTTTATTTAATAAATTAGTCTAAGTTTACGCGTTCCGCGTATGTCACTCATATTAATAAAAATATTTTTTTAAAAATAATATAAATAATATTTAAAAGATGTGTTTGTGTAAAAATATAAGAATTTAAAAAGAAAATTATAAATTTCAAATTGATAAATAATTATGTTTAAAAGTTTGATTCAATCAAATAGTTCTTTCTTCAGTTTGTTCTAATGCTTATTTCAATGAACAAAAATATTGTAGAAATAACTTTTGATTGAACGGTAAAAAAAAAATCATTCGCTTTTACATGAGCACTTGAATACATGCATTATATGTATATTTCATGTTAATTATTACAAAATTTCTTTTACTATATCACTAACAGATTAACATTAATATGAATATCAACATTACAAAGATACATTGTAATACTAAGTTATATAGTGGAATAGAACATGTAGTATAAGTTATTAATTTAAACAATTAGTACTTATAAAATTATATTGTGAGTTATTACTGACTTGTTTTGACATTAATAAATTAATATTATATCAAAAACTCATTTATTTATTTGTAATTGATTGTCCAAACTAAGAAAGACTCATCAAAATTAGTGAAAACAGACATTAATGCTTACATCAGGGTAAACTGTCTATATCACACTCCTTAGGTGAGATCCTTCTCTAGACCCTGTTAACGCGTCATACTTTGTTCACCTGACTGCCTTTTTGTCAAATTGTATTTTTCAAAAGTCCAAAACATGAGATTAATTTGCATTATAAGTACAATTTTATTCTACGAGTAATTATTTTTTAAAAGATAAAATCTTAATTATTTTTAAATTTCTAAATATTAAAATTTTCTATATATTTCAAATAAGGAAGGATTTAATACAAAAATTTAGTTAATTTAAAATTTTAAATATTAAAAAAAAAATTAAGTAGCTATTTCGTCAAGTGTGAACTCTTTCTATAGAAGAGTAAAAAGGTGAATGATATTGTGCTATGAGGCATCGTACTTTAAATATTTAGTAACAACTTAGTTTTAAACTTTTCATTTTACCTTTTATGAGATGATTTTCAACTCATTTTTGTTATCTCTCTCTCTCTCTTAATCTATTTGTCTAGTAACACATTTTCACGTAAATTGAATAACAAGATTATTCGCTTAATTGAAACATCTTAAAGTGTGTGTGTGTGTGTGAAAGAAGAAGAAGAAGAAGGAGAGGAAGGAATTCAACGTATTAATGCATAATAAAATTATATTTTTTAATTTATTTTCTCATATTGTGAATTAAAAAATTGTGATGGATAATTAGTTAGTTTAATAAATAAAATATTGATGTAAGTTAACATAATTGTAATTGATTTTAAAGTTTTAAATGTTAGGACTTTTAATATAGTTCAAATAAGGAAAAATTTAAGAAGCAAAATTTTAATCAATTTTAAAGTACGAAACATTAGGAGTTCTTACCTTTTATAAATAAGTAAAGATTTAATTGCTATGACTTTAATTAATCTCAAAGTCCTAAATATTAGGATAATACTTAAATGATAATTATTTAAGAAAAATAGTACATGACAATTTTGTCTATTGTGGAGTCTTTTAATGAAGGATAAAAGTTCAATCAACATTTCTAAGGACCTTCACACTTTTAATATAATATAGATAGATAGATTATATATTGAAAATTATAGCATGAATTTTTATGCCGTGTGAAAAGTTAATCTTAATGGTTAAAACACACACACACACACACACACACACATATAATATAGGTAAAAACTCAAACATATATGTAAAATATAAAATATAGATTAAAAAAATTATTACCTCTTCGTCAACTAATGTCATAGTCATTGGAGTGCGTTCGTGTGTTTCTTTGTTCCTTTTTTTTTATTTTTTTTACAAATTCACCTCCAATTACTAATATTTTTTTATTATTTAATGAGAATAATATCGGGTTAAGTTGTTAATTGACACAATTTCGTTAAAGAAATCTTTTTCAGATTTCATTGCATAATTATGTAAAACAAATTGTGCACAAGAGCTACAATTATAATAATATATAATTTTAAAAAAATTATTTTGTGAGATGAGGAGATTACTTTACCTGAATTGATGAAATTTGTGAATATATAAGCAGATGAAGAATGTTAGTTATAAATAAGATAAATTTTAAATCACATAATATCGATATTTGACTCAATTAAAGGAGACGACATAATATAAACATTATAATTAACTAAAGGAGACAATCTAAGTTATATTATTGAACATAAGCAACTTGTGCCGGTGTAGCAATTAATATGTATTTTTCAAATCGACAACAAGAAATAAAAAAAACAAATAGATTTTAAGACGAAGAGAATTTTGAAAACATACAAAGTTACTGTAGCTAATGAAGAAGTCTTTGAGACCCAATTTTTTGATGAAGAAAATTTGTGAATATTATGCAATTATAAAATTTTTTATAGAAGTGAAATTTTTTTAATTTGGTACTTTTTTTATATAGAAAAATAACATTTAAAAAATAGCAATTTTAGGCAAATGTGACAAATGGGCAACATTTTTTTAGGGAAATTTACGGGAAAGGCATTTTAATTTTAAGGTAGGCAATGTTTTTTAGGAAAATTTTAACGACAATGTCACGCCCCATTCTGGGGGGCATGACTGGCACCTAGTACAACACTAGGAACTGAACTAGCCTGACTGGGCCTGTGCACCTCTGGTGCACGCCTGCAACTCATTTCAAGAAAACGATGAGCTATATCTTGGTTGTAAATACAACATCTGGCCGACAAGGCCACTTGCAAAGAAAACAGCTAACCAACAACAACACGATAACAGGGATCCTATGCTGGCCGACAAGACCACCATGCTATCTAGTTATAACAGGAACGAAAACTGGCAGCT
This sequence comes from Datura wrightii, assembly GCA_035772735.1. NCBI lineage: Eukaryota > Viridiplantae > Streptophyta > Magnoliopsida > Solanales > Solanaceae > Datura > Datura wrightii. Next base: position 73,286,322 of record JASDFA010000023.1, on the reverse strand, counting down.
ATACTGGGCCCCACACGGCCACCAACAACCAATTGACTGAGGATTGTAGTCTGCAAGCCTCTAAAAATAGGAACAATGGTCGGGACAGGGCTCAGACCTACCCAAATGCCATATAAATGAGAATTGTACTCTCTACAATCTAGTAGCTCCGAATGAAAGGAACTGACCGACCTGCTGACTCTGAACAACTGCTAATAGAGGTCCTGAACTCTGGCTGTCTAAACCTGCAGGCAAGTATACATCACCCCATGATTGGGCGTCAGTATAATATGTACCGAATATATAAGACAATAACAGAAGCTGAGTAAGACTGATAAAAACTGAAAGTGAACAGTAACAAGGGCCAGAAGTTACCTTGTAATCTTTCCTTTTCATAACCTGCATCTAGTACGTCACTACATGTGTATGAGCTGAAATTGTACGACTATTTGTTTATAAGCTATAGCTGGCAAACAAATTTATAAATAAAAACCTAACCTAGCCCCCCTAAGTCGGGAATATACAAATAACACAGAATAACCCACCTGGGTCCCCCATAAGCCTCGGCAAGTTCCAATCAATCTATATACCCCTATTGGTACCCTGTAGACTCTGCAAGTAAGTGTATCTGTATCTAAGCCATCTAGGCTCCTGTAACTGTATCTATATCTGAGCCATCTGGGCTCCTTTAACTGTTCTCTATCTAAGTCATCTGGGCTCCAGTAACTATATCTGTATCTGAGTTGTCTGAACTGTGTAGCTGGACCCCGAGCCTTGGCTCGACTATGGGTTATAATGTGACGGTTGTATCTGGATCCCGAGCCTTGGCTCGACTATGGATCATACTGTAACTGCTGTAACTGGGCCCCGAGCCTTGGATCGACTATAGGCCATAATATAACTGTTGTAGCTAGATACGACCCTCACGGCCTCTATCTGGGGTAACTCAATAGGGCCCTCACGGCCTCAATCTGTTGGAACTTAATATGGCCCTCACGGCCTCAATCTGCTGGAACTCAATATGGCCCTCACGACCTCTTTCTGATGGAACTCAACATAGTCCTCACATCCTCTATCTAGTCCTTTGGGACATTATATTTCCCCTACAAGCATGACACTATAGGCAATAACATCTAACAATCCACGTTATAAGGAAAAACCCAATCTAGTTGGGGCTAACTCTAGCAAGGGTTACTATGTCATCACTGTCGTCTCAACTCTATTCTTAACAACTGACCATAATAGGATACTGTTCCACTACGTAGAACGACTATGGGGCTGCTACTAATCGGATATGCTCCTGGGCAGTCAGCCCTAACCTCCCATAGGCAGCTTATTAAAACACTTGGCCTGGGGGTAATACTGTACTACTATGGTTCTAGCCTCTAAGAATTTAACTGAGTCTGTTCGGATTTCATATGCCTTCTCTGGGAAATTCTTAATCTCGTAGGTGTGCTTATCTGGACTTAACTGTTCAAGGCGACCTGTACATCGAATATCTGGTAAGAGTAGGCTGGGTTATTGGCCCCATATCTAGCTACTAACAAAACTTCCTCCCCTCGTTAGGGTATTTACTGCTATAGCAGGCTAGTACAACTGAGGTGGTGCCCCGAGTGACCTGCACGAAAGCACTACATCGACTGAAACTAACTGTCACTGGCGATAGCCACTGTGGGGTGGACTGACCCTCAACTCTCTAGGCAACTCTGGTGCCACTGACTCTGGGGTAAGGACATACTAACATAATTCTGTCCCCAAAGGCGTTAAGGTACACCAACGGTCTCTGGATGAGCTTTACTGACAATACAGACGCCGAACTGATAGCTATATCGCCCGACTGCGCCTATGCTGTCCAACTTACTAACTCAGGCCCAACTTTTACCCACAAACATCTGAGGCCTAGGCACGACAGCAAAACATCATTTCTACTAACTAAGTGAATAGAAGGACAGAGGAATTTCTATGACGCTTCTAGCGTGAGTCACCCTTATCCTCTTTTTTCCCGATGAGGGATACCGCAACACACTCTTAATATGCTTTCTAACATCTAGCCACAATACATGTAATCATAATCTACTGACAGCAGCTAACCACGACATACATGGATCTTATATACTATCAACAACTAATTACAATAAGTAGGATCATTGTCTATGCTTAGAAACATAAGTCGTATCATTGTACGACGAGAATAACTTACCAAAGGGATAAGCCTTAACATGCCTCGAATGTTGATTTCTGATTTAACTAGCGAGGTTTTAACTTGCAATCGGCAGTTCTTTTCAACTGTAACCTTCATACTGAGAGAATAGAACTAATTTCAATACTAAACTCGGCAAATATCGATAACTTTCGATATTAGAATTAACTATAATCCAACTTCACATAACTCGGCTGAAAATCTATAATTTCCCGAGAGTTTAGAAGAGAGAAATGCTTACCTAATGCCTGTAGCCGGGTAGGAATCAATTTGGAGCAATTCTAACAACTTTTACTCGGTGGAGTTCCGGTTTGCCGAGCGAATTTTTGAGAAATAACTCTGCAGTAATGCTTTTCATAGGCCTAGAACTCATTACCCAAAGTTAATTTGCGTTTGGACAGAGTTTGATAGCATAATTTGATGAAAATCAATCGAAACCCATGTTTCCTCTCTTATTCTGGCCAAGGAGATTTTGAGAAATTATTTAAATTCAATAAGAGGGCCTATTTATGGGCATAGGGCGGTGGCAAGACCGGCGCCTCGTGGCTTGGCCTCCTGCTCGCTCGACACCGTACTCCTTCATTCATTCCGTGAGCCTTTTTTTTGTATGCGTCTTACTTTAAAACCCTCGACATACATATGAACGCATTGGTTAAACGATTGGAGCTTATGGGGTGTAACAACCTCCCCCCTTAGGAATATTCATCCTCGAATGTAATCTTTAACCTTAAAAGACTCAGCTCTTTTTAGCTAATGCCAGAAAAATTTCAGCAGAGTCTCCTTTATAATATGGATTATCAGAAAACCTGAAACGCAGAAGAGTCCAACACAGGCGCCTCACAGGACGCTATCTGTGGCTAAAGAGCACAATAGTACTACTTGTATGTGACCAACTGATATCAATAGCAACAAGGTCATATATATAGCATCTGAAACTACTATACCTTAACTGAATTCGGCTAAGTCTGTATGCTTTCATTGTACCTATAACAACTGAAACTATGCAAACTTTGCATCATTCACATTTTTTTAAAACTCATTTCTACTACATTTTCGTTCCCTCACGATACACTAATAAGTTACAACTTTGGTTTTCAAATTAGCTCTCCCAAATCTGAAAAATGTCGCTTCTATACCTTAAGTATCTCTGGCTGGGTCAACATGCGAAAAGGTCTTCTACACGCTTTCGAAGTGTTGATAAACAGATCCTAGCTCCGAAGGCAACTCTATCTCATAGGCCACTTGGCCAGTCCCCCGGAGGACCCGGTATAGTTTAATGAATCTAGGGCTGGGCTTGTCATGCTTGTCATCATAACGCCCTTCATTGGCGAAGTTTTTAGGAGCATCCAGTTATTGCTTCAATTCTTAACTTCTCCATATACTAGATTAAGATTTTCGGTGACCATGGACTGCCGATACATATCTCTGAATTGGTTTAGTTATTTCCCTCCTACTGATGCAGTATGCTCGGTTCAATTATCCCTGACTTACCTGCTTCAGGCCGTCATATAAGAAACCTACATTCCCACCTTTAACATAACTCCAGGTGTTTGAGTCGTGTACTCTGCTTGGCTATTTATTTAGGGACGAGGGGCAGTTCTTAAATTAACATGCGTCCCAATCTGTCCTGATAACTCTTCATAAACCTAGCTGTGGGTTGTGCCCCGTTGCCAGAAGTTAATCGACACTGAGATACCATATAGCCGGAATGTTTCTTTCATATTCAATTTGGCGTAGTCTTTAGCTGAAACGTCATTCTATCCGGCAAGAAATAAGTTAAACTCATTAGCTTCTCAACAACAACACACTAGGATCACATTTACACCTAGTACGAGGTAACCTTATATCTATATTCATATTTTCTACTTCTCACTTTCACGCAGGCACGGCTATTCTCTGAGTTAGCCCGCTCGGTTTCTGCTGCCCAGTCTACTCTTGCTGATCATTAGGGCTATCATTTTTCTTCCTGTGCTAGCAGTAAATCTCTTTTATAATCTATCACGCTTTCATCAATCTCAAGAGGGGGAAATGACGGGCATGGTATGCCCTGCTATAATCTACTGAAGAAACTCTGCTATATTTAGAACATAGAGTTGGCCACCAGGTCTCAAGACTCTGTCCCTCACTATCTCGAAGGCCGATAGCTTCTTCTGATGGGCCTTGTCTCTGGATATACTAGACTAGGGTCTCCGTAACGTCACTCATTTGCCTCCACAAACTAGGGGTACAAAGTTAGGTACTCATGCCTTCCCCTTACTTCTAGGGGCTGAGATCTGGGCCTCATGTCTGTTGCATCTTACTGCCCCGGATACTACTAGCCAAGTCTACTGACTTGTGTTGTTCTAACCCACACTCGGGCCAATTTCATTCATATAACTTCTCTGTCCTTCGGCATAACAAACTAGGGCCATAACTATTATTCTATAGGTATGTCTTACCGTCATCCACACACTGCGATAGGGTTAATAAATTTCTGGATTAAATTTTGCTATTGCTGGGAGTTTGCTACTTTTGGACTCTCGCTCACACTTGGGTGCTACTAACAATCCGACCTACCCTCCTGGTTTATAGTTGTGAGGGTCTAGGTAACTTGCTCAAACACTTGGAGTTTTAATCACTTTCTAACGTTTTCTGCAATCAACAATTCTAGCCCTCTCTTCTTATTCATACTGGGATACATCACATTCAGCCATATCTTACTACAGTAGGGCTGAGGTATGCAACTCTACTACCTTCAAAAAATTAGAAGGGGGGGTAAGGGCCCCGCAATTTCCCCCCTTCTTTGATACCCTTTCAGGTAGCCCAACATTAACTATTGCTCCTGTGTAATTCTAAATATCTATTAAGTAAACCAACCTATACATATACCATATTACTGACCTCTTACTCTGAGGCTATAAAATGAACTAGGGACGATGCTAGCATATCTATTACCTTATAAGGTTCCTGGTGCCCCAAGAGGATTCTGGGGTGATTAAAAGATGTTTACTTTTTCCCTTAGGTTAACGGTCCCCTCCTAATTTGGCACCTCATTGATACCCTCTCCTTCTGCTTTAGCTGACTTACGGCTGGCTGAAGTCTATCCCATATTAAACATGATTCTAGATAGACATAACAAAGAAAACTTAAGGACTCATCCCTATCTAACTCAACTAAATAGCACGATCTAAGAAAAAAGAGGGGTAACCATACTATCATGCTTTGTAGCCTCTTGCTTATAAAATGTGGTGCACAACATATTTATAAATAAAATTCTACTAGACATGGCTTGCAGACTCCCTAGGATATGAACTGTTGTGATACCAAGTTTGTCACGCCCCACCTTGGGGTGCATGACTGGCACCTAGTCCCACACTAGGGATTGAACTAACCTGACTGGGCCTGTGCACCTCTGGTGCACGCCTGCAACTCATTTCAAGAAAACAACGAGCTATATCTCGGCTGTAAATATAGCCTTAGCCGACAAGGCCACCTACAAAAAAAACAGCTAACCAACAACAACACGATAACAAGGATCCTATGCGGGTCGACAAGACCACCATGCTATTTAGTTATAACAGAAAAGATAACTGGCAGCCATACTTGGCCCCACACGGCCACCAACAACTAACAGACTAAGGACTGTAGTCTGCATGCCTCTAGGAATAGGAATAATAATCGAGACAGGGCCCTGACCTACTCAAATGCCATATAAATAAAAATTGTACTCTCTACAATCTGGTAGCTTCAAATGAAAGGAACTGGCCGACCTGCTGACTCTGAACAACTGCTAATGGAGGTTCTGAACTCTGTCTGTCTAAACCTGCAAGCAAGTATGCAACGCCCCATAATTGGGCGACAGTACAATATGTACCGAATATGTAAGGAAATACAAAAGCTGAGTAAAACTGATAAAAACTGAAAGTGAACAGTAATAAGGGCCAGAAGTTAACCTGTAAGCTTTCCTTTCCATAACCTGCATCTAGTACGTTACTACATGTGTATGAGCTAAAACTGTACGACTATTTGTTTATAAGCTATATCTGGTAGTCAAATTTACAAACAAGAACCTAACCTGGCCTCCATAAGTCGGGAAGGTACAAACACCTGGGCCCCCATAAGCCTAGGCAGGTGCCAATCAATCTATATACCCTTATTGGTACCCTGTAGACTTTGCAAGTAAGTGTATCTGTATCTAAGCCACCTGGGCTCCTGTAACTGTATCTGTATCTGAGCCATCTGAACTCCTATAACTATATCTCTATCTGAGCCATTTGGGCTCCGATAACTGTATCTGTTTTTGAGATGTCTGAACTGTGTAGCTAGACCCCGAGCCTTGGCTCGATTATGGGTCATAATGTGACGGTTGTATCTGGATCTCAAGCTTTGGCTCGACTATGGATCATACTATAACTGTTATAACTGGGCCCCGAGCCTTGGCTCGACTATAAGCCATAATATAACAACTGTAGCTGGATACGGTCCTCACGGCCCCTATCTGGTGTAACTTAATACGGCCCTCACAACCTCAATCTGCTAGAACTCCATATGGCCCTCATGACTTTTATCTAATCGAACTCAATATGGCCCTCACAGACTCTATCTGATGGAACTCAACATGGTCCTCACAGCCTCTATCTGGTCCTTTCGGACATCATATTATCCCTACAAGCATGGCGATATAGGCAATAACATCTAACAATCCACGTTATAAGGAAAAACCCAATCTAGCTGGGGCTAACTCCGGCAAGGGTTATTGTGTCATCATTGTCATCTCAACTCTATTCGTAACATAATAGGCTTATTTTGGGATACTGGTCCACTACGTAGAACGACTGTGGGGCTGCTACTAATCGAATATGCTCCTGGGCAGTCAGCCCTAACCTCCCATGGGCAGCTTATTATAACTCTTGGCCAGGGGGTAATACTGTAATACTGTGGTTCTAGCCCCTAAGACACTAACTGAGTCTGTTCGGATTTCATATGCCTTCTCTGGGCAATTCTTAACCTCGTAGGTATCCTTATTTGGACATAGCCGTTCTCGGTGACCTGTACCCGAATATCTGGTAAGAGTTGGTTGGGGCGTTGACCTATTTCTAGCTACTAACAAAATTCCCCCCCCCCCCCCACACGGTATGTACAACTGAGGTGGTGCCCCGAGTGACCTGCACGATAAGCACCATGTCGACTGAAACTAACTGTCACTGGCGATAGCCATTGTGTGGCGGACTGACCCTCAACTATCTAGGCAACTCCGGTGCCACTGACTCTGGGGTAAGGCCATACTAACATAATTCTGGCCCTAGAGGTGTCAAGGTACACCAACGGTCTTTGGGTGAGCTTTACTGACAATACAGGCGCCGAACTGATAGCTATATCGCCCGGCTGCGCCCATGTTGTCCAACTTACTAACTCAGGCCTAACTTTTACCCACAAACATATGAGGCCTAAGCATGGCAGCAAAACATCGTTTCTGCTAACTAAGTGAACATAAGGGCATGAGGAATTTCTATGACACTTCTAGCAGGAGTCACCCTTAGCCTTTTCTTTCCCGATGAGGGATACCGCAATACACTCTTAATATGCTTTCTAACAGCTAGCCACAACATATGTAATCATAATCTACTAACAGCAGCAAACCACGACATACATAGATCTTATATATTATCAACAACTAATTACAACAATTAGGATCGTTGTATATGCTCAGAAACAGAAGTCATATCATTGTACGACGAGAATAACTTGCCGAAGGGATAATTCTTAACATACCTCGAATGCTGATTTCTGATTTAACTGGGGAGTTTTAACTTGCAATCGGCAGTTCTTTTCAACTGTAACCTTCATACTGAGAGAATAGAACTAATTTCAATACTAAAAGTGGCAAATATCGATAACTTTCGATATTAGAATTAACTATAATCCAACTTCCCATAACTCAGCCAAAAATCTATAATTTCCCGAGAGTTCAGAAGGGAGAAATGCTTACCTAATGCCTGTAGCCGGGTAGGAATCAATGAGCAATTCTGACAACTTTTACTCGGCGGAGTTCCGATTTGCCGAGCAAATTTTTGACAAATAACTCCGTAGTAATACTTTCCGTAGACCTAGAACTCATTACCCAAAATTAATTTGAGTTTGAATGGAGTTTTATAGCATAATTCAATGAAAATCAATTGAAACCCATGTTTCCTCTCTTATTCTGGCCAAGGAGATTTTGAGAAATGATTTAAATTCAATAAGAGGGCCTATTTATGGGCATTGGGTGGTGGGAAGGCCGATGCCTCGCGGCCTGGCCTCCTGCTCGCTCGACACCGTACTCGTTTGTTCATTCTCTGAGCCTTTTTTTTTCTGTATGCATCGTACTTTAAAACCTTCGACATACGTATGAACGCATCGGTTAAATGATAGGAGAGGGTGTAACAGACAAATTTTAAATTTAAGGTAAATTTTCATAGAGTAATTTTTATTTTTTTAAAGGAAAATTTATGAAAGGCAAAATTTAAATTTTAGATTAAAAAAATTAAGGTAGGTAATTTTATTTTTTTTAAGGAAATTTAAACGTCATTAAGTTAAGATAAAATTTATAGGGTAATTTTATTTTTATTTCTTTAAGGAAAATTTATGGAAGGCTGGTTATAAATTTTAGGTAAAATTTTTTAGAGTTTATGATATTAAATTAAATAATAATTTAAGAAAAATAGCAAATGACAATTTTGTTTATTATAGAGTCTTTTAATGAAGGGCAAAAAGTTCAATCAATATTTATAAGGGTTTTCACACTTTTAATATAGTATAGATAGATATATATTATTAAACTTATAGTGCAAATCAATCTTATGTTTAGAACTTTTGAAAATACAATTTGAAAAAAGGGCTGCCCGAAGAAGGATCACATTCAAAAGAGTGCGATATAGACAATCTACCCTAATAAAAGCATTAGTGGTTGTATTCACTAATTTTGATAAGTCTTTCTTAATTAGCTGGATGATCAATTACAAATAAATAAATACGTTCGTGATATGATATCAATTTATTAGTGTCAAAACAAGTCATTAATAAATATAATGGATATTTCTAAACATAAAATTTATAAAATATTAATATTTTTAAATATATTTCAAATAATAAAAATTTTAGTACACAAAATATAGTTAATTTTAAAATTTTGAATATTAAAAAAATAAATCAAATAACTATTTTTTGAAAATGTGAATTCTGTTTTTTCAAAGGGTAAATGATAATTTATTATGAAACTTTGTACTTTAAATACTTAGTAATAACTTAATTTAAATTATTTATTTTAACATTTATAAGATTATTTTAACTTAATATTTTTCTCTCTTGATCTATATGTTTACTCAAACATCTTCACGTAAATTGAAATAGAAGAAATAATGTAGATTTAACTAAAGAAAGTGAATAACAAGAGCACACTATAAGTACGTTATATTTTAAATTTTTTTTTTCCGATTATTACAACAGTGTAGCACGTATAAATGCATTCAAAAAATGCGAGTTATAAATCGCATTTGTGTATGCGATTTACAAGTTACATTCCTCACGATGAAATTTATCCATTATTTTTTTATGATGCGTATAAATCGTGTTCTATCGAAGATTTGTAATCTTATTTCTCCAATGCATATATAAATCGTGTTTGTCAATGTGATTTATAACTTCGTATAAGGTGAATATTTTTTAATAATTTTAAAATCCTAAATATTAAAACTTCTTATCTAGAAAAACACGGTTTGTTGAAATAAAGAAAGATTTAAGAAGAAAATTTTTAGTCAATTTTAAAGTACTAAATATTATGAGATTTTACATTTTACAAATAAGTAAAGATTTAACAGTTGTAAATTTAGTTAATTTTAAAATCTTAAATATTAGAATAATAAGTAATTAGTAAAAATATTAAATGCCATGTTTGTCTATTGTATAGTTTTTAATAATTTGCAAAAAGTTCAATCAACAATTCTAAGGGTTTTTATACTTTTAATATAATAATAGATAGATAGATACATATTGATTAAATTTCTAAATACTAATATTTTCTATATTTTTCAAATAAGGAAGGATTTAATGCATAAAATTCAATTAATTTTAAAGTTCTAAATATTAAAATAATAATTAAATAACTATTTTGTCAAGTGTGAACTCTATTTTTAATAGGATAACAAAATAATTTTTATTTAAATAACTATAAATATTTAAAAAATAATTAAATAACTATTTTATAGAGTAATTTTTATTTCTTTAAAGAAAAACTTATGAAAGGCAAAATTTAAATTTTAGACAAAAAAATTTAGGGTAGGTAATATTTTTTTTAAAGAAAAATGTGGATGTCACTAAGTTTAAGACAAAATTTATAGGGTAATTTTATTTTTATTTTTTTAAGGAACATTTATGGAAGGCTAATTATAAATTTTATTTTTTAAGGTTTATGACGGTAAATTAAATAATAATTTAAGAAAAATAATAAATGATAATTTTGTCTATTATAGAATTTTTTAATAAATGACAAAAAGTTCAATCAACATTCATATGGATTTTCACACTTTTAATATAGTATAAATAATAACAATAACTACATATGTCTCAATCAGGGTATGGACAATATGAGTCGTCACTATTTAATCTAAGCTCAACTTATATCATCATCGTCATATTAAATAAGAATAAAAGGAAAAAGATGTACAAAATTGACGAAGAAGACCAGAATGAACATATAAAAAGATCAGTTACCTTGAACAATTAATACATTTTGCCATGAAAAAAAAATAAACTTCATCAGAATTTGAAGGTTCCTGATTACGGTATGCGTTCAATATAAAATCTGAAAAGCTGCGGGAGTGACAAAAAGAGGGCATTTTCCTGTGTTGCACTAAAAAAAGGAATAACATCGGAGACATCTCTATTTCCCCCTCCTCAAAAAAATTTTAAAATTTTTACTGCTTAACTTTTAATTTACCGCTTAATATTATGGTTATGAAACAAAGTATTAAAAATCATCCACTCGAATTTCAAATCACGAGATGAAATCGCATGTCCAAATGTCTCCTAATAGTCTTCTCACTACCTCGTGGGAAAGGCAAAACACAGCCTTACTACATATGAAAAACACATATAAAAGAGAAAGAGAGAAAAATAGACATCATTAACGACCTTAATTTCAGTTTCTTCTAATTATGGGAGTTTCTTATCAAACAAAGAGCAAATGAAAGCTCAAAAAATACTCTCATAGTAAACCAAGATATGTAAAGGCGTTTAAGACGGTTAAGAGCAGAGGAAAGCCTTGTTGACATAATTCAGGATATTGTTGGAAATCTTACGAAAATACTTGATTATTATAGAAAATTCTTTATAACTTGAGGCGTGTCAATGACACTGTCGTTAAGGATATTTGACCGATATAGGTGTATTTCCGGATTCAATAAGCTTTTCTAATATAAAACTAGAAACACAAAAAGCTAATAAAGATTAAATCGAAGAAAATTCAGCACACTAATAAAATATGAGGGGAAAGAACCAAAAGAAAATAAGTAAAATATATCATAGAAATTTGTCTTGATCTTTTCTACTCCCAAATAAAAGGACTTTTGTAATACATATAAGAGAGAAGATATGATAAATTGTTAGTCCATTCATATGCCAACTACCACCCTTCTTATAGCTAAATAATGACTCATTAACAAATGTTATTCAATGTCATAAGTAATAATAGAAGAAATATGAATCAAATGTGATTTAATGTCATCAATAGAAGGAATAAGCATAAATAGACAATTAATTCTGTCAAAATAGTATTGAAGATAGAGCTGAAAATATCCTCTCATTAACGACCTATTCAAAATTAATTAATAATATATTTCACCTCTGCAGAAAATACTGTAGGCTCATATAAAAACTTTGAAAAGAAGAGGGACATTTTTAGATGTATAAAAATGTATATTGCCAAAGAAGGCGAATGACCTCAGCTTGGGAGCACTAATTTCCATGGGCTTTGAATTGTCTGGCCCTTTCAGTACCAAATTCTCAAGCAACGGGCAATGAGAGATCAAACTTCTAAGCGAGAAGAAATAGTGACATGATTTAGTTCAAAGTTAATTAATCTATTAAATTATTTAAAGATTGAGGGAGAATGTATTAAATATCTTTCGAGAGTCAAACACCTTAAACCTGAGCTTATGAAAATGAAGAAGACGGTTTATATCATGGTTATCGAACGAAGGCTTAAGAACAACATGCTAAATTTCATTCCTAAGGAGAAAATATATCAAATGGTCAATATTAGAACATGTTTTTAGAACAGGAATGTCAGAGGATAAACGTGCTGATTGGCCATGTATAGAGGGTCAAAAGGCCTGACAGAGAATGTTAGTAAACCTAATTATAAGGGACCTTAAGTCATCTGTTGTTTTCCAAAGTATTACACTATAAATAATTTTTTTTAATTAAAAACGGTGATAATTATGCCATTTTATTAATTATAAAAGAGATAAAGCAACTGCACATAAATGTCTTCCATCCAAGTATAAAATGGAAACCCTACTCTATTTCCCCTTCCTCCGCCGCTTTTGATGGAAGTCTTCTTCGCTGATCTCATGCCTCCTTTCTTCAATTCTCACTTCCTTCTTCTCCAACTCTAGGTGGTGAATGGGTTTGCACTGGTCCTCTGCTCCAACAAGTAGCTCAGAAAGGTATTATTTCCTATCATTTCCTTCGCTCTACCCTTCTTCTTCCTCCTCTGACATTTGTTTTCCAGGTGAATCTTTGCGATGCAAGTTTGTCATAGGAGCTTCCTTCAAAGCCAGGTGAGGATCTTAAAGATGGGTGTAGAGAAAAAGTGTTGCTCAGACCCTCTTTCTTCATCTTCACTTGTGAACTTCAACTCAACGGAACCCTAATTTTTACTGCTCTTCCCTTTTTGTAGCTACCGTACATAGTAGTAGGTAGCTAACCCACTAACTGTTAAACTCTGTACAAATACTGTGGCCTTTTGTAATTACCTCTATGCATGATGCTGTTGTATGAAACATGTTGTCCTCTTGAATCTAACTCTGATATGTGGAATTTGCAATTTATCATAATTTAGTATTTTCCTGCATTCACTTGGTAGCTGATAAAAATTATTACATGTTAGCTTAGCATCCCGTGTAAAAGCAATATTCGCCAAGCTATCAGCTAACTGATTGGCTTATCTAAAAACATGTACTACTTGAATCCTTAATCTAGATAGCATCTCCCAGTTCTCCTCCATTATATCCGCTATCTCCCAAGGTATCTTCCACTTCCTATTGAGCATTTTCTGTAAGCCTAACGAATCAGTCTCTAGAATTATATTCCCCTGTAAAACTTTAGCATTTTTGAAGTGCTTGCCTTACTGTTGTAGCCTCTGCAATTATGTTATTGGTAATTCCAGTGGTTTGAGCTTCAGCAAATATAAGATCTCCTTGTTGATCTCTTAAGCAGAAACCATAGGCACAAAACCAGTCTTATATTTAATTCCTAGTGAAAATCTTGGCTTCGCATTCTGCTGAAATATATCCATGATAGACTTACGTACTGACTCGCCATATCCATGAAAATGTTAAGCCCCATCAAGTTTTAAGCAAACCCCAACTCAAACTAAACTGACAAATTATGTACACAAAAATAGATTTAAATATTTTGTTTACTTTTTTTTATCAAAATTTTCTTCATCTTTAACAGGGTTTTATTTCCCTCTCTTTTTTCTTCTAAGTAATTTGAATTTCCCTCTATTTTTCGTTTCTCTTTCTTCTTCCTTTATTTTTATTTTTTCGGAGAAAATACGATTAAAAGGGTATTAACTCATGCTTTTTAGCTGAGAGACATATAACAAGGTGTTTTACTCTCTCTATCTGGAAAAATAATTTTTTAGGAATAAATTATAAATATTTGTGTGATTATGAATTATCTTATTAATATAAATAAAAAGTTCAAAATTAAATAGTATCAAATATAAAAATGCATTTATTTCTTTATAGATAAATTTTAAAAAATGTATCACACAAATTGAAGTAGAAAAATATATTTTCAAATGTTTACATGAAATCTTATAATCGAAATTGTAAAATTATTTATTCTCCCATATCATGTTTAATCATGAATTTGTGTTGGATATACTGCTACTTCCTTTGGGATCTTTTGGTTGGTAGCATAAGGAAGTATAATCCCCTTGTAGACATTAATAAAATTACATAAATAAATTGTAATCACAAATAAAATTTTTATTAAGAATTAGTTTAGTACAATTCTATGCATTCCCTTAATTATTCTCATAGAAGTTTTTCGTGATTCAAGGGTTGAACTACATCTTTCTTAAACTTCGGATGATGTGATCTTCCTTGGCATACATTTGATTTTCGAAAATGACGTTAGAATATAATTTTATCTTTTCGGACTTGATCTCCAGAAAGAATTTTGTTGACCACCCTCAGAGAAAATATGTGGTACCATATTCATAGTCGCATAGGATAGACATTTCAAGTGTAGATAAATTCTCTCTACCTGATTTTAATTGGCTCATGTAAGTCGTCAAGCTAAGACTATCACAAAAGTTATGTGATAAGGTTGCATGTATTTAACCTAGACATATTATTTTAGACACTTTGCGTCTTTTGATTGATCTTTAATTACTTTGATAAAAAATTGTCACATCATTTAAACACGTATCATTATCTTATTGATCTTGAATTTAACGAAATGCTATGTCAATGAATACTTATATTTCAAGATGAAATGAACCTTAAACTTGAAAGCAATAAAAAGGATTAATATAATTTGTGAGTCCAAATTAATTATTTGACCCCACTAATTTAGAATTTGATCCAAATTTTTATATGGACTAAATTACCCCATCATTATAATCATGGGATAACTTAATCCGAAACCAAATAGGGCCCTCAATAATTTATGTTTCCTCTAAAAGATATCATTTTCAAACTTTACATCCTAGCTAGTCAAAGGGAGGCTATTATTAAGTTTGGTGATTAAAGTTGATTTTTCAACAACTTAATCTAGTCATTTGCACACCTAAAATGGAAATACTTCATCTAAACTCTTTGAATCATTTTCCAAATTTTTCATGATTCTCATGCATGCACCTTTCAAATAAAGTTACATTAGGCCAAAATAAATAAATAAATAAGAAAAAAAGAAAAAAAAATATTAGGCCTAAAGCTTAATAATACTCACACTTTATATCCAACATTGCATGTACGCAGGTTCACGAAAATCTAATAAATTTTGCTTAAACAGTATATATGTAATAAAATATTCATCAAAAATAATATTTATTAATATTTAATTATGTATTCAATTATTATTATATATTAATTTTAAAGTTAAAATCTTTTTAAAAATTTATTAACTTTAAAATCTTGGAAACACGTTCATTTATATCTATATTAGAGGTTCCTATTTGAGCAACTAGGCAGTGGCGTAGCTACATATATAAAAGGGTGGTCAATTGAACACTCTTCATCGAAAGAATTCTACGTTATTTATAAAAAATTAAATAAAATACATAGATCAAAAATTATTTTTCATATATATATATATATATATATATATATATATATATATTAAATTTTAAACACTTTTAATAAATTTTTACTTCCCCATTCCAAGTAAGATATATAGTTCATCTTTGCCTTCTAGGTGCACACCTACAAAAAGGAAAATCAAGTAGCATTAATGCTACAAATTAATGATTTTTTAAATTTAAATTTTATGATCATCGAACTTTTTGTTGTGTTAATTAAAGTGCTTTATACTTCGTTAAAAGATTTACTAAATAAGTAGAAATATTAGATTAATTCGGAAATCGAATTACTTTCCAACAAATAAAGGTTAAATAAACAACTTTTCATAAAGGCCTAACTTTAACATTAATTAGAAGTAGGTGGGGAGTGAAAAGTTTTGGGAAAATGACTTACTTATTATTATATTAAATTTAATATAAAAAGTTATATATTATATGCTAATTTCACATAATCATATAAAAAAAATGAGTAAAGGTACAAAACAAATTTGAACTACATAGTTTTTGCGAGTTTAGTATCCGAATTATGTGAAGTTTGTATTTAGTACCTAAACTATCATCCCAAGCTTACAGAAACAAACCTGAATATTTATATTTCTTGTGTATGATATACTTGCTAGTTTAAATTTTAAAAAATTTCATGTGACACTCCACGTGTATAATTATTTTCACCATGGCAAAGCTTAAATAAAGTGAAAAATAAATTTACAAAATATGTTATAATTGTTCTTTTTTATTTTTACTAGAAACCGAAAATCATTTTTTCTCCCAATTCAAGAACCTAAACATACTGCAGAAACTCCACTACCAACTTACTCATGCACTTCTGAAGAACCCACCGAGATTTTTCACACTACTACAAAAAAATTATAAAATCGAGCAAAAATATCATAAATTTCGAAAGAACCCACCAAGATTTTTTACAATACTACACAAAAAACTATAAAATTGAGCGGATAAAAGCCATAAATTTCGAAAGAAACTGAACAAAAAATCAAATACAACAAACCCTTTAATAGGTTTCAAAGATCTAATTGAAATAGACAGAGGAGAGATGGATAAAATTAAATCTGTTAAAGAAGAAGGGATGAGTTACCACAAAATGAAGAATAAATTGAAGAAATATGAACAAGAAGAAGAGGGAAGAAATCTGCAATTTTGCAGAATGAAAAAGAAGAAGAAGAAGAAGAGTATTGAAAGTGAAAAAAAAAATTTAAATAAAAGTAAAAAACCTACTCAGCAAATTGTGCTAGTTGGAATGTCACGTAAGCGATTTTTAATGTCTAAAACATCACTCACACGCGTGGGAGTGTTTTAAATCACGATTTTGGTCCAGTCACCACTCAAGTATATTTATATAATCTGAGAGTGATAGTTCAGGTACCTAACACAAACTTCACATAGTTCAGATACTAAACTCGCAAAAACAATATAATTTAGATGTTTTTTTGGACCTTTATTAAAAAAGAAAAAATCAATACATTATCAGTACAGCAAACTTAAATTCAACCTAATTAATAATAATTGAACAAACATTGACTAGCTACTAAGAAATTAATAATTAATGCCCAAAAAAGCCCATGCAGCTTGAATTTTCTACGTTGTTTACCAACCAGTAGAAAAGTTTGCCTCATTTGAAAGTGTCTTCTGTCCTTGTTCATGTTTAGCTAAAAGACCTTGTCACAATAAGTAATCAATTTTCTTTTAAAAAAATAAAATATCAAAAAGCCACGCAATCTTTCTAAGTATTATATAAAATAATTTTTTTAAAATTTCATCGTAAAGATTTTTCACAGGATCTAGATAAAATCGAATGACTTTTAGATTATATAAAATAGTTTAGTAATTCTTGCAAAACTTAAAGAGACTTGAACAATTTTTTCATTATACAAATATTTTAATAACTTTAATATAATAAAATAAAAAATGAGTGACTATTTTTAAGAAATCATTCACATGTGAATTTAATAATTTTTATTTAAATTATTTATTTTTATTTAAAAATATAATAAATATTTAACTGTAAATTTAATTACAAAAAAATTAATAAATTTAAAATCTCGAATTCGTATTTACAGTGGAGGACTAAGTCAATTCTAAAGTCAAAAATTTTCCTTTTATTATCCTTTGGAGGAAAGTAAATGCTCAACTATAAGTTGGTAAAGTAAATTAGTTTTCTAATTGACTAATCAATATTTCACTTTATTTTGTTCTTTAATTTGGTTGACTACACAAAATGGCTGCCGTAAATGCTGACTTTTTTCCTAAAATAATTATTTTAATATTTAGGCAATGCAATTTACACTTTTTGTAATCTTAATCCTCCTGTACAACTCTATAATTAAAAGTTGATAAATTATTTTTATATTATTTTTTGATATTAAATAGATAAATAAAACGACAAATTTTTATTAGGTAAATGTAACATCATTTCGTTAGACTTACTCAGGAAAAATCAAAACTTAATTAATATTATAAGAAATTTTTTAGAATTAGAAATTCTTGATGTGAATGCACTAGTATATGCTATATTCTATTTGTCATATGCTAGAAAATTCAAAAGTTAAAAAATTCTTAAGATTTTATTTTTTTCTATGATACACAGAAGACTGACTAATATTTATTGGAGAAAAATATAAATTTCGTAAATTTTATGATAATTTTGATCAAATAAGTTTACTACATATATTAGCCAGATTCTAGAAATTGGACATAATAGTGTTGGGCTCTTAGTCAAAAGTAAGAACAGCGAAAAAGTGCACAACTTAATCCCAAGAGAAAATAATTGATTAAGTTTAAGTTTGATACATTGATAATGTAAAAGAATTTATATATATTATGATAATTAAAAGTAAATATTATAATATAATATATATTAATTTGTAATAAACAAAACAGTTAAGAAAAAAAGAAATAAAAGTGATTTGTCAAAAATTTATGCTCTAAAATAATTTATAAATATTATAATATAATATTAATTTGTAATAAACATGATATTTTAAAAAATTATAATCTAAAATAAACATAAATATTATTTATAATTATGAATTATTTGATTAAATATAAAAAGATATATCATTTTTTGTAAAAATGAATTTTACATAAATTGATACAAGTCAATGAATCTATTTCACGTGATAATCGATGTGGAAAAAGCCCACTTTGTTCCTTTATTTCATTGTAAGTGGTTATTTTGATGGAGCTGAAATTTTTATTATGAGAATTAAACTATAAAATTATAATATATACAAAGAAATTATAAAAAAATTAACATCTATTATATATATATTTAAAATATATTTTTAATTATATATAAATTATATAATTTTTTATAAAAATAAACTCAAACGAATCTCTCAATTTTATCTGACTCCGCCCAATCTTTGATGTTCATTGTTGGGTCCCTCTTTCTTGACAAATTTACATATTTAACTCCCAAAATTGTCTAACTTCTTAATTTCTTCTACTTTTTCTTCACACAATAATAAGGTAATACCTAGATGTGGTATAATATTATTTCAATTTTACTATTTAATATTATAGAGGAATATTCCATCAACTTTTCAACTTCAACCAATAGATCATGTCTTAAAATAATTTCAACACTGTTAATTAATTAAATTAAAGTTGACTTACAATACTTGGTATAGCTTGATATATATATATATATATATATATATATATATATATCCATATCAAGCATGATATAAAAACAGTTCAAATTAATTGATTAAAGTAGTTGATAAGTATCTATCGCTGAAAAACACTTTTAGATATTTATAAATAAATAATTACATTTTAGATAAAAATGTTATAGCTAATAATAGTAAGTAATTTATGTATTTAGTAAAAGTGATATTGATAGGGCTTTTTTGTTTAAATGACTTAAGTGTCTTTGAAGCTATTTATATAAAATAATAATAATAATAATAATAATAATAATAATAATAATAATAATAATAATAATATAATTTTATACAAAAAGGACTAGTAATGGAAATAAAATAGAGAACACTCAAGGGTGTGGCCTAACGATTAATAAAGTGAGCGAGAATCATGAGGTTTTAAGTTCAAATTTCAGCAAACAAAAAAAATACTAGGTGATTGCTTCTTCTGTTTTAATTGAGGTGCACGCAAACTGACTCAAACATCATGATTATTAAAAAAAAAAGGAAATAAAATGGTGGGGGGGGGGGATTAAAAGTTGTGTTTTTGGAAGAATATTCTGGAGAGTAAAATTTAAAATTAAGTTAGTGATAACTAACTTATGACTTTCGACTGATTTTAATTTGCATAAACACTTTTCTTGTTAACACAACGCACAAAATAAGCAAAAAAGGTATTTATAAGTTAATTTAGTATAAAAATTTTATATATTGTTAGTGCATTGAATTTGAACTCGTATTTTATTAACTAACTATATTACCAATGCATTGAACTTGAACTTATATAGTACTACTAACTCATATAAATATCTCAAATTCGAGTACCCGAGAGTGAAATAAAATTTGTTGAGAGCGTCGCTCCCGAAAATAGACATTCAAATTTAATTAATCCTTCCTCAATTACTCTTTCAAACTGAGAATGGCAATGGAAATTTAGTCATCGCATTAGGTAACCTGTCAATCGAAAGCAATTAATTACCTTGAGGGAACTTTCCTATATAAATACTTAAAGACTACACTTATCT
Organism: Datura wrightii; assembly: GCA_035772735.1. Lineage (NCBI taxonomy): Eukaryota > Viridiplantae > Streptophyta > Magnoliopsida > Solanales > Solanaceae > Datura > Datura wrightii. The sequence goes on along the minus strand of JASDFA010000023.1, from coordinate 73,265,904 downwards.
CAATAACTTGTGCACAACACACACTTCTCTTCTCTAAATTAGTCAGTTTTATTTAGTGTAATAATGGCTAATTATTCTTCTTTAAAAAATAATTCTATAGTTTTTTTGTTTTTATTTGTTGTGAACTTACTAATTGTAAGTTCATCAGCACAACTTTCAACTGATTTCTACTCGAAATCATGTCCAAAGGTTTATCAAACTGTGAAATCAACTGTGCAGTCAGCTATCAACAAGGAAACCCGAATGGGTGCTTCGCTTCTTCGCCTTTTCTTCCATGATTGCTTCGTCAATGTAATTTCTCTGTTTCATTTTATATGATGTTATTTCCTTTTTAGTTTTCTTTAAAAGGATAGACATATTTTTATATCTCGAAACTCTATTTTTGCCAAGTTTTAGCTAGCTAGCTTTCCATTTTTAATCCATAGAAATGTTATGATCAATTGATGCTCACTCTACATGTCTTATAATAAGACCCCAAGTTTGATAATTAAGTATTTTCTTTATTTTATGAACAGTGACTGGTCGAAAATACATCTAACGTATCAAGGTTTTTTTGAGTTTTTTATCTGAACTATGAGTTGTTTACTTTTCCTACTTGAACTATCATAAAATGTTTATCAAAATATACCTCAATTATCAGTTGCTCACTTTTCGTGCTTGAACTATCACCATCGTTCAGGTAGGAAAAAGGAACAACTTATAGTTTCGGTGTGTGTCGATAAATATTTTGTGATAGTTTAGTTAGGAAATTCACACATGATGATTCAAATATGAAATTTAAAAAATCATAATACTTTAGATCTATTTTTCACCCTTCATTTTTTTTTATAAAATACCATTGAACTATTACACTAACATACATATCTACTAATACTTTAATGGCCTGCGTGCATATCATATATTGCTATTCCTACTATAGAGCTTTCGAGTTCTATTGCGATTTTAATAGTATTTTCTGAATGTATTTACTATAAGGTGACATATTCGATTAAAATTGAATTTATGATTTGAAGTTGAGGAGTATATAATAATAAATCATTCACAGTGAGATATTTTTAGTTATCTAATGCATTTCTTAATACATGTTTAGTCAATTGGTAACATTTACATTCATTTCAAATGTACTTAGGAAGATGCTTTTGTTTAGTCAGACCTTTTTCCCCTGTTTTCTTTTTCATTTTTTTTTTTTTGGGGGGGGTGTTTAAATTATTGCTCAATAAGTTTAATTTTTTCGCGGTTTAAATTAAATTTTCTTTAGGGATGTGATGGATCGTTGCTTCTCGATGACACATCAAGCTTCACGGGAGAGAAAAGGGCTGCTCCAAATGTGAATTCTGTTAGAGGATTTGAAGTCATTGACAACATCAAATCTGCTGTAGAGAAAGTGTGCCCTGGCGTTGTTTCTTGTGCTGATATTTTAGCCATCACTGCTCGGGACTCTGTTGTCATTGTAAGTCCTACCCTATGATATTGCACGCACCACTCAAAAATATTGTTAGATTCTTTGAAAATGTATAACTTTTGAAAGATTTGATACATATCGGACAATAATTTTTGAAGAGTTCGAGTATTATAGGTCCTAATGAGTGAGTGTGAAAAACACACCTGAAATGTCATTATTTTTCGAGTTTCATATTTGAATTATAAGGTGTACGAGTTTCCTACCTGAACTATATATTTATTGAAACACACATCGACCATCAATTGTTCACTTTTCCTACCTGAACGATGGTGATAATTCAAGTAGAAAAAGGGAACAACTCATAGTTGAGGTGTAATTTGATAAATAATTGGTGATAATTCAGATAGTTTATATATGAAACTCGAAAAATTAGGATACTTTAAATGTGTATTCAATCGTTAACTCAGGTCCTAATATACATAATCAGAACTTCTAAGTTATTTCTCATGTGAGTGTTTTTGTGACCTGTGTATATATGTGCAGCTTGGAGGGCCTAATTGGAATGTAAAATTGGGCAGAAGAGATGCCAGGACAGCAAGCCAAGGTGCTGCAAACAGCAGCATTCCTACTCCTACTTCTAACCTTAATCGACTCATCTCTAGTTTCAGTGCTGTTGGCCTTTCCACTAGGGATATGGTTGCCTTATCAGGTTTGATCTTTTCCTATGTAAATGATGACAGCGTCTCGATCAATTTGCGTGCATTTTAACTGTTTTAACACCTTCTATCAGTATAGGTATTATATAGTAGCTACATAATATCTCTAGAAAATAAGTTATCTACCGTCTTATATGTCTGATGAGATTTGAATCTTGATTTTTCATAATTCCCTTCATAAAAAAAAGAGAGAAAGAAAAAGAGACCCACAATACGAAAGAATTAAATGGAATCGTAGAATGCCTATTCTTAAAGTTCTAAACATTCTATTACCCACTGATATTTGAAATTTATCAGCTCAATTAATCCGAATTCATGTCATATAGGCTCACAAAGGGAAGCTTTCCCTGTAAGAAAGATCACCATTCCACCATAGTACTCCTTAGCCGCTTTAAACAAAGTTCTTATTGTATATTTTTTTCGTTTCAATAAGAAAGAAATGAAGACTTTTGAATTTATGGTCTAAAATAAATCTTACATATTTGAGTGGTTATAAATTATTTTATCCAATGTAAAAAGAGAATTCTAAAGTTAAATTATTTCCAACTATAAAAATATGACATTCTTTTAGAAATAAACTAAAAAAAGAAAATGTATCACATAAATTGAGACCGAAGAAAAATACGTCAGTACATATAAGTTTTGTTAAATAATATTCATACCAACTCACCAAATTAGGACTCACATGATAACCAAAATTTTTGTTCAAAAAACAGAGGAAATTCATTTAATTGTGTTGGACAGGGGCTCACACAATTGGACAAGCAAGGTGCACAAGTTTCAGAGCACGTATATACAACGAGACCAACAATATAGACTCATCATTTGCACAAACAAGGCAAAGAAATTGCCCAAGAAACTCCGGGTCAGGTGACAACAACTTAGCACCACTCGATCTCCAAACACCTACGAAATTCGATAACAACTATTTCAAGAACCTTGTTAACAAAAAGGGTCTTCTCCATTCCGATCAGCAACTGTTCAACGGCGGATCGACCGATTCGACCGTTAGGTCCTACAGCAACAATCCCAGCAGTTTCACCTCTGATTTTGTCACTGCTATGATCAAGATGGGTGACATTCGTCCACTTACTGGTTCTAATGGAGAAATTAGGAAAAATTGTCGTAGGAGGAATTAATTAAGTGTTTATTAGTTTTTTTTGTTTGGTGTATGTGTGTGTGCGCAAGTGTGGAAAATTGCAACTTTGAGACGTGTGATTTTTTTTACTTTTCTTTATTGGTACGTGCAGGCTCAATGTCTGTTACCCTGTCAAAGTTTTAAAGCATTGTATTTGTATCATTATTGGGATATGATGAATAAATTTAAACACCCTTTGTGTTAGTCAAAACTCAAAAGATATCTTCCTACAATTTTTTTTTTGGTATTTTACTGAAGTATTTACTCCATTTGTTTTAATTTATTTATTTGATTTTTGACTTGGCAGAAACACTTTTGAATCTTATGGTCTTAAATTAAAGATATGTAAAATGTACTAAAATATTCTTTGATCTTGTAATCTTAAATATGTCAAAAGAAAAAGAGACAATCCTTTTTTAAACAGACTAAAAAGAAAAGTAAAATAAATAAATTAAAACGCAGAGAATAGTATTTTAGAAGTTTTAATCGAATAATCAAAAGTCTATTAGAAATAATCCCTCTACTCCACAAAGGTAAAACGTAATGTCTGTATACATCCTATCCCCTCAAACCCGCACTTATGAAATTATAGTGAATACGTTATTCATGAGATTTTGGCAATAGCATCATTTGATATAACAAACCGACACCTCGTTTTTAGATTTAAAGCTTTAAATTATATTTTGAGACTTTGTATAAATAAATAATACAATTTAGGAGAGTCCAGCACCTAAACAACAATTAAAAAGATCAAATATACCAAAAGGATATATGAAAAAACAAATGTATGAAAAGGACAAATTCGTCCTGAATCCGGGGAACTATGTGTCAGGCTATTATTTTTTAATTGTTGTTTAGATGCTGTTGGTGTAGTTTAGAATGGGACAGAGGAGCTCGGAGTGTTCTATTTTGTACAACATCAAATTAATTGAACCTACAATATTAACAATAAATTACATTAATAAATATAAATTAATTTTATCATGTCAGTATATATAACATAAATTTTTTACTTTGTGTATTTCAATTTCCGCCTAACATAAAATAAAATAAAAGATTGTAACGACAGAAATTAAAACCAAAGAAATAGTATCAAATTTATCTTGGCAGTACACATTACAATTACAACAATAAAAAAGTAAAGGGAAAAAATATCTAGACATAATATTTGTTCCCTCGAATATTGATCAACACAAACTTAGAGCTGGAAAATTAGAAAAAAAAAAAAAACATTTCACACTTCACACCATTAATTCAAATTAAAACTATATAAATGTGATGCACAAGATGAACACCATGGTGACCCTGTCACATCAAATCCACTTGAGTAGGAATTCGGTCCGATCAACTCATTGTTTTTAGCTCGAACTAAATATACATAAACAAAAATAAAAATTGATATATTGATGAAATTAATTACTCCGAACCAATATCTTCTACAATTTGAATCATATTTTTGTGATGGGGGCGATGTTATTCAATTTGTTTTGATTTATCATTAGAGTATTTCACAGATGATCACTCAATTTTTACTCTATTATACCAAAAGTATTAAACTAATATTTCTAACAAAAAAGAACTATTCAACTTTGCGTAAATATCATCGAAAGTCAGTAAAATAATTTTTTGTTACAAAGAAACCACTCAATTTTGCTAATACTAAATAATTTTTCATAGTTAAAAAGTCATTTAATTTTATCTAAATATTATATAAAATATTTCTTTCATTTCCTCTAAATGACTTTTTTTGTGATGAAAACTTAGTAGCATTTTGATTAACAAAAAATACTTTAGTGACTTAAATGATATTTTGGAAAAAGTTGAGTGATTTTTTCGTCATAAAAAATAGTTTAATAACTTTAGTATAGTAAAATAAAAATTGAGTGATTATTCATGAAACTAACCTGTAAATCACTTTATATTTCTAGAAGCACGAATTCGAATAAATGACAACAATAGTTTCTTCACTCTTCTCATAGAGCAGTAGCTAACTCGTAATCGCTTGGAATTATTCCCATTTCTCGAACCAAAGCACCTATATGTGGACGTTGGCGAATTAGCAATTGCCACGTGTGAATTACTTTGGAACTTCGTTAGGTTGGAACTATACGCGAACAGTGGCATGGATGACATGGAGAATGATGATGAACGAGATGAGGAAGGAGATGGGGAAGCAATCGATGGTGAAGATTTGATTCTCTTAGAGAAAATCGAGTGATAAAACTTAGGTTTGTTTGGTTGTATTTTTTGCAAAGAATTAAAATGCGAATTATAAGAAGGTGGAGGAGTAAGTGGTGGATTTAATAGAGTTGAATTTGTAAAATTATGTTTTGGGGTACCTGGTTCAGATTCCCAATGAAATGGAATTGAACTAGACGAAGAAGATCCACCATAATAATAAAACCTAAAAGAAGACTCACCTTTATTGGAATTTTCCTTAGACAAAAGTCTTGAAAAGAATTTGTCATCATCTTTAATTAGAAGAAAATCTTGTAAATATCGAGGACGATCATTTCCATCATCACTAATCACCATTTGAATTGTAGAATGATCGACAATATTATGATATATTGTTGTCTTCTGCTTCGATCGATAACTAAATTCGGCGCTATATATTCCTCTCTATGTTTCTTGAATGAATTATAGAGGGAGAAGGAAAATTAAGAGGATTTTTCGATATCTAATTGGACATAATTGAACTTAGTATTGTGTTATGTTTTAGTCAACTTTGATGCAATATATATTAAGAAGGTTTAGGGGGGTATTGAATTGAATAAGTCAAAAGGACTTTGAACACAACGTTTCAACAAATTATTATGTGTATGTTGGTTTATTTAAATTTTTAATAATTTGAGAACAACATGGTGCATTTGTTGTGTTATTTATTTGTTTTTTCCAGTATCTGTATTGGTGTTTAATTAAATTCAAATTCATGCATTGCAGGGCTTATTTCTGGGAGCGATATTTTTAACGGGATTTTTTTCATCCTCGGAAGTTCAAACCTAAAACATCTAATTAAAGATAGAAGAATTTCAATCATCTCGCCACAATCCACGATTGATTTGTTGTGAGTTAATTAGTTAGTATGTCGTGGTACTTTTGAGGGAATATAAGATTTAATACTGTTGGCCAGTAGCTATAACTAGTAAAGCATCATATTAGTTATATGAATTTAATTTTATTTCATTGGCGATTTGACGGTAGAAAAAAATATTGAAATATATTTACAGTTGACTGATTTAATAGTAGGGTGTATATTGGTCGGGTTGATTTAAATTTTTAATTATTAGACTAAATTAATTGTATCATATGGATTTTCTCGATCTTTTTTTTTAGGAGGTGGGGGGAGGGGCGGGGGGGGGGGGGTAGTTTACGGTAAATTCTTCATAGCACAGAACATATAACTTACGTGTCAAATATTTCTTTAGTTCTAGTAGGATACAATAATATAAGGTGTTTTTTAAAAAAATAACACAAAATAACATGAGATGAGTCATGACATTGTACTAAAATGTTCAACAATAAAGATAATAAAATCATATAAAATAAATATTGCTAATTAATAAATCATAATAAAAATTAATATAATTTAAAAGTGTTAAATCGTGCTAAAATAAGTATGAGTAATTAATAAGTACAGTCAATTACATGATTAAACACTAAGTAAAACTAAGTATACATTTTTACTGTCTAAATCAATGTAAAATTGAAAAATATATATCCAACACTATTGGCATTTTAGTGTCGAATTAAATGATTATATTTATTTATTTTTTAATATTTTATAATTAATTAAACAATATTATTTTAAAAATATTTATTATACATTATGAGAAAGTTGGATTTGGTGGGGGAGTAGGGCTGTACACTATAAAAAATTTGAAATTGGCTACGAATTTCAATGCTAATTAAATAACTCGTCGCTAAATTAATTTTTTAATAATATGTCGCTATATAAAATTAGTAACGTATTTTGCTGATAAGTAATAAAATTTGTTCATCGTTAATTTTTATTTTTTTTATGATAGTGGTGGGAGTGTGAGGGTGCGACCGATGATAGAGTGTGTTAGATCGATAGTATGGAGAAAATAATTAGTGTGATTTAAGTCACTTTTGAAACTTGTTTTCACTGCTGCAATCAGAAAAGACGATTTTTAATGAACTTAATTTCCAATATAAAATATTTCTCAAAATATATAACTGAGATAAAAAAAAATTAAAAAGTATTTTCAGCCATAAGGGTCATTTGGTATGATGGACAAACATAGATAGTCCTGGGGGATAAAATTTTTAATATTGTTTTATCTCTTGTTTGGTTACTAATTTTGCAATGACTTAATCATGATTAGTAATTAATATTGGAATAAGTTATTCCTATCAGAGCATGAAATAATAATATCGAGACTAGTTATACCCGATAAGATTAATATTGATGATAGTGACAATCTTGATGCTAGTGATGATATCGATCGTGACCTTGTTAATAAAAATAATACCTGAATAACCAACCGCAACATAACTAATCATAACATATTTTTCTTCAAACTAAACGACTCCTTGTATCTGATTTGGAGGTGAGTTATGCAGATGATAAATTCTGCATATATAACGAATACCACATTTAGTAGCTGGTTAGGAGGTAAGTTATTTGTGTATAAAATTAATACGGTGTTAGACTTGCAATTTAGAAACCCGCATAACTAATACATGTATAAGTTATGAGGGAATATATGTATTATCTTATGCAGGACAGAAGGTGGAATAACTAATACATGAATAACTAAATCATACATAACTAGTACCGGCATGAAATAAGGACAGAAGGTGGAATAATTAATACATGAATAACTAAATCATACATAACTAGTAGCGGCATGAAATAATCCACGGATTCTCTCATAACGAATTTCACATTACTAATAAAAGAATTAATCCGAATAGCTATTTACTCAACCATATAAACTTAAAATAGTTAGAAAATATGTAATATATGTACAATACACACACACACACACACACACACATATATATATATAATTATTGTATAATCTATGTATGCCGGTTAAGAAAAGTGAATAGTGAATTTGATGATAATTATTTGAATAATAGCCTGTTTGACCAAGCTTTTGGGAGGCCAGAAGTGCTTATTTTTAAAAAATGCCTACTTTTAAAAAATGAAGTGTTTTGCCAAACTTTTAGGAGAAAATAAGTGTTTTTAAAAGCTAAAAAAGTAGTTTCTCTCTAAACGCACTTATTTAAAAAATATTTTTGAGAAAGATACACGTAGAAGCACTATTTAAAAGCTTGATCAAACACTAATTGCTGCTTAAAAGTATTTTTTAAATTAATTGGTCAAACACAAACTACTTCTCACTAAAAATAATTTTTTAATGAGCATTTTTGAAAGGAAAAAAAATATTTTTCAAAATAAGCTGATTTTAAAAGTTTGATAAAAAAAATCCCAATATAATAATATATTAATATCTACACAACTCTAACCAGCGATCAAACGCCAACGTGCAACGTAATAAGTTGTTGCTGGAACTTCATGATCAAGGAAATATAAAAGAAGTAAGATAAGCATACACAATAAATTATAAATAAAAACAATTATTTTCTCATACAAGTGTGCCTTATACTTTTATGCATTAGTTTTATGTTGGATGGCGCTATTTTCACTTCTCCGGCCGACAACATGACCAAAGAAAAACTAGAAAACTACTAACCCTAAAACCCCTAATTTCTGGTTTTTGCATCAACTCGACAACGGATTCTTAAGACTTAAGTCATTGTAGAAATTTTATTATTATTATTAATAATAATAATATGATTTTGTAAGTAGAATATTGTAGCCACATATAGTAAAAAGGTGGCCAGTTAAATATTTTTCATCGAAAAATCATACAATGAATATAAAAAATTATATGGAGTATATAGATCAAAAATTATTTTTCATACATATATAGTAAATCTTGAACACTCTAATAAATTTTTTGATTTTGCCACTGGACCTAATTGCTCCTATCTTGTGAGGTAGAGAGACTTATTTCTTATAGATTTTCGATTAAAAATATATTTCAAAAAAATTTAAAAAATACAAAGTAAAACAAAAAAAATCGGATGAAAACACTATATATATATTAATAGTTAAAATTACAATATTTGATCGAACCTAGAAAAAGAAAAATACTCCCTCGATCTTCTCAATCTAAATTAATGTGAAGGATTTTGACATACGAGTCTAAAAAAAAAATTAATTTAATGTGAATTCAAAGACAAAAATAAAATTTTTATATTGAAAATTATATAAAAAAGATATTGTAAGTGAACATAATTGTAAAGCTCTAAGTAGCACGAAATATGTATTGAATACTTCTCATGGCCAACTTAATAATTGTAAAAGTTTTGGAGTCCAAAAAATACAATTAGACTTTCAAATGAAATTAGTTAAGACATCAAACATCAAGTAGAAGAATCTAAAACCAAATACATTAACTTTAAAATATAAGAATTTTAAAAAGAAAAAAAGTTATTTGCTCAACATGTTACATTTTTTTAATTACCAGGGGACATCTATCTCTTTCATTTCATGAGGATGTATTAACATACCATTTATTGTTATAACTACTTAAAAGTCTCTAGCGAAATCAGAAATTTCATTAAAGGTGTTCAAAATTTAATAAACATATATATATAATTTTTTATTTATATAATTTGTATAATTTTTTATATACACAATATAATTTTTTAATGAAGGGTATTCGACTGATCACCCTTTACTACATGTAGCTACTGGGTACGCCGTTGACTCTACCTACACCTAATTTTAGTATTTTCTATTTAAATTTTAGAGTTAGAAGAAAAAAAGTCTTTTCCGTCCAAAATACTTATCATGTTTCACTTTTCAAGTGTTAAACTTAATAAATTTTGATCAATATTAAAATATTTTTTTTCATCGCATTGATATGAGAAGAATTACAACTTATAGTACTTTTCGTATTATTTTTGAATATCTAAATCGTAATTTTAAAAATATTGAATTAATCTAATTCGATTTAGCTCTGAAAATTAGTCAAATTAACTCTCAAAAATCGAAACATGAGAACTAATTATATGGAACGGATCAGGGAGTATTTGGAAGATGTCTAGCCACTCCAATGGCTTCCAATGGATTCAATAAAGGGATGTTCTTCAACTTTGGAACTTCATCAAAATAATAGTTGACATATATATTTTTATATATTAATTAGCAGGTATAAGTATTTTTGACCAAACAAACAAATATGTTAAAAGCCCTCCTTAGCTTTGTTGGCCCAATCATTTTGATTAAACATGAGTTAAGGTGGACCGAAGTAGGCTGGACTAACAAAGCTGAATAGTCCAATTCGGAAAGTCCATATTACCTATGACCTAGGAGTGGCAAAAACATATCTAACTCGGCTAGATACATTTGGGTTGTGTTATTTAATAAAATGGATATGAATCATATTGGGTTGAATCCAAATAAACTCATTAAATTTGGGATCAAAAAGTAACATGACCGGTTAAACCTAGCCCAAACAGAGGAGTATGTTTTATCTAGTGATGTGTTAGAGGATTTTAATTTTTGCTAATGATTATATAGAAGATAGCAACAAAAGTGGAAAGGATAAGTTAATAGTTAGTTAGTTTTGTTACTTAGTTAGTTATTAATCACAAAATTAGTTAGACATTAGCTAGTAGTCTATAAATAGCTGCACATAGTAAATACATTGTTACATTGAATAAGAGAGTAAAAAAATTTCAATTCTGTTGATTTGTAACTGCTTAGTCAGAGGTCTTGTTCTTCTAAGCTTCTCCATCAATGGCTGAGATTCTCAACATGGTATCAAAGTCACATGGCAAGATCCATAACTCTTAGCTATCTCAGAAGCTTATGCAGAAGTTCATTGATTCACTAATTGATTCTTTCTCTCTATTTTCAATCTTTGCTGATTCAATCTCAGTTCATCAAGAAATCGAGGTTTGATCTAGGCTAGCGGTTGAAGGTTTTGCTCATACATCTAAATAGTGTGATTCCTATAGACAGGGGAACTGAAGCTATCACTGAAGTTAGTTTAGGTCATGCATCTACATCATTCAATCCAATACGTCATAATCACCCTCTATACATTCATCCATCTGAATCACAAGGTCTGGTTCTAACCTTTGTTATACTTGTAAGATCTGAAAATTATTTTCTCTATGGAGTAAATCTATGAAGTTAGTCCTGGGAGGTACGAATAAACTAGGATTCATATTAGGCGCCTGTCAAAAGAGCTCATATGATACTAGTCTATATGAATTGTGGGATAGATATGATACAATTGTTCTAGCATGGATAATGAACATAGTATCTAAGGGACTTATTAGTACTGTGATCTATGCCTCTAACTCTCACAAGGTCTGGGAGGATCTGAGATAAAGGTTTGACAAAGTAAATATTGTTAGAGCTTCTATCTTGATAAGGAAATTGTCACTTTGACACAAGGAGTCAACTTTGTGTCAGTGTACTACTCTAGACTTTTATGGGATGAGTTTGAAGCTTTAATTCCCCTCCTTCCTGCACTTGTCCTGAATCTAGACAATAAAATTTGCACTCTCAGAAATTGTGGCAGTTTCTCATGGGACTTAATGAATCCCACTTTTATTCTAAGAGTGAGATATTAATGATTGTGCCACCTCCTTCGATAAATCAAGCCTATGCGATGATCATGAATGTAAAAAGTCAGAGACTAGATTACTTTGGGAAAGGTGTTGGTGTTTTAGTTGATCAAAATGAGCCAACTGCCCTGTTGAGTAATAGATTCTCTTCAGGGGTTCAAACCAAGGAACAACCATAACAAGTCTGGTCATAACTATGTTGATAAGTCTCAACTACAGTGTGATTTCGTAATCTTAAAGTGCAACAAAAGGCATTTGTTATAGAAAGCATGGTTATCCAACATATTTTGATTTCAATTTTAAAAAGAAAGGAGCCAACAGTGTTGTTATTGAGGAGATTTAGCATCCAAGGTCATACAATCAAGCTCAAATTCAGCAACCAAATCCATACAATCAATCTCAAAACTATTCACCATTTGGCTACTCTCAGAAACAGCCTAGTTCTCATTCAACCTCATCTGCTTCTTCCTTCACTTCAGATCAATAAACTCAGATCTTGCAAATGATAAACAAAGGGAAAGGATTACAATCTGCTGGTATTATTACACATACTAACACTACAGGTGCAGATATGCTTACTTATTTTTTTTTTATCTAATCTAGTTGATTATAACTGGATAGTAGATATAGGTATAACAAACATATAGTTCATAATGAACATCTACAGAATAGATCAAAAAAGGTACATGATCTTGCAAAGTCTTTTCCCATAAGGGAGTAGGTCTCCATCAGTAGAACTGGTGATTCATCTGTCTTTAAGGATAAAACCGTTCAGGATATACTGTTTATTCCTAAATTCAAATACAAATTACTATAGATCTCTAAGAACACCAAGGAACTTCAGTGTCTAGCTGCCTTCTATCCTGATTTCTGTATCATTCAGGAGTTCTTCATTGGAAGGGTGATAGGGATTGGTAGAGAGGAAGATGATCTATACATTCTGAAATATAGATAGAATAAGGAAGAGTCTACCACTTTCTGTGGACACACCTTGATATAGCAGCCAAACTCTGATGATGTTACTAAGCTTGCTAGTACTAGTAATACCACTGTTTCTGCAAACTGTTCTCCTAAGTTGAGTGAATTGACCTCTTTGTGGCATAAGAGACTAGGTCATGCTCCTTTGAGAGTGTTGAAGATAGTTAGTTGTTTGAATAATCTCTTGTTACAAGATCATTCATGTAATGTTTGGACTATTGCTAAATAATCAAGATTGCTTTTCCTTTCAGTAAAACTTGTCTGTTGCCTGTTTTGACTTAATTCATGTTGATGTATAAGGACCTTATAGAGTCCCTACTCATGATATGAAGAGGTACTTTATGACTATTGTTGATGATTACTCTATATACACTTGAATTTTTCTAATGACTACTATAGCTGATTCTTCATTAGTTCTTTAAGATACTTATTCATGATTCAAACTCAGTTTGAGTATACTGCCAAAGTTCTTAGATCAGATAATGGTACTGAATTCATCATTCATCAAGTTACTATCTTGTTGAAGATTCTTGGTGTGGTACATCAAAGTTCCTGTGTATATACTCCTCAACAAAATGAAGTGGTTGAAAGGAGACATAGGTATATTTTGGATATGGCTAGGGCCTTGAGATTTCAAGCTCATGTTCCATTGAGATTCTGGAGAGAAAGTGTCTCCACTGCTGTTTATTTTCTCAACAAACTTCCTACTGTTCTTCTCAAAGGACAGTCTCCATGTTCTAAACTATATCATAGAACCCCTTCTCTTGCTTATCTAAGGTTTATTTGGCAGTCTTTGCTATGCCACTTCTCTCAAGAGTACTAACAAATTCTCTCCCAGGGCTTCTCCTTCTGTTCACCTTGGGTATTCATCCTCTCATAAGGTTACATTTCATATGACCTTTGTTCCAAACTGTTCTTTTTTAGTTAAGATGTTCAGTTCAGAGAAGATGTTTTCCCTTTCCAATCTCTTAAACACTCCCCTTCTTCTATCTTTCTTGTTCTCCATCTTCCTCCATCTGATGATTTCTCATTTGGTGTTTCTCTTTCTGTTACTCCTATTGTTTCAACACCTACTCTTCAGGCTATTTCTTCTGCTCCTTTTGATGGTGTTTCTTCTACTCTTTCTGTTTGCTTCTTCTTCTAATCTCAGGAGGTCCTCTCGGCCTCCTTTCTGGATGACTGACTTTGTAGTTCCTTCCAAGTCTTCTTGCCCCTATCCTCTATCTAGCTCTGTGTGTTATATATCATCTTTCCCCCTCTTATAGGGATTTCTTGAGGGTTTTTTCAGCTATCAATGAGTCTAGATCATTTGTTGAGGCATGTAAAGCCTTCTCTCTGGGTGGCTACTATGCAGTTGGAAATCTCAGATATGGAAGCTAATCATGCCTGGTTTATTACGAATCTTCCTTCGAACAAGGTTTCTATTGGTTTCAAATGGGTATTTAAAGTGAAATATCAGTCCAATGGGGCTGTGGATAGGTACAAGGTCAGGCTTGTGGCCAAACCGTATAGTCAACTAAAGGGTTTGAACTTCAATGAGACTTACTCTCCTGTGGCCAAAATGGTCACAGTTAGGTCAGTAGTGGCCCTAGAAGCAGCTTCTCACTGACATGTGTTTCAAATGGATGTTCACAATGCCTTTCTTCAGCTTGACTTGGTTGAAGAGGTCTACATGTAGATTCCTGAGGGGTTCGCAAGCCAGGAAGGGTCTAAGAAGAAGGCTTACAGACTGCACAAGTCTCTATATGGCCTAAAACGTGCCCCCAGACAGTGGAACCTTAAGCTTACTGCAGCTCTACTAGGAATTGGATTCTGTCAATCTCACTTTGATGATTCCTTGTTCACAAAAAGAGCAAGATCTGATTTACTTGTTGTCTTAGTTTATGTTAACAATCTTTTGATCACTGGCAGTTCCCTGCAACTCATTGAACAAGTGAGGACGGATCTGCAAAACAACTTCAAAATGAAAGGCCTAGGGAACTTAAATATTTTTTGGGAATTGAGTTCTCCAAATCAGAGAAGGGAATTCACATGTGGCAAAGGAAATATGCACTTGAATTAGTCTCAAAACTGGGATTATCAGGCAGCAAACCAGTACCTACACCTTTAGAATTCAATCATAAGTTGACATAAGTGGCCTTTGATGAAACTGTCAATAATAAAGTTGTGAAGGATAATCCTCAGTTTGGTGAAAAAAGTATCTATCAAAGAGTTTCTTGGTGACAAAAGTATCTATCAAAGAGTTGTGTGAAGACTACTCTACTTGACTATGGCTAGGGCTGATTTGTCCTTTGTGGTTCAAGTGTTAAATTAACATATGCATGCTCCAAACAAAGTCACTTAGAAGCCACACTGAGAGTAGTGAGATCTATAAAAGAAAGACCTGGCTTGGGGTTGTTTATGCTTGCAGGAGGCAGTTTAAAGCTCACAGCATTCTGTGACTCGGACTGGGGAGCATGTGTAGAGCCAAGAAAGTTTGTGACCGGCTATGTAGTTAAACTAAGTGATGCCTTAATCTCCTAGAGATCTAAAAAACAAAGCACTGTATCTAGGAGTTTTGTTGAAGCAAAATTCAGGAGCATGGCCACCACAGTTGTAGAAATCACCTAGCTAACAAGCTTATTCAAGGAGCTAGGGGTCACTGTTACATTGTCTGTTAGACTGTTCTGTGACAACAACGCTGCAATTCAAATAGTAGCAAATCCTATCTTTCGTGATAGAACTAAGAACATAGACATTGACTGTCATTTTGTGAGAAAAAGTTACAAGAAGGACTGATTCAAACACTGCACATAGATATGAAGGAGCAGCAAGCTGACCTACTTACCAAGAGCCCGTGCACACCTCAACATGAGTATCTTCTTAACAATCTGGGATTAACGAATCTGTTTTCATCCATCATTTTGAGGAAGGATGTTGAAGATAACAACAAAAGTGGAAAAGGATAAGTTAGTAGTCAGTTAGTTTTGTTACTTAGTTAGTTATTAATCACAGAATTAGTTAGACATTAGCTAGTAGTCTATAAATAGCTGCACATGTAAATACACTGTTACATTGAATAAGAGAGTAAAAATTTTCCAATTCTGTTGATCTGAAACTGTTTAGTCAGAGAATACTCTCTTCTTCTTGCTCTTCTAAGCTTCGCCATCAAGGACTGAGATTCTCAACAGATTACGATTAAATGTTGGTTTGTGAAGTTTTAGAATGTTCAAAGATGCCTCTTTTTTAAATTAATTTTAATAAAAGTTTAGTGAATCTATTGAAAAATTAAAAGAGGATGTTGGGCCAAGTTAGGCGGGTTAGGTTATGACCTGTTACTTGATCCATTTTAATCCAACCTGTTTTGACTCAAAAAAACATTGGTCGGATTGGGTCTTGACTTGTTTGTTGTCTTGACACGTTTTGATCCGTCCAAAGTTGACTCAACCCGTTCAATTGATATCCCTGTATACACCATATGTAGTTTATTTATTGTTGTAGGCAACTAACTAACATATATAAATTTAAAAATAAATAAACAAAAAAGCCTGTAATTTTTCTTTCTTTCTTTTTAAATTGGGAAGAGAAAAAATGAAGGAAGAGATTACAAGGTGCGAAATTGAACCTCCACCAATAAGATGAAAATTCAAATAGTCAATCAACAAAACTATTAAAATTTCTCAACCAGTGGATTTACAAATGGTAACTTTGCACAAACAACTAATATTATTTAAATTGTACGTTAAAAAAAATTGACTAACAGATTTAGGTTGAAATATTTGGTCCCAAGCAATTGGGTCCAAATTGATATTTAAAGTTCCTATCTTGATGAAGTTGGTCTAATTAAGTTTCTATTCAAGTAATTCATGACTATTGTAAATAAGAACAGTGACATTGGATCACCTTGTCTTAATCTTTAGCCGCGGGAAAAGGAAGGGTCAATTCACACCAATTTTCTTTCTACAATACTAACACTAATTTTGTGTTGGCACTAAAATAAATACCCCATTTAGTGAAGTGGGATCGTTTAATATGCACGATAAAGTAGATAAGAATATTCTACGAGATTAGTTATTTCACCTTTTATATGAGATAATTAATCTAATTATTTTAACATAAATGATAAGATAAAATAATTTCGAAACTACTTAATATTTGTAATCAAATACAGAATAAATAATTTCATGTTTTATCTCAAAATTATTATTTTTATCCTACCTCAAATGATTTGGTAAAGAAATAAAGTAGCTTTTGTCATTTTCAATATGTTCAGAATTATATAGGCCACATAAGTCTTTTCCGTACTATATATATCAAATTATTAGACCTAAATCTTGCTAAAAGAGAAAACCAAATCTTTTTCTTATAATAATTTATAGTGTAACATTCTTGTAATTATGTATATTCAAATTCATTTTTCAGATGATCTTTTAAAAATAATTTTATTTACTTTGAACTTTATTTAAATAATTCATAAGTTTTTTTATCGTTTTTCTAAATTCAATTTCTATATGATTTTTCACTTGTACGTGTACACTTTTAGTACATACATAGCATTGGTTGTCGCAAGCTAACCATCAATATATCAAAAACAGATTAATATTTTAAAATATATGAGTTTTCGTAATGGTTTCAAATTAACATAAAAATGAAAAATGAATTTACAGTCTATTATTTATAAAATATTTTACTAATTTCTTAATACAAATATATAAATAAAAATCATTAATTTCCGTGAACCAATACTTTATCCATCCCTGATTATTGCTTTGGCCATATATAGGACTTATTATACAGACTATTTATCAAAATTGAGCCTAGTTGGACTAAATAGACATTTTGAGATGTAATTTTATGTCGCAATTTAAAATTATGAGTTGAAATCAGTATTTGGACATGTGATTTCATCTCATAATTTTAAATCATGAGATGAAATCTCAAATTCTCCAAAAAGTTTGATTTGGGATTTCAAATCATGAGATGAGATTTTTCAAATGCAAAATTTAACCCACAAGTTTATATTTTGAAAAAAAAAAAACAAACCATTTTATATATAACAACTATATTTACCAACCATTTATTTAATAATTGTAAACAACCTTTGTCAACTAATATATTGGTCATAAATAGTTTGACAATATTTGTCTGTACCATGTGGGAAGATTATATTAAAGAGTAGTACACTATAACTCATGTTTAGTTTTACTTTTTCTTGAACTAAAGTTCGATTCTTAAGTTGTATTTTTTTTTTCCAAAATGGCTTTGTGATAGTGTATTATATTTTATTATGAACTTTACTAATTTTGTAAGATTGTATCAGAATTTGGGCAATTTGAATAGTTTTTACAACTTATGAGGTTCTTATGTTCATGAGCAAAAAATACAACTTAAAAATCTCAAATCGCATGTCCAAAAAAAACTTCAAACTTCATCTCATATGATTTCATATCATGATTTCAAATCATAATTTCATATCGCATGGCCAAATAGGCTCTCAATATATTTCATGACAATAGTAAATAAAAACGATGATATTGGATCACCTTGTCTTAATTTTTTAGCCGTTGAAAAAAGCAGGATAAATTCACCGTTAATCATAATTGATTATTGAACAGGTTTGACACAACTTTCACAGTAATTTTCTTTCCACAAAACTAAGAAACACTATTTTAGTGAAGTGGGATCGTTTGATATACACGATGAAATAGATAAAAATATTTCACGAAATTAGTTATTTTAATATAAATGGTGAGATAAAAAAAAATTTCAAAACTACTTAATACTTATAATCAAATACAAAATAAATAATTTTATATTTTATCTCAAAATTATTATTTTTATCTCACTGATAAAAGGGTTAAAGTAGCTTTTGTCAATTGCAATATGTTCTGAATTATATAAGCCACATAAGACTTTCTGTATTATCAAATTATTAGACCTAAATCTTGCTTGTTGCTAAAAGAGAAACCAAATCTTTGCCGAAATTTAGTTAATTTACTTTTTAGGTTAACACACACACACACACACACACACATATATATATATATATATATTATTTATCATCATATCAAAAGTGTAATTTATTTTTTAGCTAAGCCAATTGAGCAAGCATCGTGCTCGATCATGATTTTAATCCGGACCACCCAACTCCCTCGTAGGCCTTGTCATAGATAGAATATTAATGTTATCCAACCATCCTCATAGGATTTTAATATGATTCCCTCGAACATCACTTAGTAAGTTCACTATCTTTTCTCTTATAACAATTTATAGTGTAACATATTGTAATCACATCCAACTTTTATATAATTTGAACTTCGTTTACATAATTCATAATTTTTTTTAATCATTTTTCCAAATTTAATTGCCACATGACATTTCACTTCTACCATGCACACTATTAGTACATATATAGCATTGGTTGCTGCCAGCTAACCATTATTATGTGATTCATATTTTAAAATATATGAATTTTCATAACCATTTCAAGTTAACATAAAATAAAAAATAAATTCACAATCTATTATTTATAAATATTTTACTAATTTCTTAATTCTAAAATATAAATAAAAATCACTGATTTCCATGAACCAATACTTTAAAAGGCTAAATCCATCCCTGATTATTGCTCTAGTCTCATATATAAGACTTATTATACAAACCATTTATCAATATTTCTTATAACAATAAGCCAATTTCCGATAAATCGTTTGTAGAAAATTCACTTTTTTTTTTAGTAATGAAGGACCAATATTATTATTATCCTCCCCTCTAACCTATTGACGTGTCAATTTGTTAGACGTCCGTACAATTATCCAATTTTTTTGAGTCATCCTCAACAACTTTTGGCCTTTTTTCTTCTTCTAAAAGTCACTTATTACTAGCATTATTGAGACATCCCATGTAGCAAGTTAACTAAGTAGAATATAAGAACAAACTTATTATTGTAAAGTGTATCCAATATATTCCAACTCTTTAATTAAGAGCTAAGCAATAGGCAAATGGTATCCCCTATTTAGTCTTTGATAAAATGCATATCTATCATAGTACATGCTTTGTTTTTTCTTAGTACTTATATTTTTTATGTTGTAGGGAGTTCTTTGTGAAGACACATAAATATGGATGGCAATGAGCTTCAAGGTACTTATAAAATATTGGAATTTCATGTTTGTTGTTTTTTTTTTGGATTTTTATTCGGTATTTGATATTTGTATAGGGATTTTGATTAATTTGAATTCATAAAATTGCACGTTATCTCCTTTAGATAGTCTGAACTTTAATTTTTGTCCCTTAGTAATTAAGAGCTAAGTCCTTTAGAAACTGAAATTATGTCCGGACATAACTTGCGAGATATTATGATACGAAAATACAAATTTATGTCCCACGAAAATAAAAGTTATTTGTCATAAGGGCGACATAAATTAAAAATCAACACAAAATAGAAGCAAAAGTACAAATGATCCATCCAAATTTGGCCCGCGTAAGGCCTATTTAAGGGGGAAATCACTCCCTAACTGGAAGGGCTCGAACCCCAAGTCTCGAACTAAAGGTTAAAGAATCTTATTCATGTAGTCCTAATCAATGAATTTCATGGTTTTTCTCTAGCTCTTCTTCATTTTAAATTGCAATGCTTACACAATTTAACATGATTGTCTTCTTGTTAAATAGACTTATGAAGTCTATGAGTATCAAGAGTGAAGTTAGAGAGATGAAGGAAAATTTATCCAAACCTATATATTTTCGGAAAATTATATTTTATATATAAAGTTAATTACAATACACTATCAAAAGTAAAATGAAAAAATAGAAATTATTAAGAATTTGTAACTAAATAAAATTTCGATTGCTAATACGCCAAGAAACTGATGTCAAATTTTTATTGTTTTGCGACAGAATTTTTATTATTGGAGTAAATAAGAAACTTTGTCCATCATGCTGTTCCAAGGTTGTCCACCAACCATTGGAGTGATGGAGCAATGTCTGGAATCTTATTGTGGAGGCAAGTCACCTGGAACTGGCTATTGTCACTAATTAGTTGTGGTTGTTGTTATTCTCACTTGTGACTTTAAATTTGATGTATTATAACTTTTTAAGATTTTTAATATTGAACTAATCATTGTAATATTGAGATTATATTATGACTAAGCATTGAGATTATCTTTAAATATGTTGGTAATTAGTTTTATTTTCGTAGTTCGAATTTCATGATAGAGCATATATATTCTTGTTGAATACTGTATGTTGAGTATGTTTTTAATGATGATAGATAAAATATATTTGTCTTGAAACTATATTTTATTTATAGAGTATTATCAAGAAATATTTTTTTAAAAAAAAGAGAAATTTAGCAATAATTTATTATCAGACAAGATATATTTTGTTATTAAACTATTATGTGTTTATTATGAATAATTATTCTATATTATTATTGAGTATTCAGCTGCAAACATAGCAAAAAAAGTTAGAATTATACAAAAAGTCAACATCATCCTAAACGGTTAAGGAAAATAGTTAATATTCCTATTCAACTCGAACTCTAATAGATCATATAAGCTAATATATTTATAAAAAAAGTTCAACCACATTTTGAGAACTCACATTCACAAAATATATCAACAACAACATTTTCTATGAAATTCAACTAAAAGAAGTCTGAAGTATGCAATAGAGACGAATCAGTGTTGGAGGTATATTTCAAAAGTTTGTTTCAAGTCGCAGATTCTCTTTTGTATCAATTTTAGTGAATGTAATCAGTTTTAATTGTAATTTCTTGTCACTCAATTTCTTATAAATATTTGTTGAAGTAAAAATACTTTCAAAGTTTGTTATTTTTATTTCAAGCTAAGAGTAATAACAACAATCCAGGACTATCGAAAAGGATCCAGGGATAGATCTTTTAGATTGTGTAATAATTCACATTGGCTTGATGTCTTAATGAATTTTAGTTAAGATTCTATATGGGTGTAAATCGTAATTTTTTCATCCATTTGAGTTTGAATGATTTTCCACGTATAAATATCTCATTGTTTGTGTTTAGGTTAAATCTTAAAAGCTTTCGTAAAAAAATAAATTTAAAATAGCACTTACCAAAGGAATAATCAGTGTTTAATTAACCTCTTCTATTTAACGATCAGCACAATAATAAAAGAAATACGCAAAAACAATCAGTACCTTATATTTTGATTTGAAAATTGACGAATAGAACAGATCTCAGAATACTCAAACGCGAAAGAAAATTGAGACTTTGTGACACTAATTACTATATAAATATTAATCCAACAATATCATATAAATTAAGATTAAAAAATATTAGAAAAATAATATAAATGACTTACAAAAGGGGCATATGTATATTCAACTCCTGTATTAATCTTAAAAAGTTTATTAAATATATATATAAATTATTAATTTAAAAACTCAATAATTTAAAATAATTAAAATCCCATGTTTTTTCCATTGTTTATTGTTTGAATTATGACTTCCCACAAAAGCAGACACTTGCGACTCAAGCCCAGAATTCATTCTCTCGGCCGCTCTATTTGCGGCGGCGTCCCTCAATTTCATATTATATACTCCCTGGTCCATCAATTTTAAATTATGTGACATTTTACATTTTTCAAGATTTAGATTATGTAGTCTTTAATTAATATTTTTTATTATTGATATAAAAAGAGCCGTAATTTATAATTTTAAAGTATTGACTTAATCTGGCTCAATTTATCTTTAAATATTAATTAAACTTATTTTAGATAAAAATTGATTTTAAATAAGCGAAACATGTCACATAAATTAAGATCGAAAATAATAGAAGAAATGAGATCTCTTGATTTTTACAATTTAAAATGAAGAAAATAAATTTTTTTAGATCGCTTATGTGTAAAAATGAATATCTCTCGTGAAAAGATTATAAAATCAAGTTTTTTTTTTATAAAGGGATAAAAAATCATTTATTATGTATATATTATATTTGTTGCAGTGGAAGATAATATGAAAGTGATTTAAAATTTAATAGGAAAGAAACCATAACAGTAACATACTAAAATGTATTGGTGTAATCTCACGAGTGGAGTGTCAGGAGTATAAAGTATGCATATATTTTATTTTTGTCCCGTAGAAACAGAAATATTATTTTTGATAAACTCTCAATTTAAATAAAGTATTTCTAAATAGTTTGAAAAGGAAAATACAAAATGAGAGCAGTAATAATAATAAAATAATGCGAAATGAAAAGTCATACACAATAAAAAGAAAGAACAATAATAAAAATAAAATAATACAATAACCGAAACACAAAAATAAAAAATACCGATGATAACTGAACTCGAATATAAATAATTTAATAATTTTAAATTAAACATTTTAAGGTAGAAAATTGAATCATAGAGAATCTCATACTAAACAAAACTAATAATGATTATAAAAAAATTTGTTGGTGGGATAAGTCTTAAGCGGGGTGATTCAAATTTAAATATCGAAATAAAAAAAATAAAGTTAAATAAAATAAAATATTTTACATTATTGTATTCTAGGGTGGAAGTGGTCCCAATAATGGAATAAACTAGTAGATGCTCTTTGATTCCCATTTTTTTTTTTTGGTTAAATAAAAAAATCCCCTCCTTTCTCGAGACACCTACCACGTGTCAGACATCTGCTATGTTTTGGCTGGCGGATTGTTAGAAGCCTTACCTAATTCTCATCTGCTTTACAAAATTCCTCCACCAACGGCCAAATTACCAATCAATTTCAGTGTATTTAAAAACAAATCCTTTTTATCTCTGCACAATAAACAGATTCAAAATCTCAATTTTAGGACCGTTTTTTTCTTTCTTTCTCTGCCTTCGGATCCGTCCGGAAGTTGTCCAACAGGTATTTTATGTTGCTTTTTTTTTTTCCTATTTGTGTTAATTTTTGTAGAGGTAGATTTAAAATTTTAATTGTGCATTTGAACATAAGAAGATGTGAAATTTTTTGAATGAATAGGTACTTGGAAATTTGAGATGTGTTTGGATCGAAAAATGTGAAAATAGGTATTTGGAGTTTTTTGAATTTCGGAATGTTCAAGTTGAATTCGAGAGTGGATTCCGGAAAAAAGTGAAAATTATCCAGGGTCAGATTTACGAAGTTATGATGAATCCATAACTTATATTGTAGATCCGACCCTGGTAATTTGCACGGTAGTTTTTGTCCATTTTGCATATATTTCTTATGAATTCGTTGCTGCTTATTGTCATGAATGTTTTGAGGATTGTTAGGTATTTGTATTTAGAAAAAAAATTATTATTATTTTTGAATTGTGGGGGTAGGGAAAAGGGAAATGGGGAGGAGATTACAAGCGGGGAATTAAACCCTCGTCAATAAGGTGAAAGTCCAGTAGCGAACAACTGAGCTACTAAGATTCCTCGGATGAATCAATGTTGGCTGTTGGATGCACGAGATTTTTTAATCTTAACATGTATTCGTGAATTTGCTAGTAAAGACTTCCTTTTATGTTTTTCTCACGCCTTAACATGTATTCGTGAATTTGCTTGTAAAGACTTCCTTTTTCCTTGAACAGGATGGGGATGGGGAATGAGTTTATCTTTGAGGTTGGCTGTGTTGGACTCAAGATCTGAAGTTTTATGGGTTTTGAATTTGTCCACTGAGCCCATAGCTCATTTTAGTTATTGGGTTCACAAATAATTATTTATACACTTCTTATGGATTTTTTGAATATAAATATAGGGTCTAAGCAAAAGCTACTGCGTTTGTTCGAAACTCCGAATCCTTACCTACCTAATATTGTAGCTCTGCTCTTGGAGGTCGGGTGTTTCCGAGAACATTTATTTGTTTCAATATGCCCATGACAATTCACAATTCGATCTGAGAAGTATATTTCATGTCTCATCAGCTCATATTTTATGTATCAACTTTCTGCATCTCTTTTTTTTTGGTCTTGTGAAAGAAAAGAAGGGCTATTTATTTGTTTTCCTATCTCTTTCTTGATGTTCATAGACTAGTATTTAGTATTCTGGTCCAGGATTACATTAAAAAAAACTAATTTACTCCGTTGTAAATGGATCTAAAGAAGAATTTATGCGCAGATGTATCCTTGAGATAGAGTGTCATAAGTTAAAAAAATGATATTCAGTCTCGATATAATTTTCTTTTGCTTCTCCCCTGTTCCCAATACAGTGGATACACTTTAAATTCGCACATCATTTTATCCTAAGGCAATAATTGTTAAGCTTGCATTGAAAGTTCCTGACTCTCTCTCTTCTATCTATTGTGTTCAGTGCTTGTGGCATATTTATGAAAGCAAATTAATTGGGATGCAGAAGGATGGGGTTGTACAGCAGCGATTACCTTTTGGAGGATACTAAAGTTCTGTGTGCATTGAAGTTGGTCTGCTTCATCCTTAGTGATCTCAAATATGCAGCTCACAGCACACTTAACTTCTCGTGCCAGATGCACAATGAAGCCACAACCCTTAAACATCCCGTCATGCTGAAGCAGAGTCTTGTTGGAGACGGTTGAGCTCTCTAACAAGGGCTCTCCTGCCTGTTAAAAACGAGTATCATATAAGCAGGAGAAAGTTATTTATAGTGGTTACTAGGATTGTTGGTTCAAATGGAGAAGAAAGGAAATGTACTGATGCAAAAATATGATTTGGGGAGATTATTAGGTCAAGGAAACTTTGCTAAGGTTTATTATGGAAGAAATCTTGAAACGGGACAGAGTGTAGCCATCAAGGTAATTGACAAAGAGAAGGTTCTCAAGGCCGGACTGACTGAACAGACTAAGAGAGAGATATCTGTTATGGCACTGGTTGAACACCCAAATGTTCTACAGCTATACGAGGTCATGGCAACTAAATCTAAGATTTACTTGGTCATTGAACATGCCAAAGGGGGTGAGCTTTTCAAAAAGTTGACAAAGGGGAGGCTCAAGGAAAAATTAGCTAGGAAGTACTTTCAGCAATTGATTAGTGCTGTTGATTGTTGCCACAGCCGAGATGTTTATCACCGTGATCTGAAACCAGAAAATGTGCTTCTGGATGAGAATGGAAATCTTAAGGTATCAGACTTTGGATTGAGCGCCTTGGCTGAGTCTAAGCGGCAGGATGGCTTACTCCACACAACTTGTGGAACCCCAGCTTATGTTGCTCCTGAGGTGATTAGCAGAAAAGGATATGATGGTGCCAAAGCTGATATCTGGTCTTGTGGGGTGATCTTATTTGTTTTATTAGCAGGTTATCTTCCGTTCCAAGACTCAAATCTTATGGAGATGTATAGGAAGATAAAGCAGGCTGAGTTCAAGTGCCCTAATTGGTTCCCACCAGAAGTGCGGAAATTACTTTCTAGGATGCTTGATCCAAACCCTCATACAAGGATTTCCATAGCCAAGATAAAGGCAAGCCCCTGGTTCAAGAAAGGTTTGGATTCCAGAAATGCGGAAACGGAAGTAGAAGAGAAGGAAAAGTTTAGCCTGGATGCCAACACTATTATTGAAGATTGTTCACATAACAGTATCTCTCCCTCTGAGTCAAAGCTAGAGTTGCCGAAACCTACAAATCTAAATGCATTTGATATAATCTCTCTTTCAAGTGGATTTGACTTGTCTGGTTTATTCATAACAAAGGATCAGAAGGAAGACTTGCAATTCATTTCAGTGAAGCCTGCCTCTTCTATCATGTCTAAACTTGAGGAAGTTGGCAGGAATCTAAAGCTGGAAGTAATGAAGAAAGAAGCTGGATTTATGAGATTAGAAGGATCGGGTGAGGGCAGATATGGGACTTTGTCCATTGATGCTGGAATATTTGAAATTACTCCGTCCTTCCACTTGGTTGAGCTCAAAAGGTCTTATGGTGATAAGGTGGAGTACCAAAAGATGCTGAGACAAGTTATAAGACCTGCTCTGGAGGAAATTGTTTGGGCTTGGCAAGGTGAGCAGCCAATTAATAGTTACTAGAGACACTAAAAAGAGCTTCTGATCTCCTGACATTTACTCTGTAAGTTGATCTCACTTTAGCATCAGTATTTAACGTTCAACCTGTCTGTTTTGTTCTAGTCGTAATTGTCAATTTACTATGTATCAGCCTGTTTTAGGCCACCCGTGTAAGCATAATATAGACAACTTATTTTATTAAATTTTCAAGTTCCTTTCCTCTGCTTTTATTGCTGTAATTCATGAGTAAACTACATTTTTCTGGCCTTCTATTGCAACCCCATGAAATTCAAGAATCGTAGCATAGCTGCATTAGTATATCCAATCAATCCGTATATGATGATAAACACAGGGAAGCATCACATGGGTCGTAGTCATGAAACTTGACCTTGAAATAGGTCTCTTGTCCAGAAATATGGTGATTTGGCTCTTATATTTCCACATTTGCCTTTACAGTCAGATGGCTATTTTGTGGTTTTCTTGGTACATTTCAGCACTACCAGACCCTTAGATTGTGATTGCAAAACTCTTTATCTTGATTTAACCAATTAACTTGGATTACCTGCAATAAGTTTACGTTTCTTTCGATTAAGTTGTGGAAGTTTTATCCTCTATTATAGTAGGTGAAGTGATGGGTCTCAAAGTAAAACTTGAACAATAACATACTTCATTCTACTAGTTAAGGAATCATACAACTAGTTCAATCCTTATTTTGTTGATGAATTAGTTTGGGAGCTTTTCAAGATGTCAACTTTGACATGACAAATATAATTATTACTCAATAGAACTAACAAATCACTAGTCTTAAAAAGCACACAGAAGGAAAAAAGGGAAGTAGGAGCATTAAAGAAAACACACCAATTAGCTCTAATCTTTTGTTGTTGGTCGTAGCTATGTGGCTCGGGCTCTTAAAAATGTTGGCGGGTGCATGTCGAATCCTGTGAAAATGGTGTTTTTCTTTTAGGATCCGACATAATTGCAGCAGCATATTTAGAGAGTACACACAACATAGGGTGGTGGTGACGACTTGTAGTATGATGGTAATTGTTCATAGGTTTTTGGTAGAGTTGGTGTACCTCGAATTGTAGGTAATTGCTCTAACTATTATGGTGGAGGCGGTGACTTACAGTAAGTTGTTGATCTCTCGTAATACTAAAATGATTTTATCTTAATAATACATTATTTTTTTATCCTTAAGTATCAGAACTAAACTGAGGATTTCTCTGAGCACAATTTGCCTGCTAGATGATTTTGTTGTTGTTGTTCATATCATGGCCTTAAGATAATGTCGTTTTCATTAAAGTTTTTTTTTATATTGTTTGGATAATTGTTATTTATTGTATCATAATGTATCGTATTATATTATATTTATTGTGTTGTATTGGATCGTATTGTATTATTTTGATGAGTATAACGTTTGGATAGGTTGTATCGTTTTTCGACGGTATATAATATCACAATATCAACAATTTAAAAGATAAACTTGTAAGAAAAGTAGGGTACAAGGTAAAACTATTATTAAAAATAAGGATAATGATAAAATGAGAGTATTAAATGATATGTAAAGACAAAATAAGAAGAAAAAGAAAAAAGAAACAATGTGATCACATCAAATTGGTCGTTACATAAAATGAGACTGTTTTTATCGTTATCTAACGATATAATATAATAAAATTTAAGCAACAATTAAAACAAGCATTGTATCTAAATTACCAACACATTATATTACAATATTGAAGTATTTTGGATTGGAGAAAGAATTTAGTATTTTGGCATAAATAATATTAAAGTAGGCAAATTGAAAGAAGTAAAATTGTCGATAGCATTAAAAAAGATCTTGATACAACGAGTCGAATCAATAGGGATCTCAAGGATCTTACTTAAAATTATGAAATAAAAACACCAATAAATGCTTGATAACTTCCACAAGAATACATATAATTTAGAACTGAGGTAAAAAAAAATGGTGAAGCTTCGAACAAGATGATGCAAAGAAGTTAAAAGCCAAGGGGATGATGAAAATTATCAAGGCAAGGTGACTTTAATATCAATAGTAAGTTGGTGGGGGTGGAGGTGAGCTATAGGTGGGAGATTGCTCGTACTTTGCGGGTGGGGGAGGTGAGGCATATGTGGGCGTTTGCTTGTAGTAGCTTGGTGGTGGTGGCGGAGGAGGTGACTTATAATAAGCTGGTGATTTCTCAACGTACTTTGGTGGAGGTGGAGGGGATTTGTAGTAAGATGGAGATGGCTTGTAGTATGGTGGAGGAGGTGACTTATAGTATGCTGGTGATTTCTCGACATATTTTGGTGGAGGTGGAGGGGATGACTTATAGTAAGTTGGTGATTTCTCGACGTACTTGGGTGGAGGTGGAGAGGATTTGTAATAAGATGGAGATGGCTTGTAGTATGGTGGAGGAGGTGACTTATAGTATGCTGGTGATTTCTCGACGTACTTTGGTGGAGGTGGAGGGGATGACTTATAGTAAGTTGGTGATTTCTCGACGTACTTGGGTGGAGGTGGAGAAGATTTGTAATAAGATGGAGATGGCTTGTAGTATGGCGGAGGAGGTGACTTATAATAAGCTGGTGATTTCTCAACGTACTTTGGTGGAGGTGGAGGGGATTTGTAGTAAGATGGAGATGGCTTGTAGTATGGTGGAGGAGGTGACTTATAGTATGCTGGTGATTTCTCGACATATTTTGGTGGAGGTGGAGGGGATGACTTATAGTAAGTTGGTGATTTCTCGACGTACTTGGGTAGAGGTGGAGAGGATTTGTAATAAGATGGAGATGGCTTGTAGTATGGTGGAGGAGGTGACTTATAGTATGCTGGTGATTTCTCGACGTACTTGGGTGGAGGTGGAGAAGATTTGTAATAAGATGGAGATGGCTTGTAGTATGGCGGAGGAGGTGACTTATAATAAGCTGGTGATTTCTCAACGTACTTTGGTGGAGGTGGAGGGGATTTGTAGTAAGATGGAGATGGCTTGTAGTATGGTGGAGGAGGTGACTTATAGTATGCTGGTGATTTCTCGACATATTTTGGTGGAGGTGGAGGGGATGACTTATAGTAAGTTGGTGATTTCTCGATGTACTTGGGTAGAGGTGGAGAGGATTTGTAATAAGATGGAGATGGCTTGTAGTATGGTGGAGGAGGTGACTTATAGTATGTTGGTGATTTCTCGACGTACTTTGGTGGAGGTGGAGGGG
This sequence comes from Datura wrightii, assembly GCA_035772735.1. Taxonomy (NCBI): domain Eukaryota; kingdom Viridiplantae; phylum Streptophyta; class Magnoliopsida; order Solanales; family Solanaceae; genus Datura; species Datura wrightii. The sequence goes on along the minus strand of JASDFA010000023.1, from coordinate 73,235,876 downwards.
ATGACTTATAGTAAGTTGGTGATTTCTCGACGTACTTGGGTGGAGGTGGAGAAGATTTGTAATAAGATGGAGATGGCTTGTAGTATGGCGGAGGAGGTGACTTATAATAAGCTGGTGATTTCTCAACGTACTTTGGTGGAGGTGGAGGGGATTTGTAGTAAGATGGAGATGACTTGTAGTATGGTGGAGGAGGTGACTTATAGTATGCTGGTGATTTCTCGACATATTTTGGTGGAGGTGGAGGGGATGACTTATAGTAAGTTGGTGATTTCTCAACGTACTTGGGTGGAGGTGGAGAGGATTTGTAATAAGATGGAGATGGCTTGTAGTATGGTGGAGGAGGTGACTTATAGTATGCTGGTGATTTCTCGACATATTTTGGTGGAGGTGGAGGGGATGACTTATAGTAAGCTGGTGATTTCTCGACGTACTTGGGTGGAGGTGGAGAGGATTTGTAATAAGATGGAGATGGCTTGTAATATGGTGGAGGAGGTGATTTATAATAAGCTGGTGATTTCTCAACGTACTTTGGTGGAGGTGGGGGGGATTTGTAGTAAGATGGAGATGGCTTGTAGTATGGTGGAGGAGGTGACTTATAGTATGTTGGTGATTTCTCGACATAAGAGTAATCAGCAACAGCAGTGCTGGCTACCAAGCAAATTGCCAAAGTAAATGCAAGCAGAGGCCATTGCCTCAACTTCCCAAAGCTTCCCATTTTTGATTTTGCAACCAGTTCTATTTCTTGGAAAAGGATGTAAGAACTTAGACTTGTTTTGTATAGTTGAGGACCTCTGCTTTTATATTGCAAAATGAAAAACTCTAATATATTTGTGAAATGGTTTCATGGCAGCCCACTAAGATAATAGAAAAGTCAAAATAAGGACTTGTTCTTTGATTGCTTAGTGGAGGGCATTTCTTCATGACAATAGAATGGCTAATGACAGTTAAAGTATTGTATTGTGTTATGTTGTGTTGTATTGGATTGGATCGTACTGTATCATTTTAATGAATATTAAGTTTTGATAAATCATATCGTTGTTTATCGTTACATAATGTCACGCCTCATAATTTGAAAGATAAACCTATTAGAAAAGTTACTATAAAAAAGTAGGGTAAATGATAAAATAGAATTATAAAATAGATAATAAATATAGACAAAATGAGAAGAAAAATATAAGAACATTGTGATCACATTCAAATCAGTCGTTATATAAAATGAGTTTACGTCATTAGGTAATGATGAATTTAATAATATGATATAATAAAATTTAAATAATAATTAAAATAAATATTATATTTAAACTAATCATGCAATACAATGGAGACATGTCACACAAGTTATGGCTAACCACTGAAACATGAAAAAAATAAAATTAAAAAAAAAACAAAAGAAAATTGATTTATATTGATAGCCTAAAGGTTTCATTTAAGGGTGTGTTTGGTATGGAAGAATGTATTTTTTGAAAAGTTTTTTCTAATTTTTTCATGGTTGATTAATCAAAATATTTTTTTTAGGAAAATAAATTTCTTTCAAATTGAAAAAGTGATTTTTCTAATAAGAATAGAAAAAATAATTTTCATAAATAATATTTCATCCTGATCGTCTCCTCACTATCCTCCGGTTGACAATCTCCAGCCTCATCCTATACACCGCCACTCACCCCTCGCCCCACCCCCAACGCCTCTCCACCACCCAAACCCACCCTATCCTCTCACACTCTCATAATGTTTGACTCGAGTACATGTATATACTTTTGAGATGACATTATCAGTTTACTTATCAAGCATTAAAAGAGTAAGTAAAAAATTATTTATTTTTCAAAAATAAATATTTTTTTAAGAGAATATTTTTTTTCGTACCAAACAAACTCAATACAAAAAATTCTTAGATGAAGCATTTACGACTATGTAATTGGAGGTTAATTTGAATAATTATCAGACGCACTCATCTATTTTCAATGTAAGACGATCATTTATTTCTTCCGGCAACCGTAAAAGGTGTGGTACCAAGCATCTTCATCAATACTTCATGTGTAGCTATAACAAAATTAGAAAAGAAAATATTTATGAATAAAATAATCAGAATAACAACCGTTTATGATCGCGAAAACTGAAAAAAGTATTTGGGAACATTTAGTACTAAATGTGAAAATTCCCAATCTTACCATACGCAATATTGGGAAAAGGAAGTAAAACAATACAAACAAAATTTTGTAAATACACATAATAATGCATTTTTAAGAAGCTATACGAGGTATGAGGTACCTGATAGCGTTAATTGAAATACGCGTAAACTAGCTCGGATATTATTTCATTATGGAGATAGGCATCAGATATTAATATTTTCATTTCAATTGCCTACACCAGGACTTGGAATATCTTCATGTTGTCTATAGAAATTATCATATCCATTTTCATCTCCACCATAATCCTCTTTAGACTTGATATTATTATCCTCAGAAAATATCCCTTCATACCTCTGATCAACAAGTTTCTTGGGCTTAGTTTCACCCCTTGTCATTGGGCTGGACCAGCCCATTAAAGAACCACCACAACACCCTCTTGATGTAGCTAATGGTCCAACAAGTACCAACAAGACTATGAATAACAATAAACTGGATTTTGTTTTCTTTGCCTCTGCAGCCATTTGTTGGTATAGAAGAAGTAGAGAATGGAATGTTTAATTTTTTCTTTTCTTAAGAGGTGAACTAATACATACTGTTGTATTATAAGGAGTGATTAATAGTACATGTTAATCATTGTAATTTTGAATAAAATCTGGACATGCTTACTTGGTAATTATTATATTACAGACATATATTATTATGTTTAGTGAATCATTGCATGACCTTTTGTGACAACTACACTTGATTATTGCTCATCAAATTTAGTAACATAACAATTTAAGATATATATATACATTCGTCCGGCCTTAGTGATCCGATGATGCCTAGTGAAAGGGTCGTCGCTCGATGGATAAAAGTTACTCTAGGGATAACAGGTTGATCTTCCCCAAGAGCTCACATTGATGTCTTTCTACAGACAGTGAGGTATCCACCCCTATGGACATGTTCATTTCAAAGAGATAAAATAAAAATAGTCTTTCAGAGAGATGGGAAGTGGTTGATAGCCCCGATAAAATTCATTAATAAAAATGAATTTTTTTTTTCATTTTTGTTATTTATTTATTAGTTATTAATATTTTGGTTAATTGTTGAATAAAATCAACTGCAAGGGAAATTATTTCTCCCTGAAAAGGTTTGGCACCTCGATGTCGGCTCTTCGCCACCTGGGGTAAAGCAAGGTACACCTTGAATTGAACTCGACGAATTGCTTTTTGCTAGAGAGATTTTTTCGAGAAAGATCCTCCATTGATAATTCAAAAATAGAAAGAATATAAATAAAGGTGGATGAACCGATCGATCCTAACACCATTTATAAGGAGTCGGATGATGAAGCCTCCTCCTCAAATAAAGATATCTCCAGCGCTACTCTCCCGGCAAGAATAACTTGACTTATTATGATTTTATTGGCGATTTCGGTCAGGAGGGACAAAAGAGAGATGCTTTCTATCAGTTAAAAGCAGATATCGTCTCTCATGGTCCCTATATATGTATTGTATATTCTTTTCTATTATCTTGTTTTTCGATTTTATTATTATTTATTATTTCGTCTTTTTCTTTTTGCTTTGGTTATGGCATTATTTGTTGTTACTTATTGTTTTTCTCTTCATTATTATCAGCATGGCTTCTTCTTTATTGTATTTCCTTTTTCATACCTGATTTAATATGTTCAACGTGAGTAAAAATTATTTTAAAAATAGTTTCTCTACTAAAACTACGTATGAGTTGGGCTGAATTTGAACAGGTCAAATGGTAGAGTTAACAAATGAGCGGGTTATTAGCTCAAATTTAAGCAAGTTGGGCAGATATGATCTCATAGGTTGATTTTACCATCTCTACACATCACTATCCCTAAACCCCAAGGTTATGTTATTGTTGTTTTATATTCACAGGGTAAAAAAATTAATATGAGCAATACTCAAGTAGGTTAATCTTACAATAGCAAGTTAGTTACTATCCTTATTAGGTTATCTCTCTCTATATATATATGATGAGTGTATAAATGTTTTTTACACTATTAATACATAAAACGTAAATTCATTGAATAATCTTTCTTTTATTTAAAGATGAGCCTTGGAGTAACTGGTAAAGTTGCTACCATGTGATCTGAAAGTCACGGGTTAGGCTGTTTCCAACAGCCTCTTGCAGACATGCAAGATAAAGCTACATACAATAGACCCTTATAATCCGATTTTTCCCCAAACCTTACGCATAGCGAAAGCTTTAGTGCACCAGAACTGCCCTTTAATCTCTTAGGTACACTTCTGTAACTTTCAAGCCTCACCAATCACAGAAACAATTTCGATGATATAAAAATGGATCATTTTCAGTATTTTTTAAAAAAAATTAGATATAACAAAACAAAATAAGCTACACTCATTATTGTGTTACGTTGCAGCTAGCAGGATCTTCTGGGGCCTGGACAAAAGATTTACTTCTTGGAAATGAAGAAATTTATCAATATAACTGCATTTCTTTTAGGGGAAAAACCTGTTTATATAGAAACTGTGCTTTAATTTTGCAAAATTTGTCGACTTGAGTCGAGAACTACCGGTGAAAAGTGTTTGTAGTGTCAATTCCTCCTTCCGGTGTACATCTCACGGGAAACAAATTACCAGAGAACATATAAGCTGTCAGCTCATATATATCCCTACTCCTCGATCGAACAAAAGCCATTTGATCCTATATAAAAACACGTACTCATTGTGGTCAGAGTATGTTGTTGGTTGTTCTCAAAGACAGCACGATTTTAGCTTTGTATATCAGAGGCAACTTTCAATGTACTGTAATTGGACGCGCAGCTGCAGAAAACGCGAGGCAAAATTGGCAACAGCCAGTGTTAGCTTATTCAGTTTCCACACACGTAGTAACAACAACCAGCTACTACATATCATACAAACAGGATTACTCGCACGACAGTGAGCACTAAATTCTCAGTCAAAATTTATACAGACACGTTGTCCTCATATCGCGTAAAATATCTCAGTTCTCAAGGGCATTCTTTCTCATAAACTTCACCAGCATATTTCCAGTTCATGACTTTCCATATATTCTTTAGGTAATCTGGTTTCACATTTTTGTACTGCAATTTGAAGAGCAAAAACAGCTGTTAGATAACTTTCAATCACAAGAATAAATGCAATTGAATTGGTCGGACTTCCCATATATAAAGAATTTAGCACATAAACGGACATCTTTTTCTGAACTTTAGTCAATATATCAAAATACCAAGAGCATCTAGTTTTTAACCTTGAAGGAGAAGCAAAATATTCACAAGGAATGAGTACCAATACTAATCACGATTTACATGAAAACGTTGGGGAAAGTCACTTGATCTTAGCCGAAAAGCCAAGAAAGGTATAAAATTGCAGAAACTCATTGCATCACATGGAATGTTCTCATATCATAATATCATGTTTAGGCTATTATAGCATTATACAGTATAGTAATTATACCTGCAAGTAGTATGCATGTTCCCAAACATCAATGCCCAATAGAGGAACCAAGTTTGATCCTTTAATAACCAAAGGATCCTGCAGAAAAGTAGATAGCTATCACATGCAACCTTGACTAGCATCAATCAGTATGATGAGACATGGAAGCAATTGACAGAATAAAAAAATCAAGATTTAATCAGTGCACAAGCCCACGCATCATGGTGCAGAATACTGATCAGAGAAAAATCCAAAAAATAAAGGAACCAATTTACCCAATTTCACTGACCTCAGAGGAAAACCCAGGAAGAGGAAACCAAAATATGGAAAAGTGGAGGCCACAGGGAATTAGGACCTGACTCTTCATATGGGGGCAGGGACTACAAAAATTTACAATTAGATTTTGTTATGAGTTGCCCATCAACTCAATAGCAGTGGAGGTCCAGCCACATGGAAAATTATTTGAAAAGGTAAAGCTCCAGTTATACTGCCTGTTTGCATGGATAACAGAAAATGAACACGTTCCACTCAAAATAGTCTACAAACAAGGGGTATGGACCTATGCAGTAGGTCGAAGTTGTCGAAGAGAACCATCATATCACATGTGCTTTTGCACTGCAATTTTAGATTTTGCTGATCATAGACTTTTGCATAGTGCATGGACAAGTTACCTGATTTGAGGTAGTTTCAATCACAAGGCGCTTCAGCTCTTTGTCCACCCCAAGCCACTGCATACGTAAAAGAAAATGTAAAGAACATATATTAAGAAGGGATTATATGGAGCCAGAATTTTAGAGACTGAATACTCTCAAAGAAGAAATATTAAGAAGAAGAAATGAAGTGCAGACTTACCACCCAACCAGAACCCTGTAAAGCAGCACCTTCTGCATTCATCTTTTGTATTAAAGCTTCAAGAGAGCCAAAGTTGGTGTCTATTGCTGAGCCAAGAGAACCCTTTGGAGGCTCACCACCACCTTCCTGTAACAGAATTTAACTTTAAGTTATTTCTCTGCAAAGTCGATTGATAAAAATATCTGAGGACCTAAGCTTACACGAATAGGGGCAAGGTTCTTCCAGAAGACAGAGTGATTGATGTGACCTGCATGAAAGTATAGTTAAGAAAATTAACTTGAATAAAGAGCAATATTTTATTTACACAAGGAGCAATATATTTTTGACAAATGATCGCATGATACATGAAATGGCTTTACAATGAACACAATTTTTAAAAAATAAAAACATGAAGACCACTTACACTGCAGGTTACCGCTCTAAAGACGAAAAAAGCAGGATTGGAAAAACCCAAGGCAGGTCCAGGCTGATCAACAATCCAACAGTTAATATTTTAGTTCAAGAGTTCAAGCCAAGTCCAAAATATTTTTTGGCGAACCATATTTTCCTTTTCTGGATAAAGTAAATTCATTCTCAGGACGACTAGAATGCCCAAAAGAGTGGATGTGGAGCATAATGATCTCGTTGTACAAGAACAAGGGCGATATTCAAAACTGCAATAAATTACAGGGGTATCAAACTACTAAGCCACACTAAAAAATTTTGGGAGAGGGTGGTCGAAATGAGGATGAGGAGGAACGTGTCCATTTTTTAGAATCAATTTGAATTCATGTTGGCGCAATCGACAACACAAGTTATTCATCTTTTAAGAAGATCGGTAAAGCAATATAGGGTGAGGAAAAGAGACTTACACATGCGCTCGTTGACCTAGAAAAGGCATACGACAGAGTCTCGAGGAATGTTCTATGGAGATGCTTGGAGTATAGAGGTGTACCTATAGCATACACTAAAAACATGAACGATGGAGCCAAGACCCCAACTAGAACAGTGGGAGTGGGAGGAGACTCGGATCACTTCCTAGTGGAGATGGGCTGCACCCGAGATCAACTCTTAGCCTGTTTTTGTTTGTCTTGCTGATGGATGAACTGGCATGACATATTCCAGAGGAAGTATCATGGTGTATATTATTTGCAAAAAACATAGTATCGATCGATGAGATACACAACAAAGTTAATGATAGACTGGAGATTTGAGACAGACCCTAGAGTCTAAAGGTTTTCTACTGAGCAAACTAAAACAGAGTGCATACACTGCAAGTTTAGTGTCACACCATACGAGGCAGATGGTAAGTGAGGATTGATATGCAAGTCATCCATAAAAGAGGGAGTTTCAAGTATATTCAATTTATAATCCAAGGAGATAGGGAGATCAACGAGGATGTTGCACATCATATTGGGATGGGGTGGATGAAATAGAGGCTTGCATCCGATGTGTTATGTGATAAGAATGTGTCATTGAGACTAAAAGGTAAATTCTATAGTGTGGTTGTTAGACTTAGACTGTCTATGTTGTATGAGGTTAAATATTGGCCAATCAAGAAATTTCATGTTCAGAAGACGAAGATAGCTGAATATGGGAATGCTTAGATGTATGGACATACTAGGAAAGACAAGATTAAGAACAAAGATATATGGAAAGTCGCCTCCGTACTGGACAAGATGCGGAAATCAAGGCTGAGATAGTTCGGGCATGTTAAGAGGAAGAGCACAAATGCCCCAATGAGAAAGTGCGAGAGGTTGGTGGTGATAGGTCGGAAGTAAGGTAGAGGTAGACTGAAGAAGAATTGGGGAGAGGTGATTAAATAGGACATGACATATCTTTAGCTCACCGAGGACATGAACCTAGATAGGAGAGCACAAAGATCGAGAATTAAGGTAAACAATTAGTAAGTAGTTGAGTGTTTTCTCTCTTCCCAGTGGTAGAGTAGGGTTCTAGTCTGGAGCACTTATATGTTTCCTTTCCAACACTCTTATTATTATGCTAGCAATATTCCATTCTTCAATTTTATTACTTCTGTTGTTTCTTTACCTTGGTTATTTTACTATTTTTACTGTTACTACCTTTCTTTCTTTATTATTTTCATCATAGCTTTCTATCTTAACATCTTTTCATAATTGTTCTGGCAAATGATTTTCTTAAGTCGAGGGTCTATCGGAAACAACCTCTCTACACCCACCTTCTTCAGACTCCACTTGTGGAGTTACATTGGGTATGTTGTTGGATAAGATAAATAATTTACTAATAACAGCAAAATTCTCATACCCAAAGGTGGAGAATGTACAACATAATATGATTCTCTACAAGCAATGTCCAATATTCTAACCTCATTGTTGCACCACAATAAACTTGAAATAAAAGGTTGTTTATCAAGTGTACATAGTCATTATCTATCCCATATAATTTCTTTTATTTCTTTTCTTTCCTTCCCCAGGAACCCCATGAGTGCTAATGCTGCAAGATCCAGGCTCTTCGACATCCTTTTTGGGACCATGTAATTAATTTTATACATAAAACACATCAATATTATTGGATTTCTGTCCCTTTTCTGAAAGTAGAACAAACCATTTGGGTAATGAACTTATATCATTTGTTTGATTAGAGTTAACTATTATAATCCCCCAGCAGATGCCTAAAGAATTTCATTGGATTGACATTTAAAGAGTCAAATGATGTTTAATTGTTATACAATCAATTTTTCCCAGATAATCCACCATCTCGTTCAAAGCCATCCAACCTTTGTCGTTTTTGCAACTTCAATCCCTCATTTCCAGTACAATGTGAATCCAGCTCTTGCAAATTGATGAAACAACAACCAATTATTATAAATCAATCATCTACATCCCCATCCCCATCCCAAATTAATTCGTATCGGCTGTATAAATCCTCTGTATGTATTCAGTTTTCCCTCCATTCAGATTCAGTATTCACATAATTCATCACAGTTAGTCTATTCTCACACAGGCCAGTCAACCTAACTTAACCATCCTCTTTCATGCCAACAATCTATGCTTTGCGCCGCTCAAACAGGGGTAATATAAATAACAATCAAACATCACATTTCGAGAACCATAACCACTGAAACTATGAGAATAAACAGAAAAATTAGGGAAACTACTAAAGGAGAATAACAGCAGCAATTCACGAACTAAAAAACATTCGACATAACCAATAGTGCTTTCCTTGAATAGCAAGCGCGGTAAGAACGCAAGCAAGAAAACAAAGACAAATAGAGAGAGAAACGAACCTCCGCCATTGAACTTGATAGCACTCTGCAATTTAGCGACGGTTGGAGAATCACCCTTGGTGATCGCATCATGGAGCTGTTCAAGGGCTTTATTGTAATTTGTGATGTAAGTCTGATGGTGTTTCTGGTGATGGAGCTGCATGATTTCACCGCTAATTGCAGGTTCTAAGGCTCCATAATCGTAAGGGAGATCGGGAAGAGAGAAAGTCTGTACTCCACGGAGTTGTTGCCGGAACCCTAGCACTCCGGCGAAGGTCCTTTT